>OW388147.1:11863750-13068125 GCA_936450015.1 Meganola albula
AGTGCACCTCTGTCCCGCAGTACCAGCGCAGGCGAACAACGCGGCTGACAGAAGCAGGTCAAGGTTCGCGTCCTCGTTCACTATGATCGCGTTATTGCCTCCCAGCTCCAGTAGGTGGCGGCCGAAACGTCTCTGTACTTCTACACCAACCTGTTCGACAACTAAGATTTTAGTGTTTCCGTAAGAGAGTATCCGTCCTCCAATTTCGGAGGACACATTAAGCTATCGATTTTACAAAACTCAGATTTGGAATTATTTGAGCCGTAAAAGACACCCATTACCACAAAAATATAATGTTATGATGATTTATGTGCAACTGACAAGCTAAAAAGAACGCATATACAGGTAAAAAAATATTTATAAAAACAGTTAGGTAGGTACATAGACAATTTATAGATAGGATACAAATACAACACATATAAACAGGCCTGCTTAACTCAAATATGAGTTTTCCACCAACAAACCTTAAGTAATGAAAAATTGTGGAATAGGTTGTGGTTGTGGTCAGATCGCTTACTTGTTGCCCAACGGCAGTACTGCCAGTGAAGGAGACGAGCTTCATCCTCTCATCTTTAACGATTCTCTCTCCAATATCCTTTCCGCCGACACAGAGCGCCGCCACCGCGCCAGGGATGTTGTTTTTCTGCAGAACACTCTCCACAATCTTTGTGACGGCTACAGCAGTTAGAGGGGTCGTATCAGATGGCTTCCATACACTGACGTCACCGCATACCTGATGATGAAATGTTAATGTGGCTTACATTACATTTGGAAAATTACCTTGACATTGAATAGATAAGAATGTTTTTGTGTTTTATATTATCAACAATTACCGAACAAACTATTTTGAAGAATAAAGTTTATATAGGGTGACTAGCAGTGGTGGCACCGCGGCATCGGTTCAATCACCAGTCGAGCCGACACACCTTTGTGTGAATGTTTCCTTCTCTTATCGTTGTGAAGAATCCGGCATGAACTAATCATTCGAGGACCCGTGACATCCACTAATCCGCACTTGGCCAGCGTATGTGGATTAAGGCGTAAAATCTCTCAACTATTTTAAGAGTTACCAGGAGTGGGACACTAAAAAGGATTGAGTGGGAGGGTGACTAATAATTTGTGTAAAATACTTTAGCACAACTTGCATGACATTACGAACAACTTTCCCATATGAAACTTTTATTTTGAAGCAATTTTTTTATTAAATTCGCTATCTAATATTATGTCGCGCAGTAGAAACGACGATCTAATGGATCACCGTTTCTTAGAAATATTTGTTATCGCTACCGCGGCGCACCTCTTCATTTCTTTCTCTAGACAAATACCCGTTGTCTCTACTATGCAGCTTAATGTAAAATAACGAATACAACTAAAAAAAATAGTTCCTCAAATAAAAAGTTCCTTTGGAAAAGTTGTTTGTAGGTAATGATGATCATGTGGCAAAGTTTTTAGTTAACTAATTATTTGGGTAATATAGAAGGAACGTGACTTAGTTAAGTTACTTAACCTTTTGTAACTTCTTAAAATTTTACCCACACCTTACCTTGATCACAATGGTGCACTCGCTACTCCTGAACCTTACATTGTATAGTTTATAAATGGTCCAACACTATCACTTATGATACAGATTCATCCTAGTATAAGTGGGTTTTTCATGTTTTGGTTTACATCACAGATAATATAATACTATACTAGGTGTACATTGAATGTGTAGGTGTACATGAACACTTGTTGAAATAAAGCGCTGTACTCTACTAAACAAAACATTTAAATTGTCTAAATGTGTTGTGTAAAATGTTCTATGTAAAACTTTTTGAAGTAATAAATCATTATTATTATTATTTTACACTAATTACCAGTCACCTTATATTGTCTTCAAAATATGTACAAGACTGGGATTCACACAATATCATTAGTTAGGTACTTCGATAACAATATTTACTCACGCTTTTCAGTGTAGGAAAATCCTTTTACCTCTCATACACAATAGTGTAAGTATAAACATTGTTAAACAATGTATTAGTTTTATTAACATCATCTCATCATACCATGGCGATAGCACTGTTCCAGCCGAACACAGCGACAGGGAAGTTGAAGGCGGTGATGATGCCGATGGCGCCGAGGGGATTCCACTTCTCGATGAGCACGTGTCCGGGACGCTCTGACGGCAAGATAGTGCCGGGCAGGGTGCGCGACAAACCCAGAGCCAGGTCGCACACGTGGATATACTCCACCACCTCGCCAATGGCTTCCGGGAGGATCTTACCTGTGCAGAAATAAAATAGGCGATTTTATCGACTTTTACGAATCAAATTTAAAAAATAGCATCACAAAAAGTAGCTACATTGAGTTGGAAGTTTGGAACAGAGTTGAGTGAGAGCAAGGCGTGAACAAATTAACTAATCACTTCAACCCTTTTAGTGGCCCACTGCTGGGCATGGGTCTTCTCTTAACTATCTTTTGAGTTGAGAGAGTTTAGGCCTTAATCCACACACGCTGGCCAAGTGCGGGTTGGTGGATGTCACCTGTCCTCGAATGATTAATTTTGAGACATGCCGGTTTCCTCACGATGTTTTCCTTCACCGGACACTGAGAGTAACGAAGTAGAAAGTGCATCTGTGTTTACGTACATACTTGTGGACTATGTACCTAGCTTAAACTGCTTACTGCTCTCTGGTCACGGTAGTTACTTTGTGTTTTGTTGTAATAGTTTGTGTGCAGGTTTTTATCTTACCCATTTCCAGAGAGACTAGCTGTCCAAGTGGCTGCAGCTTCTCTCTCAGCGCATCTCCTATCTGCCGGACGATCTCTCCCCTAGCAGGCGCCGGGAGTTCGGCCCACTCGTGCCATGCGGACTGAGCGGCCGCGGCACACGCTTCGTAGTCGCTTGGACTCGCTGCTTGCACCTCTGCTATGATCTTACCGTTGGCTGGACTGAACGACTGGATTGTCTGTGACAGGGTTTCACATTATAGTTAGATACAGGTCCCTACTTTACTCAGTATCAAGTACTCAGTTGGTAATTAGTACCTATTCTGCTACATTACAAATAGGTACACAGATAATGCTATCAGTATAAAGACCCAATATGAATTTATAATTTCTAGAAATAGGCCTTCTATCTTACGTAATATTTTATTGTTATCAAATTACACATAGAACTCACCTGTCCATTGGCCTCCCATTTGCCGTTAAATACGCCTACATTTTTCTCCTTCAAACCTAATTCTTTCAAGAACGAATATTTAGGGTCCTCGATGAGGAAGGAAGACGCGTTACGGGCCATTGGCAAGCGTACGAGTCGCAGGGACAATACACTCTGACAAAGTACGCGACTCATTGCGACTATCACTGCTCTCTGTCACAATACATTTAAAAGGCGAGATATGTAGTAAACAATATTTTATCATGTTTGTGAGCAATTAAAGGCACTGCTACGACTTATCTAGCTGATAACGAACAGTTGCTAGGTCAAAAGTAATTGATAACTCTCCCCAATGTATACGTAAGCAAGCAGATTGAAATGTAATTTAATATTTACTTTAAAATATTTACGGTTTGCCCACGAACTTAAAATAGGTTTTATAAAATGGAAACAAATAGTCGCACAAAAAAACTATTTCCAGTCCACATACACCTCAAATTATTTTGTTATTCCCGACGCAAAAACAACAGGGCGTTAAAGTTTGACGAGTCAGTGCGTCTGTCTGTAGCATCGTAGCTCCTGAATGGATGAACCGATTTTAATTCTGTTTTTATTTCAAAGGTAAATAATTGTGAGTGTTCTTATCTAAAAAAAATTGAAGTTTGGGGTTACTAAATTTTTAATTTAGAGTTTTAACTATGATTATATTTTATTACAAATAATTTAATGTCATTGTATAACACAGGATCTATTGCTTTCTTCTGTAGTGATACCTTCCTTCATTTCTTTGGCTCTAGCTGCAAGATATGAGTTTTTATTCCTTTCATTCATGAAGTCTGGCAAGGGTTTGTCCCAATCTTCTGGTGGCTTATCTCGTTTCTTCCAGGTATCATTTCTATAATGAGCTCTTAGCCTTTCCATTCGTCTTGTTCTCTCACTGTTTATAAGTGCTTCCTGAAATAATAAGTTTGTCTTGTCTATTACTTTATTATGTATTCCTACTAATATTATAAATGCTAAAATTTCTATGGAGGTGTGGATGTATATATACAAAAAACTACAAGACAGATTTGGATGAGTATAGTGATAGTTATTCTAATACCCAACGAAGCCACAGGCATAAAATAGTTTAAAATTAACATTAAATCTCGCTTGGAATACATTAAGTAGGCACAATGTCTGTAGAAATAGTAGCATGCATGTTTACAATTAACTTTATCAGTAAATTTTACTGATAATATTTTATATGGAAAATTTGTATGGATTTGGGTGAAATCTGGCACAGAGCTACTTTACCTAACTACTATCCTAATACAATGCAGGCAAAGCCACAGAAGAAGCTAGTAAAAAAATAAATACCTATCAAACAAAAACAATTTTTTAAGTTTTAACAAGAACAATGTAACTTACTGCAGCTTTTAGGTCACCCTTTTTTTCCCATTTGCAACAGTTATCATAATCCTTTTTCCACTGGTTGCAGTCTAGGGTTTCTCCATATACAAAATACTGTTGAAATCTACCTCTGAAGCTTGTACATTCATCATATTCATCTTCATATAAGTCACATTCTCTTATCTGAAAAAGCAAATTGTACAATTTTTCAATTTTTTTACAAATCACCAAGTCGTGAGCATATATTTTATCCTTACTAATATTATAATTGCAAAAGTAACCCTCTCTGTCGCACTTACACGGCATAACTGATTTGGATGAAATTTGGTATGTCCAGGCAAGGACATGGGATAGTTTCTACCCAACTGCATATAGAGGTTGCTGATTTTGCCCGATAACCAACATACGTACGTACTGGCAGCATATAAATAAAACTAAGTCTGGTTAGTTACAGCATTTAAAACAGACAAATTTGAATGAAATTGGCCTCACACCCTCGATTAACTGCTACTTCTTATCAGACTACCCAAAAAATTTGGGTAATGTTTTATCTAATAAACTGCAGGTAGTCAGTGACATGGAGTAGGTACTGTATCAATAGTGGAACGAAGTTCGTTTGGTCAGCTAGTAAGCTATAAGAAAATATAGGTGCCAGTCCCCAATATATATCCCTAGTCACGACATGGGTCTGAAATTCATTCTTATTTGTTGAATGTACATAAATTGAAGTACAATACGATACTTGCCAACCATTTGTCTTCCAATATCTTTTCAGCCTCCTTATCATCTGGGGAATTAGTTTCACTATCGCCATGAGTTTCAGTCATTGTTTATTTCTGTTATAATATGCAGAAATATCACTGGGTACATAACCTCTGCTTACATAACCTATAAACTCAATACGTACGTAGCCTAATTTGAATGAAAAGTTATGAATCAGGTAAATAAAGAGAAAAGTGCAGAGAGATCCTGTCCCGACTGTTGCTGTTAATATCAAAGTCAAAAACTACGTTTTTTAACTCACAATAACAGTAAAATAACCTATTAGGCTAAGCATAAACTATTTTGACATTTGGCAATCAGCTGATCAGTCGATTTTTGCTCGAAGCTCTCACTCAATGTCATTGAGCTGATTTACTAAACAATCAATTTATGGACTGCTACTTTCAAAAGTCAAGTAACCCACTTGCTCTGACATTAGTAGTCTGTGCACTGACAGTTTGCAAGTTGCAACAACAGCTGTTCATTCATATCAATTTTACGAAAAGTAAGATTAACTTTATGAATAAATGGAAATTATTTAAATAGGAATAGACCAACGTATAAACCATGAAGTTTTCTAAGAGTATCGCTTCAATAATGAAACCAGATTCGTTCTGGGAGTCTTTGAATATTTTGCTTACTAAACCGCACGTTATTAATAAGCGATTATGGGGCAGTAAAACGTGGATTAAAGTTAATGGAATACCTAATAACTCGGTATGGAACTTACCAGTACTTTGTAATAGATTGGAAGAAAAGATCTCTGCTCAAAATATTGAAGAGATTGCTTGTAAAATTGTAAATGAACTAAATATTGTTAAGTGCGATGTTGATTCAAACGAAGTCTCCGTTGAAATCATTATAATTGAATTATTTCCAAGAACCTATACTGATCACCAAGCATATCAACTTGTCTGTTTAGCTAAAAATGAGGATGTAGCTACATTTTACAACATTACACCAAAACTCTTTAAACAAAACCTATGTCCTGATTTCACGTACAAAATAAGATTAGATAAAGGCAGTATTATATTAACTGCTGAATGTGGTAAGTTTACTGAATAATTGCCTAGAGAAAAGGCAAAATTTAACTGTAAAGTTAAAGTGTATTATGAAATACCATTTCTTTTTACAGACAACGAATCTAAATCATACTTGTGGCTGGTTAACACATTGCTTCCTCAGCTAGTTAAATGGGGAACAGAAACAACAGAAAGTAGAACAACACCCAGTTTATGCAATGAATCATTATCATTAGTCTCTAAAACTAAATATTATGATAAGTATAATAAGTTAAAAGAGATATATGGCAAGGATATGGTTAAGGTAACACCATTTCATTTATATTGTTCTATTAATTCAACTTTCATTGTTGTAAATAATGTTGAATTCCAGATATGGCCAGAATGCACGGACCCATCTAAATTTGTTTATGAAGATGTGGCCATAGCAGCTTATTTACTGCTACTTTGGGAATCCATTGATAACTGTAGTAAAATAAAGACATTTGTAGACCTTGGATGTGGTAATGGGTTACTTGTGTATATTCTGACCATGGAAGGTCATAAAGGACTGGGGCTAGATGTGAGAAAAAGAAATATTTGGGAAATGTATCCTAAAAGAGTTGAATTAGAAGTAAGTCAAACTTTATATTTTGTTACCATAGGACACAACAGTAACTTAATAGAAAGTAAAAATTATACAATTTTTCACTGAAAAGGTTTAAATATCTTATTTATTGTTTATAGGAAAAAACCATAACACCATCAGACACCTCGATGTTTCCTACAGCAGACTGGATAATTGGGAACCACTCAGATGAACTGACACCTTGGATACCAGTCATTGCAGCCAAGAGTTCATACAAGTGCAACTTTTTCTTACTCCCATGTTGCTCTTACAATTTTGATGGAAGCAAATACCAACGAAAAAACTCACATAAAAGTCAATATACAGATTATTTAGAGTATATAAAACAGTTATGTATTGAATGTGGTTTCATAACAAAGACTGACAGACTTAAAATTCCTAGTACCAAAAGAATTTGTCTCGTCAGCAGTGGCAGAAATTATACTGAATGTAATTATGAATATTACTGTCAAAAAATAGATGAAATAATAAGAATTGATACAAGAGCTGATTGTAATCAAAGTTTAAAAGATTCTTTTAAAGCCCGAGAACCTGTGGAAAGGGTCAGGAACTGCACACAAATAGACAAGACTGTTATAGACTCCATAGTCAATTGTATAGCTTCTTATTTACTTGAAAATTGTAACCAATCAGATACTGAATGGTGTATAGGTAGATCAGCTAAAATTAGTGAACTAGTGGCACTCATACCCAAGGACCAGTTAGATATTCTGAAATCAGAGTGTGGTGGACTGCAAACCCTGATAAAGAACAATCACCACATATTTAAAGTTCAGAAGGGTGAAGTAGGGCTGAGATACCCAAGGACTGTTAGTGAAATTAATATTAACACGGCTAGAAGACAAAATGGAGCTGAAACAGTCAAAGTGCAACAGAAACCTTGTTGGTTCTTTAACAACCATCCTCAAGGATGTCCTCTTACAGATACAAACTGTAGTTTTCTACATTTCATTTTGAAAAAATAATAGCAAGATTTAAAATGATATAAAATATTTTATTATCGGTCCCCCACATATATAAATATCACAATTATTGTCTAAATATTATTTTTAACTTATACACAAATCAATATTATGTCATTTAATTATTATAATTACATACCTACAGGCAAAAATAAGGTCTTTATATAGGGTTTGAACATAATGTCCAATTTTAGCTGTAAAATTAGTCGAAAAAAAAAAAACTAAAATAAAATGGTACACAACAGAATAGCTATCTAATTCATATTATCACTTACATAACATATCAATAACAATATGTAGAGCACATTACACAGATGTCTAGTTATTTTAAAGTAATAAAGATTAGGCAAAAATACAGTTGTAGATAATAATGACCTTATCAATTTATATGAAGTATCATATCTAAAAAATATATTTATTTTCCACCACAAATGTAGGATACTGTAGACTAAAATTCATATTTAAATATGTAATGCAAATTAAATTGGCTCAATTTTTTTTAACAGATACAACAAACATTGTTACTGTATAACAAATACCCACATACCTTACTAAAGGACTTCACCATAACCAATTATTTTAAAAGTACTACTCAATGTGGAAAAATTTATTCAGTTCTGTTAAGTTTCTTTCATCAACTAGTTTCGCAACATCATGTTCACCCATGAAAGAACAAACCATTCGTAAAGTTGTCCAAATTGTTGAAGAACTAGTGTCAATGCCTGATGAATCTGGAAACATGTTCTTGGCTTTGTGCTGCTGGTTGAGAGCAACTAGAAAATGTTCTGCAGCTTCCTTATGTGCCCCTAAGTTCATACATGTGATACCAACATTGTATCTAGCTCTGATAAACCCAGGCTCCAAGCCTAATGCTTGATGGTAAGCATCCACAGCTTCCTCAGACTTCTCACTATTTGCTAATGTAGCTCCTAATCTATTCCACAGCTTAGCATTATCACTAGCCACTGTAAGAGCAGTCTTAAAACAATCCACTGCCTTATCATATTCTTGACTTATATTGAAAACAACACCTAAGGCATTTTGAACATCAGGATCTATTTGGTTCAGATTTAATTGTACTGCTTTTAGATATAGTGACTTTACATGGGCCTCTAATTCTTTTATATCCAATTTTCTGGGATCCACATCTTGAGGAAATATATCATTGTACTTGGGGCTTGCTCTGAGCCAATCTAATAAAGATATGTATGCAAATTTTGGCATGTTCTCATTGGTATAAGCAGCTGCTAATGTAATATATCCTTCGAGTTGTGTAGGATTTAATTCCAATGATTTTTTTAATGCCGTAATGGCTAGTGGATCTTGTTCATTTTCTGCCTGAGTAGTGCCTAGGAGGAACCAGGCTTCAGCTGAGTCAGGTTGTTGTTGTGCAGCTGCTTCAAAGCACAACACAGCTCCAGGAATGTCACCCATCTTTAACTTCTCTTTGCCTATCTCAAGCGCACTTTTATTTTCTAACATTACATTCCCTTCAGAAAATGTATATTCTTTTGCAATGCCATTTGCCGATTCTGTGTCCCAGTAATTAGTCATATCACTAAGCTTCTCCCATTCATCTTTGTATTTCTCAGCCATTTCATCTAATATTTCTTCTTTACTATATTTGCGTTGATCTGTCTCCATAGCTTCACCTAAGTTCAGTTCTCCAGCACTTATCTTTTTCATGAATGACATAAACTGGTTGTATGCCATTTCATCATCATCCTTCACAGTGTTAACATATTCTTGAGCTTTAGCCTTGACGTCAGCATTAGTTACTGCACCAAGTTCTTCTTCACTTATGTATTCAATTTGTATATTAGAAGGTTGAGAATGTATCGGTTTTTGCGACATGAAATAACTAGGCATCATTTGCTGATGAGGAAGATAAGAAGGTCCGGGTGCCCATGACCTGCTCATGGGAGTATTTAATTGAGGTATCTGAGATTTCGATGATGATGCTCTCTTCTGGACGCTCTCTGGAGGCATGCTATTCAGCAAGGCATTCATGTTAAACGTTTGTGGTACTTGTGAATTCTGCGCCATGAACTCCTGAACAAATTGATCTGATTGTGATATTGTTGGTACAGAAGCATCGCGTCGAACTATATTTGACAGCTGAACCAATGAGTTGTTACCACCACAATCTCCACCAACCAGTTTATTTAGCGACATTTTAACTATTTAAGTTACTTGCTGATAAGTAAATGTAAAATCAAAGGTATAAACACAAGTTGAAAGTTCACCACAGAACTGTAGTCAAAAGAACGTCAAAATGACATCGATATTCGACATTTGATGTGACAATTGTGACATGCCGAGGTCCGAAAATAGTTTTTTTAGAAATAGAATTAGGTTTTCTCCAGAATCAAAGAGCATATAAACGCTTCCAGAACCTTAATTATTATTACTATTTCTTTTTTATAAACACACACAGTCATCTGATCCAAAACTAAGCAGAGCTTATACTATGGAAACTGATAACAGATAACTGGTAATATACTACATATAATACTTTTCTTTTGTAAATATATACTAATAATAGATATTTACACCCAGACTACTACACAGACACAAACACAAATGTTCATTACTAATTTTTGTCTTGGGTGGGAATCGAACCCACGACCTGCGGCGTGAAAAGCAAGTATCTTACCGACCATGCCACCGGCTCTTGGAATACTGGGTGCCAGTTTCACTATTTGCTGACAAGTGTCGGATAGCTCACTCCCAAATAAATTAAGGTCAGTACTACTACGTAGGTAACTATATACCATTATATAATTATCTTCTGGAAAAATCATTGGAACTTCAATGAAGTGTCTATCTATTTGGTTAGTTAAGTTTAATAGGTGAAGATAAATTAAACAATTTACTTAAAAGGAATTACAAGAAATATAGACAGGTATTTGAGGTCAGTGCATAATTCACATGGTTCATGGCAATTTTTTATTTTTGAAGTGAAAACTTCTTTAGCGGCGTTGAGCACTTTTTCTGTAATGGGTATAAAATCTTAAACTCGCGTCAGGACACGTGACCTGATCGAAAAAGCGTAAGACGGAAGGAGAGTAGACAGCTATCCCCTCTCTGCGGCGCGGCGAAAATGTATGCCTGGGCCTACTGTTTCGTTTAGGCAGCGCAGGGCGCTTGCGCGAATGTTCGTGTATGTTTGATAAACTTTTTAATGTAAAATAATTGTAATAGTTTTAAAGTGTTAAATTTTTAATGTAATATAAATTGTTATGTTTGTGTACGATAGCGCAATAAATGAATATTGTATTCTGCCACATAAATGATAGTACTTTTATACTGATAAAGCAATTGGTGTCAAATTATTCCCTAACCATTCCAAAATATCAAACATGCTCAACGTTAATAATCAAGTTTTCACTTCTGCCGGCACTCCTGGAGTGCAACCCGTCTTTTTTTTTGACGTGACAACGTCTTAAATTAGGTTGCGGCTGGGAGGCACTTATGAAAAAGTGTAACGCTCGGTAACGTTACGATGAGTCACCGAACGAGAGAGAGGCCCGCCGAATGCCTTGCGTCTCTCTCCCACTCAACTATGTTTCATCCTTCTTCCTACTATACGAATGAATATTCACATTAAAATTATTTTACCACTCAAAGTCGTTGTCACGTAAAACTTTCGCCCGTATACCGAATTTACAGGCAACCAATTTTTTATATACTTCATAATTATTGTGGTTTTCGTGGTGTTAATAAGTGAGGTATATTCATCTTTAAAACACTTTAAGACAAAAAAGACAAGCGACATCATTCAAGGTCATATTACTTGTCTCCAATAAATAGTTCTAAATTGAATCTCCAGTTTTAAAGTAAGGGTCTTTGGTTAGAACAATATATGTAATTAATTTTTGACTGATGGTAATACAACTGTTTATGTGTCTACACTGTCTGCTGTCATGTCACTTCGCCAATGTTATGAAGGTTAGAGTACCTTCTACGTCATACGGTCATTTAAAGATTTTGGATTTAGCGGATTTTAGCGAATGATTTAATCTTTTGATTCAATACATTACTTAATTTAATCACTTACACAAAGCATGTATATTTCTCTTTATACTGAATAAGTGGCACTTCATGGTACTACTAAATTTAATAAAAATAAGCAAGTACATAGGTAATGTCATACACTGAGCTTGAACATGGCTATCAAGGGTTGCGGCAAGCTACTCAGCCACAATTTTACGTGGGAGACGACGGGAATCTCGTGCCAATAAGATCTTCCGTAAGTTATTTTCAGTTGTTGGCAGGCAAAAACAGTTTGTCATAGTGTCTCGTTAGACAAAGATTTTTTACGATTGCATTGTTCTGTAACTTTTTGCGCAAATTCGTGTAAACTGACCGAATAAACAAACAAGAATAATAAACAGAGTTCGTATAGATAAAGGAAATCTTTAACAAATATTGGTTTAAGCAGTTATTAAATCTGTTTCACTTGAAGCACTGTTAATAGTAAATTTGCCCCTCTATATGTATGTTAGTGCAAGACAATTACGTTAGACTGGTCTATCTCAAAGTTAACACAATAAACTAATATTTATAGTGCTATATTCTGCTGACAATGACAAGTGAGGTAATGTAGTACGTTAATTTATGTCAAGTTTATCTTAGTTATCAAGCAAAAGGTTTGTGACAACCAATAGGTAGCAAGGTTGCCTGCTTGGCTTATCATCTATCTATGATATGAGACAAGTAGTACATTGATAGTGATGGAGTGGAGGTGGTTAAAAGATTGGTGGCGCTTAAAAAGGTGGAGGAAGAATAAGAAAGGGCAGAATGATGATGACATTTGCTATTGTGATGACTGTCTACCAGATGTAAGAGAATTGCAGCTTTATCATATGCTAGAATGGCTAGAATGTTAATCATATTGTGATAATTTGAGAATATTTAAATCAACCTTTCTTGCCTAGTGACTGATTCACAAGAATGATTAGGAATGTAATTTGTATAGGATGAAATCATTTAAACTCAAGAAACTTCTTCAGTTATTTCTTGTGAAAAAAAGGCCTGATGAGTGGTTTTGGCAATACAGTCATGAAATAATAAATGTGGCAATAAATAATTATTTTGTTTAGTTATATACTTTTATAATTAGAACTTGTGTATGTTGAAGCAATATATATATATGGTAGGCCTGCAGGTTATTAATTATAGTTTGAGAATAGAATATTGAATAATGTAATGAAATAATAATAGTAAATAGGTACATATCTTGTTTAATCACTTAGTTTATATTAGTGTTTAGCATTGTCCAAGAGAAGCAATTGCTATAGGCACAATAAGGGCCCCATATATCTAAATCTTCAGTAATCTTTTTTCTTGATTATTTAAACTATATTAGTAAAACGCAGTTTTGAGAATAAATTTATAGTAGCACTTGTTAAGTTATAGTAGTATATTAGTAGTATAAAGCCGAGCATAGCAAGGACTCCTAATTTGCTACGGGCCCTGCACTTGCTTAATTTGGCACTGTAATGGTAATTTAAATAAAACTCAAAAAAATTGAAATGAATATTTATTTATGTGTAGACCATTGTTTTGTCTAGAAACACCTAGGTCTAATAAATAGTGCTTAAAAGACTGAATATACATATAATTAAGACTGGTTAACTCACACATTATTCTCTTTTGGTTATCATGTCTCAATTTTGTTAGGGCGAGTTGGACTTGTGTGAGTCCCTTGATCCCCACTACGATGGCGGCGGCAAGAAGGTGGTGGTCGGTGTATGCGCCATGGCCAAGAAGTCGCAATCGAAGCCCATGAAAGAGATCCTCACGAGGCTCGACGAGTTTGAGTACATCAAGATGCTGGTCTTCCCAGAGGAGGTTATCCTTAAGGTTCTCCACATTGTCTAACCTTTTTAGTAGAACAAAATATCCTCACTAAATGATCACAGGAAGTTAATTGGCTAAGGAAAAGAACCCTTATTATATTGAAGCTATGCTTATGCTTTTAATAAAAAAAATATTTATGAAGCTTGCTTGAAAACAGGGGCGTAGCTACCGCCGTATTTGCCGTATCAATTATACGGGGCCCCGGGCCACGGGGGCCCCCAGTGTGTAAGGAAAAATAATAAAAACTTTCTAATTTATTTTATTGTACAAATGACAAAATTCTATAAAACAATTCCTTTTATATTTGTAAAATGGGTAAATTATGTGATAAATAAATATTTCTTCTCACAATATTTTTTTTCTTTTGTGAAAAATCTTTACCTCCATATAAGGGCCTCCAAAAAAAATTTTATATGGGGCCCCCACAAGGCACGCTACGCCACTGCTTGAAAACATTAAATTTATTCAAAGCAAGCTACAAAAACAACATGAAATAGCCATAGTGTTATACACAGATAACAAGCATATTTTGTTTTACTAATGATCATTCAAATCTAAATTCCATGACTAACATCTATGATCTTCTGTAATCTCATAAGGTATCATAATAACAAGTATGCATGTGTTCACAGTTCTACTAATATTCAGAATTTGTTTGGTTTCCATTGAATGGCTTCGAATACTGCTTTGTTTGTGTGGCTGGCGTCAAATAACGAAGTACATAGTTTGCAGTGAACTGTTGCAGTTTCAGCGTTCGTTATAATAACGCGCTTGTCGAGCAACGACGCTCATTTTGCTGTGTATTTTAAAGTAAATATTTGGATAAATAAGTTTTTTATGTGCTACTCTGTTAACAGAAACCAGTAGAGGAGTGGCCTATCTGTGATTGTCTTATATCATTCCATTCAAAAGGATTCCCTCTTGACAAAGCCATACAGTACGAAAAGCTACGGAAACCTTATATTATCAACAATCTTCACATGCAATATGATATTCAGGTGAGGCAAACATACATACCTACCTACTTTATTGATCTTAATACTTGTATTACCTTTTGGCTGACGTCATTCTAGGTCCTTCGATTTATTAACTGTTTATATTTATAGGATCGAAGAAGAGTGTATGCTATATTAGAAAGCGAAGGCATAGAAATACCGAGATACGCGGTTTTAGATAGAGACTCTCCAGATCCAAAACGTAAGTACCTACCTATAGCATATCGAAGAAATCTTTGTATTTCCTGAAAATCACTGTATGCAAGACAAATAGCTATTGTTTTGTCATCATTATTATGGTTTGAATTTTGATCACAAGACTGTTATTGGACAGGTAAGTTCAAATGTGAGAGGTGTACCTGTAAATAATTTTACTTCATGAAATATTTACGGGGCGGTGTGGCCTTGCCGTGTTTATGTTGCATGTTTAACTTAATTGTTACAGACCACGAATTAGTCGAATCGGAGGATCATGTGGAAGTAAACGGAGTAGTGTTCAATAAGCCATTTGTAGAGAAGCCCGTGTCGGCGGAGGACCACAATATTTATATCTATTACCCCACATCCGCGGGCGGGGGCAGCCAGAGGCTATTTAGAAAGGTATAAAAATATTTTGGTGTTGAATTTTTGCTGTTTTCTGACGAACTAAAGTTTAATTTTTATTATTATTGCAGATAGGTAGTCGCAGTAGTATTTATTCTCCAGAATCTCGAGTGAGGAAAACTGGCTCATTTATTTATGAAGATTTTATGCCAACTGATGGTAAGTATGATTACATAAAACCTTCTTTTTACTCACAAGTGCTGTGTTTCATTGTGGTTTGCACACAAACCATTGACTCGTTACATCGATTGATATTATTGTTTGCAATATAATTTTCAGTTAGTACTGAAACACGATAACTGTTGTTCATTGTATTTCTACCTTTAGTATATATAAATTTAAATACATTTTATTTTTTCTTCAGGCACTGATGTGAAAGTTTATACTGTGGGTCCGGACTACGCACACGCAGAGGCTCGAAAGTCCCCCGCGCTTGACGGCAAGGTGGAACGTGACTCTGAAGGCAAGGAGATACGGTATCCGGTTATACTGTCCAACCAGGAGAAGTTGATATCAAGGAAAGTTTGTTTAGCATTCAAACAGACTGTGTGTGGCTTTGATTTGCTTAGGTGAGTTAATTTTTAGTGCCTTCAAAATTACTTATGTACTATTATAAACTCAACTAAACTAGTCTAAACTAGTTACATATGTATACCCACATCTAATTGTAACTAGTGTGTAATTGTATCATCAGCTTCTAGCCGTCGACTGCTAGACATAGGTCTCCCCCAATAAGCAGAATTTCACCCTGTCTTCGAATTGTCGCTTCCAACTATTGCCAACAACCTTCTGCCAATCGTCACTCCATCACTCCACCTAGCGTCCCACACTAAGCTTACCAAGATGCGGACCTTAATGTCACTTAAGTTTCGCTAGCTATAGTTAGATATTATACACGCTACCTCTAATAATACTTCCAAATGCTACAAACAGTCAAGTCATTCAAAATTTCTAGCTTTGTGCTTTGTCAATATTTGCACAGTGCGTGTATATCCAAACATTTATAATACTTAGCACTCAATTGTTAACTCAGGTGTTAATAAAACACAAATCAGTTCAATCTGTTTAAAAACTTAGTACAGCAGTCATCTTACTTTTATACCATTTTTAGTGATGGCCTTAACTGCTTACAGTAAGTCTTTTTCTTCAACCTACTATTTCCTACTACAATTGTGTACTAATGTAAAACTAAGAAAATTCTATGGAGGAATGGAGGTTTTCATTCATTCATTAATCATTCATTCATCTATTCTCATCACATTATCCCGGGAAATGTTCCTTCACGACGATTCCTATAAATCCCCTTAAGACTTAGAAGAATAAGTATAAACCTTTTCTACATATGCTGACTGTTCCTACCTGTTGGATGTTGAAATAAATCAGTATTATTACAGAGCTAACGGCAAATCGTTCGTGTGTGACGTGAATGGTTTCTCATTCGTAAAGAACTCTAACAAGTACTACGATGACTGCGCGAAGATCCTGGGCAACATGATCCTACGTGAGCTAGCGCCGACGTTACACATCCCGTGGTCGGTGCCCTTCCAGCTTGACGACCCGCCCATAGTGCCTACCACCTTCGGCAAGATGATGGAGCTGAGATGTGTTGTAGCAGTCATTAGACACGGCGATCGGACGCCTAAACAGAAGATGAAGGTGGAAGTTAGACATCAAAGGTAATCATCTCATTTTATTTAGGCTAACTCAATTACCTCTCTTCTCCACTCGAGAACCTTTATACCCAGCTGTTGTCGGTTCTACAAGCGATGTGGCCTGTCCACTACCACTTCAACTTGACCACTTTCATCGCTATGCGGTTTAGTTCTTCTGCGTATTTCCTCATTGCGGATCTTATCGCGCAAAGAAATAACGACCTTGAGCTTATTTATAAGGCCAGCTGTGAAAGACTACGTTTCAGTTCCATATGTAAAAAAACTAGCAACACACACCGATAAAAGATTGTCTTAAGGCTTTCAGTAATCCTAGACGACTATCCCAGTTAGTTTCTCCGAGGGACCTCTTTATCGAACTTAAGAATATTTTACTAATGTCTTCCAGATTTTTTGAAATCTTTGAAAAATACGACGGATTTAAGCGCGGTCATGTGAAGTTAAAAAAACCCAAGCAGCTGCAAGAGATCTTAGACATAGCCCGCGCGCTGCTCTCTGACATACAAACGCGACACGCGGACCCTGAGATAGAGGAGAAGCAGGGCAAGCTCGAGCAGCTCAAGAGTGTTCTAGAAATGTGAGTCGCATTTCATTGATAATATTTCTAAGCATTTGTGATTTTCAAAAGAAATAGTTTTAATCTTGTTCTTTTTTGTAGCTTTGAATATGTTTGTTTGGTTGGTTTTGATTTTGTTTCTTAGTTCATTTCAAATGAGATGCCTACTTTTTGTCTTATTAGATAAGTTAATTTATTTCCAACTTTTTCTTTCCTGTAAAAGTTGCTACTATGGAGTTAGTACTGTAACAGAATACTGAATGTGAGTTCTGCCGTATTTTAACGTGACTAACACGAACGACACGAAACGAAAGAACCATGCACCATGAAATTTGTAAAATCTTATGCAACGATTAGATACTCGCCAAGTAAAGGCAAATAGACCCGAGTAGAAATATGAAAACATCTTACTCGCGTCTATTCTTTACAGATTATTCCTATTGGTGCGCGAATAATTGGGCGTGTTGCGAATAATTTGTTCGGCGAGAATATAGTCGTTGCCTTACGCTTAAAACTCAACTCATTACAGTGGTAGGTAAGTGCGTACGTTTGTCGCAGGTACGGTCACTTCTCGGGCATCAACCGCAAGGTGCAGATGAAGTACCAGCCGCGAGGGCGGCCGCGCGGCTCCAGCTCCGACGACGGTAACGCGACGCACGCACACGGTCCGCATTCATATCCCAAGCGACAATATACTATACTACCCTCTTACTCTACATTCTCCCCATGTGCACGTGCTGGAAAATCTTATGCTTAATTATTGTAGAAATATAAATTAACCTATTATTATACTGACAGTCAGTCAGGAGTGGAGAAATGACTGATAAATATAACCTTCTTTAGAGATGGTTTTAAATGTTTATTTTAAAACAAAAGAAATAAACAGCAAAATGACGACATTTCACTAAGTTTCTAGTACTTATAATAATAACTACGAGGGAAAGTAACAAAATGTTTTTTTTTACATAATTTAAATTAAGCACGTTTTGTTGGGAGAAATTCGACAGTCAATGGTATTATAATTTATTGGCGCGAATAATACCTGTCACTTGCTCTGTGTTTTATAATTTAGTTCGGGGCGTTGAACATTTAAGTGGGTTAGCACATTTGGCCAGTATTTGTTGAACAGCAAGGCCAACCCGAAGTTTTTACTACACATATTGTAATTTATTCATTAAGTTATTGCAATTCGGCTATTCGTTTGGGCTATACGCGGATCGGCATTAGGTTTGTGTATAAGTTTGAAGTTAATCACATAATTTATTTGATTTTTCCGACCGATTATTGTTGGCCTGCGAACATGGAGCTCCGGTGTTAGTCGGAAGCCTTCTCGTACATTCTACATATTGTTTGATTTTGCCGATTTAGTGCTGACCAGCTTTAATGTTTAGCGCCCTCTATATTTACGTGATCATAGCACAATACATGATACGCTTCTTAGTTGATATTGTTTTGCTTTTGGTTTTATTAAAGGCCCCGTAATTTTCTGGGTGTAAACTCTTTATAATTCGTAACTATTTTGAAGGTCCTTAAGTTGAAAATGTAGTTATAGTACTTGACACTGAAAATTCAAAGTTTTTTTTTATCTAAACCCAAGTAACAGTATTAAGTTAAAAATGCCGTGAGTCGCTTTGAGGAACCGTCTATATGGCTGCGTTTCATGTGACAGATACGGTAAAATTATCCTTAGAAGTATGAGTTACTCCTTGGTTTTTTTCCCTTATTAATTACCTTTTATTCATTCTACATTACATAATAATATACTTTTTACATCAACAAGAAAGACTCGGTCCAGTGAGTTTTGTTATAAAGAGTTGACACAGCTTTCTTTATTTACCTTAGCAATCAAGTCCTAATTCTCAAACATGTTATCATCCTTTATCATGTTTAAGGATTATCCGCTGTACACCATGTTTATAACTGTTGTATTTAGGCGCTTAAATACATTGGCTTTGTAATGTTTGTCTATGATTATGAAGCAAATATTTCAAAAATGCGTAATAAAGCTGACGTACCTAATCGTAAGAGTCATCATTAGCGTTATACCTCGCGCCAATAAAGATATGAATCAAAAATGGCGGCTTCTACTTGTAATGACCATCAGCAAAACAATATGGTCAGCAGATAGTTGGTATTTTTTTAATATACAGAAACCTTGGTTGTTTTAAAATAAATATAATATTATATAGTGGGACATTAACACACGGCCATCTGATCCCAAACTAAGCAGAGCTAGTACAATGGAAACCAGATAACTGGTAATATACTACATATAATACTTTTCTTTTTGTACACACGGCTACACATTAAGCTATACATTTCCAGTATAAGCTAATCGCGCATTGTATAGAATTTCCGTAAAACGAGAGGACAGCTTATACTGGAAATGTACATACATACTTAAATATAGACAATTACACCCAGACTCAAGACAAACATCACGAAAATGTCTGAGTTGGGTGAAAATGAAGTAGATATGTATCTATTTAGCCAACCAAGTGCTAAAAGGACCCGAAAACAGCGGATTCTGTTTTTTCCTAAAACATATACAACCTAATGCCTGATACTTAATGCAAAGTTAGGTAAAATATTAGTACCGTCAATTTAAATTCGTTTCTGTATTAAGGCGAGCCATGCACGAGTGTCAGATTTATCAAGTGATTTAAATTTAAAAATTGGTTACCTGCCACGGCTAAACATCTTTTGAATAAAACACTTATACAGATAGATTAAACTCTACTGCATAGTTGCTAAATACTTAAGTGCCTACCTTTTTCCCGACTACTCAAAAAAAGATAATCCTTATTTTGCACAATTTAAAACAATCATAGTTATGGTAAACTTATTAATGTATGATAGTCGTAATTTAAGTATTAACATTGCAGTAGGCGACGGCGGAGAGCCATCGTTAGTACTGATACTGAAATGGGGGGGAGAGCTGACCCCCGCGGGTAGGATCCAGGCTGAGGAGCTAGGGAGGATGTTCCGCTGCATGTACCCCGGCGGACAGGGGAGACATATTCCCGGTAACTATTTATACTGTACAGACTTTTTTTACTATGGCAACCTTGTGTGGATTTGGTATTTAATACGACCTAGAGATAAGCCAAACTAAACCTAAGAACTAGACCATAACCAACATTATATTTTTATTGTAAATTGCGGCGTTTATGACAGCAAAATTAAATTGATTGAATGGCAATTTTTTACACCTAGATAATTTTTTAGATTATAGAAGGCTTGATTCTCCGCAATTCGACGTCAATTGTGCGCCTATTATACTTGGCAAATTTTAACTTAACTGCTGATAAATATAACTAACTTTAATCTAATGAATAATGTTGGTGTTTTAACATTCAATGTATGAAAACTGTTAAAACATCAAAAAATATTTTTTTTATTTGGCTTTTGAACGATCGGCTCTTATACATCTGTATGACGTCACTAACCAAAGTTGTTACGTACAGTCGGCTACAAAAGTAGAGTACCTCTTCACCGCCACGAAAACACGAAGTGACGTGCTGTGTACGCCGCGGAACAAACCGGTCTAGCAGAAACAGGGTTTTTAATTTTATCGTAGGTTTTTTGAATGTCGATCACGTGAGCTATTCTATTTCCAGATAAGACTAGATGACTGGGCGGTGAAGAGGTTAACAGTATTACAATTTACAAAACATCTTAACACTAAAAGATTCTTCATATAAGTGTCGCGACGAGAGGAGAAAATAAGCTTGTCATTAATAGTGTTACAAGCTGGGTATTAGGACAAATTATGTCCATACACTATTATTTAAGTTAAAGTCACTTTATTAAACAACTGCACCAGTACACACTTATTTACTACAACTAATCACTAACTATCACTTTACACCACACTCAATTAAAGCAACACAAACACTAGTTTACAGTTATTATCACTAAACACAATACCCACTAAACACCACTTTACACATTAATTATCTGTAACCACTTATTCACTAAATTCAATTTTCCACAATATCGCAGTCTAAACACGTTCTTACTTTCGCATCCGGGTCTTCCCAAATTCAGAACAAGACTGACTGCGAGGCGGTATACGGCCCTATTTATGTCACCCTGGAGGACGTTTCGCAAGTTCCAGCATCTTCTATCGAAGATGTCCGATTTTTTACAGTTTCAGGATATTTCTGATGGTGCTATTATTATCTACTTACATTTTATAGTTCGTCCTATCGAACAATACATGGCGCTGCTGTTATCTACTTATTTTATAGTTATCTGCCAGCCTTTAGTACAATGTAGTCTGCAATGTATAGTCGCACGACACTTATTTATGGAATCTTTTTGTTTTAAGATGTTTTGAAATATAGTGACTGTTAATAGACTTTAGTAGCTGACTGTACCATGTTTAATACCAATAACCTATTGTTTCATTTAAACACATTTTTCCAGGTGAAGGCGGTACACAAGGGTTGGGCTTGCTTCGGCTACATTCCACATTCCGGCACGACCTGAAGATTTACGCGTCAGATGAAGGACGCGTACAAATGACCGCAGCTGCTTTCGCTAAGGGTCTGCTCGCGTTGGAGGGAGAACTGACGCCTATACTCGTGCAAATGGTCAAGTCTGCTAACACGAATGGATTGCTCGACAATGATTGTGATTCTTCAAAAGTTCAGAATATGTGAGTATGGCTATTTAGACATATCATATTTATATAGCACTAGCGGACCCCGCAGACGTCGTCCTGCCCGGTAAAGCAGTGCCACCTACTGGGGCCGAAAATAGATTACGACCGATTCTCAGACCTACCGAATCGGTTAAGCTGTTTCTGAGGAAGTTGTTTTTTTTTTCTTTGCGTAAGAACCATCCTTGTACTTCAAGGAGTATTCTAAAAAAAAAATTAGCTAAATCGGTTCAGCCGTTCTCGAGTTATGCGCTTACCAACTCATTTTTCGATTCATTCATTTTATTATTTCATATTTTTTTCATTTTTCAATTTTCTTTGCTATAAACCTCACAGAGCCCGAGACCTTTCCAACGAATGCAAAACTCGTAATTAGCACACTCACACCCACTTACTTTTAAGCTGTACTGTCAACCTGTATTGTCCATAGAGTGGAGGCCTGGTGATCCATAACACATGTTAACTATAACCTAGCTTGGACGCCAGTCTCCCACCTCTTAAAAATATTGCACCTTATAGAAAATAAAGATATATTATTATTATTAATTCGAGGAGTCCTAATTTAGTACTAAATAGTCAAGGACCATACCTGGACTTTATTGTTAAAATAAGGCCGCCTAAGTTGGGTCTTGTATCTCGTGCAGGGCCAAGGCCCGGCTGCACGAGGCCATGCAGGTAGACCGCGAGTTCACGGAGGAGGATCGCGCGCGCATCAACCCGTGCTCCTCGGTCAGCATCAGCGCCGCCATGCAGCTCGTCAAGAACCCTGTGCGCTGCTGCGCGCATCTGCACACGCTCATACAGGCGCTCGTGCACATCGTGCTCGCTAAGAAGGACGACCCCAAGACTAAAGGTACCCTCTTCTATTTCAAAATTCTTCTGTACCGATGAGTCTCGCAACTAAACTGTGCGATGAAATCTATTCTTTTATCATATTTGTGTGTTGAGCATAATTATTTGTTCTGTCTGGTTGTAATTTATCTATAATATGTATGTATTACAAATAAAAAAAATTGTGGAAGCAATAGATCAGATCCTAGTACCCCCTTAACACCAGCAAATATAATTGCTTTTTTCTTATTTCACAAAACTTACAGATTTATTGTAGATATCATATGATAAGCAAGTAGGTAGGTATAATACTTAGTTATTTAGGATGAAGAGTGATAGGCACATTTTTGTTTGGTTTATAAAACTAGGGGTAACCTGTATCATAAGAGACAGTGTTTAGTCGTTCTATCCTATTAAGTTACTTACTTGATTTTATGTGTGTGTACATGGAAGAGTTTGTGTATACGATAGGTGTGTGTGTATGTGTTTAGTTATTGTAATAAATAAGTAACTAAGTGATGATTTTTAGTAGGGATTCTGTGTTTGTGCAGTCCTGATTGAGAAGCCATTGTGTTAATTTGCGTTTAATTTGATATTTATGTAGGTCCATTATGTTATATTCTTTATGGAGAGTTTTGTAAATGTGAGTGCTCGTTCAGTATGTAATATTGGGAAATGACAAAAGAGTTACGATAAGGAGTGTATGGAGAAAAGTTTATGAGTTTATTAGAATTTGAAGGAGACTAGATGGCGCTTTGTGTATCTGTGAAAATATTATTAATTATACTCAAAGCCCTCTTGAAAAAAAAGTAAAAATGATAAAAATCCACACAGATACAATACTATACCACGGCGAGACGTGGGAACTAATGGGTCGGCGCTGGGGCAAGATCGAAAAGGACTTCTGC
Organism: Meganola albula; assembly: GCA_936450015.1. Lineage (NCBI taxonomy): Eukaryota > Metazoa > Arthropoda > Insecta > Lepidoptera > Nolidae > Meganola > Meganola albula. The sequence goes on from OW388147.1 coordinate 11,887,756, forward strand.
ACGAAGAACAAGACCTACGACATCTCCAAGATTCCGGACATCTACGACTGCATCAAGTACGATCTACAACACAACCAGCACACGCTGCAGTTCGACCTCGCTGAAGAGCTCTATATATACGCTAAATACTTGGCCGATATTGTTATACCACAGGTAAGAATATCATATCACTAGCGTCCTAAATAAGATAAATAGAAATGGCGTTATTATAATCACGACACGGATGTAACTGAAAGCTACATAAAAAGCAAAGATTATAATTATTGTTGCAATAAATGCAATTAAAAAAAAACATACAGTTGAAGTACTTTTATCTATTTTGCAAATGTTGGCTATAATTTTGACATATAATATTGAGCTCTATGATGTTCATATGGAGAAATTTCTCAAAATAAAATATTTAAACGAATACCTAAAGTAAGCTTAAAAAGTATCTGCATTGGAAGATGATATTTTTATTCAGGAATACGGTTTGACGATGCAAGAGAAGCTGACGATAGGGCAAGGTATATGCACGCCGTTGCTGAAGAAGATCAGAGCTGACTTGCAACGGAACATCGAAGAGTCAGGGGAAGAGACTGTCAATAGATTGAATCCTAGGTAAGAAAACAAAAGGGAATATGCATATCACAACGTCATAACGTCGTTGCTCACTGTGCCTTGTATATATAAATATATAGTGTTGTCGTGTCCCAGGTACAGTCACGGCGTGTCGAGCCCGGGGCGACACGTGCGCACGCGACTGTACTTCACGAGCGAGAGCCACGTGCACTCGCTGCTCACTGTGCTACGGTTCGGTGGACTGCTCGACGTAAGAAATACTATTTATATTTTTTTTACATGCTGCTTTTAGGGTCAGGGCAAATGGACTATAATATAGCGATATAACTTAATTTAAAGCACCGTAAATTTGGTTTTCTATCATTTTAGGACACGAGGTACACTGTGTTATATAATTCAATCACAGGATCCCGCTTATTATTCCCAGGATTTGATTTGTGTTTAGGATTTTCGGAGTGTGAAATTAAACACATTTCATAAATTACATACCTACAACTTGTACGAAAACCTGCATGTCTAAGAAATAATCATTTGAGGACATGTGACATCCACCAACGCTCACTTGGCGCGCGTGTCGATTAAGAACTCTCTTAACTCGTGAGATAGTTGAGAGAAGACCCTACTACATACTAAAGGGTGGAAGTGATGCTCGTTTGCCGATTTGGTTCGATAACCTTTTAAGCGCTCATGTCGTTCAATGTGTTTGTCTTCTAGAGCCCATGTCCATTTATATGACAAAAAACGTGCATGTTTTTTTGTTTAATTTTGATCCATTGCACCTACGTGTTCATTTTAGGTATATTTTATAGATTCGATAAACTTTGAGGTCAAGCGCAGCCACTGCAATTCAGTTAAACATGTTTGCAGGTATTAAAAGACGAGCAATGGCGGCGTGCGATGGAGTACGTGTCGACTGTGTCTGAACTAAATTACATGTCGCAGATTGTTGTGATGCTGTACGAGGATCCCACTAAAGACCCCTACTCGGAGGAGAGGTACGGTTTCTCCCTTCACTATGCCCCGTTTAATGTAATATCGTCTTTACTAACTGTTGTTTGTCTAGAGCCTTTACGGAGGGACTATTTTTCGATATCCAGACCACTTTTACAAAATTACGACTTAGAGGATAAATGTTCAACCAGTGCGCCATTTGAGAAAATAAACATAAATTTTAATTAACAATTATTTTTTATTCTGATATGTTTTAGTACTAAAAAAAACCGGTCAAGTGCGAGTCGGACTCGCGCACCGAGGGTTCCGTACAAACCTGCAAGGTTTACAAAGTTCGTTCATTACGACAATCGAGTCATAACTATGGTATTTTTATTGCAAAATGAAATTCATAACATTACAATGGGGAAAGATGGAGGAGCATAAATTTAAGACAAAGATCTCTTTATCGTTTATGTTTCTGTTACCTGTGCTGTAAGCTATTGCTTCTTACCAAATTTCGAGATTCTATGTCAACGGGAAGTGGTCTTTAGGTTTTAATTCCCTTGCGTGTAGTTGCGAGTTTCAAAATATGCGGTATCAATGGTTGTACTTTTGCGTTTTGCGTTTTTGCGTTGACTTAGAATTTTTTTTTTCACGGGTTAAAGGCAATTAGATCTAAGTATATGATATGAATTTCAACTTGATAGCTCTACGCGTTCATGAGGAAAAAAGTAATAAGTTTATATTTATTAAAAAATATATATTTTGTAATGTAACTAAAAATTTAAGGTTTTCGGAATTTTTCCTTTATGTGTGCTATAAAACGTTGCTTCATGCCAAATTTCAAGATTCTAGGTCGACTGGAAGTACCCTTTAGGTTTTGATTCCCTTGCGAGTACTTGCGAGTTTCAAAATATGCAGCTTAAATTGCTGTTTCTTTTGATTGCGTTGACATAGAAGTTTGATTTTGTTACAGCTTAAAGGTATTATAGACCTGAGTATTTGGTATGAATTTCAATTTAATACCTCTACGCGTTTATGAGGAAATGGGTAGTAAGTTTAAAATTATTAAAAAAAAAATATTATGTGATGTAACTAAACATTTATGGTTTTCGTAATTTTTCCTTTATCTATGCTATAAGACGTTGCTTCGTACCAAATTTCAAGATTCTGAGTTCACGGGAAGCACCCTGTAGGTTTTGATTCCCTTGCAAGTGTCGAAAATTTGCGGCATAAACGGCTGTATCTTTTGATTGCGTTGGCTTAGAAGTTTGGTTTTTTTACAGCTTCAAGGGACAGTAGACCTGAGTAATTGATATAAATTTCAGCTTCATACCTCCACGCGTTCCTGAGAAAAAGGGTCTTGACAGACGGACGGACAGACAGACGGACAACAAAGTGATCCTATAAGGGTTCCGTTTTTTCCTTTTGAGGTACGGAACCCTAAAAAATGAAGTTATCGCTACAGTCGCCCTCTGGCCGCCGTATCAACTGTGCGGTCAGTGACCCTCACCGACCGCTATTGTTATACCGCGTGCTTTCATCGATCTTATTACAAATAGATAAACGTATTCCCAATTAATGGAAATGTGCTCTATTACTGATTCAGGACTACCAAAAACGCACTGGTTAAAAAGTTTTACGTAAATCTGGCAGTAAGTCAAAAATATTTGTTACGAAGTGGTTACGCGTTGTATTGAAGTCACTTAAGTTAATGTTTGTAGGTTCCACGTGGAGTTACACTTCAGTCCGGGCGTGAACTGTTGCGTGCAGAAGAACTTGCCGCCCGGCCCCGGGTTCCGTCCACACAGTCGCAACCATTCCACTACTAATAACTCTGTGAGTACTGAATTCGATGCCAAATCATACCGAAATATTGAAAATTTTATTTGACCTAGTTTACTTTTGGTTTAAATAACAATACATGCTAATGTATTCCCCTCTCGCTGCAGACCCAAGTTATAATAACCCTCCCCACGGACGGGTTCACCAAAACTAATGATGCTTACATGTGCGGCATACCGCTTTGATACACGGAAGACGATATAACTCGTCGAAGAAAATGTGTCCTGGGCCTCGATTCTCGCTCTTTAGACATTTATCTCCAATAGAAATATAGCTGTTTATTTTGTTTTTCATTGACATCTGCCATTTTTGTGTGCGGTAGGCGAGTATACTCCTCCTACGTATATCAGATTTTGAGTAATTCGTCCATTATTTTTAATTATTTATTTGTCAAGAATTATTAATTTATATTTTTCAGTTTCTTTATTATGTTTTTGAAGGTGATGCACTTCCAAAAACATAATCAAAGTTAGTTGGACTATCATCGGTACAGAGTAAGATCGACCCGTCTGTTTATAGATTTTGAGGTGCCGTTTGTGGTGACAGATTTTGAAAAACGAGTTATCTCGCTTTCTGTGTGAGAGTACATTCAATAAGATGAGGTAACTAACTAGGTACTTTTCTGAACTAAATCTACTGAGTTTTTATGCAGCAAAGTTCACCAGACGAAGTGAAATGTATCGAGGAAGAGGGTGAAGACGATAACATGGCCAGTCAAGAGACATTACAACCAGTGAGTATTTACGACTACTTTTCGTTTGCGCCCGAGTGGTATTAGGGTAAAAGTTCTATTCCAGACTAATCTATCTCTGTGCCGAACTTCATCCAGTTATTTTTATAATACACTTTAGTATTAATAATATTGTAGCATAAACAACTTGACTGTCTCGGTAGTCCAGTGGCAAGCGTGTTAGCTTAATAACCGCGTGGTCCCAGTTTCGAGTCTTGTGTCGAGGAAAAAACTTTTTTTATATATAACTCAAGAATACTCTATACTAATATACTCAGAAAATCTTAGTTACAGTTCAAAGTTTGGAATGATGCCTGATGAACGGCAGTAGGCTCTCCTTCTATTACGTATCAGACCTAATCATAGCCGAAAATATTCACCTCTGTCTACACCTTCGGGTAATACAACTTATTTAAACAACGTATTTGTTTCAGGATTTCGATGAAATGGATGCATTTTCCCCGAAGAAATCGTCGAAATCAAAGATACGGCCTTCTGATCCAATACCTATCTGGTAAGTAATTATTCTTAAATTATTTGCAGGTTGTAACGTTGTCTAGTTTCTAACACTGCTGTCGCTAATATATTTCAATGCGGTTAAAAGCACGTTACCCTCTGATAAATGGTTTTTACCCGTCGAAGGACATTACTCCACATGCTTTCTCGTGTCTATAGAATACTATAAATACATACCTACTAACTAAGAAACGTATATATCTCTTCTACGAGTATATGCGTATAACTTTTTTTTTTATTGAAAGACGTGTTAAATTGGTTTAGCGACAAGTACAGCCTGGTGCACTACACGGTGAGCGGGCACGAAGCGTCAGCGCTGGCCGCGCGGCTGACGGCCGAGCTGCGCGCGCGCACACACGCCGCACACGCCACGCTCGCCGCACTGGCGCAGGTACATGGCATCTCCTTGTACTAATTCCAGGGACGAGCACACTTACGAATTACATGCGCCTAATAGGATACATAGAATTTCTCATGATTTTAGAGAGGCGTAACATAAACTTTTTAAGTTAAAATCGAGCTGCGGTCTGCCCATTCCTTAGCCGTAATTCGGCTATAATGGCATATCGTTAACTGGCTTACCGAGTACTCGATCCGTGCCTAAGTGGTATTAATCCGTGCATAAGTGGTGTTGTCTATTATTCGTGTCCGTGGCCGCACTCTTTGAAATTTCTTCGCACTAGATGAAATCTACCGACACGAGATCAGCTGTGTGTGACTTCAGAACGTTTTTGTTAAATTGTACTCAATCGTGTGTACCGTAAATGTTTATAGGACGATGAAAAAGAGCACAAAGATGGTGAGGAGGCGCCTCCGCGCGCGCGCAGCTACGACCAACATAAACAGAACCACGACAACGGTAAGCATGAACACATTCTGGTGGACCTAGCTTTGCTGGTTTTAGATTTTCCGCCCCTTTTGAAAAATGTTATGCAAGAAGGTCAGATTTTATTACAGTTTAATTAATTTACTCGTAGATTAAGTAGCTTAAGCTCTTTTTTCGAAATTAATACATTCGGTTTCACAAATAAACAAGAAGTAAATTGAGATACTTAGTTAATTTGTGTCTTTATCGCCTTTAAGGCACTTTAATTGTGAATGTGTATTATATCAGTGATAAAAATAGTAGGTAATTCCCAGTTTCAGCTTTCCGCCCGCGGTTCCGCCTGTGTGAACTAAATTTTTTATCATGCCTAGCAGTGGAATAAAGGTAGCCTTTAACCTTCACTAAATGGGCAACCTAACAGTACAAGAATTTTTCAAATCAGACCAGTACTTACTTAGTCCTTGAAATTAGCGCTTTCAACCAAACAAACAGTTCAGCTTTATAATATTAGTATACCCGTAGATGGGGATTTTGTATAATTAGGTACTTTTTGAATGGCATTGATTGATGTAATCGCAGCGAACAATCGACATCGCGATGATGATGTTATCGATGTGTTTCAAAATTCTTAATTTTAGGTAAACTTTTGATGAAGGTAAGCTTGCATGATGCAGTTTGCATGAAATAAATTTAAGAAAAAAAATAGTACTATTTTAAAGGACTACTTAGATACTATTCTAATATTGTTACTTACATTGATTTATTTATTTATTGTTGTGATTGGCACGGCGAGCATGTCGATGTGTGTCGTTTGTATATTGTTGGAGTTATAGCGCGTCCGCTGAAGGTCTACCACCTGTGTTATAGCTCACTCTGGCCGGCGATGCTGTGTGTTTACGTTGCGCCTGTTGCCGCATTCGCGTTCGTTCGATTATCGTTTACTTTCCTCACTATTGATGAGTAATCTCTCTTGTAACGTAAATTGCGTTCTTATCTTCTTTCTCGATCACACAAGTAATATAGGTACTGGGTGTGAACGGGATAGAAAATAGGTGACGTCAGATTTGCGTCACGATGGAGACAAAACGATCGTCGAGCGAGCGGCATATATGTTTACTCATCCGCATATCGCTTTAAATTGCTTTGGGTCTTTAATATGCGTTTTAAGGTTCCGTACCCGTAGGGTGCCAATATAAGTCACTAATATGAAGCGTCTGTCGTCCGTCCGTTTTATCAGCGGTCATCGTTGCGTAAACACTAGTTCAAATTTTAAACGTCGGAGAATTCTAGTATTTTCTATCTACGTTAGTCTCTTTATTTTTACTCAACAATCTAATCTTACTATCAACACCATACGTTTTTAGTGAAAATAACGTAGCCGTCTATCATATTCGAGTTATTTATGAGGTTTTAACCGCCATAACAAGAATTAACAAAATGGTACGGAACCGTGTTAGCGTGCGAGTGGTGTAGTAAGTCCTGTACGAGTCGCGCTGTGCGGCGCAGGGCGGCGGCAGCGGCACAGCGTCGCCGGACAGATGAGCTACCTGAAGATGTTGGGGCTCGGCGCGCGCGGGAAGCTGGCCGCCGCCGGCCTCTTCAGCACCGCCGTCATCTCCGGCTCCAGCTCCGCGCCCAACCTGCGCGTGGCCGTGCCCAACGCCGCCGATACTAACGGTACGGTCGCACTTCAACGTTAATTTGCATAAATGAAATACGTCCGAACTGATGTTTTAAAATATTTTAAATGTACAGCGGCCGTGGAAGGTTTCGGCGGTGTGCCGGCGATTCGTCCGCTGGAGACGCTGCACAACGCGCTGTCGTTGCGCCAGCTCGACGCGTTCCTGGAGCGTGTCGCCGCCGCGCCCGTGCTGCTCGGCACTCCGCCGCAACACAACCACAAGCACCCCTCGCCCACCAACAGTGAGTACACACCCGCACTACGTACGTACGATACACGTGACACGTTGCACCACGTTCCTGCTACGTGCTGCTCGGCACTTCGCCGCAACATAGGTAGGTACAGTTCACTAGTTCCGTCGTTTGGCATATCGTTAGCTTATTCAAAAATAATATTGGATTATTATGAACGCTTTCGGGCTTAGGGTTCCAATTACGAAATATTAAGCTTTAAACACAGTAAATAGGTTAGGTAACATTACCAAAATTTTTAAAATAAATTTGTACCTATGCTCCATTTGAGCATTAAGGTATTAGATTTTTAGACCTTATTAGATTTTTTTTACACAATGAGCATTGTTGTTTTCATTCTAAGTGTTAAATGATTAAAACAATGTAAAATAATTATTACAGTGGATTTTTATTAATTACAATTTGTATGTGTCGTTTTGAACGATTACTTCCTAGTTTGTGTACTTTACCTAGCCTCTGTTTACTGTGCAAGTAGGTGGTATGAAGTAAGAGTCAAGTGTGTCTCGCACTAGGCCGGTCCTTTACTTCTGCCTTGTATTTGTATCGTTTACGAATTACCTTACCGCTACCTACCTTCGACAACTGCTTACAATTTCCATTTCATCCATTTACCTGACGAATACTACATACTCACTAGTTTTAACTACACTACTGAGTATTTAATTTTCAACAAGACGTGTGGTGTGCAATGTGCAGGCGCGGGCTGGAGCGGTCCGTCGTCGCTGATGTCGTCGTCAGGCGAAGTGCCGAGCGCCCTCTCCTCCGCAGGACCGTCCTCGCCCAACTCCAACTACGCCTCCAACTCAGAAAATAAGACTAACTCCACCGAAAGGTATACCATCAATATTACTCTCCATGGTCTCATTAGTTTGCATCCTATTTAGTTTTTTTTAGTTAAATTAATTTTTTAACAGACCACAAATAATTTTGGGCATAGGTATTGTGTGTAAACATAAATTTGGAATCAATATTCAAAGAGGGTTTCTTTGTTAACCTAATCATAATTTTGTAAATATACATTGCCCATCAGTATCCTTACCACCATTTGATATTACTTAGTCTTGTATAATAAACATTCGTCTTAATCAATGCTCGATATTAGTTTTTTGTTAAATTCCTACTTAATAGTTTAACATCATCATTAATCATTGTTTTTATATCATTGATTACATAAAATTCATGATTCGATGAAAGTACCCATTTATGAACTAATGATAACATCGAAGGTATGTGTATACCACATCTAAATATTTTTGATAGAAGCTTGAATTTAATTCATCACGGACAGCAACAAAAATACAGACTTCGAAAACATACATATTGTCTGCCCTATCAAATTATAAATGCCGGTGTAAATATTCGGGTGCTAACGCCGCGTGTCTCTGCCGAGCATGCTAAGGCTCGTAACACAACATTATGGCTTCCAGTAGCAATTGGAGTAAAAATGTGCCGTCTAAGCTCCCACAGTGGGACGGCGAGGCGGCCACGCTATGTGCGCTGGACGCCGGCCTGCACTCGTTCATGCCGCACGCCAACCTCGCAGGTACCATCTTACGCACTTCCTACAGCTAAGTGTCCTCAGCCCTTCCCTGCTACAACTTAATTACCATAATTTATCGATTTAGTTTTAACCTTAAATAGATTTGGATACAGTATCATATAGCAGATAATCGTAGCAGATTAGTGCCTCTGGTTATTTTGACTCTCCCATAGGCATCTCGCAACACTTGAAGCGCTTTAGAGGAATTGACGTTATGCGGTCTATAACATTAAATACAAATCTCATTTAATTTATCTTCTTCTACAAGAAGATAGATTCAATAAGATTAAATAAAATTAAATAAAAAATTAGTCGTCGAAATGTATGTATGCTTATGACTCCCGAACGACTCACCGAAATGGATAATTCTTTTTTGTTTTGTTCAATATGATCAGGGCAAGGTTCATGTTTATAAAAAATCAAAGAAACCTTCCTTTACTCTTGCGGCCTCGGACCACAGGTCGGACCTACCAAACATCCGAATAATATTAAGTCATATTTAGATAAAGACCTCATCACATCAATTTGCCTTCAGCTCTCTAGTAAAGACGAGACTGCCACATATTTTGTGTGACTGTGCATGATTTTATTAGTTGAATGGGGGGTACTAATTAAGGAAAAAAAAATTATAGAAATTGTATCACTAATAATTATGTATAGTTTACACGTTTTATGCTTATGATATTATGGTTTCCACTTTAGTTTGGCTATCATTTGCGGGCGTACACAGAAGGTGAAAACATCATGTTTGTACACCTCGTAACCTATTTTTGTCTACCCAATATCACTTTCATTTTCGTCTTCCATTGACCTTTTCCTGTTCATGTCTTCTTCTTTTGCGTCCATAACGATATTGAAAACTTGTCTCTGAACCCGAAGTTGAATTTCATCAGGCAGTTCAGCTGTTGTATCATGCATACTCGAAAAGAATTTTTCAAGAGCACTAGTTCCATGTAACCTGACTTTTTGACTTGACTTGGTTTTTTTTTTACTGTTATCGGGTACTATGACATAAATCTTACGTTCCTTTGTTTTTCCCCTGGTAGGATAGTAATTATCATCACTATTTGTAACGTTTTCACTTAGTGGATCTTCGTCAATATTGTGTGAATCATCATCTATATTGTGTGGATCATCGTCAATATTGTCTGGAGTCTTGGCTGGTTCTCTGTTCACTTCCAATTTATTTTTTTTAGATTTCATATACGGCAGTAAAAAGTTCATTGGCTTTTCTTCTTTTTTTCTAGTATGCAAATACGGTAATAAAAAATCCATTTGCTCTTCATATTCCCATGGAGCAGGATTTGTATCTTTGTTTTGTATAGAAATTCTAAATGAATTCCGTAATCGTCGCCACTTCAGGCGTGCTGATTCAACTATAACAAACGAAATTCTCATTATAAGCTTGCTTTAACTAATACAATCTCCAGAGATAAGATAAGAAAGAATTAAAGAAAAAATATAGAATAAGATAAAAGATAGAATTAACTTTAAGATAGAATTTTAGAATTAGTCTTTTTATTTTCTTAAATTTTATGTAAATACTGTGTTAATGTTATAAAATAAATTGTTGTTTATTATCTCCAGAGCAAACACATAGGTGCAGTGTAGAGGTGTATTATAGGACTTAAACGAAGTTTGTTTGTAAGTTAGCAAATAAACATACCACTTAAGGAATTTTCTTCAGCTACTGTTTCCCATGCCAAGTCCTTTAATAACATATTTTTATGGTCTGAGGTACCATTTTTCCATAAACATGGATGCTTGCGTATACTATTTATAAAATTACTCTTGTTCAAGCTTGGTTTCTTTCTGAAAACAATGAAAAGTAATCTTTTATGGACAAAACAAGTACCAAGTAAACATGTCAAGTTTAGTTTTTTTTTGTTTTTTGACGAGCCGGTGGCGTGGTCAGTAAGATACTTGCTTTTCACGCCGCAGGTCGTGGGTTCGATTCCCACCCGAGGCAAAAATTAGTGATGAACATTTGTGTTTGTGTCGAGTCTGGGTTCTATTTATGTATATATTTACAAAAGAAAAGTATTATATGTATAGTTTAAACCAGTTATCAGGTTTCCATAACACAAGCTCTGCTTAGCTTGGGACCAGATGACCGTGTGTGTTAATGTCCCAGAATATTTTTTTATTTTTTTTTATTTTATACTCTTCACTCCAGATGTGCTGGATGATGAAATATGATAACTTTTACATAACATATTCAGTGTAACATAGTTATTAAAATTGTTATGACAGGTTCTTCTATTAGTGGTGACGTAACGCCAGTCTCCATAACCTCTGAGTTGGAATTCAACAGCAATGAAGCGACTGCCGGATCTATCACCGATCATGATCTTATGGTAAGAGAATCACAAGTAATAGGTATATTTTAGAGATTATTCTTATCCTATAAGATTGCCCAAACCTAGTGTGTGAGGTTAGGTAGAAAAAGACCCTGTATACCACTTGGCCATTAATGTCGACTATGTTTACCATACCAAATATGTTTTTTCAGAGTGCAGAGGGTGAAGAAGATGAGGACACACTTTCAGTAGACCCATGTGGTTCTCCGGTACGAATGATTAAAAATGACCTAAACACACAAATGTACACAGGAGTAAACACTCTAAAATTTGATATTAATGAACCATCAACAAGTAAAAGTGGCACAGATTATTACGGATTAAGTCTACAGCAGAGTAAAGAGGTTTTTCATAAAGACATGCCATCAAATAGCAAAAATTTTAACCTAGACTGTGACTTAAAACAGAAGTTTGCAAACACTAATTACGTATCCAATATTGACTCATTGAACTTGCAAAGCAAGGAAGGTAAGAATAAAAAGAATGATGTACTAAATAATGGCAGTAGAAGATATAGTGATAGTAGTGCACAGAAGAGTATCATAAACAACCAGGCTGCAGTGGTAGGCAGCAGATTCAAAACTACCTTAGTGTCAGATGATATTCTAAACACTAACACATGTACAGAAGCTACTAAAAATATTAGTGTAACAGAAACCAGTATGCCTTTAGTGACAAAGGCTAAAAGCGGTAATGTTAAACCAGGCTTTACAATAGGAGAAAACTTAGCAGAATAAATGTGTGATAATAGAATTCTGATAATCGTTATTGTTAGTATTTAGGGTATGCACAATATCTATGAGATAGACTAATAAGAGCACGTCTATTAAAATACCATAGGATCGAATGTAGGACAAACATTTTAAAGTATGCATGCTTATTTCTAGCAAAGCATATAAAAAAGCATATAAACTTTCTCATCTCTTAAAATACAGTCATGAAAACTGTCCAGAGATAAAGTACATTTTATTTATTGCTGCAAACAGAAAAAATGCGCAAAAGTAAAGTTTCAATTATTAATGCATCATAAGAGTTTAGGTAAAATTGAGTAAATAATCTTACACACATCACAATCTTCAAGACGTAATGTGTGTAAGATTATTATTACAAAATTTTATATTTCGTTTCAACCTTGGTACCGACCACCTCATACAATTTGATGTTTGGCTGTTGCCATGTTTATTTATTTGTCTTTATTTGTTTGCCTCTTTTCCCGAAATACACTAAGACCAAAAATAGTACCTCTCATTATAAAAGAATACCTAATTAAAGTCGATTGGCTTAGATAATGTTGGTACCTCGGCACGCGCTTGTAGTTATTGTAATAAAAATGACCGTTTCAACCGCGCGACCTACTCTTGAAATTTGATGAAATTTTGATATTTGTGAAGTTGGAGTGGAGATGGAGTTTGTTGATATAAGTTACAACACATATATCTTTTCCTGAATTTGTAACAAAAAAAAAAACAAGACGCTATGACCAAAAATAGTTGGCTGCCAACACCGCCACTCGTCGAACCCCCACCTATGATTACACGTAAACTAAATAATGTACATATGCAAATGATAAATATCAAAAGTAAGGTCTTGCATTGCTGAATTTGTTACAAAAATAATAAATTGCAATACATTAATAAATAAATAAAATAAATATTTAATTTCCAGTTTAGGCGTAGGTAGCTATCTCATCATTAATATTAAATTTATGGAGGCTAATGTGTGTGACGTTTGGTTGATACTTTTTTGCAGCAAAAAAACAGAAAAAAGTACCAGAAATAGATTTAATAATTTTTAAGAGTCGATTTTAGATAGCGGCGCGGACGGCAATGTGCTTAATATATAATGCCGTTTATCTCTGATTAAAAGTAGGTTTGAGCTTGTTTTTGTTAGTAATAACACAGAAATAACAGTTAAAATAAGCTCAAACCTACTTTTAATCAGAGATAAACGGCATTATATATTATGCACATTGCCGTCCGCGCGGCTATCTAAAATCGACTCTTAAAAATTATTAAATCTATTTCTGGTACTTTTTTGTTTTTTTTTGCTGCAACAAAGTATCAACAAAAGGCAACACACATTGGTCTCCATAAATTTGATAATAATGATGACATAGCCTATGAATGACCTATGTCTAAAATGGAAACTGAAAATTGAATAACTTTCTATTTATTTATGATTACCATCTTTTATTTTTGGAACAAAAACAGTCATGCAAGACCTTTCTTTTGATATATCATTTGCCTATGTTCATTATTTAATTTACGTGTAATTAGAGGTGGGGAGTTCGGCGACTAGCGGTGCTAGTAGCCAACAATTTTTTCAACAAATTCAGGAAAAAAGATATGTGTTGTATTGTAACATATATCAACAAACTCCATCTCCACTCCAACTTCACAAATATCAAAATTTCATCCAACTTCAAGAGAAGGTCGCGCGGTTGAAATGGACATAATAAAATATTGCTTTATAAAGTGTAGCTCCGTGTAATGATAATAGTTGTATACATTTATGCAATGTACTGATATAATGTATTATAATGACGTCTTTGTTACAATCATTTACACTATTTTGGGATAAAATTTTCATCCTGATTGTTCCTAATAAACAATTTTCATTAAAAATATATGTAAATGATGCAATACTTGTTATTTTTATTTATCTACATAAATAAAAATGCAAAAAAGAGATGGAGTTTCATTAATCACCACGCTTAAGTTAATCTACCTTCACTTAAAAATATATTTGGCTTAATAATAAAGGTTTTGGCAGTCTTTTTCAAAGTGTAAGTGAGAGACAGAACTGTTAACTTAGAACAGAGTTGATCGAGAAAATGTAGTTCTCGTTGTTTAATTTTATTTCAACACTGGCATGTGTCTCATATAAACTGACCATTGCAAATAGTGTCTAATTTCGATAATATTACCTACCTAACCCGACTTCAAAAATAATAATAAACCTTTAAAATAAATAATATCCAAGATTCAGTGACTCAAGATTGAAAAGTTAATAAACAAGTACAAAATAGATGCGTACCGAGCTATGATTACTTGTTAAGTAAGCCCATAAAAAAAAAGTAAATTAACCCCTGTATTCATAGACGTCTTTTAAGCTCATTATAGCTAAAATAGGTTTATAATTTGTTTGTCTTTGCCTGTCGTCTTGACATTTATAGTAGTAAGAAAGAGACTAATAAAAGAGAGAAATAAATAAAAAGCTATTTTTGGGGGCTGAGTCACCTTTGTCCGTGGGTGTACCTTTAATTGAATCCCCACACGTGGTCCCCGGGTGGTGCAAATCAGGTGACAAAAACTGGTGGTAAGCTTCGGCCGTGGTTAGTGACCACCCACCAGACAAAGCCGCACCGCCAAGCGGCCTTGCCGTGTTCCGGTACAATGTCTGGTGGCACCATGCAGAGACGGTGGGTCGGAATTTTTGTTCTTTTGCTGAAAATCATTCGTAGTTACGAGTGAATCTATATACTGGGATGGCGCGTTCCATCGTAGACTACATCATTGCTTAACAGCAGGCAAGTTGTGGTCACGCACCAGCCTATCTCAGAATAAAAAAATAAAAAAGACAAAAGTACATTTTAACTAAAGATTTTTATGAATAAGACTGTAAGACTAAAATAATTTATAATTCTAGACTAACTACATATTTATTTAAAATGTTATTAAGTTCCACGCATTTTTTTAACTTGCTTGTACACAGATATATGCGCCAAACTTACAACACTCCTCTTTTGAGGGATAAAAAATGCCATTTATAATTAACAGTATAAACAATAAATATTGAACAGTTCGACTCCACTTGCCTTGTTCCAGCGACAAGTCCAAGTCCATTTTATTGACACTTTAATACGGACATACATATGTATTCCATTAAGGTTTTGATGGATTTTTACTTGAGCATAAGAAACATCAAGTTCACTGGGGAGTGTCATGGCCAGATTTTGTAGAAAAGCGTCATCTAAGTGTTACACATAATTAGAAATACGATTTCTTTATTTGGTAAGCAGATTTTGAAATTTGGATAGCTGATAGGTATTTCATTATTTGATAAAAACAGTCTGGCTGGAGTAACATTACCATTAACATTGTAGCCAGAGGTTCCGTCTTCTAACGGGTATATTGAAATAATTGTTTACCTACAATGGCAAACTGTATTTATCTGTAGCACTTAGTCGAACATTACAAATAAGATAAAAATCACATTAACTAAAAGCAGTCAGTGGGTCATCTTAGGATAAAACTGTATCAGAATAGGGTGACTGGTGTTTAGGATGACTGGTTTGTATTGTTTTCTTTTTGAAATCCCATAACTTCTGGCTATTGCGGATGTTGTTGTTGCTATTATATACAATTAGCCAATGTTTTTTACATCAGGCAGTACAATATTACTGCGGTTGACTGATTGAATGCAGCTAAACCTTACCTGTTTGACGTAGATTCTGAACCGTCAGGGTCTAAATGTTTTTCTGTTTGATGGTCTGATGTGTCACTGCTATTTTCAAGCTGCATTATATGAACCTCTTTTGTAGGGTCTATGTCAGGATGTAGTCTTTTCAGATGTCTCCACATGTTACCGATTGAGCCAGCTTGTATCGTTATTATACGACCACAGTGATTGCATTGTGATCGTTTAGGTAACGCAGTTTCTTTAAAGTGTTCCCAAATTAAACTATACTTTCCCACCATTGTTTAACGATTATAGGAACACTTTCAGAAGCATTAGGTTAATAATACTGAATTTTACATGGTATGCCATGAAATGTTTTTGGTTCTCACTGAAACAAGGAACATAATACTCTCCACTGAAATTCTAGTGTTAGTGCACTATAACCCAGTGTTATTGATTGAATCGATTGTATTGTGCCAATTTATTTTCTCGCTAGAAATTAATATAAACATCTCTTAGTTGTCTGTGATCTACATTAAGCGATAATTATGGAAATACTACTTGATTCTGTTTATAATCCCATTACAAACAATCTCAGTAATCTCTTCTTCTTCTTTTAATTATGGCCTCTGCAGAAATTATTCCGCAATTTTGCCAGTGTCAAGTTTAAATATATAAGTTTTTAAAGATTAGTAGTATAAAACTAAAAAACTGCGACGTTCTAAGAAGCCATTCACACACCCCTCAGTAACACAGACCACAGACTACTAAGAGAAACACAGACTACTAAGAGCTCAGTAATCTCACTCACTCAATCAACTCAATTCTCAGTAGTCTGTGACTTAAAGAGCATAATTACTTCTTCTTACTGTGACTTAAAGAGTTTTTGGTCTCGCCTTGATCACTACATTGCCAATCTACTGTAAGCGTCAGCTTACCTCCTAAATCTATGGTTGAAACTCTTAGTTAGTTAGTACTTAGTCGTCTGTGGTTGAAATTTATCTATGGTTTAAATAACAAATTATTTATTACATTCCATTCAATTTAATTACAATTTAAAAGAATTATACTTAGTCGTGATTATTAATGTATGTAATTTTAACAAGCGAAACAAAGTGCTACAGTAAAAAGAAGATATGGCAGAGTATACTATTTCTCCGCATCAGGTGAGTTGACCGAAAAATAAACTGCAATAACTGAAAGGTACCAAGATTCAAAACGAATTTCTCCATCCACTACACTTCTACCGCCCGTGTTGTGTGTGTCACATTAATGCGACTAACATACCATACTGCCCGTGTCGCACTTATGTACCTACCTATTCAAGGTAGGTATACATGTAAAGAATTTCGTGTACTTTCGACAGTATGAATAGTAATTGTTAATGTTTTAGGAACAGCAGGTGAAAAAGCTGAAGAGATTCTTAGAAGGTTGGCGGGTGGCTGTTCTTCCTTTAAAGTCAGTCATGTTATGGGAACAACAATGGCATCCCTGTGCTATAATTAGCTCTGTCTCTATAATTTATTTAATTATCTGGCTGATGGATCTAAATACTCTTGCAACATTTGCTGTGATTGGCCTTTTTCTGAACTTTGTTGATTTCATTGTTCCTGTAATATGTAACTCTCTATATGGCTCCTCATCCTGGACTGGACAACATGAAAAGATGTTTGAAGAAATTTGTAAAAGCATTGTTGCAAGTTACAATAAGTTCTTGCTCAACATCCGTACATTTTATGCTATGAGAGAATCTAGCCCCTGCATGGTATGTATAAAGTATTTATTTTGCCAATTTAGGAATGCTAGCTGTCATGTTTGGACAATGTAGAAAATGTACCTAATCTTGAGAATAGCATCATACTAACAAATGTATTGGTTAGGTACTTACAAATTAATTAGCAAATATTTCAGTAGCCAGATACCTACCTACTGTAATAACTAGCTAGAGAATGATTTTGATTTTTTTGTATAGAAAACTATATAAAACGTTTATTTTTCATATAAAACTTAATTGGCTATTAAAAAATTTGCCTGCTATAATAACAAATTGTTTGGTTTCAGTATTATATAATTTCCATCAGCTTCCTGTGTACATTAGTATGGTTGGCTTCCTCGATTAACAACATATTCCTTCTCTACATACTGTCTACTGTGATACTGCTTTGGCCTGGACTCCGACAGCGTGGCATGTTCAACACTATTCTATCTATGGTCAACATGGGACCAAAGGCTGAGAAGTCCGAATAAGTATTTATTGAGTAACTAGTAGCTTTTGCTTATTTGTGTGTTGGTCTGGTCATACATAAGTTTATGTTAAGTTTAGTTAATTGATTTATCCAGAGCTTTAAATTACTGTTTGTGTGATATAAACTTAAATAAAAGTTATAGCTTGTATTATTAATGATGTTCATTCATTTCATTCAACCCTTGGTAGTACTACTAGGATCTATGTCAGTTCATGGAAAAAAAAATATTTATTGGTTTACACCAAAGCTGGTGGTGAAATGGGGACCATGCATCCATTCTTATTCTTTATTGTACACAAAACATACATACACAATTTATAAATAGGGAACAACAATGTACACCGGCAAGCTTAATCCCTACTTCCCTACTAATATTATAAATACGAAAGTAACTCTGTCTGTTACGCTTTCGCGCCTAAACTACTGAACCGGTTTGGATGAAATTGGGTATGGAGATATTTTGAGACTTGAGAAAGGACAGGATAGTTTTTATCCGACTTCGCAAAAAGAAGGTAATGTTTTGGCGCGATAACCCACTTACACGCGGGCGAAGCCGCTGTCAGAAAGCTAGTTCAATATAACTATGAATTTTCTTTGAGCAAACCCTACATAGAGAAAACTTGTGGAATGGGTAGAATTGCACAAGAAATAACTTGAAATACTTATACTACATACTAATATTACATACTATGTATGTACTTAAATATTTAAGGGTCTTGTAAAAATCTTATAGACCTATTTAGTTTTAAACTAGACTTTGTCTCTTTCTTACCAGTACAACTGTCAAAATGACAGAAAAAGGCAAACAAATTATATAGGGTCCGGTGGTTTTGAAAAATGGCGTCTTAGTACGTCGCAGTTTTTTAGTTTTTTACTACTAATCTTTAAAAACTTATATACTTATTTAAACTTGACACTGGCAAAATTGCGGAATAATTTCTGCAGAGGCCATAATTAAAAGAAGAAGATAGGGTCCGGTTGTCTATACCTACATTGCAAAAAACCCATAGATTTAGGAGGTAAGCTGACGCTTAAAAGATCCATGAAAAAACCTATGTAGTAAATAATCTACATATTATTATCATATTCTCTACTTCGCATTATGACTAAACCGTATAATGACATGGTAGCAAAATGCCTACTTTTTCAAAATAGGTACAGTTGGATACGAAACTATTTACACGAAATACTGGAAAATCTGTCTGGCTGGTTATTGATGGGTAATATCAAAAATAATGTTACATTTTGTTATTATATTGGCACATTATAGTTAAAATGGTTAATAATTTAAAGTTTATTACAAATCAAAAGGGAAAACCGGCTCTTCTTTGTGATGGCCATCACTATAATTTTGCAAAAAATAATAAAAACGGGAGCCTGTGGAGGTGTATCAACAAGCACGAATGTTCGGCGACTGTGACTTTAGATAAAAATAAAGAGAAGATTATCAGAAAAAGTGCAAGTACTGGTGCGAGTACTGGTGCGAGTATTAGTGCGAGTACTGGGGCGCATACTGGTGTTAGTATAGGTGCGAGTATTGGTGCAAGTAAACGTGCTAGTATTGGTGTGAGTAAAAGTGCGGGTACTGGTGCGAGTACTGGTGGGAGTACTGGTGCGAGTACTGGTGCTAGTATTGATGCGTGTACTGGTGCAAGTACTGGTGCGAGTAAAATTGCGAGTATTGGGGCGAATATTGGTGCAAGTCAACATGCTAGTATTGGTGTGAGTAAAAGTGCGAGTACTGGTGCTAGTATTGGTGCGTGTACTGGTGCAAGTACTGGTGCGAGTAAAATTGCGAGTATTGGGGCGAAGTTCTTCACCAATCGTGAATAATTACTATATTTTTAGAGGTCTTATCAGTTTTGTTTGTTACATGGTATGTAGATTTTAAGTACTAGTATATAAAAAATGTCATCTCTCCTAGTGTTTTTTTTCTCGGCTGTACCTTTGAAAAAGTAGGCATTTTGCTACCATGTCATTATGCGGTTTAGTCATAATGCAAAGTAGAGAATATGATATGTAGATTATTTACTACATAGGTTTTTTGCAATGTAGGTATAGACAACCGGACCCCTATTTTAGAACAAGCTTTTAAGATGGTTATGAATACAGGGAATAATATATCTGTTATGTGTAATACAACAGTGTCAGTAAAGGATTACAATTTAATACAAGCAAGACATTTTAGATTTATCCCAAATCAGTAAAAAAATACTACTTACAAAAATAAAATGTAATAATTACAAACTATATCAATATAAAAATACAAATTGATTCATATCACAGACATACCTAAATAATATAGAGAAACATTATTGTTTTCCATTATTGGTGATGTGATTTTGTGGCCTGCTTCACAAATTTTATTGTAGATTTAACATATCAAAACTTAAATCTAAGAATAATAATGACTGATAAAAAAGTTAATAAAATTCATGTGATAATGGTACTTAAATCACTTCATCCTTCGAAAGTAACGTTTTCCTGGGGTGGCTGCTTTGTCATGGGTGAGTGTCTGAAATTTATAGAGTAATATAAATAGGACTGCTAGTCGCCTTTCAAATTGTTACAGCTTACTTTTTTAAAACTGTTTTCCTCTATTACTTACAATTACACATTCATCATCTGTGAACAAGTAGTGGCGTCCACATTTGGCACCAGTTTCAGGGATCACTGATTTTGTTTCCATTTCATGATCATTGACAAGAGTTGTCACACTCTGGAAGTTAATAAGTTTAAAATACCAATAAAAATCACAATCAGAAAAGTCCGAGGTCTAAGAAGGCTACCAATAAGCCTAATAGTTAGCCTTGTACTGATTTGTGTCTCTGTGGCTTTTAGAACAAAATGTCCAGCCATACAAGCTAAAATAATATTTAGCTACTCTAACATATTATCCAAAGATTTAAGTTGTGGTGAACATTCTACTGAAAAGACATTTGACAGAACAATTATTTGGACTCTTGTTAGGAATATTTATGTAGGTGTGTGCATTTAATCAGATATCAAGTAGCCATGGCTAGATCAACATAACTTACTTTGATAGTTGTGTTAGGCATGTTCTCATCATACTCTTCTCCTAACTTGAACTTTAACTCAACTGTACGCAGTAGAGAAGAGTTCTTGATTGTGACATTCTCGCCTTCTATTGTTATTTCCATGGTGGGGGAGGACATTGACATCATTTTACGACCCATGAATGGTACACCTGTGTTAGAGAAATAATTTAAGAAGGAAAATAGAACGTGAGCATTTGTACACATATAAATCAGTATAATAATAATTATATTATTGTTATTATAATCACAAATAGATATTTAAGGTAATACGTACCAACAGCAATGAAGTAGTCGTCAATATTCTCATTTTTATAGTGCTGATATTTCCCAGCGATAGACATTGCAAAGATTAAGATGTTACTCGGCTAGGTGAACAATTGATTGAATAATTAAATACAATGTGGCACTACCACTAGCTCGCTCCAATTAGGCAAAATTAATTTTAATAATCTTATCGTCTTATTTTTTAATCAATCACGTACCGACACGTACACGTATTAACGCTGAAGTTAAATATTAATGCAGGACCGATAGTAATTATAAGATAATGAATAATGAATTAGTTGCTACGCAAAAGTAAATGTTTATCGTTCTAATTAAAATTAATTGGAAAGTTTAACAAAGTTTGCAAAATACAAAGCGATGACAAATAGAATAATGTAAACACACAGTGTTGCCAACTATATTTCTTAGAGGATCGTACAATAGACTACAACAATAGTACTACTATTTATCAATCAAATACTAAATATTTCTGATTATCTAAATTACAAAACGAATAACTTTTTAATTTAATTTTTTCTTTTTTTTAGTTTCCTTTATTGAAGTCGGTTTTATTTTTATTTATTTTTAATTTTAATTTTACAATTTTTAGTGATAACCCCTACTATGCGTTTTAAATAAGAATAGGATTGGAAATCCGCCATCTTGGACTGGAATGCGCAACAACTTCACATTTTTTAGTACAGTGAGCAAAAATGTTTGTTTGAAATTATAATCACATTTAGATGAAAAAAAAATGCGTATTTCTTATTGCCTTTTGAGTAAGATTAGACATTTGGAGTCGAATATTTAGATATGAACATATTTTATTAACTTCCGACGACAAAAATCCGAGTTTTAAGTTAAAACGTGTGTTTTTATCCGTGTACATGAATTTGTGTGCAAATTTGTGGTATCCTAGCGCGTAAATTTACTTAGGTAGGTAGCTGCATTGTAACTACATACTTGTGTAAAGTTTTTACATATCACGTTTCCATACATTTCAAAATAATATTATTGTCTGTGGTCTGACATTTTGTGCTGGCGCTACTTTCGCTAGTTCTCATCTGTAGAAATGAATTGAGTTCAAAATGTTCAAATACAATGTATCTACTGTAAACCGTTGAGGAGTTCCCTTGACCATCGTTCGTCTTCATCATCAGACCCACGGAATATAATTTTTTTCTTTTCCGTAATCACCCCTATGACAGTCACAACCTCACAACACATCTAGGTGTATAGTTCTTATCAATACAGATAAATCATGCCCAAACATCAGGTATTTGCTGGTAATCGTTGAGGAGTTCCTTCAACTATTTTGGATGCCTTATCGAGATCGACTCTAGTCTCAGGCCTTTATTAAATTGTTAGCTTTATTTAATTTTATTGTAATTTACGTTATATTTTCAATCAAAAATCCATAATAATTCTTAGAATTGTTTCATAAATGGTTTATAATTGGCATATCACTGTTTTTACATAATCTTTAAAAAAAAAATCATGTGAATGTAGCGTAGACAGAGAAAACTAGTACTAGTTTTCTCTGTCTACGGGATGTAGTTAATCTATTAGAGTCTTTGGATGTAGTATTCATGTGGCAAACATCGGAAGTTTTATAAAATTAAATAAAGTATTATTTACTCATAGTTAAATACCACAAAATTTAAAGACAGTTAATTATAATTATATTGTATATATTTTGGTATTAAATACTTTGTTATATTGTAAGTTACCTATTTTAGGCGACAGACTCACGCGATATTTCCGGTTGCTTTCAAATAAAGTCAGTTTATCATTACCTGAAGTACATCAATACTTTCACCATAAGCAAGCGGCAGTTATCGTTGAGCAGCAAAGAGCGTCAGTTTTGTTGAAGTGTTGTGCTTAACTGAAATAAGTTAATTTGCAACGTATTTTGGAGTTCTGATTTTGTGAGAAGCGTTCAAAATAGGAGAGCTTTGAAATATTTAATGTAAAACTTAACAAAAGCACTAGTCACCCCTACAATTTTCGAAGGTTCCCTTCGATTTCTCTGGGATTCCATCATCAGATCCTGGTTTCCTTATCATGGCACTAGACTTCATATATCCTACATACATAAACACATTTTCAACAAAAAAAAATCATCAAAATCGGTTCATGACTGATGAAATTATGTATTGACAAACACACGTAAAAAGTACTCAAACATTGTTACCAGCGATTGTCCTGGGATACCTACCGTCATTGGGTCCTGATATAGTACCAATGGGACCGCCGCAGAAGTATACTCTTCCAAAATAAAATAAAGAATTATCAAAATTTGTTCATAAACGACGAAGTTATCCGCGAACAAACATAAAATAAGCATATTTACGGTCAAATTGAGATACCTCCTTATTTTTTGGAATACGGTTAAAAAGAAATTAAAATGAAGCAGAGCCACCATCAGCGCCGTACCTACGTCATGTAATATCGATTGGCTTATATGTCATAAAAATCTATTAATCCCACTTTGACATGGTAAAGTTTATAGGATAGTACGCTGCGTATTTCTAGAGTGCGTCCGAGCGAGTTAGAGATATTAATAATTACACACAGTTTTATATCCTTATTATTTAGTGACAATAACTAAACACATACATATATTTGTTTTATTTTTATTACGTCAAAGAATCAAGTTTCCGACATATTTTATTTTAAGACTACCCGCAAGTTGGTTTTATTCATCCTATAATTTTGCTGCATTGTAGTGTTCAATTAAATAAATATTTGTTTTTAACATATCAAACAGGTTGTGTAAAGTACATCCATACCCTTTTTGTTACGTTTGTGGTGAACTTATTATATCTAACAAAGGATATCCCATAATGGAATCTCTGAAAAAAACATATTTTCATTATTTCAAAATTTCGTTCTCTCACCAGGACAAAAAATGGACTCCTCGAGTTTTTTGTGAAAGATGTAGAAAAACTCTAAGCTTTTGGGCTGCAGATACAAAAATATATTTAAATTTTAATATGCCAATGATATAGAGGGAACCATGGAGGTAACCACGAAAATGACTATTACTTCTGTCTCGCTAAGACAATTTGGTATAATCAGAAAAACAAACATAAAATTATATAAAGGCTTTTGAAGGTTTTTAGACTAAAAAATATCAAGATTAGCAGACAACTTTAGGTACGCATTGTAGGTATAGGATTTTCATACAATGTGAGAACAGCTTAAACTGGTAATCTATAGTTTGATGTTTAGCCGTGTGTACAAATAAGCTAGGTATGTATGTGAAATGAGAGATAACCCCTTATATTATTACTATTGCATGTATGTTAGGTCAAATGAATGTGATGCAATGTTATGGACAAAATATATAAAATAATGAAATTTTAATAAATAAATGTTAGTTAATTTGTTTTTATACAGCTTTTAGCTAGCAACTAATTTTAAGGAAATATCTACCCTAATTTAAAAGCAATAGATCTCAGTTTAGCTAAACAAAAATTTCTGATACATAGTCTTGTTATTATCATAAGGTCCTTTATACACAACTCAAACCCAGTGTTGCCAGGTCAAAGTATTACTTTACCCTAGGTGTGGTCGCAATTTACCTTAGAATCATAGAATTAGAACATAATTAGAATTTATTATTATAAAAAAGTACCTTAAAAATATCCTTGTCTTTTCCTTCTGTACAAATCAAACAACTGTATTTTTCACAATAACACACAGGAAAAGAAAGAGCAACACAATTCATAGTTTACTACAAAGGGCACCAAGAGCATTCGGTGCATTTATGACACGGAATCTGCAATGAAACAAAATCGTTCACAGTTATTTTATACTATTGCTGATTGTTACCCCAAAAAATACCTTAAGTGAATTGATATCCTAAAAATTACCCTGCTGGATTACTTTTACTCTAAATATATTGTAAATTACCTTAAGTTGGTACCAGTGCCTATACTTTTTGGGTATGGGCATAACCCATACCCATCCATCATAGACCTACTAGAGGTGTGTGAATGTAAAAAAATGTGCGTGTACTTATGTACGCGCGTGAGAAATTATACTTCTTTGGTATCATTAAAATTTCACTCTCATCATTTTTTCATAACGCGCCTAAAGAAGTATAACTTCAAAAAAAGTTGTACGGTGGGGGCCAAACGCTGACTCAATAAAGTAGGTAGGTATTGGTAGGTAATTCATGAAGAGGTTAAACAGAAAATCTTCTCAACAAATATGTAAATTCGGGCCAAAAATCATTGTATTATTTGACTTGAGTTAGTCCAAAACAGTAAATATTCCCTGTGCCAAATACTGAATTCGCGATCTTGGACCGAATTTCATTACTGTAGGGGGAGCACGAACTTCTCCACTATCGTCTTTCGATAACGTCCTAATGTTTACGTGTATTTTTGTACTAGTTTTCCGCCCGCGGCTTCGCCCGCGGATGTTGGTTATCGCGCTAGACCATTAATCCCTTTTTTCGCAGTCGGATAAAACTATCCTTTCCCGGGTCTCGAACAATCTCCATACAAAATTAGTTCAGTAGTGTAGGAGTGTAAGCAACATTTTGAAATCGTCAAGCTATCCATAAATCAATAGGCGTTTCTTAAAAATACTACGGCTCTTAGACCATACTTATAAGAAATGAAATTTAAATTTCGAATTCTATTCGTAGCATTGAGTTATCAAACATTTCATTGTGTCAAAATAAAAAGTAATTTAGATCAAAATTACGAAGGAGTTATGATATCAACTTTGAAGAAAATCACCCTCAGAATAATTTCTCAGGCTTTGCCCGCTTAGTATTAGGATAAAAATAAAAAACACGTGTTTCATTATTTGTTTTGAGCTTTATTTATACCAAATTTGAAGGAAATCGGACCAAGGACTAAACAGTTATGGAATATTTAATTTTTCCAAATAAACTCGCTTAACACCCCCACCGGGGGTAGTTTTGGAATAATAAAAAACACGTGTTTCATGATTTCTTTTAAGGTATATGTGTGCCAAATTTGGAGTGAATCGGACTTGAGACTATACAGATACAGAGAAACTTTAATTTTCACCAATAAAACTCATTATCCACACCTTATAGGGATAATTATAGAAAAATAAAAAACCCGTATCTCATTATTTTTCTTAAAGTTTATGTGTACCGAATTTTAAATGAACAGGACCAAGGAATAAAAAGTTGCATACAAACTTCACCCCTCTATTTAACCCTCTTAGGGGATGATTTTTGAAAATATTGTTAGCCTATGTCCGATTCTAGGGTATACACTACCTACATTTCAAATTTCAATAAAATCGGTTGAGCGGTTATGGAGATACGCGGTAACAAACCTTCACACACACACACACACACTTACTTTCGCATTTATAATATTAGTAGGATTAGTAGGATAGGATAGGAATAGGAATAGGATAGGATAGGATAGGATGGAAAATGCACCGTTATTAAAACACGAGACTAGAAAAACGTTCGTGCTCTTTCTACCGGTTTTTTGACATCACTAATTCAACTTGACATGCATGACTATTGTACCACAGACTGACTAGCACTAGATATTAAATCATGAAAAGGAGGACCTTGGGCCATGGGAGGACCGAGCGAGACGTCCAAATAACATTAAAAAAAGAAAGACAACAAAAAGTGGTTCGTTTCGTTCGTTGATGTGAATTTTAAGAGGTCGATAAAGTAAATTTACAAGAAAGTTTTCGTTTTTGAATGTCGCTATGAAGGGATAAAATAGTGTTTATAAAAATAGTTCAATTAATACTTTGGGACTATTGATCTAGTTTATCTTTTATCAGTATTAAGTGTTTGTTGATTCATTATACAAAATATTACCTGTAGTGACCTAAAAAACGAAAATGGGTGAAAAAGAGGATTATTTAACGTCGTATCGTGTGTTCTTTGAAAACTTTGCTGCGACTGTTAATCCGGAAGACCAGCTACCCGTTCAAATAGCTGGGTATACCATCACAGAGTCAGAATTAGCTGGAGAGGTTCTATACTGGACCACCCAGTACCTGAATGAAAAGTAAGTACCTACCTCCATGTATCTTTTCAATTATAATTGTTTATAGTTTTATTTTCTAATAATAAGATAAATTTGATTGAAATGATAACACTACAATGAACCTGTAGACATAAAGATAAGATTGCACATAGTGACTAATCCATTCCAACTCCTTTTAAAAAATAATGTTCTGCTAGCAATTTAACTGGCTTGCCATGTTTTCAAGTGTTCAATGATAACTCATGCATTTACAGTGTTTAGTATATTATCCTTAATTTTGTACACTAAAACATTATACATAGGAAACAACACATACTTATGGCTACACATGCTATACATTTCCAGTAAAAGCTGATCTCTCATTGTATAGGATTTCTGTAATACGTGAGGTCTGCTTAAAGTGAAAAAGTATAGCTTATTGTGTAGCTGGCAGGCGAGCTTAACTCAAATATGAGTTTTGTGCAGCAAATGTTAATCATTTCATTAAAAAAAGTATCTTCAACACAATCACTATAACTATCATGAGTCAATATATCTTTCCTGTTTGACCACCATCTTAAACCACATTATCACACAAGTTGTAGTCAAGTTTCAGAATTTCCTCTGTTTGCCATTTAAAAGAAATATTTAACTAAAACAAACAATTAAAACAATTTATTTATGTTGTTTATAAATATTTTAATAAATTAGAATAGATAAAGTAGGTATTAAAATATAAAAAAATTTAATAAGTAAAAAATATATTTTGGTGACATGTTCCTAAATCTTAAGATTTATTTATTTCGCTGGGCATAATTTCAAGACCAGATTCATCCAAGACTAGTAACATCAAGAGTTGTGGGTTGTCATCTTGCTGCTGCTGCTGGTTTAACTGTTACTAAATTTATAGTTTTTCTTTCATAGACAATTCTCCTGTAGTTTTTGTCCTTGACCTATCAAGATCTCTTTTGTTGTTAAATTGTTCCGATTGCAATCCCAGATTTAGCACACTGTCTTTTGTGGCTTTGGGTATCCTGTCTCATTATTGTAGCCTAATGTTTATAGCCTATTATACAGCCTATCACTACATATTACTATTATAAAACAAATCCTGCAATTCATTTGTATGTATGTTCCCAATAACCTAAAACATTTAAACTGATTTCCATGCAATTTTTACCCTCACTTAGATAGGAAGGTAATGTCAGTATATCCAATTGCAACTCTGCAGATAAGGGTGAGAATTCATAATAACTAAAACCTGATCTAATCTCTGAAAACAATGTGTTTATCTTTGGATGGTTTGGTTATTTTTTTTATTCTGTGATAGGCTGGCGCTTGCCTGATGTTAAACAATGATGTATTCTACGATGGAACGTGCCAGCCTAGTATATTCATTCACTTGTGATTACGAATGATTATCGGTGAGAAGATGGCAGTGGAATGAGTCTCTATATGGTTAGAAACCTTAAAGGAGCAGCAATTCCGACCCATCCTCTCTGTATGGTGTCACCAGACATCGCACCGAAACACGGCAAGGCCACTTGGCGGTGCTTGTAGTGAGGATAAAAAATACATGACTGACAAAAATATCTAATAAGGAAAAAAAGACCTAAAAACCAAGCAAAGGCCAGTTCTGACTATGCAACACCAAGTGCAGGCTGCTGGTATGGATCACAAACTACACCAGAGGTTGGGGCCTTATCTATTAGACTACGAGTTCCAAATCTGTAAAAATAATGAAACAAACCAAATAGGTATGCATGCTACATCACCTTGCAAACAGCTTTAAGGTGATGAAAGATGCCATATCTAAATATCTATCAAATGTTATTTTTTTTTAACAATTTGTAAGCATTTTCTCTCAATAAATGATAGAAATGAAATATTTTAAAATGGCGGAGGGCCAAAGGCAACGCGGAATTATAGTGGACAAAAAAACGCGAGCAAAGCAGGCCAGAAAATTTTCGTGGGTAATCACGAAATTTAAAAATAAAGAACACAAATAAAAACGCGAGCAAAGCAAGTGCGATATTTTTTGTTCGTAATAACAAAAATTTAAAATAAAGTAGAAATTTTTTGTTAGAATTAAGGCTAACTGAAAGATGTAATCCATGACTACATGACACTAGTCTTAGATGGATTACTGAAAATGACATTTTCGCAACTGTATCCCAAATGATTTGAATACAATTACATTTTCGAGGAGACAGTAATAAAAGAATCCACGAATAAATATTGGAACTAGATGAAGCGACACCAAAGTCTTTGTTTGATAAATTGAATAACTGTAGATACCTACTTAGTAAATAATATGTTTTACTATGTTGGGTAACAGATATGTGGAAGTTCTTCTCATCATATAATTTTTGCTATTTCTAATTCTATTTATATTTACAAACGTGGTATTATTTAACAGCTACTACCCGTGCGTGATGATAAGTTGAGACGCCTGGAATACAACCCTCCGCCCGCTACCCCTGTAACTTCCCCTTAGGATCCCGTGTTGTACTGTAGGCAACGCCATTTTTTAACATCTTAGTCTCGTACCTACTGGCTTACGTCACGCAACAACGACGCGTTCCGATTTTATAATCTTATTTGATACTGTTTCGTGATTACTTATTAAGAGTTACTGCTATATTTTATTGTTATTTTTTGTTGTTTATTGTTAAATTGAAGGGTAAAACTTTAAATAGTGGAGGGAGAAATCTCGTGTTAAAAGTGTTGGACTTTTTTGAAAACAAATAGTTGTGTTTACCTGTTGATCAGGCAGTAAAAAGAACCTGTATGGAAAAAAAAAAACAGAGACGAAGTCGCGGGTGGAAATTTGTTGTGATATTTTTGTGTGCACAGTACAACCATGCGTCTGTGACTTCACCGCCCTTAGGTCTCAACTTATTGCGCACGTCTAGTTATAATAAATAGTTTTGGCGAATTCCTAATTTTTTTGGGACAACCCACCACCGCAATACCGCCATTGCTACCGCTGTAAGACAGGATCGACAACGGCGCCGTAAAGAGACTCGAGATTTGAACCTGGCCAGGTCTCAGGACACCTAAACTGACTTGGATCTTGCATGAATTTAATCAGTAAAATAATACTAGGAAAAATAATACTAGTTGGAAAGTTAGATTGTCCACTTCCCTTTAGGCAAAACGGGAGACAGCATAGAGAAAAAAGAGATGTTTAAAATTGCCTCATAAAAACGGGCTAAGCACCAGGGCTAGTGTAATCTAAGGGGAGCTATCTCAGCTAATTTCAGTAATAATTATGTCAAAATCGTTTGAACGTACGGAAATTAGCACCGGTTGCAACAAGATCGGTATAATATACCTCACCAGATAATACTTGTACATTGTCGAGCATAATGTTACGTTCATTCTCCCAAAGATTACACTCCCACAAGACTTGATGTGCTGATTGTTCATACCGATTGTCAGGAGTAGAACAATGACGGTGATGTTACTAAGTTGAAAGAGAACAATCTGAACAATTTACTTTTAAAGTTGCCATGTCCTTTGTGAAATTGGGCAGCACAGTGCAACCTGTGTCTACGGTTTGTTCCTGATAGGAACAAATATTTAAACAGGTGTTGAAACATTTGTTGATTGTATGCAATATACCAACTTTTTATTTGAAATTATCTACATTCTACACCATTGTATGGTATCATCAGTGGATGTGTAAAATATTAGATCGTCCCATTCATGGTGTTAATCGAGGGAGTAACAAAAGGTTTTGTTGTTGTGTGACTGTAATTATTTCACGGTTGGTACTGTATATTGTTTGACGTACTCGTACGGCGTTACTCATCCCTAGCTAATAACTAACCGCAGCAGGTGCATGCCGTCGGGCACATACGTACCAACTTATATTGTGCCATTTGTTATGCGGAAAACTACCTGAGTACGTATATGCTGGGTGGCTATGTGTCACTTTCGTACTCTATGTAGAGTTCTATAATATACTACATTCAATGGAATGTTTGTTTGTAAATTGCGTGCTGTACCTTCCCGCATTTGCTATGCCCTTGGACGCGTATTAAGTAAATGAACATTGCGCACACGGCACAACATAATTAATCGACTTGAAAGATAGAAAAATCAAACTGAGTCTGCATCATAATAACGAGAGAGAAAAGAACTCTCATTTTTTAAGACTGATCTCACTGTCTACTTCTACGGAAAGACATAATATAATACTTTCTAAATTAAATGAGTTTGGTTATGGTTGTGGTTCGAAAATGGCCTAATGCGCAAAAGCCCATCCCC
Organism: Meganola albula; assembly: GCA_936450015.1. Lineage (NCBI taxonomy): Eukaryota > Metazoa > Arthropoda > Insecta > Lepidoptera > Nolidae > Meganola > Meganola albula. The sequence goes on from OW388147.1 coordinate 11,919,231, forward strand.
CATCAGTCTCACACATCCTGAGTGAGACCCAAACGGATCCTGTAGCTAAGGGCATTACCCCGAGGTAGTGCAAAGGTTCTTCTTTCAAAGGTCCCTTTGAATAGATAATTAATAAAATTCCGTGGATGCCTCTATTGTAGTCATCTACCTACAATTAGCTAAACGCTCTATTTATTACTACTATGCCGTAACACTGCTTAAACTGTATGTTACGACTAATTGTATACTATTTTCTTACGTAATACCTTGCTGTTTAGAAAAGAAAAATACAAAAAGTATTATGAGTTTTAGTTACACACCAAAGAGATGATGTATATTTTGCCTACTAGAAGAGTAGACTATAAATATCTAGTAACTTTCTTTTCGATTAAGTGCAGTTTAGTTTTTTTACCAAAAATCCATTTGGTAGTATTCTTTTCCATACATGTCTACAAAAAAATAACTACTCATTGATAGCAAGTGACACTGTCTTTAGCTGCTTTCATGATAGATAAACGATGAAAAGTTGGGAATTTTGTTTAAACTCAGACGACAGAATTAAGAATTTTTTTACTTCATAAAAGTAAGGTAACGATTTGCAAGTGGATAACAATCACACAATATAAATATGTAGGTTGCGGAAGATACTAGTCTTAGGGACACAAATACAAACAAACCTATGATATTAAGTATATCATAGGTTTTGTGCAGGCACATAAGTTTTGTGAGATTGCGAGAAATAGATTACGTGTCGTAGTCGTGGACGCGTTTCAGTATTACATATTATGAAATACTTATGTAGGTAGTTCTCTCACATTATTATGAAATAGTAAACTCGTGAGACTCCGTCAGCCTGGGTTAGCTACATAGTGGTCTAGACATTAAAGTAGGTATCAAGTATCACTATTGTTTCTAGTGTTTCGTACTAATTATTGAAAATGGAACACTGAGTCAGCTTCATGTTCTTTTAGTTACAAGCAATCTAATCATGTCTACTAATATATTAGGTATCTAAGTCTCCTTCAGTTATCAAGGTACATTATACATATAGATTTTTGTTTAAAACGGATTAAGAAGCTTAGTTGAACTTAAAACCATGGCGCCACTAAGGATGAAGTAATCGTAAGATGCGAATTTTTTGTGATTGCGTTATCCTCTCAGACCTTTCTATTAAAACAAAAGTCATTGTTTCGTTATGATTTCTCTAGGGCCTGTGGGTTGATTGGGGTCGTAGTAGATTGTATTTCTGCAGAGCCGGCGAGTCCGCGTGGGCGGCGCGGATGCTTGTGATAATGTACAGTTAGCAGCACAACTAAAGTTACACCCAGATAAATGTTTGTCATGTTCGCGGTGGTGTCACATGTACCCCCGTTCCGGGACCCCCTGGTATAAGTACGCTACGAAACCCCCGGGGCTTTTAGTGAGTACCCATGGGCAGTCCTACATACCCCTGCCCTCCACCCACATTGGACGGGGGATCCATAAAGAATTTCCTCGCGGCAAAAATGTATTTAAGATATAGGCCAAGCTAGATTCTTTTTATCACTTTTTATTTACTTTTGGGGTTTTACCTACCCGCCCGTAAGCGATATAGTCGTGGTGTTACATTTATTTACACTTAAAGGAACAATCTATCGCACATGGTGAGGTTTAAGACTAGTTTTTTTCAAGTTCAAGGGGAAATGGGGGTTAAAAAACGTTTAAAGAAAGACCACGTGATTAATGACCAGCCCCTTAGCAAGAAACGAGGGCTCTATTAAGGCCTTAAGTTGGTACAAGATTGACCAGAAAGAAAGAAAGAAATAGGTTCAGCGTAGACTGCTGGACGGAACTTATTAAAATAAATGTCTGAAAGTTTCAAACCTCTATCTATGTTAACTTTGGTGACATGATCTCGCAATGTCGAACATCGCGTCAAGTTTGTAAGAAATACTGTAAGAGAGGTCTTAACCATAAATGGAAACCCTTCATGCATGCAGCAACGACCACTCTGACAGGAGTGCACGACTGAGAAGATCATTGATATTTATAAATATACCTACCCCTGTATTTAAAAACGTCTTTTATACTCATTATAGCTAATAAGTTTATAATTTATTTGTCTTTGTCTGTCAACTTGACATTTATACTAGTAAGAAAGAGACAAAGTCCATTTTAACTAGAATCTTATAAGATTTTTATGAATAAGACCGTAAATTTAGTGCTTAGTTAATTGATAACGGGTTTACTTCTGTTAATCAACGTTGAAGAATAAACAACATTAAGCATTTTTATTTAATTATATTATTAGTGTGACTAAGTTATTGTAATTACATTGCTAACCGTACCAAACAACAGAGGCAACGATCTGAGTTTTATTGTTTACTGTTTTTTTGATCAAACATTCCAATTTTATCCAAAGCATCATTCGGATCTTTACGTGTTTACAATCAAACTTATTCACGCATGTTGTTATACATACCTCAATCACGAATAATACATTTGTACTTGTCTTAGTCTATAAAATTTACATTGACGAATTTATTAGGCTGAATAAAAGTACTTTACGTTTTTACATTACAATAATATTGAAATCGCTGTTATAGAATAGAATCTAAAATTCGGACACTAATACACTATTTATTAATCACGATGACGAGTTGGAAAGAAAAGTTGTTAATTATCTAATATTGGATACCTATTTACCTTAATATTGGATAGATAAACTACAGATAATTTAATACGTTAAACTAATAACTTGGTCTATGTCGACCGGTAAATTCTATTTGGATTAATATATATCGCATTGGTCAAATTTTTCAAACAAAATTCAAAATGCGTAGGTGTCTACATAAACATACTGAATTGAATATGTGACCTGAATTGAAAATCCCGCTATATGTATTTCTTATAATGCATTTGTTTCAGGAGTGGGTAAGGTTACCGACCTTTTATAAGTTAAAAGGTCGGTAAATCTACCTACGCTTTTATAGTCCGGACTCCGGACAGACAGACAGACGTCCGCATTTTATTTTACAACAAGCATTTAGTTCAAATACCGCGGGAAATAACACATGTTCCCGCAATGTGAATGGCCGCATGGTTTATTTACCTAGGCCTTTCATTGATCCAATATTCTATGCTAGCTGATGGGATGTGCTATTAATAGTTAATTCTTTTCTAGTATAACTATCAGCTTTCCCGGCATTATTGTAATTTTGATGAAGTTTTCGATATATACATTTATTTTTTTATACAATAGTTGAAAGTGCGATTAAATTAGCTATCTACTTCTGCACTTATTAAAAAGTAAGACGAGTTTATAGAGTTTTAGACTGGTTAAATAGCCGCTAGAAACGTCCGTCTCGGTTTGTATAATGTAAATAATACAGATGTTGTGAAACTGTTAATTAATACTTTATTGCATTTAATTATTCATATAATACATAGTACATACTGGTGTCTAGTTAAGTACAAGTATTTAAAGACTTGTGAAAGGAACATTTTGGTTCTGCAAATATTTTGAACTTCTATGTATGAAATTAATTACAACTGATGCCAAATCACAGTGTAATTAGAGGTACAATAATTGTCGGACACCTGCGATATTCCGTTTTTATAATATTTAATTGAATCTATCTTGCTAACCGCCCGCAGCTCCATCCGCAGCTCCACCCGCTTCTCCAGCCGCACTTATGTAATGTCTATTATAACAACAACGCTACTTTTGCGCATATTGATAAAAAATAGCTTCTATCCGTCCCTACAGTTCTATCTATCTAATATTATAAATGCGAAACTACTGAACATAATTGGATAAAATTTGGCATGAAAATAGTTTGAGACCTGGGGAAGGACATAGGATACTTTTTATTTTTATCCGACAACTCAAAAAGAGATATACGTGCGGAGGGAAAATTAGTTATTAACCAATTTCTAGAAAAAGGAAGAGAAAAAGGATTTACAAAAGTTCGGGGAAAGTATAGGGTGCACCACATAATTGTGAAAAAAAAATCATGAAAAAGAGAGGAGATTAGAGTAGGTGATAACACTTATCGTTACCATAACATAGACCTAATCTCGTCTTACCAGACAGAGGCCATCTGTCAAGAATGATCTTGTTCGGCTTATCATTCCCGTTTAATCACTATGTAACCTAAAGTTATATTTAATTGTTTCCAGACAATGTCCAACGACACTGATGACACCGCTTTTGCGGATTATACTTGACGAGGTGCGCGTCGCATCGAAGAAGCAACCCAATGACTTTGGATACAATTCGGACGAATCAGGTACCTATTGGTTTACTTATTATGGTTCCGCAAGATCCCGGGTTTCCGGGTCCAATGAATGGCAATAGGCTCGCCCCCTATTACGTATGGGACCTAAACATAGCCGGCGAAAAGTGGCTGATATCACCCATCGGGTTTTGTGTTTTATTTCTGTGAGGAATAATAAAATAAGATAATCTTTTATAGATACCTGTGACTAGGTAATGCGTAGACGCGTCATCCATGTTACTATTGTTTGACAAAATTAAGATGCGAAGGATGTGACATCATAATGTTATGTCACCGCACCGTGTCGATTAAGGGACCTTAATAATGAACCTACTTCTAAATTGACGTTCAACTCCATAGTAGTTTCTAATATTTATACTGCTATCATTCGCCCTCACATCGTAATCAAGCGGTCATAGATAGACCATATTATTATTCCCATTTATATTCTATTCATTATTACACAAAGTACCTACACTGCACCTAATAAAGTAAATGAGTAACTTACACAGTTCTGATTTTTCCTAAATCTAGAGGAGTTTCTCTTTATATTATGATAGGACTAAAGAATTTATTAATTTGAAAAGATTAAATTTTCCACCAAAACTAGAAATTCTTGTCAAAATTAACCCAATCAGAAAAAAAAGGCTCGGTGAGGCTTATAAAGGAGGCTGGTTTGAATTGAAATTAAGGACGTTTTCAATAAATTATTTTTATGTAAAGGTCATCTTTCAAATAAATACATATCTACCGACAAAATGGTTAGTTGAAAGCAATGACCTTATGGTCTATTTAATTCCATACTAGGTAGAAAATTTCTGGTACCCAGTTTGTTTAATTATTACCGACAATAATACAAAACATAAATTGTAGGAAATTAATGAAATTATGTATATGTACTGTACCTATTCAGAGAGCCGTGAGATAAAATGTAGACAAACCATTTTAATACTATTAAAATAAAATCGACAGATACTGCGAACATTTTACATTGAAATGTGAAATTTTTTCTCCGTCGGGTGTTATCTGCCATTTATCAACTTATATGAAAAACGTCATTTTCTGTGTTTACGTTTTGTCTCAAGACTTAAGAAGGTACAGTTACTACTGTAATGGTAGTGAGTAGAAAAATTTTAATCAAGATTTGACGTAAACAAATAGCTAGAAGTTTTAAACGCTTGAATTTTTTTAAACTCTATAGTAAGAATGAATGATTTAAAAGTGTCTAAAAGACTATTTTGACTGTATTTGGATGAAACTTAAACAGAATCCTGTGAGATTTTATTTTGATTGTGTATGTGATTGCTCCTTTAATCAGAATCCCCACACGTGGTCCCCGGGTGGTACAGATCAGGTGACAATAAACTGGTGGTAGACTTTTGTCATGTGACCACTCACCAGACAAGGCCACACCGCTAAGCAGTCTTGGCGTATTCAGGTGGGGTTTCTGAGGACACCATTTAAGAGGATGGTGGGTTGGAATTGTTGCTCCTTTATGGTTTCTAACCATTTAGAGCCTAATTCTACTGCCTCCCACTCACCGAAAATCAATCGTAATCACGAGTGAATCTGTATATTGGGCAGGCGCTTTCTATCGTCGACTTCATTGCTTAACATCTGGCAAGTTGTAGTAAAGCTTAAGCCTATTTTCGAATAAAAAAAATACAAAAGAAGTACATCGGGTCACGCGTAGTCACCCAATTCAAGATACCTATTATCAAGGGACCTTACACCTTTAACTCCAAAATGTTTGGTCAGTTTTGAACAGATGGCCAAAAAGTCCGGTATCTGTGCTATCATCAATCATTTATTCATAAAAATATAAGTTAACAGTGTACACCAAGACACTTATATTTTATACTAATAACTATTTACTAAGTAATCATAAACTACACAACATATTTTATTATAATTAAAATTAACAATTTTCTAAACTTAAGTTACTTTTATTTAGCCAACTATAGACATTTTTTTTCATTACACCAGGCGGATCAAAAAATATGTCCACATTTGGTTTATTTTGTAGGAGGATATTTATAAGGGAAACGGCTCTGACAGTGGGACTGTTATACGTTTGAGCAGAGAGCCATGTAGATGGGTAAGCAAGTAGTTTATGTTGGCGCCGACCACTGCCTCGCATGTACTGGTCAGGAACAAAGAAATGGATGCGGTATACCAATAAAAACCCCTCAAGGATAATTGCCATCATCATTATCATCATCGGCCTATTGCAGTTCACTGTTGGACATAGGCCTCTCCCAATAAGTGCCATTTCACCTTGTCTTTGGCTTGTCGCATCCAGCTGGTTGCTGGTCGAAAAGCTTTCGCAGATCGTCACTCCGTCTAGTTGGACGGCGTCCTACACTACATTTGCAAAGACGTGGTCTCCACTCAAGAACTCGCTTACTCCAGCGATTATCAGTTCTTCGACGGATCCAGATGGCCAGCCCACTGCCACTTCCTTTGCGCTATGTCGATAACTGGCTTTAGTCTATAGTAATTTATTTTTTAAATATTATAATATACGTCATAAAATTGTGAAACCTATTTCTCTCTCTTTCAGTGTACATAGCTCTCCGACTAATGCAGGCTGTAACAGCGCGCGTGAACGACATTTGTCTCCGGTACCTGGACAACTCCCGCCTGGACACACTCCCCCCGCCTCCGCCTCTCGCGCAGAGGGACCTCAAGACTGTATCATGTGCCACAAAAAATTCACGAAGAGTTATGGAAGATCGACATGTCGAAATTGGAAATTTAGAAGCCCTATTCGCGATAGAGGTAATTTAATATTTTCTAAAGTTCATTATTAACACAGAGTCTAATTCTGTAATCACCGAAAGCATAGGTAGCGGTGAATACTATATCGCCAACATTTGACTAGCTTCATTTAGATACCGTAGTCAAGCTTATAACCGTTTATCGGCCACAATTTTTTAATATTATACAAGTTGAATAACACTTTGACTCGCCTCCGGATACGAACACGCTTACCATTAGGCCAACGAACAGTAAGTTTCAATCAGCCTAAATGATAGGTAGCTATCCAAATAATTAGAGTGAATAGGTAGCTAATGACTACATATGGACTATCTTCGTCTTCGCTGTCTCTTACCACAAGGTGAAATTAACGACAAATCTTACCGACCCATCACCGCTATTTCACCACTGCTACTCCTGTATGCTAGGATCAACAGCAGCGCCGTGAAGAGACTCGTGATTTGAACCCGGCCAAATCCCGGGACACCTAAACTGTCATGTATCCCTCACGAATTTAACCAGAAAGGTAATACGAGGAGTAGGAAATATGCAAACCTGCTGTCAGTATAGTGAAAACCATCCAAGCGTGTTTCGGACTTTGCACATTTAGGGTTCCGTACCAAATTAAAAATAAGTAGTAGTACTCAACACACCCCTAAGCAATCTCACTCCACTCGCTAAGAAAGTTTTTTCGCGTCGTCTTTCAGCTGTATGGAAAGTCCTTAAAACGTTTAAAAATATTTTTTTCTTTGGGTCAAGAAGCTTCATATATTGCATGCTTAGACTGTAAGAAGACTATAGCTCCAAGATTTTGGCTGTGAGACCTGTGTGACAGATGACAGAGGGTCAGACGGACTGGCACGTGAGTGACAGCAATATGTTTCCGTTTGGACCCTTCAGGTTCGGAACCCTAAGAATACCCTATTCCTATTTGGGTATGTTGGTATGCTTGTTTCGTATCTTTCACCAATTGTCTTACACCCAAAAGTTCTAATAATAGATTCCCTGTCAATGAACACCATTACAGAGGAATATTTTTGGACATACTGCATCCGTTTCGATTTCGCTAGATGATGAAATCTTCACAAAAAAATCTAAAAGCAATTCTTTTGTAAAACTGGTCTAAGTCATTTATTTTAAAGATGAAAGTAATTGTTATAAAATAAATGGTAAGATTAACAAGTGGGGTAATGTATTGTATGGTTCGCTGCATATAATTGTAACTATTGTTACAATCGAGATTCAAACACAAGATATCCGATAGGCAACTGCATTCATCATTTCCATTAGTGATTGCGTCATAACACTGCTAGATAGTTGCATAACAGTTTATGCAATAATTTTCTCTAATTTTGAAGTCTTGATCGTACCTATAGATAATATGTATGTAGGTTTTTTAAATTTATTTATTCAAAATATAAGTATTACACAAAAAATCATCCGTCGCCAAACAGTACATACAGTTTGTAGGTAATACGGGGGGGTAATGAACGGCAATAGGCTCGCTCCCTGTTACGTATGGGACCTAAATATAGCCGGGGAAAAGTGGTTGATATTCACCTCTGCCTACGCCTTCAAGTAATACAGGCGTGACCTCTATGTACGAGTATGTATGTACCGGGTAATTAGAAGGCAAAATCGTCTAATATTTTGAAGTAGAGGCTAGTTTTAGCATGGCTTGCAGTCAGTATAGCGTGTCATCATCATCATTCCCCTTGCCTTTTTCCTATTTCTATTGGGGTCGGCTCCCATGATTTCTAATACTCTGCTTGGCAAGAATTGTTAAACCTAAAAATACTATAGTTTGTGAGGATGAATGGATGGATACTCTTGCAGTGAACAACGGCTGAAAGAAATTTTTATTCATTTTGCATACATCCAGGTTATATGTGTATCACGCCGAAGAAGTCTTGGACGGCTAGTAAAGTTTAAAGATAGAATTGTTATCCTGTCTATTTAGGCGACGGAGCCGACGAGTTTCTATGCGGTGTACGACGGGCACGCGGGCTCAGCGGCCGCTATGTACTGCGCGGCACACCTACACCAGTACTTAGTAGAGAGTCCACACTTCACCACAGATTTGCGCCGCGCTATCAAAGAAGCCTACCTCAGAACTGATGCGGAGTTCATTAGGAAAAGTAATCAAGAGGTAAGTAATATAGTTAACTAAAGTTATGTAACTCTTAGGTAGCTAGTTGATTATAAGTTTAATGCCGTTCCATTGAGTAAGAATGCATTAGACGTAAAAACTTGAGAGAGGGTGCGTGACCAACTCTCAATAGACTAGCTAGTGTTGATTAAGACTGGCAAACCTGGTAATAACAGTAATTATTTTAGAAGGTATAATGTGTAAAATATCTCAAATACTCCATGGTTAACTAGCATAGTTTATCAGCATAACACTTGTAATGTTATTGTGTTGTTTCGTGTTTAGCGTGCTCACGGCGGCAGTACAGCGGTGACTGTGTGCGTGCGAGGGCGGCGGCTGGTGGCGGCCTGGGCGGGAGACTCGCTGGCGCTGCTCGCCAAGCGCATGCGCCTCATGCAGCTCGTGCGCCCGCACAAGCCCGGCAGACAGGTACATACACGTGGGCGGCGGCTGGTGGCGGCCTGGGCGGGAGACTCGCTGGCGCTGCTCGCCAAGCGCATGCGCCTCATGCAGCTCGTGCGCCCGCACAAGCCCGGCAGACAGGTACATACACGTGGGCGGCGGCTGGTGGCGGCCTGGGCGGGAGACTCGCTGGCGCTGCTCGCCAAGCGCATGCGCCTCATGCAGCTCGTGCGCCTGCACAAGCCCGGCAGACAGGTACATACACGTGGGCGGCGCACGGGGGCGGCCTGGGCGGGAGACAAGTACCCTACGCACGACTATCCCGATACTGATCGACTTTCAACACCTATATGAATGTTGTTGTCAATCCAGGGCGCAGATTCTTGCGCTTTAGACATTTATCTCTAATAGACATAGGTCGAAAATAAATTAAGGATTTCATTAGTTTTCTGTCATTGTTTTCGACATCTGTCTATTAGAGTTAAATGTATAAAGCGCAAGAATCGGGGCCCTGGCGCCGACCCTGCCGCGAATAATTGCCAGCTTTCAACGTCCACAGTATGTACCTACGCAGGCGTCCAGAAATAGCAGTGACGGCTGTGGGTAAAAAGTAAAGATCAACTAGCACTTTTGTAATGAATGAGAATTCTAAGAAATGTATGAAAACAAAGAATAACTTAGAAAACAAGGTTTTGGTTCTCAAATTGTTTACGTTTATTAATTGTTTATAATGAAAGTACTATAGTAAGCCCCTTGAAATTTTAGAATAGCAATTAATGTTAACAGTGAAATAAATAAAAATAATCGCATTCATAAAATGTAATAATTGAAATATTATGTTTGTTAAGTGCTTATAATTTATTGTCAGGATGAACGTGACCGAATAGAGTCTTCAGGGGGTACAGTCATGTACTGGGGCACTTGGCGGGTTAACGGACAACTTGCTGTTTCGAGAGCGATTGGTAAGTCCTACATTCATCTTGTACACAAAGTATCTTAAAATTTGTACAATACTTATTTTCAATACTAACAATGCTAACAAACGTTTTGTTCCCTGCAAGACCTGTCTTTTTCTGGAGTCGCTGAGGCAGGACAAGACTGAATTATGTACAAAAGAACTCTGTTCGAAACGTCTGTCGCTGCTGCTTTTGTGCTTCTTGCTGGCGAGTTGATGTGACGGGAATTAGACTCCAATTGTTAGAGGGTGTGTCCCGCGGAAAGAAAACTACATAAGAGCCCTTTAATTCTGTTCTAAATTACCGACACGAAGTGAAGACCGTAACATAGGTCAGAATATGTCTCTGCAATCTCGTATTTATCTGCCCTCCTATAGTTTTGACAGAAATTTGAAGCGCGCTTAATACGTACGGAAAACGAAAACTCGTGTTTACAAATCTCATAGATTACGATAGTACCACGTTTTTGTTATATAAAAAAAAAACAAACTAACAAATAAAGAAAAGTAGTGGTCAAGCGCAAGGTTTTTATAGGATTAAAAAAAACTTAATAAGCTGAAGTGGCAATGGACCGATCATATTTGCCTCAGAACTGTCAATTTTGGAGTAAACATATTCTCGGAAATCGCGGATTGGCAAAGTAGCGTAGTAAGTAAGTACGTAGACGCGACTAGGTGAGGCGACTAGGACAAAGGTCACAATCTCTGCTCGGTGGTGGCGGAGCTGGATGAGAGTAGCCGCGGATCGTGTTTTTTGATGGGGTTTAGGGCAGTTCTATGTCCAGCTCTGGGCTAAATTTAGCTGATGATGATAATTGTGATTGTTTATTTAGATTTTTTTTGTTATTGTTGGTCAATATTTTATTTCATAGAGTTGTTGTCAACTCTTTTATTCTGCAATAGGCTTGCGCTTGACTACAACTTGCCTGATGTTAAGCAATGATGTTGTCAATGATGGAACGCGCTTGCCCATCATACCGATTCACTCGTGATTACGAATGATTTTCGGTGAGAAGGTGGCAGTAAAATGAGGCTACATAATAATATGGTTATTACCAAAGGAGCAACAATTTCGACCCATCCTATTAAATGGTACCAGAATACGACAAGGCCACTTGGTGGTGTGGCATTGTCTGGTGGGTGGTCAGTAACCATAAGCCTACTTCCAGTTTATTGTCACGTGATTTGAATCACCCGGAGACCACGTCCTTGGATTCAGATTAAAGGTGCACTCCCACGGACGAAGGTGACTCAGCCCCCAAAACAACTCCAAACCTCCACATACACCTCCACACCTTTGCAATGAGAGACCTGCGTGAGAGATATATTACGTAATACTTTCACTGTGTATAATGTTTTTGTTTGTTTGGTGTCTTAGTTAAGAGAAATCTGTAGGAATTTTGTAAATTAGTTAGATTACATTCAATTCATTAAAATGTTTTGTTTGCCAAATTTTCATAGGCTTAGATAATTATAATTAGCCTTTTATAATTTTTTTTTACTATTTGGCTTCGAAACAAAGTCTCGAGACATTGCAGTACCTTTTTTGTGCGATTGCGTTCGTTTGTTAACCGACTTTAAATCGAATGAGGCGGAGGTTTTTATATACAACTAAAGCGCTTACTTAATAAAACTTATCAACCGCAGCTATTAAGAAAGTCGGAACTACATTTTCACGATTTTCGTTTTATTGCACCTAAGGTCTTAAAATACCTATGACCTCGCAGTTTCAAATTTCGAAATAATCGCTATCGTAGTTTTTTTAGAGTAATAATGTCGGAAATTCTAAGAGCGTCCCATTATGCATAAAACTTTATTAAAACTACTATATGGAGCCGTAAGGGTGATACTAAATAGTATCTTCGGTATGAATATTATAACAACTTTTCAAACGGAGCTTTATGACACGCTGGCGTATGGGTACAGGAAATTTATAACCGCGACAAAAAAAAATTATATGTGGGAAATAATTTATCGGAAATCCTTATTTTTTATTCAAACTACGATTAATTCAACTTGTTAATCTACGGAATTATTACAATTTTTGATAGACCAATTCAAAATAAGTCTATCCGTTTGTTAATTCATCATCAGATGAAGATAACGGATGATTGTAATATCTTCGTTCTAATCAAGTGTCTTAAAGACACCTCACACATTTTTTTTTAATAAAAGTAGGTACTTAAAAATTAAGTGGTTGCATTGTGGACTCCTTTATTTCAAACGTTGTGAATATTAATCAGGGTAACAAAACGGAGAGTGTTTTGTCCCGTGCCCCCATCGAAGTCAATAGGTCGTTTTATTGTTATTGCGAGTTCATTTCTCACGGCTGCCGGCGGCGTGTGCCGATCATTACTGTAGGGATGTGCTTTACACGCTAATGATTATATCACCGGCGGGTTTTGGGTTGTTTGAGTCACTCAATCCAGTATTACACTTGTCACTTCAATCTATTGTTACGTTATAGGTAATAATAATGGTCTGACAATGTTTGTTAACAGATTCTTCATTCAACATTCGGTTTTAAGGATTCCAAACCCGAAGGGTGACAACAGGAACTTATAACTAACCTGCTGTCTGTCTGTCTCTCTGTCATTGGACTGTATGTCAAGATCCGTATCAGGATAAGCCAGGATAAGTTTAGGATTTCTCAGAATATTATACTTATAGCAACAAATATCATAATCGTACGGATATTCATGTTTGTGGGTTACATTGTTTAATAGCTAGGTACATTACTTTTATTTGAACAAGACTTTTTTACGTTACTTTTTATCTAATTAAGCTGTAGTAATAAAGTAACAGTAAAATAATTATAATAATAATGAATATAGGGTGATTTGTTATTAGTGTAAAATAACTTTTTAGTGGAATTCGACATTTTATATCGAGCTCTATCTCTATGTACTATCAAAAATATTTCTCAGGTAAAAGTTATCTGACTATTAAAAAATCGGCCCAAAATCAAGCTCGTCGATTGGCTTATAATTTAAAACTGCTGTCGGATTTAAAATACGTCTTCCACTGCTAACAAAGTTACCAAGTTACATTATTGGCATTGCAACATATAACAAAACAGAATGATGATGGTTACAGCAATTGTACCATTATGTATTGAAAAAAAAAAGTACTACGTTCCATTATGTTTGAGAAAAACCTCTTATATGATTACCAATTAAGATAATATAAAATTGTACCAACTCACAAAAGAATGGTTCGTATCGAGGCTATTTGTCAGACGTTAGTTAATATATCAAGGTACTCTAAAATGATCAGATAATATAAAAGTCTAAAGAGGTGCTGAATTTAGATGTTGGAAAGAACAATAGGAATAAATCAATTACGTATTCAACTACATTGTAATTTATTAGTGTTGCATACATTCTCGAGAATGTTTATTTGTTGTCATCAAAGACCTTAGAGCATTTAACACGGGAAGTGTTATACGCAACTTCTAGTACTAAATTGTATCAGCCAGTTTCTAGGGGAGGCGAGGTGACCATGTACAACACACATAAAGTTTAAGCGTCTTCATAAATGCATACGTAAGTATAAGGTACATGCAAACACAAAATATGAACAGTTTAGGAATACAAACTGTTCATGTACTTATCTCAGCAGAGGGCAAAGGCAACGCGCGCAATAACCTGTTCCGTGTTAAATTTTCCAAGGTAAAGACAATGGGAAATGTATTTACTACTGAAAGTGGTGTGTGTGGCGCCATGCCGTCGGTGTTCTGTACGCAGTGAGCTCACCCTCGCGTGCACGCGCTAGGGCCCAACCCCTGCACTATTCAACACTACACGTATCGATTACTTCGGCCGCCTGTTAAGTGCAGCGAACTTATCGATAGAATTTTTAATCAATTTAATATTTGATTTTGATTGAGCACTGAAATCGAAATTATACTTTGGTGATGAGCAGTTTATTTTACGTGACGGTAAAACTCTACTTCCTATTTTATTTATCTTTGATCGTGTATTACCATACCTTTGCACAGTCAGACATATGAGGTACTTTAAACAGAACTAATTTATTCAAATGTTCCCAACTAACCGTTACTTGTCGTGATACGGGAAATCTTTTTAACCAGATTGCAATTTTTTTTTTTGGTGGTTCTGTATCAGTAATAGAACACATTTCCATAAATTGTTTAATACGTTTATTTTTATTTGACGTATATACTAGGCCTTGACGTCTATTACAGACGATTTAAGCAGTGTTCTGTACGAGGCACCTTTTGTGATGGCTGATCAAACCAATCCAAGAACGGCAGGATCGTCCACACCGCGAACAAGTGTGCTCCGCGACTGGTGCAAGCATGTCACTGGCGTGTCGCTTCCCTCTTTTTAAGGCTAATTTGTCGAACCAGGCACCGTCATGAAATTGCTCACCATGCCTGACACGCTTCATCCACTGGCTTCTATTTTCCGCAAGCTGTTCCCAATTGCTGTGCCCAATATTAAATGAGGCTAGGTCACGCTTGACACAGTCTTTAAAGCGAAGCAAAGGCCGGCCAAGAGTCCTCTTTGCATCCGCTACTGCACCAAGCATGACCTGCCTGGGAAGACGAGAACAGTCCATGCGATACACATGCCCTAGCCAGCGTAGACGACGTTGTTTCAGCAAGGCGGTGAAGCTGGGTAGCTGAACTCTTTCAAGTACTGCTTTGTGTGTGATCCGATCTTTCCAAGTGACGCCCAGATACGCACACAGCGCATGTGGAAGGTGTTGAGTCGACGTTCTTGTTTTGCGTACGTGGTCCAGGTCTCGGAGCCGTACAAGAGTATGCTTAAGACACAAGCTCGATACACAAATATTTTGGTTTTAACCTTTAAGTGTTTGTTTTTGTTATTTGACGTATAATCAACAAATTATGGGCGATCTATTCATATTAATAACGATGAGCGCGCGTCGTAAAATTTGCGTTCATTGACCCTTGCGAGCGCACAGCTGACACAGCTACGCGCGGTGACAATACAATTATTATTCGTTAGCGATCACTTAATTTTTGTACAAAGACAGAATTTGTGTGATTTTTTTTGCACTGGCTATAATAGTTTTCCAGCTTAATATTGAAATATCGATTTGAGAGCAATAAAATCGATATCGATATTTTTTATTTTTAATCGATCTATAAGTCCCAAAATTAACCGCCCTGTGTAGCACTCACTAAATAATGTTGACTTTTCTCCGCAGCTCCGCAAGATACCCTTTGTATCGAAAATCTGGGAATAACACTCATCGATTCCCGTTAACTGTGCAGATTACTAAGCTAAAAAAACTTTCCCCTACCGCAAATAAGCTCAAAGTATCCGCTGCGTTTTATGGAAGATTAGGTTCGGTTAAATTTGTAGCTATTTATAGAGCATCACGTTATTTGTATAATTTTACCTTGTACGAGTACCTTTAATCACTTGAAGTAGCAGTCATACTGTTGTTACTGTTGTTATTTGTATTTAGTACTAATACTACTAATAATGACTTGCTTAACACTGTAGGTACCTATCATACCCATGGTTAGTCGGTGAAAAGGAAGGCTTCTGGCAACAATTAATATTTTTGTTTTAAACAAGCTTTTATTAATAATTTAAAAAAAGTCTAGAGACTAAGTATTTGTCGAGATAAATCAGGCAAGCAAAAACAAAGTTGATGGGATTATTTAGTCTTACTATGGAGTTCTTAGAGCTGCCTTTTAGATCTATAATTAGATCAGCTCCACGCCATCATGATATTGCATTGATACATGCTTGCCAAATTTCAGCTTAAACGAAAACCAAGAAGTGCGTCACATTTAACATATTTGATTACAGACGTAACAGGACAGATGAAAGTAAACAAAAGCGTTTATTAGAAGACTAGGCATAACCTAGGTTCATATTGTAAACGAATAACGATCTGGTCAAAAGTAGGCGACCTGGGCGGTGCCCTCCACTTACAAGGGGAATACTTATAGGTGTGAATTAATTTCCAATCGAATATATGTCCATTTTAAATACCTATTTGTATCTCGACTTAGTATATACCAGAAGTAGTTGTAGAGAAGCTCATACGTAGTAGTAAGTTTTTGCTCAGTTTCTTGTTGTATCTACTGTATAGTTTCTGAAGTCTGTGGCGATAAACACCGCTACTTTGAAATAAATCTAATACAGGTCACCTAGTTATTTAGATCCGCTTATATACAGTGTCAATCAAGTAACCCGGTTTTCTAGAATAATCTTTACAGCTAACGTACTTAAGTAAATTCAATTTCTTGCTTGTTCAGGAGATGCACAGTACAAACCCTACGTCACGGCGCGGCCAGAAATTGCGACGGTCGAGTTAGATGGCGACGAAGACTTTGTGGTGGTAGCCTGTGATGGTCTCTGGGACTTCGTCAGTGAAGATGATGTGGCCCTCGCTGTGTACAGACAGCTGGCTGCGGACCCAGGTAAGTGCTGAACATAATATGAACAAAAATATGCTCAAAAGAGTTTTAAACTTTGTGTAAACAGAAAATACGGTGAACTGTATTCTATAAGTTCTGTGTTTACGTGTTAGCTAATAGCTACATATTTTCATATACTGAGTGTAACATTCATGCTAAAATTTCGAAATCATAACAAGGCTGCCTCTTATTCCGAACTAGTCCATCCATTACTACTTGTCAGTTTTGTATGTAAAAAAAAAACCGTTTAACAACGACTTAACTTTGCTAACTCCACTTAAAATGTAGCAAGCCTTGTGTTCAGTTTTTACGCTACAAACCTGTACTGTTTACGTTTGTGCAATGTTTGATATCTATCAATCGTTCCGCGCGACCTTGCTACTCATAATACTTACACAATAACGACATGACTCACCTCGCCTCGACTCTCTAGACAGGATAAAGTGACAATTGCCCGTCAAAACTGCAAGGTTCCACAATGACATTATGAATATTAGTAGGCGTTCGAACGATTCGCTATGGCCATTCACTAAATCGGCGCAATTAACACAACAAAAAGACAATTGTTGTTGTACATTTCGGGTGTACTCTATTGATTTTCAATTCACCTATTAGCAGCTAATTCAGCTAATAAATAACCTAGCAGACGGTGTCGGTTGGCACGAATTTGATTGATTGTATTGCTGTAGTCACAATATGATTGTGACATTTGTGTTAGTCGCAAAAACAGAATGCCCTTGATTCAATATCAGAGATCTTTGACACAGAATCATACTATTCTCTCGCTCTGTAATACGAGACGTGAAAGGGTTGCGTCTATGTATGTATTTATGTTTATGTGTCGTTGTAACAGTGACTCGCTACCCCTAAACCTGTGAAGTGTTCGTTAATGGAACAACACAATCGATAAGAGTTGGTTTTAGTATTTTTTATAAGGAATCTCTTTTAGAAAATAATTATACTAGTACATATTATACAGAAGCACTCCACTCACTAAATATGCAATAATGCAAATTTTTCCAGTTTGCTATTTATTAACGCCAAGTTAACCTACCTAGCTATGTTTAGAGTTGATAAAAGTAAAATATTTTGCATTATAAATATAAATGGTTCTTAAATAAATTCTTAAGATGTCCGTAGACGTTAGGTTAATCCGTCACGATTTGCTTAGATTCAGTGACCGATGGATTAGCTGGCCGGCAGACCATTCACCTTAGAAATTTGCAATATTACCTTTCTAGTTAGGCTACTTCAAATTTCCGCTGATTAAGTTTATTTAGCTTTAGAAAGAACAAGAAACTTTACCTAAGGATTTACCTAACTAATTATGTGCTTAGACCTTTCAAAAGGCAAGATAATCCCCGTCCATCCGTTACCTTTCTGTCAGTTCGCTAATGTTCCTAACATCATAATCCGACCTGTCATCGCATTATATTGTTATGGGGGACAAAGGGCGGGATGTAGAGGGTACATCTATTTATGCTTAGGGACTCTGTTACTCCACTTATGTCTTAATTAAATACTTACTCCAGTATTTCTCGACGTTATAAAAACAAACTACTTCTATATTAATAAACCACACGTCACCATCTTAAATAAAAACTTATAAACGTACCTATTCTAATAAATATAATGTATTTTTGTTGCCAAATGATCTTTGAAAATGTTCAATAATATTGTCGTGTGTATTACAACATAAAATATAACATAAAACTAATACCTGAATTCAGTCCCAGTACCTACTTAGATTTGCGCACAGGTTCCTTTGTTTAAATAAGTCTTGCGAAAAACCGGTCAAACAATAAGAGTGTATTTTATGTTCCGTAACGAGATTGTTGCGGTGCCTAGATTTCAGTAGAGCTGCGGTCTGACCGCGTCACCGCAGCCCCACAATATTGTGTCGTAATTGCCTCGGAAATGAGGAAGTGGAGAAATTTGATACACCTTTTTGTCCCTAGTTGAGCCCTGCTGGACACGTTTACCACCCCAAATATTTCGAAGCCTTTCTAAATACACATTTACCTTTTCTCACAGCGTTCAAATTATCAAAAAACAACAGAACAGTCGAACAGGAAATAATTAACATAGAGTTGCCACCTCCCTGTCTATTCTCTTTGCATTTCCATTCCATTTGCGCAAATTGTTGATCTTATTCCGCTTTAAGTACCTACTTGTGCAAATTCTGTTTGAAATTGGGCACCACTAGTAATTGCTTGTAATCCTTTTACTGGCCTTCTTGTTTTACACATGGCCGGGCACTAGACTTGTCTCATTAGATTATGAGATCTAAATTTTTAAACTGCCAGCAGCGAGCGACACCATTTTTAAACTAGGGTGTTTACCTACTT
Organism: Meganola albula; assembly: GCA_936450015.1. Classification (NCBI taxonomy): domain Eukaryota; kingdom Metazoa; phylum Arthropoda; class Insecta; order Lepidoptera; family Nolidae; genus Meganola; species Meganola albula. Next base: position 11,938,510 of record OW388147.1, read on the forward strand.
GTCACTAACTCGCCAAAGGGCAGGATTACGTAGTTCGTGATATAATTTAAAGATCTTACCAGAGTCCAATCTTTAAATCGCAGAGCACATGCAGTTACGAATTAATATACAGAAACACTTTTATAAATCAGTATTAATTACGCGGATAATGTTTTTAGAATATTTTATCGAAATCACAGTTTTTCGTTATTTTGTTTTATACTTCACGAACCGACAGATATATTTCTCTTTATTCACAAGACACTTATTGTCACTTTTGTCTATGTATATGTTTACTTTTTATTAAGGAGTTTTTATGTCTGTTAACTTCAACAGTTCGATATGATTGACACTTTAATTTAGATCTTAGTGTTGTTCATTAAGGTTTAAATTGCTTAAAGCTTACATTCCTCGCTCTTCATCATACGCATAGATTCCTTTACGAAATGTCTTGTAATAATGGATTGGTGGGAAAATTATCATATGATAATCAAATTATTGACAATCATTTGCCACCTAATGGTTTACTTACTATCACATACTAGGTACCTACTTGTGAATTGTTGATCAAACAAATTTGCTAGATCGTGGTATATTGTCAAAAGAAAAACAAATTTCTATCTTACTAATAAAATGGAGTTGTCAACAATAGGTTTAGTACAGACAATTCTCATTATGTCTTATATTAGTTGGCAACGATTGCACCGCCATCCACTCGACCTTGACACTGTTGTTAGTTCTTGACATTCCCAACACTTCCCAACATCAGCCAAATCTCGTTTGTTTACGACTTCTTCCAATATATCTACTGATAGACTTAGATCTGTATTATTCTTACAGGCTTATTCATTAAACTTATCACACATTTAAAGGCTTGCTTTAAAAAGATTGCCTTAAAAAAATCTTAAAGCATCCCTGTAGATGTAACTGATAAGTTTTATGAATAAGGCCGTAGTGATTAGAATAAGAGTATTCAGTTTAAGCATATCATGTTCTTACCGAGTTACTTGACTTCTGTAATAATCCTGGTTTGCTCAAGCGTCTGAAGATCATTTCTCAAATTAATTATCGGCAATTATATGCCGTGTGTCATACACATTTCAAGATTCAGTACTCTATCATTAGTGTGTCATTACAGAAATTACCGGCTCAAATACATGTAATAAAGCTAATTATTGTGTTCAATCAATTAAGTGTACACGAATTATCAAAAGTAAAAAATGTTTAAACTGTTCACAAACTGTGTTGAACTTATTGATTAATGAGCGAGCCCTAGTTGGCAAACAAGCGTGGACTATAGAGAGCTCATTAGCGATTAGTGAAAAATAGTACAGTGGCCCTTTTATACATTTATCAATTGTTTATGCATTTTATTTTCTGTGTCTTACGTAGTTGCTTTAACAATAGTAAGATATTCATTATTTAAACATTTCAGAAATTTTTGATCACACATCTGCTGAAAAAAAGCGCCTTTTCTTCTCTAGTTAACCCTTCTTTTCCTTGAAAATTTAAATTCATACTCGTCGTAGGCTTAGTCACGTTTTGTTTTGGTTTGCTCGTTGTCGTGCAAATTCGACATTGTTCCGTTATACTTAGATGAAAAGAAAGCAGTTTTCCTTTTTCTTTTTGTAACTAGATTTACGTAATACAATTAGCATCTACATTTAATGTTCTTTAAAATTGTAGGTATGTACACTCATTTTTAGAAAATAGGAAGTTCAGTATATAAAACTGTTATTATTCAAATAATATAACTAAGTATAGATGTAGTCGAAAGTATGTGTTCCCTTCGAAAGTATAGCCGGTGGTAGTTGCGCTCCAGATGACATGTCGGCCGAATGGTCGCGCGAGTTGCCCGCGCGGCGCTCGATGAATTTGCATTGTAAACATGCGGTCACCGACATGCATGCCGTGATTGACTAATGGTATGCTTCATCCCTGCTCTTCATGCTCATACTCATGTTTATTTATAACTGATGATTTAAGGTGTGAAATTTGTATATTTACTTAGTTACATGAAGTTGTCTGAGGAGAAAGCCGATTATTGTTAGTGATCGACGAATTACTCCTATTTTTAGGAGTGAGAATTCTAAAGTAGACACGTAAATGTATTATAGCAAAATAGACGAACTCTTCTAATATGTGCCGCTACTCTTACTCATTATTCCATTTTTATGAAGGTGTTGTAAGCACTAGCACAAGCACATGCATGTTCTCCTCTAGTCAAACATATACGTATTTATTTTATCAATTCCATAATTCATATCTGATTTACTATGTAAAATTAGATATTAACGATTGATTAAAACTAAATATGTCACAGAATCTCATTGTTACTTAATTACATGGCGCGTTCGTTGTTTTGTAAACAAAAGTTTAATAAGGGAGGACTTGCCACAATATTGTTGTAGGGATTCTTATCTGCAATGATTATGTACGTATTTCGCAGTCGAGTGGCTGCAGCGAGGGTGGGTTGCAATAAAATTGCAGGAGGGCTGTTCGTTACAACTTCCGCCGCGCGCCTGAAATGGTTACATTTATTGAACCCTCACCACTCCAGTCCTTTAGCCTCTTAAACACTACCTTTTTAGAATTACAAATTTGTATGGAGATGTCACGTTTTTTTATTTATTTTAGCAAGTGTAGCTCTATACCTCTAAATGCTGCTATCTGATTAGTGTTTAAATTTCATGCATGAACTAATAGGTTTCAATACTGTAAGATAACGCAATTTATATGAAAATATTATCATCCCGATCAAATAAATGAGGCCAGATTTGACATCCTCAATTTTTCGCTTTTTGTCAAAGAACAAGCGATCCCCTCCGAGGGCTGATAAAGAACGCCGATCCTTTCAATCGAATAACGGGGATTACACGGGTGCAATTTATGCGGGTCTATGTGAATTAGTGTCAGCTTAATCTTCAGCCGTATAAATAAAAGTGTTAAATCATCTAGCCTCGCACGTTGCTGTCGATGACGTTGGCTGTGTACTGCACATTTTAATTTTGTGTCGCCGTCTATCAATATATCGTTTGGATGTCGTCCAAGTACACGTTCCGCGTTGTTCCGGACCACGTGGGTGGCCACTTGATCAGCTCGCGCTCTTATAAAACTAACGATATCAGTGACAACAAGATTGCACATTCATGATTATTATGAGATATGCTACTGATCATAATATATTTACTTGTGCTATCATCTCCGTGCGACTTACGTGTCAGACGTTGACCCGAGATAGGTAGATACGTAATACGTGGCGGTAGATTCTATTTGACCCGTTTCGCAAATTAGTCATATAATCCGGTAAGCGACTGCTTAATTAAAATTACGCAACAGTTATAATAATTATTACAAAGTAAATGAAAGAATACGTAACTCTGAAGGTAACTTTCATAAGGAATTTCACTCATGAATTATTCCAAATCACATTTCCAGAGGTTAATGTAGTGGATCCATTTGATCGTTTTGCGTATTAATTGCGTTATGTGATGTGGCACGGGTCTACTCTAAATACCTGTAATCATATAGATGCGATTTAGAAGTAAAAGTAATAACCGATATACCTACCAAGGGAATTAGCCCCACGATTAACAACACTCATCGTTCTAAACTTTTATTGAATATCTTGCTGTCCCAAAAATATTTCTATTTAAAGATTCATTAATTATTGATTAATTAAATTAATGATAATAATATGAAGTAGTGATTTTTATAGGTTGATGATAACTAAAAGTTTTATTTAGCAGGAGAATAACAAGTTTCAGTTCAGTCAAAGGTAGTGCTAAAAGCATTTCTAAGATATATTTGTAGCTAAAGTTGTACTTTCCTAATGTATGAAAGGCTGAGTTGTGTTGATTAATACTTAGTTTTTTTTTAAATAGGTACGTTAAATAACACAATCAGTGATTACCTAAAGTTTAGCGACATGCAATGTGTTGAAATACATGTAAGCACGAGTTTTACGTGTTGTAAGTCGGAGAAAGTGGGCGGGAACTACAGGCGTCTGTTGTTGCCAACTTGATAGTATCATTGTGCCTCTTCTTCGTCAATTAGTACTGTTATCTCGTTTATATCACCAATTGGCTTGCATATTGCTGGCTGATAGAGTGAAACGACACATACGGCAGTAGACTTTGGAGCTATCTAATAAAGTTCACACATTAATAAGGCTGAAAATGCTTAAGATATTTACATTAATCTCAGCGTGAACATTGTCTTGTACTAATTAGCTCTTTTGGTCTTGCTTTAATTGGATGTTCTTTAAGTTCTAATAGAATTAATTTTATGAATATGAATTTATTTTCACAGAGCAAAAGTTACTCAGACTTTAATCTTTCGGTACCTTATAGGTGAGGAATGACTATTATAAATTAGTATCCCAGAATCTACATGTGTAATCTGACATCTGATTCATGCCAAGTCGGAAGCTGTAATTATTACCGCATAAGATTAGCAAAGCGCCTAATAACCTAAATATTAGGATAGAGATCCTAATATTTAGTTTAGGTTATTCTTCATCATATTGCATTAATGTCTATGTTGGTTACAAGATAATGTTTTCGTACGGCATAAAATGCGGCAGCTACTGACTGCGTCCATGCGGCCACGACGCTCTTCACAATAGACTGTTGTTTTTGCGAACTGAGTTCAATGACCAGCAATTTTTGTACACCAGCAGGCCTCCAAGATATTAATGTTGTAAGAATAGAATGTCTTCTAAACTCAAATATAATCATCTTTTTTGACGCCATAAACTTTATCTGTTTTCTGATGTTGCACTTTTGATAAGTATTGTTTTGTTTAGTAAGTATTGACACTTATCATGTGCTTCCTAAATTGATCGTTGGTACTCATTAATAAATGTAACACGCATGAGTAATACCCCGTAATTGGCGACAGAAGCTATCGCTTTACTAAATAAAGATATCCGTTCAACAACTATTATTTTGCGGCTTTAACTAACTGCATATCGTTTTAACTCGACAAAGGCATGCAACTGCATTAAATATTTGTATACTTACTAGACTACCTAGAGTATCCTGATGATGATTTTGATGGATGAATATTTTTTAGCTGTAAACGAAGTGAGATATGTTTTATTTGGTCGTTCATTGGTGTTGGTGCAAAATATTGTTCAATTCAAAGCACGAATGAGTCATTCGACCAATATAATAGTTGCTACTAGACATGTATGAGTTTGAATCAAGCTTTGGGTCACTTGACGCCTCATTGAGATTCAGCACGACTATGTGGTCCAGGCACCTTATCCGGTACCTCATAATGTCTCCATTGTTTACCAGATAAGTTTATCAGCGAATATTTAGTTTCTATCTAGTATTGAGTCGTAACGTGGAATTTTTTGTGCTGGCTATTTTCCATCAACCAGAAATTGATTTGGCTTAAAGGTGGATTTAGTTGACACGATTTTTAATATTCTTGTGATGAAGAATACATACACATCTGGAGTTTGGCGAAAGCACAGCTATTATAGAAAGGCTAATTGTTCTAAGAGAGTAGACTGCTATAATTTAATGCAAGTTACTCACGGCACTCCGTCATTCGGAGCAATTTTAAGATTAGATACTGTGTGTTGCATGTTGAATCGTACCGCCTAAGTAAAAGTATGAAATGATTTTAAACGCAATCTTTCTTCATGCTTATGTAGTACTTTCTTAATTGCATTTTAACTGTTATTAGTTTGACTATTCAGGATATATCAAGTAATAGGACCGTTCAAGTGTCAATCTTTTGCAAACAGGTAATTCACTAACTGCAAAAGAACTAAACTGTCAAAATGTTGTGTGGTACATGCGATTTGCGATGGTCCTTAAATTATAATGACAAAACAATTGCCAGTGCTGTAGAGCTTCTGTTTTTACAATTGCCGCTTCAGCTAAGTGTTGGCCGACGGCTGTTACGTCAGTTTTGCGGTAATTTCACGGATGGCGCGCCTTTGGACTGTTCCTTGTGGAAAAGTGAAGTGCAAAGTTTCGGCGAGGCGAAGCACACGCGGCGGAGCGTAGCCGCCCGGGGTCGTCGGCTGGTCGCCGTCTTCAATTTCGACGCTGGCTGCTTCAAGACGGTGCGCTACTTATGTGCTTTATGATACAAATGAGATCAAACAAATCAATAATTAAAACCATTAAATACATATTCCGTTAATTGTTAGAAGAAACTGAAGCCGGATTGCCGCTTTAAGAAAATTATGATTTTGTAAACAAGCAACCTTTTGAATGTAGAGTCATGCAGTTTTCTGCAGGTTAGTGTGTGCGGCGACAGGCGGTAGCATCTGGAGGGCGAATTGTGCGGGCGTCGAGGGGGGTGCGGGCTCGCGGGGTGCGCCGGGGCGCTGATCGGTCCCGCGACGCTCGCCAGTCCCCGAGACACCGGCTGCGCGGACGGCCAGCCTATCGCACGCCCCGCGACTCGCGACACAGTGCAGTGACTCCGCCCGCCCAGCGCCAGAGGCTTGCACTCCTACGCGCCCTGCACCATGTGAGTCTACTCACTAGACAGCCTCAGTCCATACCTCACTGCTGCCACTACTCCTTACCCTGCGCCCGATCGCTACCTCACTGCTGCTGACAACCCGCCGGCCGGCTTTTCACATAACCTCTTTGTAGTGCAATTTTAACTAGCATTTCAGTGAACGGTGTACTTTATAAACAGATTGTTTTCAGTGATAGCCTTCTTAGGATTTAACTTTAATATGATGCGTACAATGTACTTAAACTATGGTGTCAAAATATTTTTTTTATGTAGGTACAATAATAATAGCTAGTTGATAATCATACACAAGTCCAATTAGGTATTTCTAAGCTTATCTGAAATAGCATGAGTCATAGAGTTCTTGGAACTTGTATAATAGCCCAATTTGTTCGTAAAATTCTACTTAGAACTACAAGTACCTACCTAGTATGTTCAGGCGATAAAGTCATCATAGCAGTAGCAATCGACAGACAACTGTTCGTGACCGTAACTCTTAACGGCACGCGTGGCGTAGCTAATTAATTTAAAATAATCCCAAAAGCGCATGATGGCAGCCACGTATGCCGTAAAAAGTGGTCACAGTGCATGGTTAGTTTTCGATTAGAGTTATAAATGCGATTCCCGTTGGGCGACGATCACGCAATCGTTTGAACGGATCGGTGTGTGGTAGGTACCTACTTCCGACTATTGACCATCCCGGCTCTGCACGGCGGCAAAGATGCATCGTGCCTGCATCTGCATCGTATTTGATTCACCACTATTAATATCTTTTACTGTGTTTTTGCATTGCACTCTTTCTAGAATAATTGTCCACTTTCTTTTATAACAAGCATGTGAAAATTGCTTCTGACTTACACATAGTCCTTAAAATAACATATATGATTAAGGCTTTTCACAGTATATTTGGTGCTTGATGTAAACTAGCGTGCATAGTTGGTTAGGGCGGAAGCCGTGCACTGGTGTTGTTACGATGATCATCAATTCACCGACACGTAACTGGTGCATAGTTAACATGCAGTCCTTAATTAACCTACACGTACCTACTCTTATTACCAGTATTTATGTAACATAATTTTACTTGCAACCTTAAAGAATTTGTCTTTCCGACAGCTGTAAGCTATGTTATTTTAGGAAAACTTTGAAAACAATATATAAATTAATATGAATGCCCTTATATCAATTAAATAGGTTCAGAATGATACCCCTAAGTTTACTGAAATCAAGATGTTATTAATTATCAATATCTTTATCGCATCCAAAATGTTGAGCAGGTGGTAAAATACAACTAACAATCATGTAATGTTGGACACTAACTGCATCGAATTCAAATCAATAAAAGAACTTCATAAAAATCTTTGCAACCAAAATAATTTCAGTATTTTAATGTTTCGTAAAATAAGTGTTATTGCGTCCACCAATTTTGCATGCAGTTTTGGTAACAAGCGACTTTCTACAGATAGTCGTGCGTCGCTGTAATACAATGACCTGATTGCAATATGCGAGACAGATGTATGTACACACTTGTGTGTCCTACCTATCTATTGATCTGTCGCACGCAATTAATGCGGCCGATTGCAGCTAAATACGTTGAACGTAATTCGGAAAAGCTTGCTTTATCTGTCTTTAAACGCAGGCTCGTTTCGTGTATTATAGACATCGCGATCGTCATGTAAGATTCCTCATCGTTTACTGTACGCTTAATTCAGCGCTATTACAAAACAGCAGCTATGATTCATACTCTTGCACGAGAAATAAAACGATCAAAATCTATTGAGAGGACCTCTGGGAAAACTGATTCATTGTGTGAACTATTCTCGCAATAAGAGGTCTTTGCATCGGCCTATCTTACTCGTAATATGGTTCTGTTGTATTAGCATACTAGTCGTGTTCGCTGGCATTGTTTAGGCTATCTTCGCTTTTGAATCTAGTATCTACACGTAAAATACTTTGTTTTGCAAGCCAGATTCCCAGACTATTACCGTTCGTACCGTCATTAGATACAGTTGCACGTAAAATATTCTTGATTATTCGAGAGCACAATTCGGTGTTAGTTGGTAGCTGCAGACTGCGACTGTTATGATGAGAAATCACGGCGATCCCGCTAGCCACCGCTACGGTACTTTCTATGGTAGTTGATCTCAGTTTAATGCGTTTCGTCTTGCCAATGTGGTCAATTAATCACTTATACAGCATTTAAGTATTGTGATGGTTTCTATCTGGGTTCTAAAAGATGGCAAAGAAATAAAGCAGGTCGAATGTGAAAAGCATGACTTACTAATTTATTAGCGAAAGTATAAGATTTTGAATAATTACTGTAAAGGTGATTCTCTGGAACAAAATTTTGTGAAAACGTTTTAATAATAAATAAATAGTTAAGATAATATTATGTTATTTTAGTACAACCTTCTCTTTTAATAGGTACAATAATTAGAAAGACAAAGATTATTGCGCCAGCGCCCTGAATAAAGGGTAGTGTTAATTGGCCTCTTATTATCAGACTAAGTAACCACACGATATCTAATATAAATAACACATGAAGACATGTGGTTACCAGATTGTTTCAACAGATACGAGATTGAATCATAAACTTTGGGGACTAGATCGCATTTTGGTTTGTTGTGACTGCGATCAGGGCAATACGGTGACGTCATAGACAGCTGTAGGGCGGGTGACGTCACGTCTCGCCGCGGACGTTGACCTCCTTCAACCCTCAATCGCGCCGGCCGCCGCTGCGCCTACCTGCTGCCTACTACTATGAATAAGTTATTGTATGCCAAACGACCTGCACACAGCCCCGACCTGAGCTAACGTGCTCTGAAATATGCTGAATTTTATTATAGGTCTAGTAAGCGTTTCAAACTTCAAAGGCGTTTCAGTCCCTTTTGCTCTAAAATTCCATCCTGCAAAGCGAAATAACGAAGAGAGGTTCTTCGTTATTTCGCATCGCGAGGCGAGACTTCAATGGGAAACGCTCTGCCGTCAAGCATGTAGATTTATACACAGCACTTCTTTGCGCGTGGAATTAAAATTTCACTGGATTTCATTAAAATTTTTATTATAAAATTTCTTGGTACATAGTAAACCGAAAGGAGACGTTCAAAAAATGTATAGAGCCTGGGATTAAAATAATTGTAAATTTGAACAGCAATCTGAGTTACATAGGTTAATAGAGCATAATTAATTAAATTTTTTGGTGTATTTAAAATAATTTTACACCCCCCCGTTTTTTTAAAAATTGAAATTGAAAATAAGAATCCTTAATGCAATATTATGATTATTGCAATTGGCAACCCCATGGTCAAATGACAATTGAGCAACCAAAAAAATCAAAATTATTTCGACGCTGTCAATCAAACTGATCAATGACAATGACATCATGACGTTTCCCGTAATTATATTTTTTTCCACGCGTTTTGTTATTACACTAATAAGATAACAAATATTTTTCGTCATAATTACATTAAGCTGCAGCTAGAATAATATTACAAGAGAAAAGTACTGTAACAGAATGCAATTATTGACGTGATTGCAATATTTATATTGCTTAGGAAACGGATAATTAAAGGTAATGTGCGTTTTGTTTTTCTATTACATTTTTTTGATTTTTACAAAAATGGTTGCTCCTAAAATTCGTGTTTGGTTAAATTATAACAGCTTATTAAATAAGCTTTCCAATGAGGTATATCACATTGGTGTTCAAAATTCTAGCCCACTTTTGACCTCTCCTTTCATTTAGTAAATATTTTCAAGTGTAGATATTGTAGGGTGGAGTGTGGTTCTGGTGTTTTGCTGACTAGGCTTCTGCTTATGTACCTAGTGCTTTCTAAGGCCATGTTTTAGGGTTTAGTTTATCTTCCACTTATTGACATAAAATGATGAGGCGAACCGTTTTATTCATCACTACAATCATTTTCATGTCCCACTCCTTGGCACGGGTCTTCTCGCAACTTCTTATGAGATGAGAGTTTAGGTCACACATACGTTGGCTAAGTGCAGGTTGGTGGATGTTACACCTCGAATTAGTTCTTAGACATGATAGTTTCCTCGCGATATTTTCCTTCACTGATATAGAGCAGCGGTGGTGAAATAACGCACACAAAGATGTGGGCACGACCGAGGATCGAACCCGCGGCCTTATATTTCAAATTGCTCACTGTTTTATTATTAGGACTAAAAATGTTGAGAGTAAGATAAGTTAAAATATTGATTATTGTGTAGTATAGTTTATGCTATGTGTTTTTATTCTAAAACCACGTTCATGTAATAGCGTTGTAAAACCGCAATATCTATGACCCCTGCGTTGTCACCCCACCTGATCCGGGCGCGTTGGGAATTTCTCATGGGAGCCGTGATGTCGTAAATAAACGTGAAAGCTATCCCTACCACCATTGTTACCTGAAAGTGTGATTGTAATCAATATCCGTAAGATAAGGAACGTAAATCTTGTATCTGTGTATTTTGTCACATATCATGATGGGATAAACCAAACCTTCCAACTTATCTGAACGCTTATGCCTGCACGCATGCATGTTAAACCCAAGGAAATAATGTAAAAATCTCGCAAGATCGTCCAGGGCCCCATTTCTCGCGCTTTAGAAATTTATCTCTAATAGACAAATGTCGAAAAAAATGGCGGATGTCATTGAAAACTAATGAAAACGCCATTTTTATCGAATATCATGTCTATTAGAGACATGATGGTTATGTCTAAAGCGCAAGAATTGGAGCCCAGGGGTGAATGCCTGACGATCTGTAACACAGGTTTTTTTTAAAACGGACGCCAGCGTCACACAAAGGAAGAAATTGAAAAAATGTATTTCACACAATTACTTACTTTGGTCCTTTGTGTTAGTGGATTAAATAAATATGAAATAAATTATTATTATTAATTGAATTATTATTGTCTGAAGGCTCAAATATCTCTAATGAAGAGTGGTCATATTTTTGATAGGAGTGTCTGCAACAGAATTTCATAGTATTTTATATTTTATTAGCGACCATGTTATAACTCTTGATTTTATGTATCACTACGACATTTTACCTATAACAATAGCTATTTATAAATAATTTCCATCAATTGACAATTAATTGTTTATTGAAAGATTTAAAAGAGAAACTTTATAGAGAGGCTTTAAATTTTAATGTTGTGTTGTCCAATAGCCTGTCATGTATGACATTAATTGTTAATTGCATGACTGAGAGTATAATTAAAGTTATTGGTTGTTTCAGTATCGTATTGTTTAATAACATCCGCAGGTATATTATCGCGGTGATCTTGATTTAGTTATTTTCTCGAGCTCATGCCACTCGAGACTAGCGGTGTGCTTTGTACCGTAATTTCAACTTTATAATATGACTAACAGGTATACTGTTTACCACTTTTACCATTTTCTGTAACCGTCACGCAATCTGAACTCCACCCATCATACCAATTTCTAACACCTTTGCATATTCTTTAAATTGTACGTTAGAGAAATAATTGAACATTAGTGTGTGCTTTCTTTTGTTTTTCTTTAGTTTTCATATTTTGTAACAAGTGTAACAGTAACAAAAATAATTGGATGTATCGTAAAATTATATTACTCACAACCACCGTATTATATGTTTGACCAGGTGTATAAATATTAACGAGGCTAAGGAAGTATGTTTAGATCATAGCAAGTGGCGCTCTATAGTCTGCCTACCCCAAGGAGAAAAAAGCGTGATTGTCTGTATTTAAGTCATGTTATCTTATATCTTTAAATGAGCAATTCTTGTATATAATTGGAATCTCGGAATCGGCTCCAACGATTTTCATAAAATTTGGTATATAGGGGGTTTCGGGGGCGATAAATCGATCTAGCTAGGAATCATTTTTAGAAAATGTCATTAAAAAAATACCGACCAAAGCTCGGTCATGCAGATATTATGCATAATACGATAAATTATTGTTGTAACTACTTCATAAAAATACTATTATATTATTTAGTATTCCCCTTCATCCTTACAGGCGTCCAGTATAATCAGAGAGTATAATTCCTTTTTACCCGACTGCGCGACGCGAAAGAGTGGTAATGTGTTTATTAGCGTATGTATGTATGTTCCTTTGAAGCAGTATATAGACCAAACGCCTGGGCCGATTTTTATGATTCACACGTCAATCGATTCCTTTTAGTCCGGCGAGTGTTACTACTGGTGACTAAAATTAATTAAAAAAATCAAAAGACCGGACTGCATAAAAACTACGTACAAAATAAAAAAAAGAAAGAAAAAAAACGGGCGAAAGTTTTACGTGACAACGACTTTGAGTGGTAAAATAATTTTAATGTGAATATTCATTCGTATAGTAGGAAGAAGGATGAAATAATAGTAACAATTTAAAACATTTATTTATACAAAGAATTATATTTAAAACATTAATTTATAAAAAGAATCTCGCTCTTAGGCGGGCTAACTGTGCTCGAGTGGAAGGGACGCGTGCCTTTCACTTTTTATGTCTGTCTCTCTCGCTCTTAGGCGGGCTAACCATGCCCGAGTGGAAGGGACGCGTGCCTCTCACTCGCTCTCATTGTGAGCGCATAACGTGAGCGGAGCGTAACGCAGTTTCTTGAAGTGTCACCCGGCAAACCAATTTATAAGACGTTGTCACGTCAAAACAAGCCCGTAGATGTCCGGGGGTCAAGAATTATATAATATATTTTTGTATGAATACTGTTGAAGCAAATAAAATATATGCTAATAATGGGACATAAAATCGTCGGGATTCATTATTCGAAAGAAAATCTATTTTTTTTTGCAAATGTTTTCGAAATATGGCTTTTTTATGGGAAAAAGGTTTAACTTAGGTACATTAATAAGCTTTGCGAATTACAAACGAAGTGAAGTCGAGACTTCGGTAGACGAGACTAGAAGGCTCATTAGCGTACTACCCACTGAAGTGGTTGACACTTGACACTAGTTGCTACGAGTGATTATCGAACAGAAATACCATACAAAATCAAATATAATATGTGATATAGCATGGTCTCTACTTTACACGATTTTCCATTTAAAAGCTCAGGTGTGTACTACTCATTTATTGTATGTATGTATTACATTCCGTAAATTACAGCACGTTCTACAGGCATGTGGTCGCAATCAAATAGTAATGGCGTAAGGTATTTGCTAGTAACTAGACATCTTTTTACACCTTATTAAATGGCAAGTATTATTATGAATAGGTAAATCTTCCGTTATTTATTTTTTACTGATCCATAATAATTGCTTGATAACTAATAAGTTTAGTAAACAGGTAAAGTCATAAGCTTTAATACTTTCAGAGTTCTGAGTTACTGATGCAGTGATATTTAATCATTATTACATGCCCATGTATGTACCCTAGGTGTTGCATGTAGGCTGTTCTCGTTTATGCCATAGCTATACTTCGTGCACGGGGGCGACTTGATTTACTGGTCCCTGATTTCAAACGGGGACTTAAATTTGTGCGCTGTCATATGTCACGCAATATTTTATTTTATTTCTCGTACTCGCTGCATTTACACGCCTGCCAGCTTATTTTGCTCAAAATCCCCGCTCTTGCCGTCGTCATTGGTTATTTATAAACACGCCATATTTAGAAGTGTTTCTTCACGCTCAGTTTTCGTCCACATGGTTAAAGCGTGACATGAAATTTCAACCTTTTTCAATGTTTTAGCACTTTTCTTGCCATTTGTAACTGACGTTATTAGCAACAGACGAGACAAGATTAACAGTAACAATGTGGATAAAAAATATGTTTAGTTTTGGACAGACTTCAAACGAGTCTTGACGAATGTGTTATGTCTGCAGGCTGAGATTGATATTGATCAATTTCGTTTTTGCTAGTTCACCTCGACGGAATCAGCAATGTTCTAAGAGGAAGTGGGTACTGTTTTAAACTCTTGGATTTAAATGCAGGTTTATTGTCCTTTTGCATTTTAGACAATAGAAAAGGAACGTGTCACGTAAGTTGATGTAAGTGACGATTTCCTGTGAGCTCCGCAAAGCGCTGGATGAGTGTGTGGCGTGTGCTTGCCTGCTAATTAGCCGGTGTGACGTCACCTTGGGGAGCGTAGCTTCAGTTCGCCATTAGCGGAGGCCTTCGCGCGGAAACGACAACGACCGACGCTTTCTCTGACTGCAACAACTGCACAATATGTCCCTCCATCAATCATACACCTGTCAAGGACAATACCGATATTGATTGACAGCAATAACTGATAGGTATCTTGTACACAAAGATTGTTACTGGTGCCTCGATTAAAAATGTTCGATGACCTCTACATGAAAAGAACAATTTCATAAAAGATTTTTAAAGGTTTTAAGATCATCCCTAAAAAAAGGAAAAATACCAACGTAACACCGAATTATCGAATGTCATGAAATAAACTGTAATAAGTAGCTATGAAAATTCTGCAAGATCAAATACTCTTACATTCATGCTAAAACCGTAATCCTCCTTTTGGCGTCGCTGTAATCAGAGTCAGATAAAGGGTATAACATACATAAAATTTGCGTGTAAGTACTATTGCTTAAAATTACCTATCTGGAATATTCGGATCCTCCATCATTAGTTGAAACATAATCTATGTAGGTATAACTCTTGTTAAGTCGCTACAGACAGACACTGCGGGCAATTATAAGCATCAAATTGCAGCAATCGAAGGTTACTCTCCGTTTGTCGTTTAGATGCAGTGTTTCACTTCGAAATTCCGACCAAACAATGGAAAACCTTTTTCTCTTAAATAAGGTCGACCATTATCGAAAAAAGTTAAATAAAAAGTATATTATCGGTACGACTGACTAACCGCTAATTGCGTGAAAACGCTAGATTTTCTGTTGTTCTTATTACTTAAGTTTTTTTTATCGTCAAGGTTAAAGGTAAAGTAAATTTATGTAATTCTAGTTTAATAAGGCTGGTACACCTACATATTGTATGGTGCAGTTAGTATACCGCAGTCTATTTTATTTCCATTTTGCTATCCATTTGGTACCTACTAATTTGCTTAAAAGGGTGCTCCAATCACAAACAGCATTAATTTATTGTTGTTTGTAACTAGTAAAATATTTTATTATTTCTTTTTAATAACGTCAACAGTGTTTACACTGCCATCAGTGCCATTACCGCCTGAATGATGATACCTGCGGGTAGGTGCACAGAACAGAAAAATTAGGTAGGTATTATATACATAAAAACCGTTTCAGTTTCGGCTAGTTTATTAAAGAGCTATGTTAAGTACTTATTCGTTATTATTAATTTTACAAGTTTGCTTCCTTTCCCAGCACGTTGCTGTTGTCAATAAAAGATTTTATATTAGTCTTGAAGAATGGACAAGTTCCCACAATTGTTCAAATTTGAAGATATGTACATTGCAATTAGTTTACATTATTGTTAAAGCAGACGGTGTTTCTTTTACACAGGCTTTTCCTTATGTCATAAAAAAATCATTTTTGTACCTAGGGTTTACCCTGGTCAATTTGTCAAACCCGAGTCACTTCACGCGCGCCGCTGTTGTTCCTGGCTTACAGGAGTAAATAAATAATTTAATATCCATTTAATTCCTTTGCATGCGCATAAAAATCTGGTCGTACACTCTCTCAACTCGTAAGATAGTTGAGAGGCGACCCGTGCCCAGCTGTGGGACACTAAAAGGGGAAGTGAAACCGGAGAGTAAATAAATGTTATATAAATAAAACTATTAATAAACCAAAAACTAAATATATTTCGCATATATATGCCACTGGTTTATCTTTTCCATTTAGTTGTGTCTGTTTTAATACCACCCCAATGCCATCTAAAGAAGCGTCTGTGTAAATTTTTATTGGTAAATCTTTATCAAATATCTGTAAGATTGGTTGAGAACACAATAATTTTTTTACGTCTTCAAAAGATTTTTGACAATGTTCAGACCATATAAATTTTTGATTTTTCCTTAATAAAGAATGAAGAGGTTCTAAGATTATCGCACTTTTTGGTATGTACTCGTGATAAAAATTTATTTTTCCTAGAAATTGTCTAATATTTTTCGGTGTTTTCGGTATTGGAAAATCTTTTATTGCAACTAAATTATCCTTTAACGGGCAAACTGTATTATTATGTATTATATGACCAAGATATTTTACTGAATCGGATGCAAAAGTGCATTTCGCAAATTTTAGTCTAAAACCTTCCTGTTTTATAGCTTCTAATAATTGTGTTAGATGAATAATGTGCTCAGAAAATGATTTCGAAAATATTAATATATCATCTATGAAATTGACTGCAAAACCATTTAGCTCATACTTTCTTAAAATATTACTAAGTATTCTTTGAAATATAGCTGGTGATGTCTTCAAACCAAATGGTAAACATGTCCATTGATAATGTCCTTCTTGAGTAACAAAAGCAGTTTTCATTCTGTCTTCAATTCTTAGCGGGATAGACCAAAATGCAGAATTGATGTCTAGTGTTGTAAAATATGTCGAATTTCTTGTTTTAATTACTAGGTCATCGATCAATGGAAATGGTTGAGCTTGAGGTACCACTATTTTATTTAGGTCTCTAAAATCTATGCACAATCTTGATTTTTTGTTGTCTCCTTTTTTAAATGCTAATGTTACTGGAGCTGCAAATGGACTATGATTGTTCTATGAGATTTTTATCCAGTAATTTAGCTATTTGTTCTTCTATTTCCTTTTTATCCTCAACTGAACATCTATAAGGTCTCTTACTACAATATTTATCTATAAGTAGATCAATACGTGCTTCGTATTTTGTGACGGTACCAATGTCATATTTGTCCTTTGCAAATATTGATTTATAATCATCTACTAATTTATGTATTTCTAACTTTTGTTTATCATTTAAATTGTTAAGATTCATTTCGAAGTTATCTTCTTTAACGTGTTCATTAAAATTTATTGAACATGGTTTATCTTCAATTTTTGTTTCATTAGAACAGTTGTTTTTATCTTTTATTTTATTTTCTTCTTCTTTATTTCCTTGTGTTATTTTCAAATTTTCATCTTGTACCAGTTTAAACTGTTTTATAATATCCAATCCAATCAGAAAATCGTATTTAAATTCTTTGCCATCTATTATATAAACATCGGCTTCTTCTTCAATATCAAATATTTTTATTTTAATAGTTGTCAAACCAATAGTCCTTTTAACACCATTAATTGTGATTAGGTTATCACTCTTTGAGTCATTCTGCTTTTCTTCTTTCAGTTTTATCAATTTAGAGTTAATAATAGATACATTTGAGCCAGAATCATATATGCCAAATATATTTAGTTTTTGGTTTATTAATAGTTTGACTTTGATTAATGGTGTTATTATTCGTTTTTTTTATCAGTGAGTTCAACTTCTACCACTGTATTGTTGGTTGATTTATTGAAGTTTCTCTTAGAATTATATTCTTCAGTTTTATTGAACCAACATTTTTCTTCTGGATGGAATCGAATACCTTTATTTAAATTTTCACAGTTTTTACAGGGTTTTTTAGTATCATTTATATTTCTTTTATATTTAACAAACATTTTCTTGTTCCCTATATAATCATGTTTTCCGATCTCATTGTAAAGGCTTGAAATTGATTTCACAGTTTCTTTATCAATTTTGTCTATCAAATAATCTGGTAATCCTACTACAATGAGATTTATCATTGTGTGAAGGTCAATATGTTTATTTATTTCTAATAACAATCTTTCTTTTTTCGTAGCGTATTCAAGTAATGATCCAGATTGGAACTTAAATGTAAATGCATATTTGACTTGTGACCAACCCTTATTTCCAAACGTTTCACAAAAATTATCTCTCCATATAGCCCATTCAGAGTTCACTGTAAATTTTATTAACATACTGCTGTACCAATCTAGGCACTGCTTTTCCAGGAGATATTTTAAAATCTCAATTTTGTCTTCATCGTGTATAATCTCGAATCTTTGACATTCATTTTCAAATTCAGTAATCCATTGGTCAGCATTTGAGGTTTTATTTGAAAATTTTTCCATCAAAAACTTTTCAGCAATATTTCCTAAGCTTTTTTTCTCTGGAACATGGCTATTTGAGTTACTGGGTGAAGGTACTGTCCTTTCCGTAATTTCCTCTAAATACTGGTCCCCAAATTGTACATTTTCACCTTCATCGAGATATATTTTCCTCAAATCAGAATTTAGAGGAATCCACACAGTGCGTGTTTGATGTCTCTTTTTCAGTGAATTTTTAATTTTTGCAAATACATCTAAAGACAATATGGCAGAATGCTTACTTACAGGTTTTAATTCATCTGGAATTTCAAAAATACTTCCGTTTGGTGTCTCAATGGAGGTTATACATATTACATTGGTTTTTCCGTCCGTTGAGCCCAAAACACAAAACTTAAATCGCAGTTTTTCCATTTTTTGTTAACAAGTAATGTCGTTTAATATTATAAAGCGAAAACGAAATTATTTAAATCTAAGCTAATTCCATTTATTGATTTCAACGCCAGTGCTCGTCTTGATTTTTCTTGGGCTGCTCTTCCTATGACAGAATCCTGAATACGCCCTTGGCGACAATTCAGGGTTGTTACTTTATTGTGATACATACTAGCCCGCGTGCCCTTCATTTATATGATGCCCAGCTGTGGGATAAAAAACCTATAGCTTTCTATTAGCACAAGAATTTTTCAAATCGGCCTTGTAGTCCTTGAAATTAGCTTGTTCAACCAAGCCCAACCTATTTTTTGCAATACGATTCACGCATAATTTTTAAGCCCAAGCTAATATTTAAGCCATTGACCAGAGCGAGCATAGGAATTTAAAGTAGATGTTTACTACAGACTTTTACAACAGATTTTAACGTTGTGTTCGGGCCAACTTACAATTTCCCATTATTTCCTAAAATGTATAATGCAATTTTTACGAGTACCTAAATTACTTTTATTAGTAGAGATAGATAAATGGGGCTAGATAGCATCCATCGATTTTAGGCTGATTGGGTCATGCGTTTCGTAAGATAGATAGTACTTAATTATGATGTCGACGTAGAACAATGAATCAATTACAACGAACAATGAGAACTTATTAATATTGTTTACCTAACGAAACGGAACCAGCTTTCAGTACTCAAGTAACTGATTTCGGACTCCCACATTCGGCCCACAAGCTTGCATAGTTATTCTGGTGAAATCATTGAGACAGTTTAAAAAATTCAATCATTACCGCTCTAAAATTGTCTAAATAAGGGTAATTAATAATCTCACTCATTGCTTACCTATTGTGTCTTATGTGGTTAAACTGGCGTTACTCTCGTGCTCCAGAAAGTCGCAAAACACCGACGCCCCGCAACATACAAGAAGGGGTAATGGTGGCTACATCGGTGTGACAGTTTCTCGTTTTGTAGTTTGTATTTACTTTTTAGTAGATACCTATGGTACCTATATTTACTGGGCGCCAATGAAACGAGGACGAGGAGGCATGAGCGAGTAACCTGTTGAGCAGCATACTGGTAAGTAAGGTTGTCCTCCCACGTTCCTCAGGATAAAGGCAGCTTGGGGATTGTGGTGTACGAATATCTTAACACATTAAAGCGAAACTGTTATAATACGGATTTTATCGCAATTTTGCCGCCCCCATGGAGGCTTGGTAAAGCATCCGACACGGCGTCTGGATATAAAAACAGATAGGAACCTACATAGGTAATCGTACATAGTGATAATAGAGATTCATTTCAAATATTTTTAAGTGGTTTTAGATAGAGCAGATTTTGAGGATATTTGTGATATTTTACTGAACTGGACCTAAAAAAAAATTCCTCAGCCTACATCCCCTCTGTGACATGGTTTAGTGCGTCATTTTCAACTGTGTTTTATCAACATGAAGTTATAATAATACCTATGTAATTTGGATAAGCCGCTTTTGTTGTCTTATCAAGCCGATTATATATTAAAATTTCGAGTGAGGTGTTTATAATTAGAATTAATCATCAAGTGAGTGGGATTAGTGATCTATAAATAGCTTATTCCTTTCTCGGACTTATTTTATGCGATTATGCCTTCTCTGCAGAAAAGCTTAAGGATTTCTTTAGGTTTGTATATATGGTTAATACTATTATGTATTCACTGAGTTGCATTGCCCGCCAAACAGGTTCGGTTTTCTTATACAACTTAGCTTTACGCCCACGTACGCGCCATCCTCATGACCTGCAACGTAATCCTCACTGAGTCATTTTAGTATATAACTACACTTTCCATTTGCTACTTACTCAACTTTATTGTTTTATCGATCGCTCGATGTTCGCAGTAAAACAGTGTTGACTCGCTCAATGTCTGGCAGGCAGACATTGAGCGAGTCAACTCTGCCTTGTCAAAGTAGCGTTGACAATGAAACTTTAAACGAAGTTTACTTTGATTGAACAGCACAATTCATTTCAACAAAAAATGTAGTTTGATTGAAAGTGCGCTTTAATTGCTGGTTGACACGATAAAAATAGTCATCAAAACTACATTGCCAAAGTGGACTTAGCGTGACAACGCAGCATAAAAAACGTTCTAAGTACTACATCTGATTGAATCATCTGTAAAATGATGTGCCGCTAAATATAGTACAGTACATGGTGTGTTTATCCTTAATAATTTAGCGAGAACAATACATCATTTAGAAGGATTGTAGTGTCGCGTGGAGTGACTCATCGCGGTAGCTTAGCCTTCAATAAGAACTGACGGGCCGGTGGCGTGGTCGGTAAGATACTCGCTTTTCACGCCGCAGGTCGTGGGTTTGATTCCCACCCGAGACAAACATTTGTTTAAATATGTCTGTTTGTCTTGTGTCTGGGTGTAATTATCTATATTTAAGTATATATTTACAAAAGAAAAGTATTTTAAGTAGTATATTACCAGTTATCTGGTTTCCGTAGTACAAGCTCTGCTTGGTTTGGGATCGGATGACCGTGTGTGTTAATGTCCCACTATATTAAAAAAAAAAAGAAGGGTATTTTAGAAGGAAATAATAATTTGATAAACAAAAAATTGCTTGCAGTTAAACTCGTGTTTCACCCATAACTTTGTCCACGTAAACTAACGCTAAGGAGCATTTATAATTCTCAGGAGATATAAAGGATTCTATATTCTTTGATGCAGTTTAGCAGTTTTTTTCACGAAACTGTAATAAATATTCATCTATCTATAGGTCCTCACAAATTTTCGCATTGCTGAGATTTATAAGGCTTAATACTTACGACACTATTTTCTTGAGTGAGATGCTTATTCAATGCCTACAAATCTTTAATATTTACTTTGATTTAAGAAGTCTTGACCGAAGATCGACCTAATTAGCAGGGGACCCCGGGTCATTCCGAAAGTGCTATTGTGTTTTATCTAACGGAAATTCTCGATGAATGGCGATAATATAATCCTATTTTGGTTCTGTACTAAGTGGCTTAATTTACCCTCGTGTTCGTTTTTCGCGATTAACAATGACATCATCACATACCGTTTGAATGATACAAAAGGTCTACCAATAAAGTGTCACTGGACAAAGAGTGCGATGAATTCAAATGAATAATTTCTAGAAGTCTAGAATTGAAGAAATGACGGGCCGGTGGCGTGGTCAGTAAGATACTTGCTTTTCACGCCGCAGGTCGTGGGTTCGATTCCCACCCGAGACAAACATTAGTGATGAACATTTGTGTTTGTGTCGAGTCTGGGTGTAAATATCTATTATAAGTATATATTTACAAAAAAAAAGTATTATATGTATAGTATATACCAGTTATCTGGTTTCCATAACACAAGCTCTGCTTAGCTTGGGACCAGATGACCGTGTGTGTTAATTTCCTAGATTATTATATTATATTATATTATATTATATTATATTATATTATATTATATTATATTATATTATATTATATTATATTATATTATATTATATTATATTATATTATATTATATTATATTATATTATATTATATTATATTATATTATATTATATTAATTCACAGTGCCGCACACTTCATACGTGAAACACCGTGAATGTAAAGGTACTGTATTCTGTCTGGTAGGAATCAACTGCTTTCAGAACTTGCAGCCGGTTGAACAACATTTTTGATTTGTCTTATTTATCAATTAAAAATATTGCCGCTATTGAGCCAAAATAATACGTGATGTCCTGCTAAAAATAAAAAAAAATTGGAGCAAATATTTTTTATGACCTAAATAATTAGGATTGGTCTGGCCATGTTTGTTGTATGGTCAGCGAGCTGTGGTTTTTATCCAGGGATCATGTCTTTTTGGCGGCAGCATCATCAATCATGTTCGGCCAGTTGCACTTGCTGTCGACAAATAGTTTCTGCAGCTTTTTTCGGAATAGTACCTTAAGAAGCAGTAAAAAGTTTTTAAGCACCAATATTATTTGCATACGGTCGCTGCATTCGTTGACATCAGAACAGGGCCACGCATTCTTCAGTGATTCATGTAATCCTTTTGCATTTCACTTGTTTTATGCAAGTAGCAGCGAGCATCAAGTACGCTCCATTTGCCTCGCCCTCTTTCACAAATTACATTTACAGTATAAATAATTACGCACACAACTACAACAAGTCCTATTTTTCAGTTTGTTTTGCCATGTTGCTTGCTTACTATGTTGTAGTTGTTAGAAGTATTGAGTTAACCGATTCTTGAGAAGCATTCGTTTAACAGATTAGAACGACCGGTTGGGTAGGTTTTGGCGAAGTTTATATTATTGTGTAGGTATTCACTTCGTTATTTACATTCTACAATCTCTGTTTATAGTTTGTTAAAGTTATGACAATTCTACAATTCTTAATTACCAACTGTCGTTAAATAATAAGACAACTGAATTGCTGTTTAGGATTTATTGGCATGTACCGTTACGTTACCGTAACGTTTAACCAATTAGTTTTCAGGCTGTAGTTCAATACACTCTATTTGAGTAAATTCATTTGTTGCATTGCAGCTATTGCAGGATGTCTACAGATTTCAGTGATAAAGAAATAAAATCCTCTAGCTGGTCATCAAACGTCTATTTATATTATGGTTCAGAGTATACAATAAATCTTTGCTTTGATGTGCTGAGTCTGGTGTATGTCAATTAAAGTTAGATTTTAGGGTTCCGCAAGGAACCAACCTTTACTAGTTGCTGAATGCTAATTAAAATATAGGTTGAAAAGTCGCAGGTTCGAACCTAGATGGTACCCACAAATCATTATTGATTAGAATATAATACGAAATAAAAAAAATTGACGTCAATTCCATAGACAACTTTGGAAAATTGTTGTTATTAACCTTATTTCAAGAATTAACTCAATTCATTAGGTAAGTGATTATATTATTATCATCATGCATCGCATACTTACTTTTAGTAGTTTTGATAGTATGTTAGTTCTGTTGAATATTTATTTTACTTCTTTACAAATATACTTTTGTTTTAGTCTTAGATATCATTAAAATCGTCTCAAGCTTCGGGTTAATTTTCTACACGGTTCCTTGAAACATCTGAAACATCGTCTACCTACGGTATGGACGATGTTCCACAACTCAAGCCGGCCGTAATGTCTTGGATGTTAATGGCAGTTCTCGCAAAATGTACAGGAATAACTCCACTTGCCCACACAGCGAATGCTCCGATAATTCTGTCAGTGTACTAGCAATGTACCACTCTGCTGGAGATCATTGCTATTTTATTTAAAACTGCCTCTCAACTCTCAACATTGATCACATCACATCGAATCTTGCTGCACTATTATTTCTATTAAAGTGTAACTAACGAGACTTTCTTTTGTAACTTGATAGTTGCCTGTATCCGCTTACACTTTTGATCATTTCTATTAAACTTTCAATAACATTTTATTACAAACATACAATTGTAAATGGCTGTTGTAAAACAGAATAATGTGAAAGTATGTACTTTACGAGTCAGTATGCAGTGGTGCTCAGTTAGTTAATCATAATTAACCGAGTTTAAGTTTGCTTTATTGTACCTTTGTGACTTGAACTTCCTGTAAACTTTATCTTTAGTCTTTATTCTTAGTATTTATTCTTAGCCTTAATTAAAATCCCATTCTAATGTTAACATTTTAAATGAATTCTTTATTAATTCGATTTCTCTAGCCTCGGCCTTCGGCAGTTCATGCACTCTGCGTTTGTGTATCACGCACGTACTTACTAAAGTAACGAAGACTACTAAGGACTTAAGTTAATAAATGAATACCTCTAACGTCCCACTGCTCGCCATCCTGTGGAATGTTCACGAGCCTCCACCTTCAAAGATGGGAGAGGATTTATTTAAAAAATTAGTGATTTTCCGGAAGGTATTTTAGCTTGTATAAAGGAAAGTCAGCCTAGTATCAAAATTTGCTTTATGATTGTGTACAGAAACAGTTACAGATTTTACTGCTGCATGCAGTATTTTCAGTACCTAATGAGGCAGAGAGGGCTGGGTGACCAAGATAGTGTCTACCTACTTTTTATTAGTAAAATATTGTTCCGATGCGCCTCATTTACTGTACAAGCGTGCTTCAGTGGGGCGTGAAGTAGGTGTACATAATGTGCGGTTTAGGTTAAGACATTGGTTTCTATTGAATATTATCTAGGTATGTCTGTTTATTACAGTTAGATTATTTTTGCTCCCTGATAAAGAGAGAATGACTTTTGTGTATAGAATGGCGTGAATATAATATCCGTGAATTGGTAGCGCTAAAGAGTAATTATTGAAAGCTTTTATTAAATAGATTATAAAAATCATTGATTAAATGTAAACAAATTTAAACCTATGCGTCGCCAACGACGTCGCTTGCGGCCGCTGCGGCACCGTGCGATGAGTCACACAATCGCGATGTGGGCCGCGCGGCCATTATTGTAAAACGGGCTTTACATTACACTAGGCTGCGGGGCGCTTATAGTGTTCGATTGTGTGTAAAGGAGATGCAGGCGGGCGCCCACAGACGCTCCTAGAAAGCACCTTGTCTGTCATTATCAAACCACTCGATTCACACCTCCACCTTTTACTACAACCATCTATCATCTACGGCCACGCGCCTAATATCAAATGTGCCATTGTTGTTACGACATGTTAACTAATTCTCTAATCTAATCGACTTCTCACTTTCATTGTGTTAATAAACGATGTTGTTGTTTGTTTATCGAGTGGCTCGCCTCTTTCTCTCACGATCTTGTCGTGATGAAGATTCTTACAGATTCACGAAATGATAACTTTCCAACATTCGTGAGTTGATTGTAAAATGTTGCTGTCGACTAAGAATTAATGTCTGTGTGCAATTGTAATTCGTTCAATAAATTTTTCAATCGTGTTATTTTTACTACTTCCTATCTAAGATTACTGGAGCCATGGCTACCAAAACCTATTAATAACGAGAAGTAGCATAAACAGATGGAGACTAAATTGACAGATGGAAACCAGCTGGTACTGAAACCAGCTGGTACTAAAAACAACCCGGATATGGTAAGATACATACTAAGGACACAAAAGATACCAGGATACTAGTTACATAAGTAATAAATTCAATGGAGATTTATATCTCGTTCCATGCCTTCCATCTTGAGAAGATTTTATAAGATCTGCAGTACTTATAAAATTATTGCATTTTTCGAAAATTACATTTTCACTGAGAAGTTATGATGCTCAGCTCAATTAGGTACAAAGTAGAGTTTTATTAATTTGTAATATTTACTAAAGGCACAATCTAAAAACAGTTTTTGTAAAGTACTGCGATATAATCATAAAAACTTTAATACTTACATCATAATCATAATAGGTATATCATGGTATTACAACAATTACATCCTACTTACGAGATCCTAAAAGAGTGAAATGGTGATAATGTATCCTTGACCTGACGCGGCGTGGGACGAAGATGCAGTATTTTTAACTGCGGTCATTAACCTAAGATTCGACTGTAGACTTGCAAGTTGGCACTGTTGGCAGTTCCAATTATGGGAAAATTTAGACTTATACAAGTTTTTATTTGTAGCACAGATAGTAATGTAATACTATTTTATTTTTTTATATCTTTTTATTTAACGTTGCTGAAGAAGATAAAAATTCATAGCAATATTTAACATGACAACTTTTTTTTTTAATTAGTCTCGGCATGGCATAGGATCTTAAGTATGATGAATATATGTAGATAGGAACTTATCAAATTATCAATAATGAAATTACCTAAACGGTACACTGTTTAACAGCTTAGGTGCCTGTCTAATGCGTATTGAAACAGTTGTAGTGGTGTTCAATGTTTGTGAATAAAACATTACCTACATTAAATATATCATATAATGCAGTGTGTGTAACTTTATCGTCAGACAATAAATAATTGCCTCCCAATTATCATTACACATTCAGTATTCTGTCTGGAGTGGTGTTCGGTACAAACTTACAGTTTGCGCACTCAGTGCCACTGAGAGAGTTTCTCACAATTCTTATTTTTTATTAACTAAATAATTATAATTAAAAAGTTCTAGTCGAGTTTCTACGTATGATGATCTCATATTTTATAGCTGCCTACTTTAATATGTATTGCATTAATGTTTTACCAAGGTTAGCACAGTTAAAACTCAACTGAATTAAAAAACTATTTGTGTATAAAATATGTATTAGGGATAATCGGGGGCAGTCAATTTGGTAAGGATAAACTGTTAACGTTGATAAATGTACGAGTAGGAAATTGCAATATTACGTTCTGTGCCCAGTTGATAGTTCAGCCTGTCTGATGAAGTAAAGAGTGGGGCCAACTGCCCGGTACCCCGAGTCGGGCGCCTGGCGCATGTTCTATCGGCAATGCAATTACAACTAGGGCTGTACCTACGGTATTTCTAGAAAAAGAGGAACTTATGAATTAAACCAGCAATTAATTGTTTTTTTAAGTAGATAAGTCTAATTGTTAACGTTTCTTAACAAAATAATTTTTGCTGTTTAATATATAAATTAAAATATAAAACATAAATATTTATTTGTTTGTTAAATAAACTCAAAAACAATTCGACCTATGTATTTAAAAAAATGTTTCACTAATATATTGCTACTTAACACTGAATATAATAGTCTAAGTAGTATAAACTTAACGGTACGACGACAATGCCACTTGATTATATTTCACCCGAAACGAAGCAAAGAAGACGGCCTCTACTTCAAAAACTTAATCACCAATTATTATTGGTGGATTATTAGGTAATAAGTGAAATAACTTTTTACAAGGAAAATATAGCAGCTTAATCTTTTATAATAATATTGTTAAGTGTCAACCCTGATTCGTCTCACACGCGCCTCATCCCTCTCCTCTAGCTAGGGTCCACCCACTCGCGCAGTACCCTCGCTAATATTTACTGTGAGTATAATGCCTACAAAGACAAGATTTTTTCATTAGCCTCTAGCCTCTACTAGACTGGCCACTTGTGGAGTTAACTAAACTTTTATTATCCTGATACTTTGAAGAAAAAACTTTTTGGAAAACAAATTATACACATCATAATATGTTTAGAGATACAGTACATTTTAGAATAGGTAATGGTGCAATTGTGGTATATTAATTATCCGACGGATTAATCTTTCGTGTGTATTTTAAAAACCTAATCCCAATGATGAAACAGCAGCCGAAGTCTAAGTCACCTTCGTCCGTGGGAGTACACATTTTATCTGAATATCTTGGTCCCCGGGTGCTGCAATGAGGTGACAATCAACTGGTAATTATGTTCACTGGTAAATAACTGGCGGTAGGTTTGGCCGTCATTAGTGATCACCCACCAAACAAAGCTGCACCGTTAAGCGGCTTTCGTGTCCCGGTGCGATGTCTGGCGACACCATTTAAGTGGGTGGGTCGAAATCGTTGCTCCTTTATGGTTTTTAGCCATATGGAGCCTCATTCTACTGGCACCTTTTTACCGAAAATCATTCGTAATCAAGAGTCAAATAGGTATATTGGGCAGGCGCGACCCATCGTAGACTACATCATTGCTTAAGATAAGGCATGTTGTAGTCAAGCGCAAGACTATCACAGAATAAAATAGCTCAATTTATGTGTAAGAATAATTGAGTACTGTAATGTAATGATAATGTAATATAGCTGTGTCCAAGTGATCAAACTAACACGCGTGATTTGATAAGGTATGAATGAACAATTAGACTGCGTGAGCCTGAGAATTGAGATCCACGCATTCCATCCGTTCACTGTTACTTGTAAGTGGCTGAATCATTTCCTATCAACGCGTTATATAACCCCGAGATCTGACTGAGAAGCAATTATTTGAAACATATCGTTCGCAAATAAAAAATCTTTGTTACACAAATTAACAAGAATATTCGTACTGAGTGCATTGACACTTGCTCAGTGTAACACTGACGATATTTCAATTTTATCTGGTTATTAACCTATGAAGAGAATAAGTCTCTTCAGTAGTCTTATATACACCTACGAGATAAATCGTAATTAGGAAATCTCGCGGATGCTAAATAATTTAGTTTTCTCTGAGAGTTTCCTTAAAAACGCACGATATATCTCGTAACTAGCATCACTGGTATAATTACCCTACGAGTTAACTCGTAGTGACATTCAACGTGTTAAAAAACTGTATCAACTAACATAATGTTGAAGTTTTCCATACAAACTTTGCTTGTCATTTTTAAATTTCTTGCTGTGATCTCAAACTTATCATGACTAATTAAATCCTAATTTTCTCATCTATAGCTGCGAATTTATAGTATTATTGGTCAACAAACATTAATAAATAAAATGACTAGGCTGATACACAACATAAATACATGCAGGGTATTAAATTATAATGTCTATCATTCTATTAGCTGCTATAAAAGAAAAAAATTGGGCTGTTTTGTCATGATGAGTTGAAATCATAGCAAGAAAACTGAAAAGTCAAGCAAAGGTTAACCTTAAATACTTACTTTATTACATCAACATTACAGTATGTTTTATGGAAACTACGAGACTGAAAAACATTGTATTGTGGTATAATATAACCTATGAATCATATCTGATCAGATTGATAACATTTATGCATTTCTCTTAACTAAACGATTTACCTGGTTATCGCAATATCGCATATTGATAACTTGCACTTATAGGTTGATTATACACGACCCCATTCTAATTTGCGGTGCAAATATTTACGTAGGTAGTAAGAATGGTTTATGAATATGAATTTAGATCTGGATTATCGAGGACATTTAGTGGTAAATAGGTAGTTGTTGTGTGGGTTCAGGACTTACCATAAAAATGTTGTTTGCAGTCGCTGTGAACACGATCCATTTGCCTGCGCTTATTTTGAATAATAATATAAATGTAGTCACATATTTCTTTCTTGTGGTTTGTGCTAATGATTGGCCACATCGTTGAACGTAAATAAGGTTACCAACATACTTTAAAAATCTTAGCATTAGGTATGAGTTGATTTTGTTAAAGTTGACGGGCTAAAAAACTAATATTTATTATTTTACTTGCCTATTGTGGCCAATGAACGGCAACATACTAGTCTTCTATTAATTCAGGCAATAAAATCGTAAGCGCTATGTTATGCTATGTTCAAGAAATCTTACATTACTATTATATTGTTTTAGGTTTATAAGAAATGCTCTCACAGTAATTGAACATACATAACACTATCCAGCCAATTACCGCCTACTCCGTCCAACTAATGAACGTAGAGCGTGCTCGAAAGTTCCCACTCAATTTAATTACGCTTCGCATCGCTGTATCAGCTAACGATTTTATACAGATTTCCATCTAAATGCGATAGATTGATTGGCAAGGGTCTTCATGCACATGCAGTATGCATGTCAACTGGTGAATCATAATATTAATTTTATTTATTTTGTTACCTATGACTATTGGTTATTCCACCTAATCTAGTATAAAACCACGTCAATCAGTCTTTTTTCAGCCTACTCTTCAACCTTGTAACAGATTTCGATACAGTTTTCACCTTTAGTATTATTTGTCAAGGATTCTTTTAAGGAACATTTGTGTGTACCTTTAAGTTACCTTGCCGTGCCAAGCCGGCCGGATCGCTTGTGAAAGATAAATTGCGGCATTTTCATGCAATTTTTAAATATAACAAAATTTTGGAAATTGCAAAGAGTTAAAACCCTTATTTTAACACACTAAATTATTTTTTATTTATTTAGTTACAGTACAGTAGCATTATTTTTGATTGAAGAGTTAGTAGTCATGTGACTAGTGACTTGAGAAATAGATTCTTGTTATCAAGATGTATACGAAAGCTCGCATCTTGTCAATCCTTAGTAGTTAGCCAGTAAACTTCTTTGTAAAAGCTTTTAGTTCGATGGATGTTGATGTTTTGTCATGTGTCACATCACCTCCGCTGCAATATCCGAATAGGTTCGTCCTAAACCTCTTTAAATAGTTTGTGCTTTCTTAACATTATTCTGCCTAAGTAAGTTTGTTTAAACTTGGAAAAAACAACTTCTGAAGACGTCGTTAGTTACGTATAGTATTATTTATCTATGGTTCCGTAGTTATCTCAATTACTTGAATTTGAAAATATTAATGTCAATTTGCATAAAAACCTAACGCTTACCTGGTATGCCTTGATTTAGAAGTGTGTACGTATTAATTCATCGATATTACATGTACGTGTATGTTTGTGTAGAGTTTATCGTTTCATTTAGTAGGAAATACTTTAAGTATCCTACCGTTCTTATTAAGTAGTGACTTAAAATAATAACAATACGATAATGGTGTAGGCCAGTATTTCCCAATTAGCAGTACGCTTACCCCCTAGGTCTCTCATAGGTACACCTGGTGGCATGAAGGGATACGCCCTGTAAATTCTCCGCGTGCCTTGATGGCACTTGCCCGGTTTTTACTATTTTTGCAATACGCCTTATTGAGCCTTATTACTAAATTTTGAGTTCTTTTTTGGTATGGTTTATAGACAAAACTGATTGAGAGCCACTGGTTTAGCCGATGCGTTTAACAAAAGTTTGAGTTGAGACAATATCAATACACCAAGAACATTATTATCAACTTTTACCTTGAGTCCATAAAATTCTTTACATTGTAATGGAATTCCAAATTAAATGGCTATGTCTGCTTGCACTTGACATGTATTTAGTTAGGTATCAATTAAAAATGCTAATCAGCTGTTCGTGTGTTTATGCATTAGTCACGACGAGAAAATACTAGACGAATTCGATTAGTGCTATGCTTAATGTTAGTTGAACCTATTTTAGTTTAGATACAGGTATAATCCCAATTCTATTGTCACAACAAAACGAACGTCAAAAATCGATAAAATTTAGTTTAGACGTGGCAATCGGCATTTTATATTCTGAAAACATCAGACTAAACAAATTTTAGCTTGATACTGACAACACTAAAATAGTTCCTAAGTATATTCTCTTTGGACCTAATTTTATGTCACAGCAGAACACCGTTTAGAAAATTTCATCGCTAAAATAAATAAATACATACCTACGAATTTTTTATTTATTTTTGGAGATGTAACCAAAACAAAATTGCTAGCATTATATTAGTTATTTAGACGTAAGGTAATAAATAAGTACATGAAATACTCAAATTTCTTTTTTTCCTAACAACTTTCTTTCGTTTTGCCGCCAAAATTCTGCTTAATTACCTAAGTCAACAAAGTAAGTACCTATTAAAAATTTAATTTCACAAACATTTGAAATAGCCTATGTCTTAAGATAAACCTTGCATTAACCCATAAAAGTCCCACAGCTGGGGCACGGGTCTTTTTTTTTTCTTTTTTACGACTTGCGAGAGTTAGGCCTTCATTCGCACACGATGGCTAAGTGCGTGATAATGGATGTCATAATATTATCCTCGAACGATTAGTTTTTAGAAATGTCTGTTTCCTTACGATGTGATACTAAGCAGCGGCGATGAACATTATTCTTATAATATTTTGTTATTCTAAACTAAATTTTAGCGATTTATGAAACAATTCACAAATATGAGTGGGTACGATCAGGGATCGAATTGAACCCGGGACCTTATATTTCAAAGTCGAGACCGATACTGGGTACCACTGCGTTATCGCTACTTCGATTACATCCAAAAAAAACATAATTAGTTTATATGAGAAACGTAACAATTGGTTAGCAATACAATTATAAAGTCATTACACAATGCCCGTCTTGCTGTTAGTACAGTTAGACCGCATGAAGGTAGGTAGGTAGGTAGGTAGTGGGAGTTCGATTCCCACTTACACAACGTACATAACTACGCGCATTCCTTACATTTCACGCTGGTCATGCTCGACATACCGACACTGAAGTCATCAAACTACACCAGATATCTAATTAGATTCGACCACAGTAAGGTCCAGTTTCACCTGATGCTGATATGAGTCGGATAGCTTATTCACAGGTTTTGTCTGTTTCTTACTCTATGTCAAGTTACAACTTAGTGCATTTAACACGAGAGATGTTATTTATCAGGAAAGCTAATAAAAATAGTGTAAATTACACCTCTATTAAGCTAATTTAATAGAAAACAGTGAAATGTCAAACGGTACCTCTTAGATTTGATGGACTGTAGTAGTAAATTGTTTCTGCCAGTTTGAAGCATCTTTACAAATGCACATGTAAATAAAACCTACACACAAACACGGAACATGCACAGTTTATGTATACAAACTGTTCATGTATATTTTTTAAGAGTGACAAAGACAAAACTTGTGAATAGGCTATCCCACAGTTATTAGCAGCTGGTAAAACTGGCGCTAAATCTCTCTCCGAAATATCTTGGTGCAATGTGTTTGAAGTGCATCTATCTAAACAATCTTCGTGTTATATTTCCTGACTTCGCTTGAGTTTAGTAGAGCTTCTGTTCTTTTAATAGCTAACTGAATATAAATCAAACAATTACTAAAAGCCCTCGCGATAGCTAGGCTCCTAAATAAGAACCCGCAGAAAATAGGTACGTTCGTTTAAGCGCTACAATGCTATGAACATGCGCACATACAAGACATACACAGACACATAAAACTTATAAAGATTATAAGATTATTCTAATGCTTTTCATTAAATAAATACCTCTCCACTATTTATTCGACTTACGGGTAATAATAATTCGGTACTGTTAGTTTCCAAGATTGAGCAGCGGTGTCGCAGCGGTACGGGCCTCGCCTTACAAAAATAAGGCCGCGGGTTCGAATCCTAGTCGTGCCCACACATGTTTGTGTGAATTGTTTCATCGCCGCTGCTCAATATCGTGAAGGAAAACATCGTGAGGAAACCGGTATGTACAAGAACTAATCATTCGAGGACATGTGATATCCACCAACCCGCACGTGGCCAGCGTGTGTGGATTAAGGCCTAAACTCTGTCAACTCATAAGACAGTTGAGAGAAGACCCGTGACCAGCAGTGGGACACTAAAAAGGGTTGAAGTGAAGTGAGTGTCTGTTAGTTTCCAAGATTATGTCATACTATCTCTCACCAGGCAAAGTTAATACTTGAAGGATAAAATATTCTTTATTATAGTGTATCTGTCTTCATCTGTGCAACGTCTAGGCTTGCAGTACAGAATATTCAATAGTACAACTTACTCGCTGGAAAATTGCACTTGATCCCCCAGCCTCCCTGCGCCGCGCCTGTCTGCGCTTTACATTTGATTTTCTGCCAGCTTCGAGAATCTACCTAGATTATATCTATTCGTGCAACGGTATATCGTGCGTATCTACCTACTATTGAACTAGTTTTATGTTTTCAATCTACAAATCAAGTTACCTACGTCTTCAATTCTAAACCTCAATACAATTTCATTTCAAATATAAATAAGACCATTACGTAGGAAAGCTTTTTCAACAAAAAAAAATATTACAAATTAGTCCAGTCCATTTTCTCCTTTTTGAAATCGATTAATAAATATACTCTACATATTCATAGTGCTAAAAGATTCCCCGAAGTTTGTAGGAGGAACTGAATGAAGCTGATTTGGAGAGGAATAGAATGCCTCAAGTGATAAATGTGATTATGCATACATGTGCATAATAGGTACCTTTTGTGTCTTATTTTACCGAATGATGGGAAGAGAGTGCTGCAGGTGACTCGATGGGTCAGTCAGCTGCGGCTGCGTCGCGGCGGAGGCGGACATGCATTCGTTGTCGTTATCTGTTTTTGCTTCAGTTGTGGTGCAGGGAACAATGGCCGACGCGACGTGCATTCCATCCACGCTATACCGTTAATCGCTGATGTAATCGCTACCTAGATATTGCTTAGAGTGGGATGTACATACCTTAATAC
The DNA here is from genome assembly GCA_936450015.1 of Meganola albula. NCBI lineage: Eukaryota > Metazoa > Arthropoda > Insecta > Lepidoptera > Nolidae > Meganola > Meganola albula. The sequence continues at coordinate 11,973,213 of OW388147.1, forward strand.
TAAAACTAAGCGAATATGTATTAAGAAACTAGCATCCGCCGACGGCTTCGCCCGCGTGGTACGGTACTTGTTGGCATTAAAAGTAGTCTATGTGTTAATCCAGACCACAATTTATCATTGTCCTAAATTTCATCCAATTTCGTCCCGTAGTCTTTGCGTGAAATAGTAACAAACATTCGCGTGTATAGTATTAGTATTATATAATGGTATTTTTAACTCTTAACTAAATGGTGTACAATGTAGTGCTCTAATCTTCTGACTAATACTATAATTTAACGGCGCTCTTGATTATTCATGGTAAGCCTTTGTTGAAGCCTTAAAACATAGCTTAACTGTTACAATTTTTAGCAAGTTCAGTCGACATTCAGTCCAGTATTTTTCATTGCACTATCCGCCATAATACGTAAGTATTTAATCAGTGATGTATAAGATACCCAATACAAAGTATCTGAAATACAAGATGCAAGATACTTTAAAAAAAGCATTTCAGATACCAGATACAAATAATTTTCTAAAAAGGTATCTGAAAGGTATCTTTTTAAAGATAAAATACTTTTGTAAGAAAGCAACATTTAATTGAACTTATCTAAGTTTATTCGTTCGAGAAAACAATTTTCGAATAGATCGCGTTGATAACAAGGATCAGGCAAATGTAACAAGACAAAATATGAAGGTATTAAAATAGAGACTTTTAATTTTAATGCTTTAGTTGAGATTTGAGTAAAAGTAATTCCTCAAACATATTGTCAGTCATCTTCCTTCGATGAGGCCTCATGATCATGCCCCCAAAGGAAAAGAGTCGCTCCTCAGGGGCAGAGCTGGGCAAACAGGTGTATTTAATTTAAAACACCATACAACATGTGCACACGAAAAAATTACGGAATGAGTGACACGAGTGACAGACATCTTAGCTGATGACATTTGTAGAAATATAGTGTCGCCATCTGTTATTTTGATTCCCGAATTCCGACAATATTGACCAAATTTTTAAACGACGCGCTATGTTCAGTTGCGTTCGGTTAGAAAAACTGCGAAGTTTACTTCAGTAAAAGTATCTTGGAGAACAAAGTATCTTCAAAATATTAAGATATCAGTAAAATGTATCTAAATATAAGATACAAAATAAAAAATAAAAAAAGTATTTCAAATACAAAATGTAAATACGTATTTTGTATCTTGTATCTGTATTTTAGATACTTTTATCTGAGATATGTCACATCTCTGAGTATTTTAATGCATATTGCAAACTAATCACAATATTTACCACTTCCTTTCTCGATGATTGAACAGTTTTTACAACTTAGAAGCAGGAAACCATTATGAGACTGACTAAAAACCTTTTTATTAAATCTTCATAATTTTATGTTTATTTAGGGTCTGTGTCATGTACCTAGTGTTGCCAATCCCGTCATTGAATGGAACCAAAAACAACTTTAAAACTGTTTAAGTAGGTTTATAGATTTGGAAACCTAAACCGAATACTGACTGATGATATAATTTTCAATAAACTATAGATCTACCATTAAAAGTTAAAACAAGTTCTGCATTAATGTGTGCAATTAAAGAAATACCCGTTATTCTACTTTTTCTTATAATGACTGACATATCAACGCACAGCTAAATTTGGCACGTAGGTTCCTTATGAACTTATGACTATCAGGTCTAGGGGTTCACTAAGAAAGGATTTTTCAAAATCGGGTGTAAGCTTGTATTCTTATAAATCAAAGCATGACGTGTAATTCAAGTGACTTGATGAGACTTAACAGTTGGTAGATAGGGCGTTTGGCTTAGAGCCAGAAGTCAGGACAAACAGGGTAAAAAGTTAGGGCGGCGGCGGTGACGACCGCGCCCTAAAATAGCGAGCAAAGTCAAGGCGTGCGCGATATATACGACTAATAGCCGCTTTAAACATTAAGTACATCAGAACATGAAATTCCAAACCAATAATGCCTTTTTTTAAATAGCCAGCCATTAAACAGACACACCCAACCAGCCATGCCCACTAGGCGAGTTAGCAAATAACGAAAACAGGTCTTGTTTTTCGACTAATTAAATAATACGCTTCTATCATATTTAGACACATAACTTCAATAACCCTTATGGAGTTGGGTGACTAATTACAGTATTATAATTTAATATTTTACGTACATACCTATATGCTTATAAATAACCACTCTGATGAAGATACCATTAATTTTAACGGAAAGTTTAAACTGAAAGAGGGAAATGGACATTTAATGTGATTAAAAATTCCTGAACATAGTTCAGAAACGAGTAGATAAGTAGTCTAGAAAATGATGCGAATTGAAGAATATGTAATCGCTATAAGGTGACAAGTACACGCGATCAATTTGCAAACCTATGTGCCTTTCAGATTTAACATTGACATATCTAGGTACCTACATAAATTTTAATATTTTGATCAATAGCACATTTGAATGTCAATGATAACTAAAATAAAATGATGGAAAGGAAGGCAGTTTGTATTTAAATGAAGGTCTATCACGTATTCGAATTCTGGGGCACAATAGCGGTGCAGTGGCCGGTGAGTCATGCTCAGGGGCCGCGCAGCCCGCTTAGGCGCTCGACGCTCCAACACGCCTCAGACAGAACAAGGACATCCTCACACAGCCTGCCTGTGGCAAATTGAAACACAAACATCGTTACTCCATATCCGTAGAGCTATTCACTATTGTGCCTCAACAAATTGCAGACCAGTGGCGTAGCGTGCCTTGTCGGGGCCCCATATAAAAAATTTTTTGGAGGCCCTTATATGGTAAAGATTTTTCACAAAAGAAAAAAAATATTGTGAGAAGAAATATTTATTTATCACATAATTTACCCATTTTACAAATAAAAAAGGAATTGTTTTATAGAATTTTGTCATTTGTAAAATAAAATAAATTAGAGAGTTTTTATTCTTTTTCCTTACACACTTTGGGGGCCCCCGTGGCCCGGGGCCCCGTATAATTGATACGGCAAATACGGCGGTAGCTACGCCCCTGTTGCAGACATATATAATTGCGTTTACAACACTCAGTTGTGCTAGATGACACATAGATATTTTAAGAATTATTATAACACTAGTTTTCCGCCCGCGGCTTCGCCCGCGGATGTCGGTTATCGCGCTAAACCATTAATCTCTTTTTCGCAGTCGGATAAAACTATCTTTTCCCGGGTCTCGAACTATCTCCATACAAAATTAGTTCAGTAGTATAGGCGTGTAAGCAACATTTTGAAATCGGCAAGCCTCCATAGGCATATCCATAAATCTATAGGGGTTTCTTAAAAAATACTACGGCTTTTAGACAATAATGTAAGTTTTTCATTTAATATCCAAGAACAAATAAAATTTAAATTTCGAATTCTATTAATCGGATTGAGTTATGAAACATGTCATTGTGTCAAAATAAAAAGTAATTTAGCTAAAAAGCACGAAGGAGTATTGATATCAACTTCAAAGAAAATCTCCCTCAGAATAATTTCTCAGGCTTCACTCGCGTAGTATTAGGATAAAGATAAAATAAATTGGAAAAATAAAAAACACGTGTTTCATTATTTGTTTTAAACTATATTTATACCAAATTTGAAGTGAATCGGACCAAGGACTAAACAGTTCTGCAATATTTAATTTTTCCAAAAAAGCTCATTTTACACCCCCCCTGGGGGTAGTTTTGGAAAAATAAAAAATACGTGTTTCATGATTTCTTTTAAGGTATATGTGTCCCAAATTTGGAGTGAATCGGGCTTGAGACTATACAGATCCAGAGAAACTTTAATTTTTACCAATAAAATTCATTTTCCACACCTCTTGGGGATAACTATGGAAAAATAAAAAACCCGTATCTCATTATTTGTCTTAAGGTTTATGTGTACCGAATTTTAAATAAATAGGACCAAGGAATAAAAAGTTGCATACAAACTTCACCCCTCTAAATAACCCTCTTAGGGGATGATTTTTGAAAATATTATTAGCCTATGTCCGATTCTAGGGTATACACTATCTACATTTCAAACTTCAATAAAATCGGTTGAGCGGTTATGGAGATACGCGGTAACAAACCTTCACACACACACACACACTTACTTTCGCATTTATAATATTAGTAGGATTAGTAGGATTATGAAATCCTGACATTCTAACCGAATGTACGCGCTCTTTCTGTTCGATACTATGCTTTTAAAGTTTCTATTCGTGTTCAATAGATGGGTCATTCTAAGTTAAGAGGTAATATGTTGTATGAAGCGACGGCACGGCATTTTTTTTATATTTTTACTTATGTATACATTTTATGTAATGGAAACTTTTAAGTTGAAAACATTTACAAAGTGGCCAGTCAATTCGTTAGTTTTTTCTCGTTTTATAAGTGACCAGGGTAAATACTCAGTACAGGGTAGAGACAAGATGACCAGGGGAGGATACTTATTGAACAGGGAAGAGAGATAGACATATCAAAAACACGTTTTTTTAAATAATGAACTGTATTTATTTATTTTTTATTTTAATTATGAACTATCTAATCAAATTCTAATAATCAGATTTGTTATTTCTTCGCAGTCTTAAGCGGTAGGTACAAAAAATAACAGGGTCTTTACTTTTCCTTTCCATCAAAACAAAAATATCTATAACTTTACTATCAATATGAAATAAATTTTTGGGGGCTGAGTCACCTTCGCCCGTGGGTCCTCAATTGAATCCCCACATGTGGTCTTCGGGTGGTGCAAATCAGGTGATAATCAACTGGTAGTAGGCTTCGGCCATTGTTAGTGACCACCTACTAGACAAAGCCGCACCGCCAATGTCTGGTGACACCATTTAGGAGTGTGGGTCGGAGTTGTTGCTCCTCTATGGTTTCTAACCATATGGAGCTTCATTCCACTGCCACCTTCTCACCGATAATCATTAATAATCACGAGTGAATCGGTATACTGGGCTGGCACGTTCCATCGTAGGCTACAACATTGCTTAACATCAGGCAATTTGTAGTCAAGCGCTAGCCTATCGAAGAATTAAAAAAAAAGAAGAATATGAAATAGTCAATAATAAAATAAGCAAATACTTCTCTGAGTAACAGTATTAATTTTTTCTTGACAAACTCTCAAAACATTTTAATTAAAGGAAACTAAAAAAAACTTTTTCCAAAACCCTCATTCTAAGATATAAATTCATTAAATGCATAAAATATACGCCTCGCTTTTATTTTTAAGTTATGGGGAAGGTAGTTTTTTAAAACCTGATCTCAGGTGATCACAGAATTTAAAAATATACTAGCTGCCCCAGCGAACTTCGTACCGCGCAAAATTGTGAATCTAAACCATTCCCAGATCCCCATGAACACACACAAAAAATTTCATCAAAATCGGTCCAGTCGTTTAGGAGGAGTTCAGTCACATACACACGCACACAAGAAATATATATATTAAGATAATTTGACGTTCATCATCTTCTTCATCACCTGTGCACATTGCAACATAACGATATTCTGTTTTTGTATTTTGAAGTTTAACCAGCACAAAGCCCCTATTGCTGAATGTTTTCTTTCCAGATCTTGAGGGCTTTGAGTCATCTTTGTGCAGTTAGGTTTAAATACTAGTAGGTACAGAATGCTGTAGTGTTTCTTGAGGCTTCGTCCTGTGTTCTTGTGATGTGAAATTGATGAGTAGGTTATCTTCTAAATCGCTAGCTCTGTAAATAATCATCAACGCATAGAGAATTAACAATGTGTTTCTGGATAATCCACAGTATCCAATTGAAAATGACGACATAACTTAAAGTCACAGAAGCAGCTCAAACTTTTCAATGTCAGGCAATTACGTATATATACGCAATCGGTAACTTAGTGAACCTTTAGTGTACCTGAAAAACTCATATTAAATTGTAAAGCCCGAGTAAAATGCAGAAAACGCATACAAATGTATCTTCCCTGGACTTTAAGTATCTCCCCTGCTATTAAAAGAGCCAGGGGATATACGCCAGGGGAGAGACATTTTCGATTGATATCTTAAATAGCCGTAAAAGTGTTTCTCATACGCAATTCACAATTAAACGTAAGATTGTATGCACTATTCATAGCGAACGTGTAAGTCTATATTAATAATTCAACAAATAATTTCTAAATGAAACTTACCAGAGGAAAGACTGCATTCACTCAACATTTCTACATCCAGCGAGCGGTGGGACTACAATGGCCGTTAAAATGGCTGCTCAGTGGGCTTATGGGGTGCTTGCTGCTAGCTTCACATTACATCCTATGCACTCAAGGTCACAAAGTCCACAACTTAGTAAAACAAAACTGATTTTTTAACGAAAACCAAAAGCCAGGGGAAGAGACACAAAACTCGGAGGACAATTTTCGGCGTTGATTTTATTTATGAAAAATTGGAATAAAAGTAATTTTACATATAAGACACTGTAACTAAGTTATTGTTCTGTATAAAATAAACGATGATAAAGTCATTATTGAATTTTAATACATTCATAATAACTGGCTAACAAATAAAGTCGGTTTGGGGACAGACCAGGGGAGAGACTTTTTTCTTATATTAAAATTTATTGTGACTAAACTACGTACATTTCTGTAATAAATTTAAGTGAGCATATAGAAAACATTTAGTTTTAAGTAATTAATAAGTTAATAAGGAAGTTAGTACATAAAAAAAGTATTTTTTTGTCCTGGCCATGGAAAGTACCTCTTAACTTAGAATGACCCAGATACATATTTTATTATGAGTATTATTTTTTTGCACAGATGACTTGAAGGCGGTGACGAAGCGATTGACATTGCAGGCAAAGCGGCAGGGTTCCGCCGATAATATATCTATAATCGTGGTGTTCCTGAAGGACCCGCGTGCCATAGCCGCTGACAACTGCCCGCCCATGGATCTTGGGTAAGTTGGAACCCCGCGTCGAAATCTGTATGAATTTATTATTGATTAGTAGGACCCTTGAGGACCGTTGAGAATGAGATCGATACAGATATCGTGTTTATTAAAAAGCAATTTTAAGTATTTTATTAGATACTAGCTACCGCAGCGAACTTAGTACCGCGTATTTATTAAAAAAAAAACGTTCACTTAGGGGGATGACAAATAGATGTTGGCCGATTCTCAGACCTACTGAATATGCATAAAAAATTTCATAAGAATCGGTCAAGCCGTTTCGGAGGAGTATGGCAACGAAAACTGTGACACGAGAATTTTATATATTAGATGTAAACATTGCGATGGTAATATACTATTTAATAGGTAAGTTACTATTATTAGGAATGAATAATAATAAATAAAGTGTTAAACATGTGTCATCCATCCATCCATCATGCATGTCTTACAAAATGATGTTGTTGTACTGCAATGACGTCGGTAAACCACTGTAATTATTATGATAGTGGAATTCGAGGAATTGCCGATATTGTTTGACAAAATTAAAACATGTTGGTTTGTAAACCGGTTATTAGTTGAACATAAGTTCACATTATAAATGGAGGATGTTAAATTATCTCATACATGGAGTCAGCCTTGTGGCCTTGTCTGATACTAGCCTAATATGTTATCTTGAGGAAAATGAAAGTTCAATCAGTAGGTACTATAGATTGATTGAATTATGTATTGATGACGCATAGGTACCTACATAGAATTATAAGGTTATAGGAATTTAAATAATAAGCTTCCTTACCAGATAGGGAATCGAATTTCACTGAGAAAACATATTTTAGGTTTTACCGAGTTTGTGTTGCTTCTTTACACACAGGCTGGACAACGCGATGATGAACGCTCCGCCGTTCACCATCGAGACAGAATCCTGCAAGCGACAAGTGGACATAGCCGCGGCTGTAGATGCCGACGCGGCTGAATGCGCGGACGCAGAAGCGGACGCGGAAGTGGGCGACAACGGAATCGACAACTCCGACAGCGATAGTGAAGACTTGGGGCCTGAAACTGCAGTCGACACAGATGACATCGACGCAGAACTTAGGAATCAGGAACCTGAACCTGTCACACCTCCAGCGCACGCTGGTAAGTTTATGCGTTTTGTTTATTATTATTAGGTTACTATGTGGAGTGTACGTTCGTTATTCATGTTTTAGAATATTGATCTACTTACCGATGTCAGTTTTTATAAAGTAACTGCTGTTGTATCCTCTCGCATTAGCAAAGATAAACATTAAATGAGGAATACAATAAATACAAAAATAGGAAGTTTTATGCGACAAGCCGGATACAATGTGAATTGTAGGAATGCTAAAGGACAGCTGTGGGCTGCTATAGCCAAAAAAGGATGATGATAGATCGCCAGCTATTTTTGTTAATTTCTAAGCACTAATTTGTTGCGACACTTGCAACTCTTTGGTAACGCCTTATTGAAGGCAGACAATAGATAGATTGTCAGACATCCTCTAAACCTTGTGGCGTTGTAGGATCCTTGACTTTTTTTTAAATATTCTGGGACATTAACACACACGGTCATCTGGTCCCAAGCTAAGCAGAGCTTGTGTTATGGAAACCAGATAACTGATACTATACATATAATACTTTTCTTTTGTAAATATATACTTATTATAGATCTTTACACCCAGACTCGACACAAACAGAAATGTTCATCACTAATGTTTGTCTCGGGTGGGAATTGAACCCACAACCTGCGGCGTGAAAAGCAAGTATATTACCGACCACGCCACCGGCCCGTCATTTTGAAACTCTGTCACTTTGAAATATAGGTCGCGAATGCGATCCTGGGTCGTGCCCACACATCTTTGTGTAATTCCTTTATCGACGCCGCTGTTCTAATCCGTGTAGGAAAACAACATGAAGAAACCATAGCCCAGGAAACCAACTTAGAAATAGAATTCGAGGACTAGTGACCCGCACTTGGTCAGCGTATTTTGATTAACGCCCGAACTCAATTGAGAAGAAAATCACGGCTGAGAGAAGACCAGGAAGTACCACCCGGTCATAATAGTATCTAGTGTTAATTTTTTACTTTGATTAGTTTCGATTCGTTAGGTGGTAGGTACTTACGTTAATTAAATATCAGAAGCCATAGATAGACGTCAGATTAGGTAGGTACACATTTAGGTACACTTTGCTGTGGTAAGTACCATAAGTTAAAGGTAGTGAGTTAAATTAATTAAATCATGAAAATTATACTACTTTTCGACTAAAAAGTAAATTATCTACTTGGAAAAAGAAGTAACGAGCACGCACGCACGCACGAAATCCCTATCAAGGTGCAAGCGGGAGGCGCCTCCCCGCGGCATTGCCAACCCGCCCCGCTCACTCCTCGTCGCCCGTCCCTCCCGCAGTCGCTCTTTGAACGTCAGACAGATCTGTGCTGGCCAAAATTCTTGTGCTATTGTTATCGGGGTCTTTGTCTACATTTTTGCGGCACTAATAATACCCAACTAGTGAAGATAATATCTGTGTAGTGAAATTACCGTTCACGGTATGTGACTTTTAGTAAATGGTATTGTTGATTATTTTCACATACCGAGTGGATTGTGAAAGGTTATTTCTGTGTTGATTCATGCGAAGCGGTGTTCTGGAAATAGAACAGTCCGCCTGTAGGCGCATCCCTCTGACGGGAGTGCGCGAAGGATTCTCACATGGTTTCGTGTGGTCGTCACGTTCCAAATTCAATAAATATCGGGCGTGTCTCCGATCCGATCTTGCCTGTACTGTCTCGAAATGGCGTCCGCGAATGTCTCGCGAGTTTAAAATTGCGACCGGTATTAATCGTTAGCACGCCGCATGTAAACAACCAAACGCCGGTATCGCTATTTACCCATAAGATTGACTAATATCTCAACTTTTGCTGTATAATCTATTATTGTAAGTTCCGTCGGGGTGTGTCGTGGTCGTGCGTGTCACGGGTCACCTGTTGATATTAGATTGCGAGAGGGGTGAATGTTGCGTGGTCGCCAGGTGTTAGAACTAGTTTGTGTTCTTGTTGCTAAGTAATACAAATGTTTTTCGTGATTTTGTGCAGTGGAAGAAGGCCACGTCGACGGTGTTCTAGTGGATAATGTAGCTGAGAGCGGCGAAGACTCTGAAGACGAGTGGAATTACTTCAAAGGCGAGGGCGAGCGCGAAAAGCAGAACCCTAGCGAGGAACCTGAAGAGCAACCGCTCTCGGAAACACCTTGCCAGGATAACGTGAGTATTAAACATAAATACCATAATCCCAAACTACCTTTTTTGTTTTATTATGAGTCAACCTGCTGCATTCCATTGAACATCTGTCATTTTGTTTGTTACCAGAATTTTTAAGTTGGAATCTGTCTTTTAACCGTTTTATTTTATTAGAGATTAATATTAAAATTGTTATTAGTTATTATTTTGTATTAAGATAGTCTTGTCTTAGATATTATGATAAAAATTTAGGGTAAAGATGTACAGCATTCTCAAATCAACTATGTTCCTATAATGTCAATAATTGTTCTGCATATTTCAGTCGGCTTGGGAAAGTAGCTCCGTAGACATGAACAGCTCTCCCCTGAATCCGGATGCTCCTGTGTTTGTGCCTGGCAGTGTGGCCAGTGGAGACATGCTGCTAGCAGAGTCTCCCCGAAAGCCCCTGCCCATGGATGACATTGAGCTCCCCGATGTTGCACAATTTGAGACTGAAGCCGTTGTGAGACCGGCAGAACTTGTAGACTTAGATAACTGTGATCAGCTTAATGGCCACCATGTGAGTACCTTTATATTATCACTTCTATTTGTAACAACCTCAAGTGTTGTTTGTGCTGCTGTATTGTGAGTGTTTAAAGCAATTGTGATTCTGTTGAAACATCCCTTTCTTTCAACAGAATCGCAATCACTTTTAACACTCATAATATTACACTAGCTCTACCATAAATCTGTTTTAAATGATTGTTTAAATTATGTGGTTGAACTTAGTGGTAGTTTAATTAGCAATAAGCTTTTGAATTATCCAATTATTTGTCAGCTAATCATAAGGATCACCTTAGCCTTTATATCTAAGACATGGAATGCATTATAACATTTCAATTTGAATAAAAATAGGTATCTTAAAATATGTCATAGTATGTTATAGTTTGCAAATTCATGTACGATAAAGATAATACATTGCCTGTGTTGCTTAAGTAGGTTGAGTATGTCTTTACTTTAATTTATTTGGTTGGATTATGTAAAGGCAGATTAATGTGTGTTATGTCAACACGTAATTTCAAAAGTTTTGTTGGTGAGATTAGGCAAAAAAGTTATGTTGATAATCTGTAATGAATCTTTTTTAATTTTCAGAATAAATCATTAGACGAAGCCGTTGAACACTTAAATGGTAATGATAAGTGTAACATGGATAGTTTGGGCTTCGGATTCAATGTTGGCATTGAACCTGAGAAAGTCAAGGATATGGGTCTCATACAAGACTTTGAAAGGATACAGAAGGACACCACAGACTTCTGTAATATTCAGGTGAGTACACAATTCACGAAGTCAAAGTCAATTTGCGTTTATTTCTTTCAGAATTTAATTCTAAAGGAAATAAGCCAAAATAGAAAAAATAGTGTTAGGAATAATTACACTAAGTGCCTGCTTGGAATAGACTGACTAGGCCTATGAAAATTGTAGTTTACAGCAAGGGAAGGGAATGATGAAAATCTTCCTAGAGAACAAAGAAATTATATTTAGATGGTTTGACTCAAAACCCACATTATATCAAAACATTGTTTACAGGCAACAGCTACTCTATACTAATAAATGTGTTTATATTTAGTTGCCAGTAATTATTATAGAATTAAATAATAGTGTAAGTAATTGTTTTTATAATCAGCTTACAAATGGTTCAAACTAAATATTTGAGGTGCCGAAATTTCGTAACAAAGGCAGAGGAGGTCATAAACATGTGCCTTGCTTTTGTTACATAAATATTATGTTATGTGCCTTCAGTATGTGTTGGTCTTAGTCATTGAACTTATCTGTCGAAAGTAATAAAGTTAGTTAAGTACAATAATGTTGTGTAACTTGGTTCTTTACTCGTGTTTCTTCTCTCCTTAAAATAAATCTATTACAAAAAAAAATGAGTTGATTTCAGAGTACGAAAATTAAAACATTATTTAGTCGCTGATGCGAGTCAGTAACATTATTAAAAAATATTACATTAATTTTTTTGTATTCTCAATTTAACAAAAATTGGTTGCCTGTAAAGTCGGTATACGGGCGAAAGTTTTACGTGACAACGACTTTGAGTGGTAAAATAATTTTAATGTGAATATTCATTCGTATAGTAGGAAGAAGGATGAAATAATAGTAACAATTTAAAACATTTATTTATACAAAGAAGTATATTTAAAACATTAATTTATACAAAGAATCTCGCTCTTAGGCGGGCTAACTGTGCTCGAGTGGAAGGGACGCGTGCCTTTCACTTTTTATGTCTGTCTCTCTCGCTCTTAGGCGGGCTAACCATGCCCGAGTGGAAGGGACGCGTGCTTCTCACTCGCTCTCATTGTGAGCGCATAACGTGAGCGGAGCGTAACGCAGTTTCTTGAAGTGTCACCCGGCAAACCAATTTATAAGACGTTGTCACGTCAAAAATATTGTAATAAGTTGTATTTAAGTAAAATGTGAGAGTTTTTTAAGTCACAACAAGTAAATACTGCTTAAGGACGTCATTTCGGCTCCTAGTGATCCGCCCCGGCTTTGCACGGGTGCAAATTATATATACCTTCCTCATGGATAAACTCTGTTTATTGGTGAAAACCAGATAAAAATCAGTCGGTAGTTTTTGAGTGTATTGTTAACAAACAGCTGGAGTGACCGCTTCATTTAATAATATGTCTAATATTTTTTAATAAACCACAGGTCGCACCAAAAAATATACTTATCTTGACTATTATCAAGATTTTTGTTTAAGTTCAAAATATAATTCTTGCTTTTCTCAAATACAAAAAATAACAGATTTCGCCTGTGTGGTGTTAGGATAACCACTAGCCTAATGCTATTCCAGACTATATCACCGTGTCAAATTTCATCTAAATCTGTCAAGTAATGTTTAGCGTGAAAGAGTAACAAGTACCTACACATCCATAACTTTCGAATTTATAAGCATCATCATTTGCTTCGCCTTTTTCATATTTTTATTGGAGTCTACTACCAGTATAACTTGATACAGCTAGCTACTAGAATTAAACGAGAAACTGCCATGAGACCTCCAAATCTGTAGGGAACCAGTAGCTGAGATGGTTAGTTCATGTGTCAGATTATGTTAGGATTCTGTGTAGGTTGTTTTAAATGACAACCAGGACCGATGGTTTAACGTACGATTCTCTCCAAGTACTCCCTGAGGCACGAATGGTAGTCCTTCTACCAACCAGACACTGAATGAATTTTTTGTTGTTACACAAAGATTGTCTGGGGTGGAAATCGAACCTGCGAATATAACCCAATCGTAGACGCCTTGCACTAATCGACTACAGAGGTCAATTTTCGTATTTTTAATAATGATATATTATAAAATATTAATAGTAAGAAGTGTGAAAAGGAGATAAAAGATTGATATATTTCTAGGTATTCCAGTCACACACAGAAACAAATCCTTTTGCAGTTGATGGCAATGATGAATTATTTGAGAGACTTAAAAACAAAGAGAGGGATCCAATGAGCATGAGCTTCTACCAAGAGAAGGATGATGACACTTGTGAAAGGCTCTCCAGAAACGAACGACACGTCGATCTTAATGCTGTGCAGCCCTTGCCGGACAGTGATGACGAAGACCTTCATATGAACGGCGTCTGCGACAATGTTGTCGAATGTGACAAGGAAAATATTAGTCCAGAAGAGGAGAATTCAGATCTTTTCGCACAACACAGTAATGTCTATGAACCAAATAATGACATTGCAAGTCTTGAAGGGAAAGATGGTGTTATTTCACAAAATACAGATCCCTTCAATGTGGCTTATAATATCGTAGATTATAACGATACAAATTCTAATAATATTGAAAGTTATTCCAATTTCGAGTTTGAATCTAACAACACGCAAGAGACTGTAATGCCAACTGACACACCGGAATCTCATAAGTTGCTCTTTGAACAAATACCCGAAATCCCAGACGGCAAAAGCTCAGAATTAGGATTTACAAATGATGAATGTGAAAACCCCTCAGAAAGTGAAAAGGAACTTCGAGCCTTCACACCACAAAATGAAGCATCGCAAGATATTGAGAAGGATTGTAAACAGGAGGAATCATTGCATACGGATGCCCAATTTAATATTAATGACACAGAGGATGTTGTCGAGTCATACCTGCCAGAAGGTCCTACTGAAATTTCTTCAAGTGAACCTGTTCAGATTTCTTCACCAGAACCAGATGAAATTGCCACACCTGAATCTGCTCACATTGCTTCACCTGAGCCTGAACAACTAGGATCACCTGAACCTGCTCAAATAGCTTCACCTGAACCTATTGAAATAACATCTGAACCTGTTCAAATAGTATCACCGGAACCTGTACAAATCGCGTCACCTGAACTGGTAGAAATTCATAAAACACCTTCTTTGGAGAGACTTTCAGCAATGCCTGGTCTACCAGAAGAGTCAATAACACCAGAACCAAATGCTGACTGTGAAGTTATAGATAATGAACATTTAGAAGTCACATGTCAGCCAGATGTTGAAGTGGCATCATCCTTATGCGAGTCAGAAGTCATTGAAACACAAGACAACATCGAAATATTGGGCCTATCTGAAAGTGACGCCACACAGGAATTACCCGTAATTAACCTGGATACTGAACATTTACTTGCGGACGCTCCAGAAGCCTTCGAGCATCACGAACCAGCGGATGCCTCCTTACCGTCGTCGCCGCTTCCGACTGAAACTATTCTGCCTAGTAAATCTCCATTGCCGACGGAGTCTCCCCTACCGTCAGAGTCTCCGATACCGAACGAAACGTTGATTTCTGTAGGAGAGTCGCTTCTTCCACAGTCGCCAATGCCAGTTGTAGATTCTATCGTAATTAGTGAGGATCCAGGTGACGCGATTGTGTCGCGAGAATCACCTATCTCGAAGGAAGACTCATTCCGTTTAGAATCCCCGATGCAAGCCGAGAGCGTGATTCGTCTCGAGTCTCCTATTCCAGTGCAGGAGGATGTCACATCGAAATCTCCTGTCCCAGTAGACGAATCCAATAATTTAGCGACACTAGTGCCAGATTCATTTCCGCGGGAGTCTCCAATGCCAGAGTCGCTTCCTAGAGAATCTCCGACGCCGGAATCGTTACCTAGAGAATCTCCAATGCCGGAATCGCTTCCTCGCGAATCTCCCGTGCCCGAGTCCCTTCTTCGGCAGTCTCCCTCGCCGGAGTTACACCTCCAAAAATCGCCACTGCCAGATTCGGCCGGGCGAGAATCTTCTACGCCGAAGACCGGCTCGGGAGAGTCGCCGGCACCGGAACCCCTTCTACGAGATTCTCCGACTCCGACGTTCGGCGAGACTCCCGTACCGGAGGAAGCGGCCGCTCCGGTAGATTCTCCGATACCTCGGGAGGCTACGCCCCCGCCCGCCTCCCCCCGCCCGGACTCCGCGCGCGCTGACCTACCGTCTCCGGGGGTGTCGCGGGGCGTCAGCCCGGGCGGCGCCGAGCCCGTCACCGACCTGGACCTGGTGGAGCGAGCCTCGCCCGCGCCCGCGCCCGACCTCGTGCGCGACCAGCCGCCCGACCAGCCCGCCGCGATCGTGGCCGGGGCCGCAGCCCTCGCCACAGCCGCCGCCCTCGCCACCACCGCCGCCGCCAAGTCGGCGCCGGTCGCCAAGCGCTCCGCGACCACCCCGACGGCGAAGGCGTCGCCTCGCCCCGCCGCCAAGACCGCGACTACGCCGCGGACGCCTTCCACGCCCGCCCCTATCAAGAGGCCCGGCTCGGCGACTTCGGCGACCCGACAGCCCGTCGCCGCGAAGGCTCCGACGCCCGCGGCCCGGGCCGCGCCGGTCGCCCAGCGCCAGACGCCGACTCCTGCGAAACCGTCGGCGCCCGTCAAATCCGCGACTCCCTCGTCGAAGACGACGACTACGTCGGCCGCCAAACCGACGACGCCGGCCCGAACGCCGACGTCGGCGCGCACGCCGCCCGCGAGACCGAGCGCCGCCGCTCCCAAGGCGAGCGCCGCGCCGCCCCGCCCCGCCGCGCCTCGCCCCGCCGCGCCCGTGCCTCGCCCCGCGCCCGCCGCGCGCCCCGCCCCCCGCGCCGCTCCGCCCGCCCCGCGCCCCGCCCCGCCCAAGCCTGCGGCGGCGCGCCCCGCCCCTCGCCCCGCTCCCGCCGCCAAGGCGCCGCCTAAACCTGCCGAAAGGAAGCCGCTGACGAACGGAGACGTCAAAGACGTTAAACCGTCGACGAGGCCGACGCCGCGCGCTCCCGCCCCTCGGCCGCCCCCCGCCCGCGCCGCCCCGCGCCCGGCCGCGCCCCTCGCCGCCGCCAAGTGAGTATTCTCCGTCACCCTGCACAATGACGACGATGGTCCAATGACGTGTCGTCGCTAACTGTTACCTGTTTCCAGAACGTCAGCGCCCAGACCGACGCCTCGTCCGGCGCCACTCGACAAGCAGAGCAAGGACCTCGCTAACAAACGCATTACGGCTAAGGCCGCACCGCCCAGGACTGCACCCCCCAAGGTCAGTACAGATATAACAACACTAAATTCGAACAGTTAACTCTGTTCTGCCAGCGTCTTGTTCGTGATGAACCGAAAGCTACTCGGGTAGATAAATTTCATGAAAATATCTTCCCTAAATCTTATAACAAGTAGTAACTGACATGTAGAGTAAAAAAGTAGTCTTCCTTAGTACTTTTGTTCCTCTTTGTGATGTTAGGGAAACAAGATTCATTCGTTCATCCTTATAAGAATTGGATTTATTGGATAAGTACGTGGTAAAATTGTGACGATAAAATTATTAAAATGTATCAATAACGTGTTTCAGTCTGCCTTGGGCGTGAAGAAGGCGGTGCCGAAGAAGCCGGCGGCGCTGAGCAACGGCTCGCTGGGCAAGGCGCCGCCGAGCCCTCCGGCCGCTGACAACGCGCTGCTGCCCGATGTCATCGCGTAACGCTACGGACTACGATTCCTATTATTTCCGCTTGAATTTTGTGATTTTCTATAAGTGTATTATAGTTTTAAAGTCGCCCGTGGCGGCGAGTCGTTAGGTGCGGGAGCTTGCTCCCAGTTTTATATTTTAGAGTCGCTTTTTATAGACGTCTACGTTGTCGGTTCGTTGTAGCGGAGTGAAGCGCGGGGCGGCAGTCGACCTCCCGTCGCCGACGCGCCTCACTCCGCCCTTAGGCGGTTATTATCCATTATAATGATTATAAGTCTGTTTTAGAATTTTATATTACCAACGAATGATTGAATAAATCTGGCTTTTAATTTATTTTCTTTGTATAACCGTATTATTTAAATAAAATGCGAGGAAGGACTGAGACATTGTTTTATTTATGATTTTTATAACTACATATACCGTTTACAGTGAATAGTATTGAAAAATTATTTGAATAACTTTGTTAATTATTGCTACGTCTAATACAATTCAATATGTATTCTTAAATATGGTGTTACAAAGAAATACGAACATGGTATATATTACTGAAATAAATGTTTATCACCATTTTATTGCATTTCATTGCTTAAATTGTCCCTTTCAATATACATATATTACTAGTGGTAAAAAAGGAGAAATTAGAAACACGATCCCCCGAATTCATAAACGTCATCATAGAAGTTCAATAAAGCAAAAACAGGTTTATAATTTGTTTGTCTTTGTCTCTGATCTTGACATTAAACAAGTCTGAAAGAGATATAGACTATTTTAACTAAAGAATCAAAAGAATTTTATGAAGACCGTTTATCTATAAACTAATGTGAGGGAATCTGAAGTCAGTGTCGCGCAAGTTGTCCGCGATCCAGCGTTCCGCCTGTTGTGTCATCTCTTCGTCGAAGTAGTCTCGCCAACCGCCTGACTTGCCTGTTTTAAAAAAAGGTTTATATTCACAATTCACAGATAAAAACAAACGTTTTAACTTTAACACCGCTATTTGTCGTCGTAAGTTAGTAAAATATGTTCGTATCTAAATATTCGACTCCAAATGTTCAATTTAACTCGAACGGCAATAAGATATACGCATTTTTATTTTATTTTCGTCTAGATGTGATTATACTTCGTATCTCTCCCGAAGATGATTACAGTTTACATGCAGCAGCACGCGAGATGATGCTGTCCTTATCACACTTTCAAAGTTATAAAAAACTTTTGAATTAATTAAATAATTTAAAAGAAAATTAGATATTAAAGAGTATGTTCACTGACTCGTTCACCTCGCCAGATCGCGACAGTGTGCTTCGACCTCCATTTACGTGATTTTGTGTTGTCCGAGTCACACGGAACATATTTTGTTCTCAAAAATATCTATTTGAAATGAGAAAAAGGAAGTAGCCTGATTAAAATATAGTGATATAGTTAAAAAGTGTTTCAAAAAAGTAAAAAGCTATATAAAAAAGCGTAGGAGATCTTCGTCATCCATCAATTATTAACGCGCCATCGTTGTTTCCCGCGCATTCTAGTGAACCGGCTCTCGACATAACCAGTGATCCCGAACCAAATGGTACGTAATCTTCTAATTATTATTTTGCGGCATTTATGTGCAAATAGCATCCGAGTTTTATTTTCATCTACCGCCAAATTGAACAAATTATTCACAAATCAGTTTATTACATACTGAATCTATGCTCACAATAATGTTTTTTATAATTATATAGAATCCCGACGTAAACCGTGTGTGGACCCTTTCTTTTATTACGTCATAAATGATGTTAATTAATGTATTATCCCGACGTATACCGTGTGTGGATGTACAGAATTTGTCATAAAATGATTTCAATCATTGGGCTATCCCGACGTATATCGTGTGTGGATACTATGACCACCGACCGAGCTTATGCATTTACGGTCAATCTTATCAACCCTTATGCAGCTCGCTTGCTTATTTTATAGCTACAACCTACGTCATTACAGACGCGATCTTTTGAAGCAGTATTTACCTGCTAAAAATTGCACCCTAAAAGTGCCACTATTATAAAGTCCCCGCCTTTTGAAAACAATGTTAGGAGAGATTCTTACAGCAAGCAGGAACAAAACCTAGCTGTATTTCAGCAACTGGCAAAGCACTAAACTTAGCTTTATCAAAGACTGAGATTGTCCCACAAGATATCATTATGTAACTGACGCAGTGCGCTTGAAGCGACACACATTACAGGGAATCCCTTTCAAGACGTTTTACTATTATAAACTCTTTGAGTAAACAACATCGAGAAATAATAAAAAACGTATATTGCGCGACAATTTATTCGGTTGCAATTTATCAGATTACTTATAATCAAATAGGGCTATATCTTCGCCTGTCGCAGAACTCAGCAGAGTAAACAGCCTAATATTTCTTGCCATTCGGAGCTTTAAACGCATGGGGGGGCACCGCGAGCACCGGCCGCCGAGCCGCGAGCGCGTGTACCCCAACCAGACTCGGCGCCCGCCGCCGCTGCCACCGCTTGCGCCGCCGCGGGACTATTGCCGCGCGCCTGCCATGCGCTCGCGGATAGCAACGCGCAACAACATCGGCGACGATGATTCATACGCCTTCCCTTCATCACAGCAGTAACATACCTGTAGATGGCGGACTTTAATCTTATGTTTCACGAATGGCTTCAAAACAAATTAGCTATAAGCTATATGATTTCACACTAAACCGTATCAAACAAATTATTCTACTAAACATCTTTCTACTAAAGAAATTACCAAGATTTCTTTAATAAATAAAATTATTATTATTATCATAGTAGATGAGTGCATTTCGGAATTATTGGAATCTGGGTTTGTTTCTCATACGCATAACAAATTATTTCACCCAACTCTAATAAACAAAATAAAAAATAGGGGGTTTATACTGAATTTAAATAAATTCGCTACCGTCAATCACTTCTAAATGAAAGATTATCATACAGCGTTCAAATTACGTCGTAACGCTTATAAGGCAACGTTCGATTAAAGGAAGCTTATTTTATATTGCCCATAGCTAAATCTGACAGGATTTACCTCAGTCTTGCCTTAAAGTTTGAACGATTTCACTAACAATTGTTCGAATTTAATGTCTCACCCCTTGGACTATGTACCACTACATACGTGTTCGTAAAATTATTGCAGCCGGACTTATACTATTATTTAAGCTCATAAGGATTCGAATCCGATTTTATTTACAAGAAAAATCGTTTCTATTATATTAAATATTTACAGAAAAAATTTTACATACCAAAAGATGTTAAATTAGAGAATTTTCTAGATACATAGCATTATTGTTGTCAGCTGTCCCCCAATGGCTGTTTATACACCAAGCAATTCGAAAAACAAAATTTCTCGCATTACACTACTCCATATAATAAATATATAACCCTTCCAGGCTATTGGTACTAAAAATGATTTTATTTGGTGAAGACATCATATAGTCAATGTGTGTTTTTATTGGCCACTTTATTTACAATGACAGCTGTCTTTAAATATAAGCATAGTTCTGTTTCAACAATAGTTTGGGGAATAGCTTAAAATAACCAAATCGGACACTAGGACAGCTCACAAACGTAGTTACATATAAAACATCAACTACCCTCGAACGATTAACGGAGTTCTACGGGTTAAAGATAAAGCCTAGCACTTAAAAACTTGCAGTATCCTGTTCAGATTAGATACAACAGAGAGCTATTGTGTACATTAACAAAATGGGCAGGATTCAGTTCACGCACTACAAAATTGCACGTGACTTATGGCAATCATGTGAAAAACTCAACTTAATTATTTTTTGCTGCACATCATGTTTAAGAACGCAGTAGCAGACTTCAAGTCGCAATAAATAGCCAACATAGACGCCGAATGGCAGTTGCTGATTACGATTACGCATTCGCACAATTATTCGCGAGTTCGGCTCGCCTGAGTTAAACTTATTTGTAAGCATTTAAAAATACAAATGTGAAATTAGACCGAAATTCAAAAAACAACGTTTCCAATTAGTTAAAAAAAAAAAAAAATCCTTAAAGTATTACACAAAATAAAAACTAGACCACACTGGCCAACGCAACCCTGGTCACCTATCTGGTCAAACTCATCTTCTAGTGCCAGAAGTGTTATTTTTCGGGCCTAGTAATTTTTGCTGTTTCCCCTTTCAGGAACGTGTATCCCCTGTATGCAGGGGGAGATTATCAGAGAGTCACTTCTAAGATGCGGAATCCCCGAGGCATCGTTTTCTTATAACACCCTATGCCAATATAAAACCAGTGTGATTGTACTGTAGTAAAAAGGGCATAGATTACTGTTCGTCTAATACTTTTCAAGTAATAGAATTCTTATCAGAACACTTTAATTCAGGTGCAATTTACGGCTCACCTAAAAGCTATCGCTCAGCATTTTGTTAGGACAGGAAATGTAAAAATGAAAAACCTGTTATGATTCTATAAATAGATTTTTCAAAGCAGTTTACCGTATGAATCCCCCTGTACAATATGATACCACCTGGGACCCCAAATTAGTACTCAATTATTTATCAAATTATTTTCCAGATGATTGAATTACCTGTAAAGGAGTTATCTTTCAATACTGTCACCTACTTGCCTTAACATGAACACAAAGAATTGCATTCTTACCTTAAGTCTAATCAAAATAAAAAATATAAATATGACATTCGACTCAGAGAAAATCATAATCAAAGTAAAAACCTCAAGTCCCGGATGCTATTATCCCCTGATTAAACTACCATATATTAAAGAAAACCCTAGCCTTTGTCCAGTTTTAACACTACATATTATTATAAGCACATTTAAACATATCAGACACGCCAGTGGTCGGTGGGATGCTTGCATTTCACGCCGCAGGTCGTGGGTTTACTTTCCGCCCGGGACAAACGTTTGTGTGATGAACATGTCTGTTTGTATCGAGTCTGGGTGTTAATATAAAATAAAATAGTATAAATATAGTTTAGACCAGTTATCTGGTTTCCATAACACAAGCTCTACTTAGCTTGGGACCATATAAAAAAATTGGTTACCTGTAAAGTCGGTATACGGGCGAAAGTTTTACGTGACAACGACTTTGAGTGGTAAAATAATTTTAATGTGAATATTCATTCGTATAGTAGGAAGAAGGCGCGTGCCTTTCACTTTTTATGTCTGTCTCTCTCGCTCTTAGGCGGGCTAACCATGCCCGAGTGGAAGGGACGCGTGCCTCTCACTCGCTCTCATTGTGAGCGCATAACGTGAGCGGAGCGTAACGCAGTTTCTTGAAGTGTCACCCGGCAAACCAATTTATAAGACGTTGTCACGTCAAAATATATAAAAATACCGTCAACGAAGAATCGCTATTTATTAGTTTAGCGGCATTGACCTTGTATATGCCGCTGTCTTGCTTTGCTTTGTCTATGGGGTGCTTGACTATCTACGTGCGAGTTATGAAAACATAGTAAAAAGTTATGAAAATATAGTAAAATGCACCCCAAGTTTTTTACTCTGAATTGAACTATTCTCCTAATAATTTAAAAATTGTTATAATTTTATTTTGAAGTAATTAGTTATGATTGATTGTTCGATCTTTTACGACTGAAACATAAACTCTTTGTAATTAAAAATTATTTTTTACTTTTAGTTCGATTAGCTATAAAAGCGTGGTTATTTAGTTCTTTTATTTTTAAACTATAATTTATTGATAATGCTCAATTTATATTGTTAATTAGTGTCATTCATTTAACTATATTATAGATATTATAAGTATTATTTGAAATTATTTTTGAACTTAATCTATTATAGCATCTACGATTTGATCGTTACCTAGTATATTTTATTTCACTGTTATGTGTTACTATTTTTTTTTTTCTTCTGATGCTCTTAACATCTGCATGTAAACTGTAATCATCTTCGGGAGAGATACGAAGTATAATTAAGAATCAAACGAACTTACCTAGTGAAGTTTGATGTCTAATTATACGAGTGTCTTGACCGAAGATGATTACACTCCCACCCAACCCATACCCAAAAAAAAAAAAATATATATATATATATATCTACTCTAAATAATGGAGGTCGAAGCACACTGTCGCGATCTGGCGAGGTGAACGAGTCAGTGAACATACTCTTTAATATCTAATTTTCTTTTAAATTATTTAATTAATTCAAAAGTTTTTTATAACTTTGAAAGTGTGATAAGGACAGCATCATCTCGCGTGCTGCTGCATGTAAACTGTAATCATCTTCGGTCAAGACACTCGTATAATTAGACATCAAACTTCACTAGGTAAGTTCGTTTGATTCTTAATTATTATATCGAACAAACATTTTTGCTCACTGTACTAAAATATGTGAAGTTGTTGCGCATTCCAGTCCAAGATTGCGGTTTTCCAATCCTATTCTTGTTTGAAACGCATACCTAGTAATATACTGCCTAGTATATTAGGTAGCTGCCTTGTAACTAGGTACATACATCACATGTGCTAGCGCTACTTTTGCTTGGTTTTTAGTAAAAAGGTAGCCGCGAGTCCAGCCCTATTCTTGTTTGAAATGCATAGTATAATGTTAATTTGAAAATTAAGGTTATGTTTAGTCATCACGAGTTTAAGACTGTCCAGAAGTGGCGAATCGCCGCGCATAATTTCGCGCGTTCTTAAACGACCATTTCGCGTCTGCGCGAATTCAAATATGCGCGTAAATTGCATGCGCCAGACACTAGAGATTCCTTGTTGCATCCAACATCAGAATCGTAGGTACCTAAATGCTCACGCGTCGTTTGACACACGCTCCTTCTGGACTCAACGGTAACGCGTATACGACTCTTGAGAATCGCGGCGCATTCGCCCTTTCTGGAAAATCTTATCACAGCAACAAACGTAAGAGTAGGTACCTAAGTAAAGTTTACTTATGTAAGTATGTTTAAACTAACCTAAAATTATCTGATCTGTACCTAATATCAATCTTCAAAAGAGCGTTTACTCACCTTTTCTAATAAACCCTTGCTCGCCAGGTATAAGAATGCCCAGAACTTTCATAACATCGTAATTGACGGACTTATTATTCTTGAAGTTTTCAATATTAAGGTGGTTGCATAGATGATCTATTTGCTCCTTTGAGAATTGTTTGTCAAAGAACTTCGCCACGCGCCGCACAGCAGCTCTCAAGTCCTGAGAAAGTACACGATTAGTGACAATATTCTAAGGTAGACATTTTTTACGTGCTTCTGGACCGAGACCGTACTACTAAACTACCACCTTCTAGCAAAGATGTTCAAGTGACTCCACAGACCAACTTACTTGAGACAGTTCTTCGTAGAATAAGAATAGCATATTAGGGTGATCACGTTGTTCCCATGCTTCCTTGACATGTTCGAAATATGGGGTCCAATGATCTAAAATGTGAATAGAAAATTACTTGAATGAAGTGATTAGGTAAGTAGGTACTTAAATGTCTGGCGGGCCCTTAGGCCAACAGAAGCTATACAGCCTTAAGGTATGGAATTTCTTCGTCTATGATTTTCTCTGCTCTGGTAAATCATTTATACTTAAAATTATTATTGCGACCTAGAACACATAGGTACCTACCTACAAATACAAAATAATTTATTCGTATGGTATACAGGTTAAATAAAGGTGACAAATATTAATAGTATAGCTAATTCCCATTCAAGGCAAACAAAATATTTAACAAACAAATATAAATGTATCTCTATCTACTAATGTACTATGTTAATTCAAGTAGGTACTTATTCGTTTATTAAATTACAAAAGCAGCTGTGCATCAGCCAGCTTGACTTGCTGTAAAGCTGTAAAGCTTGACCCACATATTGAAAAATACTGCAAAGCCACGTGATTTTTTAATCTGACTCATAAATTTTATGATGACTTACGTAAATCTTGAATAAAAACGTTCCAGTATGTCTTGAAGTCCCCAATATACCCTTGAGTCCGCATGAGTCTGTTCAGATGATAGAAGGACACCACCACATCTCTGGGGTCTCTCGCGACGTACACCATCTTGGCTGTGTCGAGCAACGTCGGATTCAGTAGCGACATTGGCATGTGGGACTTGATGAACCGCCGACACGTCATAGCAGCCAGCTGGTCTGTGCCCGGCTGACAGACCGACTCCAAAAGTGCTAATTTCTTTTCATCATGACTGTTCTCCTCTATAAACTTCTTTTTGTTTTCGGGGTGGACGCAAATAGAAAATCTAAAATAAAATGAAAATGAAAATGAAAATGAAAAAAAAATACCAATCAACCACAAATCACATCCATCCTCACAAAATTTCGTATTTATAATACATAATAGAAAGATTTGAAAAAGTAAGTAAATAAATACGTCCACTGTTAAAATTTCGAAAAGTTGATATAAGTTATTGTGGATATTTCAGCTACTCATTAGATAAGTACCCAACTATGAAGGATATCAAATGTGTGCGCAATAGGTATTTGCATTTTATTTTCAGAATCCGGTATATTGACACAACTGGTGAGAGGTAAGGCGCAGGATTGACGGCTTAAACTTCTTTCCGATAGTCAGGGGTGTCTTGAAAAGACATACTTCGACTTCATATCATCCTATCCTATCCTACTAATATTATAAATGCGAAAGTAAGTGTGTGTGTGTGTGAAGGTTTGTTACCGCGTATCTCCATAACCGCTCAACCAATGTAAATGAAGTTTGAAACGTAGGTAGTGTATACCCTAGAATAGGACATAGGCTAATAATATTTCCAAAAATCATCCCCTAAGGGGGTTAAATAGGGGGGTGAAGTTTGTATGCAACTTTTTATTCCTTGGTCCTATTCATTTAAAATTCGGTACACATAAATTTTAAGACAAATAATGAGATACGGGTTTTTTATTTTTCCATAATTACCCCCATGGGCTGTGGAAAATGAGTTTATTGGTAAATATTAAAGTTTCTCTGGATCTCTTTAGTCTCAAGTCCGATTCACTCCTAATTCGGCACACATATACCTTCAAAGAAATCATAAAACACGTGTTTTTTATTTTTCCAAAACTACCCCCAGGGGGAGTGTAAAATGAGCTTTTTGGAAAAATTAAATATTCCAGAACTGTTTAGCCCTTGGTCCGATTCACTTCAAATTCGGTATAAATATAGCTTAAAACAAATAATGAAATACGTGTTTTATATTTTTCCAAATTTTTTTATCTTTATCCTAATACTACGGGGGTGAAGCCTGAGAAATTATTCTGAGGGAGATTTCCTTTGAAGTTGATATCAATACTCCTTCGAGCTTTTTAGCTAAATTACTTTTTATTTTGACACAATGACGTTTGATAGCTCAGTCCGATTATTAGAATTTGAAATTTAAACTGTATTTCTTCTCAAATATTGAACGAAAAACTTACAATAATCATGGTCTAAGAGCCGTAGTATTTTTTAAGAAACCCCTGTAGATTTATGGATATACCTATGAGTGCTTGCCGATTTCAAAATGTTGCTTACACGCTTTACTACTGAACTAATTTTGTATGGAGATAGTTCGAGACCCGGGAAAGGATAGTTTTATCCGACTGCGAAAAAAGAGATTAATGGTTTAGCGCGATAACCGACATCCGCGGGCGAAGCCGCGGGCGGAAAACTAGTATAAAATACTTATTAAATCATTTCAGATTAACGAAATCAAAATACGAATTACTTTATGCTAAGTAAATTTATTTTTTACTTTTTTAGTTTCCCTTTTGAAGCCGGTTTTATGTTTTTTGTTAAAAATTACTTTCTTTTATAATTTTTGTGATAACCTACATGGGTGCAAAGTTCTCATCTATAGAATAGAATTAAGTCCAAACACAAGGCATCTACTTTGAACCGTTGAGGAGTTCCCCTATCTGTCATTCGTCTTCATCATCAGACCTCTAATGACAATCACAACACATTTATGTGTATAGTCCTTATCAGTACAGATTAATCAGCCCAAACATCAGGTATTTACTGAAAATGGTTGAGGAGTTCCCTCAAATGTCTTTCGGTTCCATCATCAGATGGACTCCAGACCTTCATTAAACAGTAGTGTTTTATTTAATGAAAAAATAACAAACGCACTAGTCGATCGTACGGTTTTCGAAGTTACCCTCGATTTCTCTGGTAGCCATCATCATATCCTGGTTTCCTTATCATGGTAAGAACTAGTCTTTGGATATTACCTTTCCAACAAAAAAATCATCAAAATCGGTTTATAACCGACAAAATTATATAACACACAAAAAGCATGTAAATTTCAGGGTTATCCGCGATTTTTCTGGGATTCTATCATCAGGTCCTGGTGCCAATGGGACCACCGCGGATGAATACTCTATCAAATAAAAAAAAAAAATAAACGGTTAACAAATGGGGGAAAAATCGCTGTACTTACATACATAAAAAAATACTTAAGTAGTTACAGTGGAACACATAACCTCCGACTCTTTTTGGAAGTCCGTTAAAAAGTAGGACATTTCACATGGTCAGGTAAGTATGCACTTCGAGTACTCTTTGCCGATAAACACCTACTCAGATACGTAAAATTGGTAGTATAGGTACCTCTAATAGATAACCTACTTATTCCTATTCTACCCTATCTATAATATAAAAATGAATTGCAAAATGTGTTGGTAAGCGAATAACTCGAGAACGGATGAACCGATTTCGCTAATTCTTTTTTAGAATATTCCTTAAAGTACGAGGATGGTTTTTACGCAGAGAAAAATAAAAAAAACTCCTCCGAAACAGCTTAACCGATATTTATAAAATCCTACAGGTCGTATTCTGTTTTCGGACCCGGCAGGTGGCACTGCTTTACCGGGCAGGACGACGTCTGCGGGATCCGCTAGTACTAAATAACTAAATACTGGATAATATCACTTACTCTAGGAAAGGATATCTTTCAGTTAGTGGTATAGCATTCGAGGTCTCGTAATCCAAGTCGTTGGCAACCATCCACACCAATTCTTGCGTCCATGTTGTTCCTGTAACGAAATTTAATTTATTTTGACTCTATATTTTTGTCCCATTGCCAAATTTAATTTGACGGAGCTGCATGTCAGTGAAAAATTTGTACCGGCAGGCGTCGCTGAAGTTCTAACACCACGTAAGTCAAAATCTGGTGGTTCTGACATTTCGATGCCATTTACTAAAGAATCGGAAGATTGACGCATCTTTCAGCCAATTAGAAACAAGCATCGTCCAATAGCACCTGTGGTGCAGCAGTACGGGTCTTCGATTCCCGGTCGTGCCCACACATATTTGTGGGAATTCTTTCATCGCTGCTGCTTAATATCGGTAAAGGAAAACATCGTGAGGAAACCAGCATAACTAAGAACTAATCCCCACGTGGCTAGCGTGTGTGGATTATGGCCTTAACTCTCTCAATTGGTAAGATAGTAGAGAAAAGACCCGTGCCCCGCAGTGGGAGACTAAAAAGAGTTGAAATGATGGTTGTCCAATATCTAGAACAAATAATAATTACATATATTCAAATCGTTAAGTCTTGGTATCGACGTAAAATTTAGTAGTTTTTTCTTCTAAAAAGATGCTATTTTTGACTTCCGTAATGTTAGAACTTCAACGACGATATTACCTATTATAGAAAGCTACTTTAGAATGTCTACTCCGAAAATTGACATTTTTTAACTATAGACACGCGTAATACTGTCTATAGTTGAGGCTTGCTCGTTATGTCGTCGGCGTTTTTTTTTTCTATACATATTACACCGTCCGTCGGTATAGTCAGCATACCTAGTTTTTTTTAAATTTCAAATATCTGTATAACTACATATAAATTAAAAAAAGCCTCGACACGGTAAAAACCAGCTCAATCTTGTCAGCTTTAAATTAAAAAATAACTGCATCACAATCAGTCCGTTCGTTTAGGCGCCACGAGCAAAAAAATTGTACCAAAATTGTGTTAAAGTTAAAGAAAGATAGAAGAGATCGATAGTTACCTGATCGAGGGTAACTGGTGATGAAGACATCTGTTGGTCTGATGGGCATGTTGTATATTTTGGCAGCCTCTTGTTTGTATTTTTGGGGGAAGAAATATCCTTTAGGTCCAACACGGACGAAACCTGTCATTTCGCCTGAAACAAAGATTTATGTTTACTTAGCTGTTTTTAATTCTAACACTAATTGTATCACAATAGGTACCCAGGAAGTCAGTCATGTTAAATAGATGGTAAACCTTTTTATTTTTTTACGATGAACCCTGTTGTGATTGCTAATAGATTTGATAGGTACCTACCTGCGTCTTGCGTATAGTCAATATTATTTATTTATAATAGGTTTACCTATAACTATAATAGACACCGGCTCCTCACATACACTAGACTGTTACAATTTGTATGATACGCTTATCTTTAGTTCTCTTTGATTCTTGTCTTGTTTTTGTGAGGAGAAAATAAAGATTATTATTATTATTTCAACATCAAAAATGTCTGATTGAAAATCAGACAGAGTAATGCATTCATTAGCGATAGCATCCTCCAATAAGGAACCGCTGAGGAATTATTGAACACAAGTGACAGTATTAACCTTCAGGTGCCATACCACAACCGCGTTTAAAGCAGTATTGTTGGAACTGTGAAAGAGGGATGCCGCTATACAATGTATAGAGCAACTTCTCTTTCGTACGACAGTAATAATAATACTATACGTTGTCAAGTAAGGCTTTTAGCTGTTAGGTTCGATTAATAGCATCCGGAATCGCCCGGACAACGGGACAAATTCGAGTAAAATTGGGATCATGGGGCCCCCTGATTCTTTGTATTCAATGCGGATAAAATGCTACAAACGAGACTGTTCGAGAATGCTTTGAGTTAGTAATACCCCAGATAATTTATATGCCGTCATCGTCGTAAGGAAAAAGAGCGCATTTGTATTTTTTTTTCATAACCGAGTTATTAACATTTTTGGCATCAGTAAAAAATATTGTTTTCAGACACTGTATAAAACTCAGTTACAAAAAAAGACTGATGCGATTTTTTACCTTACGACATGGCAGAATAATACTAACTAAATATACTATAATTATTACTACTTAAGACATTCTCTGCTTAGCCTCGGTGACTTCGCCTCTAGTCTCTGAGGTATCAGTGGGTTCAAATACTTCGCTTGACTAGTGTCCCGCGTGTGTGGAGACTGTGTTTATAGATTTTTGTAATTTCATCGTCCGGACAATTTTTATTGCTACTCAGTACCTCCCTAAGAAAAAATCACAGACTACTAAGAGAACCTGAAAAAATATATATGAAAGTCCTACTTTCGGTTAGATGCTGTCAGTCTACAAACAAGTTTTAAATATAGAAGACAATAAGTTGACCGATAAAGAAGTCAATAACCGATAGGTCTTCATACATAATTAAGTAGGTCGTTCGTTTGAGGTCACCATACAACTACTACAGAACACATTGTCTTTCATACTATCACAGATACTAAAAGTAGTTACTATCAAAGATTTCACCACATTCTTTATCACAAACTACACACATCTAAGGGCTTGCTACAATAAGTATACTTTTAAAATTTTCTAAAGACTTCCATACTAGCTTCTGCCTACGGCTTCGCCCTCGTGGTACTTATTGGGATAAAAAGTAGCATATGTGTTAATCCAGATCATAATCTAACTCTATGCCAAATTTCATCCAATTCCGTCCAGCAGTTAACAAAAATACGTAAAGAAAGATAAATAAAGAGTAAGAAAAATACATTCACACATTTTTACAAACTATCGCATTTAAAATATTAGTAGGAAAGTAGGAAGTAGGATTGCGAGTCTAGATAATATTGTCATAAGTTCTTATAAATTACTTAGATTACCTAGTTAGACCAAAAAGACTTCATAGTAATTCAGAAAGAAGTAATAGTAATTCATCTTACCTTTTTACTTTCACTTTTTTGAATTGTAACATTTACTTTAGCTTTATAACATTTATTTACTCTCCGGTTTTTCTTAAACTATTTTTAGTGTCCCACAGCGCGAGCGGGGCACGGGTCTTCTCTCAACTATCATACGAGTTGAGAGAGTTTAGAACTTAATCTACACACTTCGGCCTAGTGTCGGGTTGTTAGATGTGACATGTCCTCGAATGATTAGTTCGTAGACATGCCGGTTTCCTCACGATCTTTTCCTTCACTGAAATTAAGCAGCGGCGCTGAAACAATTCCTACAATGATGTGGGCACGACTGGGGATAGAACCTGCGACCTTATATTTCTAAGGCGAGGCCCGTACCGCTACGCCACCGCTGTTGAATTATAAATACGCACCTACTAATGTAGAAAGCCCTTACTCAGTTTAGAGCAGGTATCAATAATTCTAAGGATCTAACTGGCGACCTAATAGGTACCTATGATGAATTTTGGTCGGTCTAAGAAAGTACCTACACAGTATACCTACAGTATACTTTTAACTGAGGTCGTTTTGTAGGCGGAAAAATACTAGAGATTATGAGAATCTAAGTAAATAATTTCTCACGAATCCGAACACGTCATATAATAAAATTAATAAAATATCGCAAAGATGACATTGTCTTTTAAAGTTAGCACCTGGATGACCAAGTTCTCACTGACATTTTACTAAGAGCTCTAAAAACACGCTGAAAGAAAAGTAACTTCGCAGTATTCCAAAAACCGGCTTACCTATTCAAACCAAATGTTTAGGCATTGTTCGGACTATTTAGTAGATGGTTTATGTGAACTTTGCACAAAATCGGTTGAGCGGTTCTTTATTTATCACATTTTTTGTAAATTGTTGAGTGGTCTGAAGCTACCCGGGCGAAGCTGGGGCGGGCCGCTAGTTTTATATATTTCTTATGTCTTGGAATATTATTATTAATATTTGAATATATTTATTAATATTTGAATATATTTATTAATATTTTGAGACTTTTTGATGTTATGACCCAATTTGAAAAGCTATAAATACTTACTAGTTAGATATCTACTACTAATTAGAAATCAAACAATTGTTTACCAGTGGGGAAGGGTGAACATTTTTAAAAGGGAACACGGAGCAAATTATATGACAAGTATTTACCTTCGCCGACTTTCAAACTTACTAAGTAGTGTGTACTGCATTTTTGCTGCTATTTAAAACTTTTAGGCGTTACGTAATAGTTATTTAATTAATTACATTTGATTGACCAATAATTGGTCAATAAAATAGGAATTATTCCTAAAGGGAAGCCGGTGGAAATCGTGTTTTAGGCGCTTCGCCACTGCCACCTACACAAAATAAAAACACAAATTCATAGATTCAATAAACTGACGATCTAACTTCCAAGTCCTAATATCTTTCTGTTTAAATTCATGCTGGATCCAAGACAGTTTTAGGTGTCCCGGGACTTGGCCGGGTTAAAATCCCGAGTCTAGCACGGCACCGCTGTTGATCCTGGCTTACAGGAGTAGTAGGGAGTGGCGGGATTGCGGTGGTGGGTTAAGTCCAAGACCTTAATTAAAGCATAAATCGTCTATCGAATATCTTTAATAGATTGTGAATAAAATAAATACATATTTTAATTTCACAGAACCTAATATAGAGTAGGAGGTATCTTATGTTATCGTACTTAATAATTTATTTAACTTGCTTTGACTACACTATTAGCCGCATAGTCGATGACGTATCGTTAAGAGTATTTAGTAATCATATTAATTAAAATCGGTTTAGACGTTTTTGACTTTATTATTTACAAGTAAAGATGTATTTTCTACTAGCTTTCCGCCCGCGCTAAGCTATTAACCTCTTTTCGGAGTCGGATAAAAACTTTCCTATGTCGTTCCCGGGTCTCGAACTACCTTCATTCTAAATTTCATCCAAATCGGGTCAATAGTTTTGGTGTGCAAACACGACATACAGGGAGAGTTAATTTCGGGTTTTTAATATTAGTTAGGATGTAAGGATTAGCAAGGATTTATCCTACAACACCAATTATATAAGCATACTGCGCATGACTAGATTGCTTGTAAATAATAAATAAGTATGTAACTATCTACAAACAATGGAATTCTAGGATTAAATTTGTTTACCTTTAAAATATTCCATCAGCTTTTTAGCTTGTTCAGGATGCACATCTTCTATTTTTAATGGAAAACTGTTTAAACCCATTTTGAATAAAAAATAATACACTTGATTATTTACGTTACAGTAATAAAACAAGTTCCGTTCTTGTTTATTTATCCACGCACAAGTAACTGTGTCAGCGGTGGTCACGGTACTGTTAACTTTGGAGCGAATACGAGAACTGCCTTCGTAGATGTGTTATAAGATTTTGATTGAAAATAAACAAGTGCAGTGTTAAGGAACTAGTTTCTGAGTATATAGGTACTTATTGTACCTTTCAAGGCAGTAGATCGTTTAGTCAGCGATTGTATAGGTATAGTTTAATGGAGTGCAACCACTTCCTATGTGGTGACCTTAGAGATTTTTTAAATACCTGCCACTCTACCTCTCTACCTAGTTTTATAATAGGTACCTTCTCACTTTAATGACTTTAAATTTAATATTTATTGACACTTCTGTTCAATTAAGAACCATCAAATAATTAACTCATAATCATAAATTAAATTAAATTAATTTAATTTTCTTCTCTATCACTTCAGCTTGCAAATTAAATAAAACGCATCAAAATCGTAGCAACAAACTTGTACACAGATACACAGATACACGTATCAAACATACATATAACCAAAGAGCTTACAAACGCTGCATATAACAAGTGCTGCATTTACCAAAAACCAAGAGTAGTATTTGCTACAAGCCATGCGCAAAAAGGGCCGAACCGAAATAACGAGTTGCGATTGTTGCGAATGGGACGAACTGCTTCAGACCCATAATTAATGGGTCATTATCCTGGTAATCTTTATCGATTTGTAAAAAATATAAATAGGACGAGTTGCGAATAGGACGAGTTGCAAATAGGACGTGTTGCAAAAAGGATAAGTTGAGAATGGGACAAGCAGTGAATGGAACGTGTTGAGAATGTATGACGAGTTGCGAATGGGACGACCTGCGTCACACCCCATTATTGTTATATTATTAGATCCTTAGAATTATTGGTACCTCCGCTAAACTGAGCAAATCTCCATTAGTAGGTGCCGGACTATAATTCAGCAGTGGTGGCGCAGCGGTACGGGCCTCACCTTAGAAATATATGGCCGCCGGTCGTGAGTTCGATTCCTGGTCGTGCCCACACACCTTTGTATGAATTGTTACATCGCCGCTGCTCAATACCGGTGAAGGAGAACATCGTGATGATACATCTCTAAGAACTAATCATTTGTGGACACGTGACATCCACCAACCCGCACTTGGCCAGCGTGTGTGGATTAACGCCTAAACTTTCTCAAATCGTAATATAGTCGAAAGAAGACCCGTGCCCAGCTTTGGGACACTAAAAAGGGTTGCAGTGATTATTAAAACTTCCATAATGCAGTAAGTAGTTCTGTTGATGTTGATCTGTACTTCATGTTGTTTAATTTGGTTTTTGCAATGAGCACTGTCACGTGGTTAAGTATTTTACACTAATTAACCCTATTTAAGTATATACAGTGTGACAGTGACATAATCTCAATAAAATCATTCTCTTTCATCTTCACGTGCTAAATGCATTATGTTATTTTGCGATCAACCTGTATCTCCGTAAAATTAGGGTTGCCATCCGTCCTGGTTTCCCCGGATTTGTCCTAGTTTAGAGGGCATCCGGGGAGCGTCCGAGGAAGGTTTCATTTGTAGACCGAGTTTTAAAAAATAAATAAATAAAAAATATTTGGGCCGCCCCCGCGAGACCCGCACTATGCTCTCACACCACGATCAACCGACGAACCAAGACTTATACATATAAGAACTGATTTATATGTATAAACAATTTGTAACAAATTGTAATATGATTCTGTTTTGTTAAAATAATGAATGAATAAAAAAGGTGATTTCTGACATTTTCAACTGTTTTTTATTACATTGAATATGTTTAAAAGACCTTGTTGACATGTCCGGCTTTCGGACTCTAAAATCCGGGGTTTTCACGCGTCTTGTCCTGTTTTCAAAATTTTAGAGATGGCAACCTTACGTAAAGTCGACATGAGGCGCGCGCAACTCATTGATAAAGGCGACGCGCGACGCCCCCGTGCCCTGGCGCATGCCGCATGCCGCGGCCGTGGGCGAGTGAACTGGTATCATAAAGATTTTTTTACTTGAAGTCAATTTTTACGCTATTTAGTTTGTTCGAATAAGGCTATATTTTATTTTCATTGAGACATATTTTCTGTTTAATTTAAAACCATTAAAGCAACTAGTTAGTGGATGCTACTGTATGAGATATTGTGATTATTAGTTCTTCGTCGCACTGTATGTTGCTCGTTTAGGTTTGATAAGATTAAGAAAATACCTATGATATGGGGACTTGCCTCTTGATTTATGTAACTTCATTTACCTCCCTATCACTTATCGTTATTTATTATTAAGTATAAGTATTATCTACATATCTGTTGAATGATTAATGGAAATAAAACATTATTTCCTTTAGTTAGGGTTCATTTTCTAACCCATTTTTATAGATATCATTAGACCACACGTATCTTATAATAAAGATTTATAAAAAACTATAAGGATTATTGATGTGAGGCTACACAGTTGTTATTCATATCTTTAACCAATTGAATGTGTGTGACACTAAATAATGGAAGAAGCAAACCCCGAGCACTTCCCTTACGAGTTCTGGGAATTTACACCTGAAGAAAGGATAGAGTACGAAAAGGCGTATCCCTGTAAGATTCATAATTTTACCTAATACATGTCTGTAAACTAAACCATAATATCACCCATATTTCACCGAATATGTTTAGATTTAATATGTAATAGGCAGGCACTGCCCTCTGCCGTTCATCGTGCGCCATTCTCACCTTCAAACTGCTACCTACATTTTTCGGTGTGTAGCACTTATACAGGTGTCCCGTCAATGACTAACCAAGGTTAAGGAGATGGTACATTAGATTATTTCCAACAACTAATTTGACCAGTTTCCCAAAACAGCACAAAATCACCAAATATAATTTTTTTATGTTTTCATTAATTTCGTTTTCTAATTCTGATTGCTTAAAATAAAAGCTCTATGGTTTACCATTGTATTGCGCTTTTTGACACTAACAGTCGGAAAATGTCTTAACAGTTTCACGTAAGCAATGAACACCCTATAGAGTAGGTACTTTGTATAAACCTGACACTCCATAACTAATTTATTGCTTTATGTACCTGCCTATAGTTCCTCTCGCTGATTATATTCGAGTTGGTCCCAAGGGGTTCGTTGTAAGCCGTCCCTACAAGAAATTTGCGGCCAGTATCTACAACATGCCTCTGAGATCATCTGACATTGTCGTAGCTACTTACCAGCGCTCAGGTAAACCTATAATTACTTCCATAATATAATCTATAAATGCGAAAGTAACTCTGTCTGTCGCGCTTTCACGCCATGTTGAACTGATTTGGATGAAATTTGTTATGGCGATAGTTGCAGACCCGGGGAAGGACATAGGACAGTTTTGAAGCCGCGGAAAGCTAGTTTTATTATAAAATATGTTTCTTTGGTTGAACGTGGTAATCCCAGGGACTGCTGGTACTGTACAGTGGTCTTGTACTACTAGATAGTCCATTAGGAAGACTATAGGCTACTTTTTATCCTACAGCTGGACAATGTCCAGTGGACATGATATAAAATGTAGGTCACACGAGCGAAGCTGCGGCTGTAAAGCTGATTCACAAATAAAATTACATAGGTACTGTAGGTACATCAAAATAGGTAAGTTATTTTCTTAATTACCTATACTTTGTACTACAGTTTTACTTTTAAGAATTAAGTTAGTTAATTGACGATCTGTACGTAGGTACTTACGCTTTAGCCACATAATTATCTAATGTTTTGTAATATTGAATCTGTTAATCAATGTTTGTAGCTGACTGCACTTACTTTTATAGGTACACAATTTTACATACATACAATCACGCCTTTTGCCCTGGGGGTAAGCAGAGATTATAAAAGCACCACACCATAACACACTTCCTTAGCCTCACTAATGTTCATACATGCTGCACTTGTGAGAGTCCCTGTCCCTTTGGAAGGACATCACCGATGAGACCAACGAATGCCCTCCTAGGGTGTCTTCAGGCGTTTCTACCATGAAAGAAAGAAGCTACTTGTTACATATTTTTTCTAAAGTTTCCACTCACCACCTTGTTTAAAGGTTAAAAATTGCAACATTTTTGTGTCTAAAGTTCATTTCTACAATAAATTGGATTCGTGAAAGTTAAAAAAAACTATAAGTTGTTGAAGTAGGAAAAAAAATGTCTTCCTTAATGCTTCGCTCAGTCAAGGTTAAAAGCTGTTTCCTATTGAAAACATTCAGTTGAATATCGATGCATTTACGAGTAACTTAATTGAAAACTTAATTGTCTGAGCGTAGACACAGATAATATTGATATAATAATATGCGTGGATAAGCTGATTGCTTTAAACTTGAAAATTTAACAAGGACAGAACTGGTATTGCGCGCGCTCCCCTATGCACATGAACGGTTTGTTTGCATAAACTGTTCGTTTTGTGTTTGTGTGTACTTAAGTAGGTAGCTTTTATTTACGTGTGCTTTTGTAAAGAGCTTCAAATACATTTACATGTGTGCTGTACGTGGTTACTACCTTACCGCAATTCCTCTACTAGTTGTTGCGCTAAACCTCCATTGTTTAATGCTCTCGCTGGCATTAAATAACTAATTTCCTAGTAGTCTAGTCTTCAAAACTAACAAAGTTTTCAACTCGTTTCTATTTTTGAGCATATTTGTTGTTTGTTTGTTGAGCAAAACTTCGCCATTTATCGACGTATTTGCAAATTCTTTATTATCGTTTCAAAGAGGTTTAACCATAGACATACCACCTGCTTATTAACGAAAAAATTCTACGCCTATGAGTTCAACATGGTTTTTAAAATTCGAAATCGATTTTTCTTGTAAGTGAAGGCTAGTTAAACAAAAAAATATAAGGATTAGGAAACAAATTGAAAATTATAAGTTCGAGCGCTGAGTTACTATATTGCACACACATTTCATAAAATAGACGCTACGCGGAGTATTTTTGTTTTGATATGATATTAACACACGTTAAATACAAACTACGGGTAGGTACCTACGTATTTCACTATTTTTGTTCTCCAAATCCTAACTAAGTATAAAGATGGTGTAATTAATATTTTTTTCATTTTTTTCCAAAACCTTACGCACATAATTAAACTTCTAAGTCGTGAAAAATAACAATAAGTAATTATTTTGATACATAGTTTTCCCACCGTTTAATTTTATTTACTTATAAGATGAATATGTTTAAGCATTATTTTCATTACAGGAACTACGTGGACCCAAGAATTGGTTTGGTTGATAGCTAATGATTTTGATTATGAAACAGCAGCAAAAATACCTCTTACACAGAGATACCCTTTTCTTGAGTAAGTATCAAGAACGTTATGCCGTGCATCGGTACCGCGATCTCTCACAGGGCGGGATGGTTTGCCTGTCCCACTGGGCTCCTCCACATAGTACCCGTGATTGCTTATACAAATGGTAATTACAATCACA
The DNA here is from genome assembly GCA_936450015.1 of Meganola albula. Classification (NCBI taxonomy): domain Eukaryota; kingdom Metazoa; phylum Arthropoda; class Insecta; order Lepidoptera; family Nolidae; genus Meganola; species Meganola albula. The sequence continues at coordinate 12,011,865 of OW388147.1, forward strand.
AATCAAGCCCTTTTACGGCAGAATCCGCCGGCCTCTGTTTAGGAGCCTTTAGAGCAAGATGTTCAGGGAATTGACGTTACAGGGAAGTGGCTGATGAGTTGTTTATCCGCCTGGTGGAATATTAAAAGAACTAATTTCCATACAATTTAATTAATTTAAAGATTAATTAATTAGTTAATTAACAACTTAAAGATACAAATGTAAAATAATAAGCTAAAATTTAATACACCCATTTTTGCTATGCTATACACCTATAGTATGTTAATACTCGTATCATGTGTAAATATTTAATGTGTGTAATTTAGTATAACTTAATTTATGATTTCAAACACAATGAAAATTGTTCATAAGAATAAATAATGAAATGAAATGAAATAGTTACCTAATTAACAAAGGCCGTTCCCTTAAACCCGTCAATCTTCATAATTAATACAATATAAAGAAAAAACTATTATTTACAGCATAAATGTTGGACATAAAGCACTTAAGTGAATAACAATCATAACACCAACCTAAATAATTAAGAACTAAACTAACTAATGCCTAACCTAAACTAATGCGTCAAAAATTTCTTCCGCGTCTTTATCTTCCGGGAAAGTACCCAGAAGGCTAACAGCATTGCCGCTTTTAATGGCAATACTGATCCTAATAAAAAAAATAAAAGTAATAATAATGATTTTAATAAATAGCGAAAAAAAATTTAAATTGTACTGAAGTTCACAAACATCCAGTTAAAAATCAAAAAAGTGGCACGGATTGCGATGGCGTTGTCGCTCTGGCGCAATAAAAGGGATGTTCTTTTTCGTATTTTATTTAATCTTTAATTTCTTTCTTTTTTTGGAAGGAATATTATTTTTGGTATCTATAGGTGTTTTATCATAACAGCTTAACGGGAACACCCTTTGTTAACTAACGTACTGTACTTTTATTATTGTGCCTTAATTTATAACTGTTTTTTTCCCAAATAAAATAAAAAGAACTTTCTATAGATAAAATACCATAAAAAAACAAAACTTACACTATAATAGGCCATGTTCTACAGCACATTTTCAGAATTAAACATGTAATGGTTTGAAATGTGTCTCCTATTGTCAACAGAATGTGTATGTTCATTGACGAGGCGAGGATCGACACCTACTTGGAATCCGTTCGCGTCAAATGGGATGATGTAAACATTCCGATGCTGAAGGAGGTGCTTTTGATGCTAAAGGAGCCTGCAAGCAAAGTGTTGGCTTCAGCTCCTTCCCCCCGATTTATTAAGACTCATTTGTCGATGTCGCTACTCCCACCAAAGATACTGGATACTGCGAAAGTGGTCTACGTCGCCCGTGACCCCAGAGATGTTGTCGTCTCCTGCTATCATCACGCCAGACTATTCAGAACCTCAGGCTTGGAGGTTCAAGATTTTAAACAATTTTGGAACCTATTCCGTAAGAATTTATGTAAGTTAACGTTTACTCTTTGGATTTAAATTGAACATGTTCACAAATTACCTATCTACTGAAACTGTAATCTAATTAAATCTCCCGTTACCAAGTATTAAACTAATAGTAATTAAATTTTCTAGTCCAATTAACCCCATTTTTCGAGCATGTGAAAGAAGCGTGGGTGAAACGAGATGAACCGAATATGTTGTTCTTGTTCTACGAAGACATGCTGAAGGTAAGAAATGACTAAGAATAAAAAATAAGGTAATAAGGCAATAATGGATAATGCCTTCGCCTTGAACTTCTGAGTGAACTTTCAACTTCTGGATTTATTTGTGTCTATGCAAGTTTATATTGCTGCGCGGCGAGCTTAATGGTATCTGCTGCGACAATGGCAAAAAATTGTAGGCGCCAACAGTGAGTTGGGCTCTAACTCTAACTCTAATTGTTGTAAATAGATTTTGACGTTATTTTCTGTAGCCCTAGCTCGCTCTTCGCTTTGGGTGCGATAGAATCTAGTAGCGACGCGTTGTCATAGTCTATGGTCTATAGCTTTCCTACTTACCAAGTTAAATCTATAAAATCTGGAAAAGTTATCACTAATTTTTCGATTCAGTCAGCTCCAAATTTTTCAAATAATTGAATAATAAGATTAACAGTTTTATTGTAAGTACATACTTATTCATAATTATAGATTTTTGCTTTGGTAAGACTGTTTGGTAGGACGGTCACTGTTAACTGATTGCTTACAGGATTTGCCAGGCACAGTGCGCCGCGTTGCTAGCTTCTTAGGCAAGCAAGTGAATGTAATCCAGATGGACAAACTATGTGACCATCTCAGTATTTCTAAGTTCAAATTTAATAAATCAGTCAACTTTGACGAACTTAACGATACAACGATCTTTGCACCGGACGAAAAGTTCATTAGAAAAGGTAAGGACACTATTTATAAGACAGGTTACCTACTGTCTATTAAGTCTGAAAAAATAACAAAAAATAATTAATTACAATTTCAAATGGTGCCAAATAAACCTTAAACAAAAAATAATTAAGCCACAGCCTACTAAAGAACCTAATTAAGCGAAACCGTTATTATAATATAAAGAAAATACTCGAAGAAACATAGAAGTATAAACATCCAAATTGAACCTTCTCCTTTGAGAAGTCGATTAAAAAGGGCAGCTAAAAAATTAAAGGAAATGTCTTTCCAACTTACATAACCAAGAAACACAATCATATAACATACTTAACTGCTTTACAAAACAGTGAATTGTGTCTTTTGTCTCACAGGTATATAAACTCACCTTGGACTTTTAAATCTCGAACACTCACATTGAATCGTCATGCTTAATGTCCATTGTATTATACATTGCAGGCAAGTCGGGTGGGTGGCGTGACTACTTTGACGAGGAGATGACGCAGCAAGCGGACCAGTGGATCAGAGACAATTTGAGCGACACCGACCTGCGCTTCCCCACCATCAATTTATTGAAGCTTTGATAATGTTCTTGTTATCCTATTTGAAAAATCTTATAAGACTCTTTATTTAAAATAAAACTTTGTCTATTTCTTACTAGTATAAATGTCAAGATGACAGACAAAAACAAACGAAATAAATACATATTTTAGCTCGTGAGCTGCACATTCGCGGCACATTCGCCAGATGTGGACGCACCCTAAGATATGCAACAAGATTTGACGGGCCGGTGTTGGCGTGGTTGGTAAGGAACTTACTTTTTACGCCGCAGGTCGTGAATTAGATTGCCACCCAAGTCCGACATTTGTGTGATGTACATGTCTGTTTGTCTTGAGTCTGGGTGTAATTATCTGTATTTAATGTGATGTATACTGATAATATATTATATTATCAGTTAGGTATCTGGTTTCCACACAATTTGTGTGTGTTAATGACCCGCAATATTATTTATTATAACTACTATACACTTGGATCAATTTAAAAAAGGACTATACATAAATGAGAAGTCCTTTTAAAGTTCTCTAGATTGTACGCCGCCGCCGCGCCGTATGGCTTGGTGCAAAAAGTGTATGTTCGCCACACGATACGATACGCTTTGCTACACCGAATATTTATGCCACTTGAATAACTTGAGCATTGCCTACAATTACAATTTAATAATGATAACAAACTACAAGCGGTTTCACAATACAGATAATCAGACTAATAATAGGGACGACGACAAGGTATGAAAATCCGTATTTTTTTAATTAGTCCTTCATGCGCCAGTAAGATTTAAAAAAAATTGTAAGTATAATATTTACGTATTTTTTGTTTTATCATTGAATAGAAACAATAAAATTATGTAGTGGGAGTACACTACGCTATAGGTACAAAGGTATAAAACTTATCTAAGCGTGACGTCATTCGAATCTTTAGTCACACAAAAAATAAAAATACGTGTCCTATATATTTAATTTCTCTATCTGTCGTAAAATCAAACTGTCGTCATCTCTTTTATAGTAACTAAACCAAATAACTATTCAAGTAAATTTGTAACAAAACCAATAGATAGTTATTTATCAGATATTATTCTATAAGGATTTATTAAATGATAAAGGAAAATTACATTACGATACGACAATGTCCTATCTGAATGGAACCAATCATTACAATATCATCATCCACTCGGTAACAACAGCTATAGATAATCGATATACATAGTTAATCTAATTTATCTAGGTACCTATGTTAACGCCTTGCGTATATGTGTGTCGCACACACATACGCGCACGAGTTCTTCGGATGCGCCCCAGCGGCGGCCCCCTCCCTAAACACTTCTAACATGGACGACTGTCAAATGACACGTCTTTTGTATCTTATTTTACTTATTTAATTTTTTATTGTTCAACATCGAGTTTAAATACCGCAAGCGAGCACCCAACGACACAGCAAACGACCAGTTCCCACCAACCTACTTCAATTACGACACATTCACTTACTAGTAAGTTAGTACAAACTTTGGTGGACGTGCGTTTTAAAAATGGGAGAACAGTGTGTGTTGCCGTTCCCATACGAGTTCTGGGATATAACACCCGAGGAGCAGAGGGAGTTGGATCAGGCATACCCCTGTAAGATATTTGTTATTTTTCATTTATAAAGTAACTTATTTTCCCCCGTTTGCCCTAAACCGAGGATATATGGGTTGTTAGAAGTAGTCAAGTTTGACTGTTTCAAGTTCAAATACTCTATATATCTGGTATACTAAAACAGAAAAAGAGGATCAATACCACCTACACCTTTAAAACATTATTGGTCTAGTCTTTATCTTTCGAATCCTGGAGCGGACAGCATAGAGATAGTAGGTAGGTACTATTATATATTCTGTGACAGAGTAAGGATTTGAACTATTATATACGTGGTTAACTACGGTTTTCCTCTATCGACCCCATCTGGACCAACGCGAGCTAAATACGGTCATAATTTGCTGCATCCTTAGAAACTTTAACACGGAACTGGTATATCGCGCGTTCTCCTCTGCCGAGGTACATGAACCTGTTCATGTTTTGCGTTTATGTAAGATGTTCAAGTTTTATTTAATAATAATAATAAATTCATTTATTTTCTCCATCACAAAGTTACAATGATATGTCTTAAGCTGCTAATATACACCTTAGGGAAACTTTGTGAGAGACTGGTGCCTGATTAAGGTTTATAAAATAAACCTGTATTACAAGTCACCAGAGCCCTCCATTTACGTGTGCATTTGTAAAAACGCTTCAACTTTTACATGTGTGCTACACGTGGTTACCTCGGCACCCCCAAAACTGGCAGATACAATTTAATAGGTACTAGAAGTTGCGTAGAACACTTCCCGTGTTAAATGCTCTAAGGCTGCATTTGACTTTTGTTTTTTGAATTAATTACCAGTTACTCTAGTAGTAGTTCTAAGTAAAGATATAGAAAATATATTTTTAAGGACCGAGCCTAATTACCAATACAGTTGCAACAATACTACTTTTATTAATAGAACAGATATGAGTGCGTTACCCAGGCAAAATGTTTTGCTTTAGAGAGATGAGACTTAAACAAATAATTAGTGTATCATGAGGAGCAATTTGTTTACTAATAGCAAAATTTGTTTGAATTGTAGTTTTTAAGTTATTTAAGAAAAACAAATTTTGCTGGAGTAACGTTTGAAACGTTACCCAGGCAAAATCGTCTTTCAAAAATTAGTTTCAGCACGGAACCAAATACATGAATAGATAGCTTTTGTTGAGTAGTAAATGTTTATAAATAGCAAAATTTGTGTGTGGTATAGTTCTTTAGTTATTTAAGATTTTGCTGCGGTAACGTTTTGGGATTTCCCAGATCTCGAAAACGGCTCAACGCAGAAGTTTGAAAAAAATACCAATAAAAGACCTTAATTTGTTTAAATTTGTTTAATCATTAGTTTTTGATTTGGTTGACGTAAACCAATGTAATTAAATGGTTTCAAAAATCAGAAGAAGCGGGTTTACATGTAAACCAATACACTTATAACCAAATAAACAGCTGTAAAAAATACCCGTGGTTCGACGCTTGTTTACAGCAGACATTTTAGATTTCATACTTTACACGTTAAGAAGATAAAAACAAATTTGATTTATTTTAGACTGGTCGTACTTTAGCGATCGAATACGCAGTTCCCATAACATTAAGAAACATGGCATACTTTAAACAAATTAAAATGATTCATGAAAATTCTTTCCTGTTAATTTCAGCCTTGAATTACGGCTCTAATGAAAGTTATCTCAAAAACAAGAATATGTCAGCAATTCTCTAATAAGCCGACCAAATTGAAAAGGTCACGTAAAAGCGACTGCACCGTACGTACGGGTAATCTTCGCAAATTAGCAGCTTGGTAACCGATGTTTTGTACAGTTAAGCAGAAAAACGTTATTCGTGAAGCCGATTTTTTAATATTTTTTAAGTGCAGTACCATATTACACAATTTTTACTAGTTAATAAAAGTGTAATATCATAGTGTATAATTTATAGTGTGATTTAAAACAATACAAACATATATACATGTAGCTATATTTTTAGTACTTAATTTGTTGTTTCTGTTAAACCAAATGTTTTATTTTGATACCACAACGCAAAGCCACGCTAAAAACGTTTTAACGTTCTTGATGCCAGTCAGAGCAGCGCGCATCGCTGTGTGCAATGCAACGCAACAGCTATATGCCTTGTCTTACTTACTCTTTAGCTATGAGTAGTTGAGTACGCTCTATCTATGGGTACGCTAGCTCCGACCGAACCAATGAAACAATCAGTCGTGAACCAAGTGTTTTGGAGAGAAGTGCTTGTGGTTTATGTGTGTGTGTACGACGACGTCTTTGAACGATGTGAGTATTAAATGTTTTTATTTTACAGTACAGTTGTGTTTCAGTATAAAATAGTCATTCAGCGTATATTAATGTACGCTTTTTGGTGTGAATCAGAATAAAGAAAACTCGTCAAATGTGACCCAAAACACAATTAACCCCGGCACAAAAAAAAACTTTGCCATTTTCTTCATTACAATTAGGAAAATATAGTATATAGTTTTTTTATCATTTCAATGGCTATCATGGAAATATTGAACCAGAATATCGCGCAAAATATGAAATATTATTGTTTTACGACAGACTCATCTCTTTATTGCTTAAAACTGTGTGTGTGATTATTGGCTAAAATAACAACGTGGCGGTCTCAGTGGTAGGCTTTAACTTTTAATTATTCTATACCTACGCCATGCTAGGCAATCGCGTTGTGATATTGCTCTTAGACTTAACGTAAACAAAACAAAAAGGATACAGTTTTTATACGTTTAAGCTATACTGTCATAAAGTTTCAAGCGCTTTAACGAATCTAGTATTATTCTCAATTATATTGAAGTGTGTTTGACAAGTCCGGTGAGTATTCGGTAATGATAGTTTATGAAACTTGTATAATGAGGGGTATTATACACGAGTGTTACAATACCTAGTTAGATATGTGCTGTTTCATACACGGTACTTTATATACACATTAATTGCAATCAGATCACACGAAATTCAGTATACGTACAACAAAGCGTAGGAATGGCGCCACGCCTAACAAAACCCAGCTCATCACTGCGCAAGCGCTTAAGCGGTTTATCTTTAGCCATCTTGGATTTTTTACGGCATTTATCGCATATTGGTAATTGGCGATCCCAACCTTAAAAACGACACCCTTTTTAATCTGCTAAAATGTCCTTTCGCGCAATATCTTGAGAAGACTGAAGGTACTGTACACCTACAGTCTTTTTACTGAAGTGTGCATTCGCAAATGTCTTTATGCGCAAGTATCCATTCGTGCGAATGTCTTTCTGCGCAAATGGCGAGACAAGTGTACTAGATTTTTAAAATGATAGGTAATGAAAATATTAATGTAAATGTGATGTGTGCCTTGCTTTTTTTTCAGGTAGTTGCACTTCATGGCTTCGGGAGCAGAATGTGCAAGCCTCAACTCACACCGTTGTTCATGTCAGTTCATTTTATATTCGGAAAATTTTCGAAAAATCGGTTATAACTTATCTGTGATTTTTCTCTAAAAATGTTGATGCTAAGGCAAAGCAATACATATAATTTGTATGAGACTGATTTTTTAAATAAAAATAATGAATCTTAACCATTTTATTATTTTAACTAACCTGACCAGAAAACTTTTGTATTCAACTGTACTAACAAAACATCTATATTATCCTGTTCATTTCAGATGGTTGCGCTTATGTATGGTGCGGTCGCTTTTATGTGACCTTTTCAATTTGGTCGGCTCATTAGAGAATTGCTGACATAATCTTGTTTTTGAGATAACTTTCATTAGAGCCGTAATTCAAAGCTGCAATTAACAGGAAGGAATTTTCAGGAATCATTTTAATTTGTTTAAAGTATGCCATGTTTCTTAATGTTATGGGAACTGCGTATTTGATCGCTAAAGTACGACCAGTCTAAAATAAATCAAATTTGTTTTTATCTTCTTAACGTGTAAAGTATGAAATCTAAAATGTCTGCTGTAAACAAGCGTCGAACCACGGGTATTTTTTACAACTGTTTATTTGGTTATAAGTGTATTGGTTTACATGTAAACCCGCTTCTTCTGATTTTTGAAACCATTTAATTACATTGGTTTACGTCAACCAAATCAAAAACTAATGATTAAACAAATTTAAACAAATTAAGGTCTTTTATTGGTATTTTTTTCAAACTTCTGCGTTGAGCCGTTTTCGAGATCTGGAAAATCCCAAAACGTTACCGCAGCAAAATCTTAAATAACTAAAGAACTATACCACACACAAATTTTGCTATTTATAAACATTTACTACGCAACAAAAGCTATCTATTCATGTATTTGGTTCCGTGCTGAAATTAATTTTTGAAAGACTATTTTGCCTGGGTAACGTTTCAAACGTTACTCCAGCAAAATTTGTTTTTCTCAAATAACTTAAAAACTACAATTCAAACAAATTTTGCTATTAGTAAACAAATTGCTCCTCATGATACACTAATTATTTGTTTAAGTCTCATCTCTCTAAAGCAAAACATTTTGCCTGGGTAACGCACTCAACAGATATGATTACTTACTTCAACGTTAACATATTTTTACAGTACCTGTTACAGGCTACATTCGCGTCGGTCCTAAAGGTTTTATCGCATATAGTTCTTATCCAAAAGACGCAGCAAACATCTACAACATGCCTTTAAGATCTTCTGACATCTTCGTAGCCAGTTATCACCGTTCAGGTAAACTTTTTCTTACTACTGCTACAAGTTGGATTATAGGATAGGTAACTTATATCCAAACACTAATCCTTGATTTAAAATAACTTTATTAAAACTAACTCCATTAGCACGCCTCGTAAATCGCCAAATCTGTCTACAATTCCAGGATACTCTCTACAATTGATGGCGCTATTTTCATCTGCTTATATTTAATACGGCCATATTGGCTCACCTAAAGTTCTTTATGCGAAATTGTTCTTCCTAACTATTTGTAATCCGAATGATCATTCTTCTTAAAAATTTTCATCCTAAAGTTTTCATTCATACTATTTGTAGTGCTACCGGCGATGCTCATAACACTAATGTTTCCTTAAATTGTTATTGATAACATCATTACTGTAATATATATTTAAACTCTTACTGTTTCTTATCATAACGCTTTTATCCCCAAACATACTCACCATATGATTTACTGAGTCTAAATTCACTCCATTAAAAACTTGGCCTGTGAACTGACACTGTGAACATGGACCGATTCGGTTTTGGCATTCTTCGACCGCTACCACTACATGGCACGCTCGCTTCGCTCGCGTGTGTGATGATTAAAAGTCTGACATAACCTAACCCACAGCGTTTCGGAGCGGGATTTGTTTTTGGGACTTACTAGCGAACAGGGACTGATTCGGTTTTGGCACTCTTCGACCGCTACCACTGCACGGCACGCTCGCTTCGCTCGAGTGTGTGATGATTAAAAGTCTACCAATTCTTAACCCACAGCATTTCGACGCAAAATTAATGTATATGGTTATGTTGAGAAAATATAGGAAAACCAATAAAAGTATAATAGATGTTTATTACTACTGACATTATGAAGTTAAATGCTTCAGAATTATTAACATTAGAGACAAAGTAATTAGGAATTGTGATTGTTAGGATGAAAAATGTTAGGAAGAACATTTTTGGATTTCCAATTATCGGAGTTGAAATTTTAGGTGAACTTTGGCGCACACATAAATTACTCCTATTTGATAGTTCGTCATAATGGACAATAGACAGCGCTGCCAGCCTCAACACTACTATGCTACTAGTTCTGTGTTCTACACAGAGTACTTTATGTTGGTATTCTATGCAGCTGATCTAGCTGAGAGAGATTTCATAACATCAGATAAAATAATTTATTATTTGTTAAAGTTGTAATAGACGCTTCGTTCTCAACTCTACTTACTAAGGTCCACAGGCAAACAGGCGGAGTGATCTACAGTAATTTTGATCCGTTATTTTGGCTTAATAGTCAGTTAAGACTCGTCGGCAATTGTGGAATACGAAGCCCTTTCCTTATAATAAAATTGTGTACAGGAACCACTTGGACGCAAGAGTTAGTCTGGCTGTTAGCAAACGACTTTGACTATGATACAGCTGCCAAAAAAACTCTTAATGAGAGATACTCATTTTTGGAGTAAGTATACATAAGTACCATCTACGCATAACTCACTCAGAAACTAGCACGATACAAAATACATACATACACTATGTAATCCGCGCTTAATATATTTTGGTATCTCGAATGCGACAATTGAAAAATAATTAAATCGACTTATAATTTTGATTGTTTGGCTACTCGTTACTAGTCGTGCGTTGACTTATCCCTAATGTGACATTCTGAGAATACGAAATTAGTTATCAATCTAAATTCGCTATTTTTTCCGACATATCGAGTTGTCATAAATGCGATTCTTGCGCTTTAGCGCAAGAATCGCGGTCCAGGGTATCTCTAAGCATACTGAGAGATAAACCTAATTACTAAATTAAAGAGGCATTTCAACGGCTGTTAATAGACAGAAATCATATGAAAATTGATACTAGATACCTTGAAAGTTAACCTAAGGACAATTTAAACCAACTTCGATTTTTGTTGGGTTATTTAAAATAGCAACAGATAAACTTTAGCGATTCGTACCTACTTAAAAATGTATTATTTCTTTATAGATCATTTATGTTTATTGAAGAGGAAAAGATCGATAAATATGTGGATAATGCTACTAAACAGCAATTAGACCCAGTAATTCTAAGAAAATGGTTGGAAAAGATAGCAAAACCTGTGAGTGGTATGCTAGCGTCAGCTCCGTCTCCGCGGTACATCAAGACTCATTTGCCGATGTCACTGCTCCCACCAAAGATACTTGATACTGCAAAGATGGTCTACGTCGCTCGTGACCCAAGAGATGTCGTCGTCTCCTGTTATCACCACGCTAAATTGTTTAAGATAATCGGTCTAGAAGGTGGTTTCAAGCAATTTTGGAACTTGTTCCGTAAGAATATAGGTAAGTAAATTACCTACTCTTTTTTAAATTTAACTGGATATTATCTGAAGAACCAAATTAAGAAATTAATAGTAGGTACTTGTATAAAGAATTGTCTGCAAAACCTTTTTTTGCCTTTTTTAAATATATTTTCAGCTGTACTAACGCCATATTTTGAGCATGTAAAAGAAGCGTGGAACAAGAGAGAGGAACCAAACATGTTATTTTTGTTTTATGAAGATATGCTGAAGGTATTTATTAGTTTGTAAATATTATATATAGGTAAAGTACGAGTACATACTAACCTTTATTTGAAGGGACATGCTACCGAGATAAAAAGCTGTCTCAATAGGGTGGTTAACTGGTAATTAGTTTAAAATACGGAGCTGGTAATCTTAGAAAATTTTACACGGAACATAAATTTTATGCCGAGGTACGTGAACAGTTTGTATTCATAAACTGTTCATGTTTTGTGTTTGTGTGTAGCTTTTATTTACGTATGCATTTTTAAAGACGCTTCAACATTTACTTACTTAAGTGCTGTACGTGGTTACATCGCCTCCCACAAAAACTGGCAGAAACAATTTAGTAGGTACTAGAAGTTGCTTATAACACCTCCCGTGTTAAATACTCTATGCTGGTAATAAATAATCATGTAATTTTTAAGGACTTGCCGGCTTCAGTGCGTTGCGTGGCCAAGTTCTTAGGCAAGGAAGTGAATACAGTACAAATGCAGATGCTGTGCGACCATCTCAGCTTCGCTAACTTCAAGAAGAACAAATCCGTTAATCATGACGATTATAAGGAAATAGGCTTCTTGGCGCCCAATGAGAGTTTTATTAGGCAAGGTACGTCACTACATTACACTACCTACTATACATATTGGGTACCTACCAGTGGCAAAGAGGCCATACAAGTCGATTCCAATCGGCATCACTTTAGAAATTGATTAATATAGTTTACTTCATTAAAATTATGTAACGCCTCCTAAGACTTTTAAATACATCAAAAATAAGTACTTATAATATGAAGATGGTGGTCGCTATTGCAACATCGATAACGGTATTGAAGAGATATCGTTTTTGCTCCGGCTTCCCTTTTACAGACTTCCACCCTTCGCCTCTGATACCACCTTACTAAAAAGTTGTGGTGGGGAGGTTTAAACCTTTTACGTGATAGGTAGGGGGCTCAATTCCAAACTTCAAGCTGACAATAAGATTTTCTAAGTATATGTATATTAGAAATAAATTGTCTTTTTGCTCGACCCGGGAATCGAAGCGAACACGCCTGCCACTGGACCACCGAGGCAGATAAGAATAATCATTCCGTAATGACATTTTACAGGCAAGTCGGGTGGGTGGCGAGACTACTTCGACGAAGAGATGACGCAGCAAGTAGAGCAGTGGATTAGAGACAATCTGAGCGACACCGACCTGCGCTTCCCCACCATCAATTTTATATGAAGCTTTAGTTTAAAAACCCTATGATAGCAATCTATGAATCTGATGGCAATCTAATGACCATGATAATAATAATTCTGGGTGGTCAAAAAATAACTTTATCATCAAGCCCTCGCCCTAAGTTATTTTGTATGACAAAACTTTATTGAGAAAAGTAAAGGAATTTTTATTTGGCTCAGTAATTTCTGAGTTAATTTATTGAGTATACATTCAAAAATACAAGTTTTTCTTTTTATTGTAGTGTTGGAATGTAAATGGTTAAGGAGCTAAATAAATGTACGATAAATTTGCGAGTTACTATTATTTAATTCAAATATACTTTACCATTAGATTAGATTCGACTCACAGTCGTACCTAAGTGAATAAACGTGCGTAAGTACGCCCGTTTAATCACTTAGGTACGACCTACATAGGTGTAGGTAAGTACCTACATAAACTCTAAGGATTGGAAAACAAAACCAATGAACTTAGACATACACGGGTAAACAAAAAATATCTGCTAATTTTATTTAACTTTTCTGGTAATAAACGTGGTCGTCGTGACGCTTGGTAAAGCCGTAATATACTCAAAATATTCAAAATGAATGAAAAATGATGTCCTAAATACTCATACAATGCGCTGTTGCTTGCTTCATTCAATATTCCTGTTACTCATGCTTGGGAATCTCAAATCAGTATCCCGCAAGTTTTCATCAATCCATCGCTCGGCTTGCTGTGCCATCTCCTCATCGAAGTAGTCGCGCCAACCTCCCATCTTGCCTAAAAGCAAAATAATTAATAGGTTACAAAAAAAATCGAATCGACTTCGATATTTTAACAATAACTCAAAACCCGCTCAATGGATTTAGATAAAATTTTAATGAATTAAACCACAAAAAAGAATTATTAGAATCGATCTATTGGCGGAATTATCTCGTGACATTATAAAATATTAAAAAAAAAATATTAAAAAAAGGAAAAACATAGTTTTGAAGTCTGTTGAAAAATAAAACATAAATAAAGCTATTTACTTTCTTATAATATGACAACAAAATGTAATTGGCGACCTACCTTTCCTTATAAAACTCTCCTTAGAGTCCAAAACCCCGAACCTTTTAAGTTCACTGAAATTCATAAATCTATTCTTTCTAAAATTATCTATCCGAATATATTCGCTCAAACCCTCCAACTGATCTTCGCTCAATTCTTTTCCGAAGAAAGTCGCCACTCGTTTTATAGCTGATGGCATATCCTGAAAGTAATTGAGGATAGTAATATAACCTTTAATAAAAATATAATTTTAAAATCTTTGGTGTTCTATGTACAAACCTGTGATAGTTCTTCGTAAAATAAAAATAACATGTTCGGATGATTTCTATTTTCCCAGGCCTCTTTGATATGTTCAAAAACAGGAGTGTACACAACTAAAAAATAGAAATTAATCCATAATGTCTGTTAAATACACGTGAGTATTATTAGTACTCCATCTGATTCTCAACTTACACAAATTCTTGTGAAACATATTCCAAAACACATTGAATTCTCCTTTCACACCTTGGACGGTCTGATTGGTTTTGTAAAGTCTTATGAAATGAAAACAAGAGACTGCTACGTCCCTTGGATCCCGGGCAACATACACCACCTTTGCTATATCCAGTATCTTCGGTGGGAGAAACGACATAGGAAGATGTGTCCTGATGAAGCGAGGAGACGTTGCGTTAGCCAATTTGAAGACCACAGGTTCAGACATGACGTCATACTGTGCTGCTAACATTTGCAGGGTGATATCGCTATCCCTTTCTTTTATCGAGTCAAGAAATGTTTGTTTCATATCTTTATTGTACAGATTAAAACGGCTGAAATTAATTTAGCTACTTGAATTCACAAGACAATCATCATTATTCTATAAATTCATTATTACTGGATGAAAACATACTTAGTTTAATTTTCAATATTAGGTAATAATATAATTTACTTATTGATGCAATGTTATGAGTATAAAGAACCTCCTTTTGTACTCACTCTAAAAACGCGTATCTCTCTTTCAAGTAATTTCTTTCAGCTTCAGCATAATCCAGGTTATTAGCCATTAACCAAACCAATGCTTGAGTCCATGTTGTGCCTGAAAGTGGATTCGGTTCCATGGATTCGATACTCATACTCGTACCTATACTTAATTTTAATTGAATATTTAGGAAGAAAGTCTTGGGCCACTAAATAGAAGTGACACGAGTGCCTAGATCAATGAATTTGTGTCGATCCTGACAAATTGCACAACTATAAAGTGTCTGTAGTTTGAAAAAGCTAAAGTAGTGTGGTGATGATTAAGGTCGATGTGTATGTGTGTGTATTACCCAAAGGTATAGGAAGAGTAATACATTTTATCAGTTTGTAATTATATAATGCATTTTATCAGTTTAGTAGTTTTCATACGTAAGAGGAGGCGAGTTTGTTTTATGGGACTTAACCCACCACCGCAATCCCGCCATGCGCCATTGGTATTCCTGCAAGCCAGGATCGAGCAGGCGAGTCTATTGCCGTATAACAACGGAATAATAGGCTGTTGTTGGCTCAACGATTCAACGCGTCAGAATCTTCATAGTTGCGCAGTATCAGGATTTAGGTGGCGGCGGTTGGCGGTTTGACGGGCCGGTGGCGTGGTCGGTGAGATACTTCTTTTTCACGCCGCAGGTCGTGGGTTTGATTCTGACCCGAGACAGATATATGTGTAACGAACAATGACATGTCTATTTGTATTGAGTTTGGGTGTAATAAACGTAAAGTAAAACATATTATAAGTTTAGAAAAGAAAAAAATACATGCTTATGTAGTAAGTATATCAATTATCTGGTTTCCAAAACACAAACTGCTTAGCTTGGGATATGATGACCGTGTGTGTTAATAATGTCCTACAATAAAATATTATTAGATATTTCGTCTTCAGTCATACAGTAATATTCTTACCAGATCTCATAAGACCAGCCACGAACACGTCGGTTGGTCGTAATGGCATGTTGTAAATCGTATCTGCGTACTTCTTATAAGGTTTAAAAAGTATGTATCCTTTAGGACCCACACGGTAACATGTTACATCAGCTGAAAATGTAGATAGAGTAAATAGGTACTCTATGTAATATTAGGAAGTTAAGTTACAAACTTTTATTTTGATGTAAGTTTCCTAATAGGTAAGTAGGTAATGGGCACGCCCATTTCAGGATCAATTTAATCATCAGGATTCAATTTTGTCAAGCTAGCATATATAGAATAAGCAAATTTTCACCTCGTTATTTCACACTGAAAGAAATTCTAACCTGTCTTATTTAGATTCTCCTATGATGAACAGCATTAGTCTGATCACTTTCTACGACTCGAGGTAAAAACTTACGGCCTTAATCATGAAAAAGATATAACTCTTTAGTGAAAATGGACTTTGTCTCTTTCTTACTACATAGTATAAATATCAAGATAAAGACAACCGAATTATAAACCCATTTTAGCAAGGTTTTAATAATAACTGAAAACCCGCTCAACCGATTTATTATTAGTATTTGGATATGTGTACAATTGATAGTTTGATACTTTATATGTAGTTATTTATTTGGAACAAATTAGAAAAAGAATGATTTGCAAATTAATGTGAAACAAAAAATATAAGAAATCGATATTCAATTGGCAGAATTATTGCGTAATACTGTAACTACAAAAAAAAATAGTAAAAACGCAATCTAATTGAAAACCTCTTTCAGTTTGAAGTAGGTTGAAAAGTACTTACAATTGAAAACTTTGTTTAAATCCGATTTTTCTTCAGGTGTCACCTCGGTGAACATAAAAGGGAATTGCAAATCACCAGATTTTTCCATTATATTGCCCTTTTAACAATTTACTAGTGTTCTGTTCAAACACAAGCACTTCTATTTATACATATAACCTTATTAAATTATGGGAAACATAATAAGTAAGTACGTTCGTTCGTGGGAATATGACGGTCAATTAATTTCGTCTAGTTTCGAATATTCTGTGTTTAAACATACCTGCTAGATAAAATAAAGATTTTTTAAATTTATTTTTGTACAAGTATTTAAGTTTATTTTGTAATAACATGTGAAGGTAATTTTCTTTGACAGATTGTATCTACCAGCTACCTATTCCGCTTACATTTAATGTGTAAAAAATTTCCTTATGGTTCGTTCCTACAGTACTTAAATAATTTAGATAGGTACATATTTAAAAAATAGACAATAAACAGGGTAAAAAAAATTAATGAGCTCTGAAGTGAAACCCATAGTTTTATTATGGGGAAACCACTTTAACTACACAACTATATTAGCTTTTAAAAAATTCGAACCGAATTCAATGTTTTATCAATAACTCCAAACGCGCTCAACCGATTTTAATAAAATTTAAATGATACCTAGAAAGTATACCTTTAAAAAAAGAGCATTTTCACTTTATAACCGAGAGCTACCGGAAAATTTGTTAGAAATTAAATAAAAACGTGATGCGAATTAAGGCCTAAACTCTCTCAACTCTTTATGAGGAGAACCGTGCCCAACAGTGGGACACTATCATTCGATGCTGACGCTGACGGAGAGACTCTGTACTATTTTGTGCCGGTAGCGATACAGACCAGGGTTCTCTAAGTAGTCTGTGGTAGAGACCATGGGGATTTGGGGCAAAGAGCTTTAAAAAGTCTGTACCAATGAGGCTATCTTGCTTTTGTTTCAAATACAAAACGTACATCAGACCTTTCGTCCGTATCGTTTTTTAAACATAATGATCATGAATCACAAAATAATAATTTTGTGATTCATGATCATTATGATACCCCAACGCAACGCCACCAATGACCCATCTCACTTCTGTCAAAATCGGATTTGTACGAGAGACATAACTCAGGACTCGTTTGTTAATAAAATTAAACTAACTTTATGACCTTTGTTATAAACCTATGATAACCTGACTTATAAACCTATATTTTTACTCTATGGTTATGTGCATAGTAATCCAAACTGTTATACGAATTATGTACGTATAATACTTTATTTACTTGTGCTTATATATAAGCGTTAATTTATAATTTGTGGGTTAGTTTACAAATGTATGAGATATTTTTGTTTTGGTTCAATTATATTGTATAACTGTTTTTTATAGCAAATAAATAAATAATAAGACTCGAACAACCAAGGCAAGGTTTAATGTAAATCCTATCGACTTTTTTAAATAATCCCGTGCCTTGTTGTAACCACTTACTCTAAAATCTTCCTGTGAGAGATACAGTTGTTGCTATACAGCAACAACTACATTGCAAATACTGCTACATAGCAATATCTAAACTATTTTCCAGCAACTAAATCAATTCTTGAGTCCACGTAGTGCCTGCGAAAATAAATACATGATAATATGGAGAAAAGCTGCGACGCCTTCCAATTTCATCATGTTCATATTTCCATTGATGGAAAAATGTAATACAAACTTATTGTGTCTAAATTTAAGCACAAAAGATCCCGTTGGGTCGAAGTGCTTTTAGTAAAATAAGCCCCATTAAATAAGATTGTGTCTCAATACCTTTTGAAAGGTGGGCTTTAGGTCATATCCAAATATTAGACTTCGTTACATGAGTTAGGAACTCATTGGTGTGACACCCCCGTGCCTCGGAAAACACGTAAAGTTTAGCGCCTGGTCAGTGCCGGATTAAGAAAGCACGGGGCCCGTAGCAAATTGTACTGAGGGGCCCTTGTTCACTATGGGCTTTTAAGTAAAAGTCGTTAATTATTTAGTACTACCACAGATAATATAATACTATACTGTACTGCTAAAATTGTACAACAGATAAATAATTTTTATCTCAGGAACATTTATTATGTTTTAACAATGTAGATAAAGAAAATTAGTCAATACATAAAAATTTTCTAGCTAGAGATCAGCTCCCTGTAATAAGCCACTAATTAACAGGTGTCGTATGTGAAAATGAATGTTCAGAGGTTCCTATACTCGGGGCCTCCTTTTTCGCGGGGCCAGTAGCAAATGCTACTCTTGCTATATGGCTAATCTGGCACTGCGCCTGGTTTCTCGCCGGTCGTGATAGTCTCTCCCATCTACGGAATTAGGAAACATGTTACACAGTCCTACCAGACTCTAAGAGTGCACTTGTAGGTACTTGGCTAGGCAGCTCAAACAGGCTAAAGTTGGAATCGTTTGCCGTCTTTTACAGACCTAACCTATTGAATAAGAAATCAACGTGATCGCTGGTACGTAGCCACAAATATATCGCTCGACCTGACCGGCATGCACCTCTTCAGTAAACGGTAGAAGCAGCTTATACTTCTTTGGGCCCACACTTACAAAGTCTAAAAGTTATAAAGATCAATCAAACAACCATTTAGTGTTCCACAGCTTAGCACAGGTTTAAAGCGTTTAGGCTCTAATCCTAACACTCTGGCTAAGTGCGGGTTGGTGGATGTCACATGTGTCCGAATTATTAGTTCTTATCATAGATTTATCTAAATGACAGACTCCTACCGAAAGTTTTAAGTAGGTAGGTAATATAAAAGAGTAGGTAGTTAAGTAATATTAGCTTCTACTACCTACAGAATGTAACAAACAAATCTAGTCAAATCTAAACTGACTATGATCGGTCATGATATTTTTACCAGGCGCTAACTTAATAAGGCGCTAACATAAATGTACTTGGCGTCACACTATGAGAATATGGACATTGCTGAAATCAGTGCTGTGGGTCGCCTCTAGTTTGACACTGATGGGTCACACTTACTCTTTGTTTTTTCTTCTTTTTAACGGTTTTCATTTATTTATTTTTTCTCTTTCCTGTGTTTTTTTATTTGATCCTGTGTGTCCTGTCTCTGTCAAAGAAATGTTTTTCTTTCTTTCTTTACTTAAGAATTTAGTAATAACTAGTCATACTTAGTAAATACAGTAAATACCTAAACCAATGCATATTGTACCCTCTTTAGATACTATGTTTTATAGCCTGTAATATCGTCAGACATCCAGAAGCCAGACATGATAATTTTATTGTCTTAGCTTTGGTGAGTTAAGAAATTTCAAAACTTACCGTAATATTTTTTAAGTTCAATCTTTTCCGCATTGTAAGCTCTTTAATTTCAAAAGGAAACATTGGATTTCTATGATTTTTCATTTCTAGGTATTTTACACTATATATACCTATAATATATACTTTAGTATTAATGTCACTAACTGCAACTACTTCTATGCAATTTTAAGTAATTAACGCATTAATATTACCTTTATGTACGAAAATAACAAAGTAACTACTAAATAACTTGATGACTTTTAAACCAACCAGTAGCCTACATCGCTTTTACTAGGTTTAGACAAAAGTAACTATTCTATAATCTTTCACAGGTAAACTGCTAAACCGATTTTGATGAAAATTGATGTGGATTCTAAGAAACTACTTTCACGGTAAATGAAGTTTCTCGGAAAGAAAATTCTAAGTAACAGCCGCAAAATGTGTGAGATATTAACCTCTGCTTACACCTTTGGATAATATAGGTGTGAGTGCTATGCATGGAAAAAAGAAATTATATAGTCTTTTAATAGAATATAGGATATGTGAAGCTGTAGATGTTTGTTACTCTTGAAAAGAGGTTGAGGTTGTTATCCATTCAAAGATAAGCAAATATCTAAAAGAGTCAACGACATTTGACATTTGATTTTATTTATGATTTATGATAAAATTTCAGATATGTAAAAGTAATAATTATTTGTGTAAAGATAGATAAATAACTTATAATGTCGTTTCTCTTTTAATTTTCAGGTAAAATATTGATTTGCTATTTGTTTTCTCTTTATGTTATTTCTGTTTGTAATAAATTTGAATAAACTCTTTTAATTTTCAGAGCAACACATTATTTTATGATTCTTCCATCTTATAAAACGACATTACTTGTTAACAAAAATCGAAAAACTGCGATTTAAGTTTTGTGTTTTGGGCTCAACGGACGGAAAAACCAATGTAATAATAATATGTATAACCTCCATTGAGACACCAGACGGAAGTATTTTTGAAATTCCAGATGAATTAAAACCCGTAAGTAAGCATTCTGCCATATTGTCTTTAGATGTATTTGCAAAAATTAAAAATTCGCTGAAAAAGAGACATCAAACACGCACTGTGTGGATTCCTATAAATTCTGATTTGAGGAAAATATATCTCGATGAAAGTGAAAATGTACAATTTGGGGATCAGTATTTAGAGGAAATTACGGAAAGGACAGTACCTTCACCCAGTAACTCAAATAGCCATGTTCCAGAGAAAAAAAGCTTAGGAAATATTGCTGAAAAGTTTTTGATGGAAAAATTTTCAAATAAAACCTCAAATGCTGACCAATGGATTACTGAATTTGAAAATGAATGTCAAAGATTCGAGATTATACATGATGAAGACAAAATTTAGATTTTAAAATATCTCCTGGAAAAGCAGTGCCTAGATTGGTACAGCAGTATGTTAATAAAATTTACAGTGAACTCTGAATGGGCTATATGGAGAGATAATTTTTGTGAAACGTTTGGAAATAAGGGTTGGTCACAAGTCAAATATGCATTTACATTTAAGTTCAAATCTGGATCATTACTTGAATACGCTACGAAAAAAGAAAGATTGTTATTAGAAATAAATAAACATATTGACCTTCACACAATGATAAATCTCATTGTAGTAGGATTACCAGATTATTTGATAGACAAAATTGATAAAGAAACTGTGAAATCAATTTCAAGCCTTTACAATGAGATCGGAAAACATGATTATATAGGGAACAAGAAAATGTTTGTTAAATATAAAAGAAATACAAATTATTCTAAAAAACCCTGTAAAAACTGTGAAAATTTAAATAAAGGTATTCGATTCCATCCAGAAGAAAAATGTTGGTTCAATAAAACTGAAGAATATAATTCCAAGAGAAACTTCAATAAATCAACCAACAATACAGTCAAGTAATGATCCAGATTTGAACTTAAATGTAAATGCATATTTGACTTGTGACCAACCCTTATTTCCAAACGTTTCACAAAAATTATCTCTCCATATAGCCCATTCAGAGTTCACTGTAAATTTTATTAACATACTGCTGTACCAATCTAGGCACTGCTTTTCCAGGAGATATTTTAAAATCAACTCACTGATAAAAAAAACGAATAATCAAAGTCAAACTATTAATAAACCAAAAACTAAATATATTTGGCATATATGATTCTGGCTCAAATGTATCTATTATTAACTCTAAATTGATAAAACTCAAAGAAGAAAATCAGAATGATTCAAAGAGTGATAACCTAATCACAATTAATGGTGTTAAAAGGACTATTGGTTTGACAACTATTAAAATAAAAATATTTGATATTGAAGAAGAAGCCGATGTTTATATAATAGATGGCAAAGAATTTAAATACGATTTTCTAATTGGATTGGATATTATAAAACAGTTTAAACTGGTGCAAGATGAAAATTTAAAAATAACACAAGGAAATAAAGAAGAAGAAAATAAAATAAAAAATAAAAACAACTGTTCTAATGAAACAAAAATTGAAGATAAACCATGTTCAATAAATTTTAATGAACACGTTAAAGAAGATAACTTCAAAATGAATTTTAACAATTTAAATGATAAACAAAAGTTCGAAATACATAAATTAGTAGATGATTATAAATCAATATTTGCAAAGGACAAATATGACATTGGTACCGTCACAAAATACGAAGCACGTATTGATCTACTTATAGATAAATATTGTAGTAAGAGACCTTATAGATGTTCAGTTGAGGATAAAAAGGAAATAGAAGAACAAATAGCTAAATTACTGGATAAAAATCTCATAGAACAATCTTATAGTCCATTTGCAGCTCCAGTAACATTAGCATTTAAAAAAGAAGACAACAAAAAATCAAGATTGTGCATAGATTTTAGAGATCTTAATAAAATAGTGGTACCTCAAGCTCAACCATTTCCATTGATCGATGACCTAGTAATTAAAACAAGAAATTCGACATATTTTACAACACTAGACATCAATTCTGCATTTTGGTCTATCCCGCTAAGAATTGAAGACAGAATGAAAACTGCTTTTGTTACTCAAGAAGGACATTATCAATGGACATGTTTACCATTTGGTTTGAAGACATCACCAGCTATATTTCAAAGAATACTTAGTAATATTTTAAGAAAGTATGAGCTAAATGGTTTTGCAGTCAATTTCATAGATGATATATTAATATTTTCGAAATCATTTTCTGAGCACATTATTCATCTAACACAATTATTAGAAGCTATAAAACAGGAAGGTTTTAGACTAAAATTTGCGAAATGCACCTTTGCATCCGATTCAGTAAAATATCTTGGTCATATAATACACAATAATACAGTTTGCCCGTTAAAGGATAATTTAGTTGCAATAAAAGATTTTCCAATACCAAAAACACCGAAAAATATTAGACAATTTCTAGGAAAAATAAATTTTTATCTCGAGTACATACCAAAAAGTGCGATAATCTTAGAACCTCTTCATTCTTTATTAAGGAAAAATCAAAAATTTATATGGTCTGAACATTGTCAAAAATCTTTTGAAGACGTAAAAAAATTATTGGGTTCTCAACCAATCTTAGAGATATTTGATAAAGATTTACCAATAAAAATTTACACAGACGCTTCTTTAGATGGCATTGGGGCGGTATTAAAACAGACACAACTAAATGGAAAAGATAAACCAGTGGCATATTTCTCAAAAAAATTAAATAATGTACAAAAGAGAAAAAAAGCCATTTATTTAGAATGTTTAGCAATCAAAGAAGCAATAAAATACTGGCAATATTGGCTAATAGGTAAATCGTATACAGTTTATTCTGATCATAAACCATTGGAAAATTTAAATATTAAATCTAGGACAGATGATGAATTAGGAGACCTAACATATTACTTGTCACAGTACGATTTTATAATTAAATATACTCCAGGAAAAGAAAATATAGAAGCCGATTGTTTGAGCAGAAATCCAGTATTAGATGCAAATGGGGATAATGATGAGCAATTGAAAATTGTGAATATGATACAATTGATTGATATTATCACAGATCAGAAAAATAATATAGAAATACAAAACAATAAATCAAATTTCATAACAAAAAATAATGTATACTATAAACGGATTAGAAATCGTGAAAAAATTATGTTATCCGAAGATTTTAGTAAGAAACTTATTAAAGACATACATGAAAACATGTGCCATATAGGTATATAGTTATAAAATTAGTAAGTTTTATACAGCAAAAAATTTAATGATAAATATTATAAATCACTGTAAAAGTTGTGAGATATGTATAAAAAAATAAAACACGAGGGCAGAAAAGGTATGGTCTATTGTCATATTTAGGTCCTGCCACAAAACCTTTTGAAATAGTCTCAATAGATACAATCGGAGGTTTTGGAGGCTCGCGATCAACGAAAAGGTACTTGCACCTTCTAGTCGATCACTTTACACGATATGCCTACATTGTTACATCAAAAACACAAAGTTCTAATGATTTTGTTAAACTTATGAGTAAAGTAACGAATTGTCATACAGTTGGGATGCTTCTTACTGATCAGTACCCAGGAATTAACTCAAAAGAATTCAAAAATTTTTTACGTAGTAAATCAATAGCAATGATCTTTACTGCAGTTAATTCCCCATTTTCTAACGGCCTAAATGAAAGACTTAATCAGACACTTGTAAACAAGATTAGATGTCAAATAAATGAAAAAAATAATAAAATAGCGTGGACAACCGTTGCCCATAATTGTGTAGATAAATATAATAACACAGAACATACAGTGACTGGCTTTGCGCCTAAATACCTGTTAGATGGTACAGATGTTTCATATTTACCAAATGAACTTAAAAACAAACAAACACA
The DNA here is from genome assembly GCA_936450015.1 of Meganola albula. NCBI lineage: Eukaryota > Metazoa > Arthropoda > Insecta > Lepidoptera > Nolidae > Meganola > Meganola albula. Next base: position 12,036,685 of record OW388147.1, read on the forward strand.
AATTGAATGGGACAGAGATAGAAAAATAGCATTAGAAAATTCGATTAAGTCACATAATTATAATAAAAAATTATTTGATAAAAACAGAATTATATTCAACTTCAATACTGGGGATATGGTATATGTAGAGAATGGGAATAAACTAAATAGAAATAAATTAGATGAACTAAGACTTGGTCCATATAAAATTATTGAGAAGATATCAAATTCAATATATAAAATTGATACAGGTCATAAAAAAGTAGAATCAAATCTCTTTCATATTACAAAACTTTTACCATTTAAATGAAAAAAGAATTAATTTTAGTAGAATAGTGTGAAATTTATATTATCATATCATCTAGTATATTTGTTAAGACTTACTAAGAAAATTTTGGGCAAAATTTTCTTATTTAAGGAGGGAGATGAAAAGAGGTTGAGGTTGTTATCCATTCAAAGATAAGCAAATATCTAAAAGAGTCAACGACATTTGACATTTGATTTTATTTATGATTTATGATAAAATTTCAGATATGTAAAAGTAATAATTATTTGTGTAAAGATAGATAAATAACTTATAATGTCGTTTCTCTTTTAATTTTCAGGTAAAATATTGATTTGCTATTTGTTTTCTCTTTATGTTATTTCTGTTTGTAATAAATTTGAATAAACTCTTTTAATTTTCAGAGCAACACATTATTTTATGATTCTTCCATCTTATACTCTTTTACGCAAAAACTACTCGACAGTTTGGATGGTTCGTTTTCCGGGTCAAGCTAAAAACCTTTTCTAATATACTTAGAGAATCTTAGTTGCAGATCGAAGTTTAGAATTAAACATATCCGGCGATAAGTGGGTAATATTCACCTCTGCTTACACCTGAGGGTCATACAATCTTGACGCTAAGTTATGTATGGCTACTAAATCTGCTACCTACACTGCCGAATATAGATACCTAGATGTAGAAAAGACACTAGGCAGTAAACTTAATGCTGTAGTGAGCAGAAGCCTTAACATTCGAGAGTCCGGAGCATCGACAGATAACGGAATCCTTGTCTAGAGGTGAAGGTGACTCTCCTTCACCTCTAGACAAGGATTTGTACAACTTTGGACAACTTTAGAGAATATCAATACGAATATGGCTGAGGTCACAGTGGCCAGCGATTCGCGATGTGACTGGATGAGCGGAACGAGTTAAACATGGTATCAATGGTATGGCTACATTTTAGGCGAAAATCCGGCGATCAAATTGTCTATCGCCGTCGACGATACGCGTAGTATAGCCACAGACAATTTGGTAGCACTGTTGAACTTTTTGCGCAAGTGAGAAGTTATTTTAATCTTTTAAATATCGTTGTAGCCGATGTTGTGATTACAGTACTGTAGTTCCTATTGCTATCACTAGTAATAATAATATAAAGTGTAGCCATAATAGTGAATTTTAATTATTTATTTTGTGTATTGCACGCAGTTCGCCTTGCAGTCTAATGTAACCTTAGCCTTAGTAACTAAAAGTTCTGCGTCTTTATGGTATACCTTTAAATAATTATAAGGTCCGTATGGTATGTAGAGCGTCTAATAAATGTAGGGAGTTTAAGAAAAACAAATACACAACACTTATTAACTTAGTATTCAAATAATTACAAGTAAATAAATTACATGGCGTACATTATTTAAAAATAAATATCCTAAAATAAATATCATAGAGATCTATTGTTACGAAGGAACAACTTCAGGTGTAGGCTTAGGGTTAACTTGGCTCTCCTTTTCGCTTGACTCTGGTTTAACTTCAATATTAGTCTCTGTTGTATTTTTGTCTTTGCACATGAGGGTTGTGGAGTCTCTAACACGATCAGGGCCACAATTCTCCGTGGCGCCGAGCAGCTTGAGCTCGTCTTGTTCCTGTGGGTCGGCCTCTGTGCGCTGCCGGCCCGCTATCACCACTTCCACCGCGCGCCCATCGGTCGCAGCTCGGTCCGATCCGATCTCCACGCGGTACGGCTCGCTTGGTTCCACAAATGCCTCCATGAAACGGATGTCTGATCGCTCCATCAGTCCTGACTCCTTATCCACCGGCTTGTGACTCTTCGAGAACATATCAAACAAACTAGTGGGAATCTTCTTTGGAAGCGCCACCAGAAATACTACGTTCTGAACGTCGACTTGAGCGTTGAATTCTCCATCTTGGCGTTGGTCGTATGAGGCGGGCGCCGCGGCCGCGACCGCGAGGAGACAGGCGAATGTGAAGAGCATAATGCGTGCGCGCTACAGATGTCCTCTGCGCTGACTGCGCGTCAAGTGCTCTCGCGCCGCTTTTACTGTCCAACTGCGAACCAGTCCGTTCCTCGAAACGAGCACACTGTAACGGTTAACACAAAGCATAAGTAATACGACACACTTATGCATGGATCTTATTAAACCGATTGATCATTATACTTAATTAGAACCTAATTACTGCAATTAACTACGGATTTAGGTGTCTAGAACCTAATAAGTAGATTATCTATACTTATAATATTCAAATCTGCTCAATGACACTGTTATCGGTTAGTTTCCTTTATATTTCAGCAAGATTTGCCTACTTTACTGTTTTAATTGTTTTATTTTTTAGTGATAGTGAACGTTACGTTAGCTAGATCGCAACCGCGATTTTCTAAAAGCACTGAGTTTATTACTCCACCGTGCTACATACCTACATTAATGGAGATTGTTATGATACGATTTGGTAAAACCTGCTAGATCAGAAAATGCTAGTTTGTTCCAATAAAATCGTGTTTCGAATTCTGGCATGTAGGTCCGGCAGTGTGCCGCGTGACAGTGACCGAGGGTCATTGATACGGTAACCGAGTTTCTCTGGCACTAATAAACAAAACACAACAAAAGAAATTGTCTAAAAATAGAATCACCTCACTGATTACTACGAAACATTTTTCACAATCAGTGGATACACGCAGCCACTGAGTTCAAGTCCCGTATCTCGGGCTAAAGTACGTAATCTCCTCCTAGCTGTAAATTTCTACTACGGCGGCCAATCATTAGCTAATGCAATGATTAACGGCGTAACATTGCTTACAGTACTAGGGTTTCACACCAAGACCTAATGACTACGGACAAATACTAACGAATAGGTAAGTTTCTGAGCACCAGCTAAGTAATTAGAATAGTTTGAGCAGTATTTTGGTTTCGGCGCGGTATTTAAAAACTTATCCCCTACGCCACCAAGAGGAATCAGACCACGTAACCAACATTACAGCCAGATGCAGTAGAGGTGTCCACGGTCGTGCTCACCCATCTTTGCGTGAATTGTTTTTTTTGCCGCTGCTGAATTTTCGGTAAAGAAAAACATGGTGCGGAAACCAGCATGTCTAAGAACTGTTGCTAGCAACGCTAGTTTATTAATAATCTGAGGTTTTTTACCAATCTGTACTAATTATAACTAGTCGATACTCTACGGTTATATTCATGTCACTCTAGGTTCAGTAGTCTGCGATGTCACTTCCTCTTTGTACCCAAAGAGTATATACCGTACGAAAGTAACATTTCAGAAATTAACATAATTTTAGTTGCCGCTTTTGATGTTATTTTTCTATAAACCAAGCGAGCAGCCAACTCAGAATCCTACATTCCAAGAAGCTCCCGTCAAGAACTACTTATCTAGTGATTGAAGGACTTGTGACATCCACCAATCTGCACTTGGCCAGCATGTGTGGATTAAGGCCTTTACTCTCTCAGCTCTTAAGATAGTTGAGAAAAGATCCGTGCTCAGCAGGGAACATAAAAAGGTTATTACCACTTTGAAATCAGGTGTCATGGCTCAGGTTTGAACCCAGGGGCACGACCACACATCTTTGTATTTATTGTGTGTATTATTTGATTGGAAACTAGATACATAAGAACTAGATGTAATACAACATACTGACCAAGTGAAGGTTAGGTAGTCACTCGGTCAATGTAAATTTACCTAAACTCTCATCTCATAAGATAGCTGTTGAGAAAACCCAGATGTGGGATTTTTTTTTATACAAAACGCACACAACACCGACCTTTCGTCCGTGCCGTGTGGGCTCCCTGATGTTGGCAGCCAATTCAATCAGTCGGTAATTCAATCATTTGGGCTCCCTGATGTTGTTGGAAGCCTTTAAAGTCAAGTTTGTATCATTTTCCATTTTGCTGTACTATCTGTGCCCCGAGTCTCGTGCTTTAGACATTTATCTTTAATGGACAAATGTCGAACAAAACTGGCGTTTCTTTTTGGTTTTTCAATGACATCCGCCATTTTTTTCGACATTTATTTAGAGATTAAATTCTAAAGCACGAGCCCTGATGTTTTTGGGAGCACGTTGTCTTCAGACTGGTCACCGTCGAGCCAATGTGGGGCATTAAAGGGTATTTACCTATTACAATTAAGTACCAGGTACCTACACCCGTGTCCATAAAAAAAATGTATTACATTACAACATTTTTTATAAACTTGCAATGTAAGTTAGATGTTGCCTCGGTGGCTTAGGGAATAGCGTGTTCGCCTTAAAAAGATTGTTGAGATTTTAGACTTATCGATTTCCTCACGACATTTTCTCTTACTGATATCAAGTAGAGGTGATGAATCAATTCACACAAAGATGTAACCCCCCGGTCGCGCCCTAAAATATTTGTGAACTGAACCCGCAACCATATATTATAGGACGGACCGGTGGCGTGGTCGGTAAGATACTTGCTTTTCACGCCGCAGGTCGTGGGTTCGATTCCCACCCGAGACAAACATTAATGATGAACATTTGTGTTTGTATCGAGTCTGGGTGTAAATATCTATTATATGTATATATTTACAAAAGAAAAGTATTATATGTATAGTATATACCAGTTATCTGGTTTCCATAACACAAGCTCTGCTTAGCTTGGGACCAGATGACCGTGTGTGTTAATGTCCCAAAAATATTATTATTATAAAAAAAAAATTCAATGGCGAGCTCGTTACCCCCGACTACCACTGCTTGCATTCATTCCATTCCATTTTATTTTTAATAAAACGACAATGTAAAATTTTTCAATAAGAATTATTATTTATTTTTAACGAAACAATGTACACAATGACATTTTCTTACTGACTAAATCTTAAAAGCTAAATAAATGCATCATTTCATGGCTTTGCCTGTAATATTACCTAAGGAAACCTTCGGTAATTTGTCAATAAATAAAACTAGGTAAGTACTTAAGTTCCTAATAGAAGTGAGAATCAATACATTATAACAACAATCTTAATGATGGCGTGTTTTTCTGAGAAGTGGTACCAGGAACGCGGCCAGGCGATTTTTCAGTCTGAAAAGAAAGAAGAAGCATGATATAATAGGTATATATTAATAATTATTATCTTGCATATAAATGCGAATGCGAACTCTGTCTGTGTGTCGCGCTTTCACGCCAAAACTACTAACCAATTTAAATGAAATTTGGTATGGAGATATGTATTTTGAGACCCAGGGAAATAACATAGGATAGTTTTTATTTCGACTGCGGATAAAGAGGTTAATGATTTAGCATGATAACCGACATTATGTGCGGGCGGAGCCGCGGTTGGAAAGCTAGCTTGTTACATTTTGAGGAATCCTAATAGGCAAATGAGTTCATTGCACTTTTCTATAAGTGTGTACCAAAAAATTACCTACTACCTAGGTAATAATTATGTTTGCAATTTGCTTTGTTTGTATTTTCATTATGGTGTTACCGACTTAAAAGTTGTCAATGTTTGTTAAGGCAAGCTCGGGTTAAATTAGTATAATAAAAAGAAAAATAGAAAAATATTTTTTTTGAAAGGGACCATCCATTTTTTTAAGCCATGTCTGTTTGTAGAGAAATTTTCTTGTTGTTAGCGTATTTTAACTTTCAGAATGATTACCTGAGTTAACTCATATCGCGGTTATCTGGGAACGAAAAAGAACATTGATTGGTATTGCGTAATCTCTAAATCCAAAAGATCCTAAAATTATATTATAACGACATTAGTCGTTGTACACAAAATACAAATATTTTAGAAAATCGGTCATATTTGTAAAGATTTTCTAAAATATTTAAATTTTGTGCGCACGAATAATTATTCGTAGTTGCATACCAATTTCATTATTACCAAAAAAATAATCAATTTCCCTACGGGCTCACTAAGCCGTTATCCAATAATTTAGCTATTTTTGGTATTGTCACCGACGACGTCATTTTAAATAAGACAGGTAGGTAAAGTACTCGAAGAGCGTGAATTGTAACTAACAAGATTTGAATACAGATAAGCACCAAGGGACAGTAATTAAAGCTTTTGAGATTTTGTATAAATTCATTAATCACAAAATGAACTAATAATTTTAGCCATGATTTAGTACTATGTAGGTCGTATCAGTAAATACATTGAGAAAACTATTATTAACTTTATAATCATAATTACAATTGAATTGCAGTGCGCTAGGTTACCAGCTCAGGACACTATAATAACTATACATCAATAATGTCTAGGGATCAAGGTAATTCTTCGTTAAAATTGTTTTGGTTGATTGTAATGGCATAATGTGTACTTGATCCTTAAACACTTTTGATGTGAATACAAATAAATATATTAAATCAACCTACATACCTTTGAGCTTTTTCGTATTTCTTTTGAGACGCTTCCTTTTTATAGATCTTCAAGTCGTTGTCTAGGCTAACGTCACTCAAAGGCGAGGCAGCTGACGCTACTGTAGGCTTCACCTCCTGACTGCTCTCGGCCTGAGGCTTCCCTTCTGCCGGCTTCTCCTCCTCAGGTTTAGATTCTTGAGGCTTCTCGGGCAACGAGATGACTTGAACCGAGGGCGGTGGAGACAATGACTCCTGTGGGGGTTTAGGCTTGTATTCCGAGTTGTACTCTTCCATTGCTAAGTCTAATAAATCGTCGAAGTCTCCCAAAGCGGACAACATGGTTTCTGCAGGGGCCACAGCTATGACCACCCCGTCGATGTTCAGTCTATAGTTCTCAGAGCCATTCTGTCTCTGATCATAGTGTGTGTGAGTGCAGTCAGGCGTTGGTGCAGCCACAGCCAGCGCTACCAGTCCCGCCACTAACATCACCTCGCATACCACTCGCCTGTAGTTGACCATCGCGAAAGCTGTCTGCGCGCGCACTAAACTCCGTCCGTGGCTGTGGAACCCGCTATGTACCCATTCGCTGCTGCATCTTTTATTTATTTGCCGAGATAGCGGTACAGACGCAGCTTCGACTAACCGCACGACCCGGCGCTGTTAAACTGGTATTAAAACGTGTATAATACAGTTGTAAATATGCTAAGTATAATAAATATATTTTCCAAAAATAGATCCAGTTAATTGAGGGTTTCTAGGTTTTCTAACTTGTTTAAATCTATTAGAAAGGTAGGTATAAGTCAGATTACTATAATTTTGTCAAAAGCTGTTCTGTAAATCCGTAGAGATAAGATAATTACTTACATGCCAAGATCTTAATTTACAAACAAACAAACGTAACCTACTGAACCAACGCAATGTATTGAATTAGTCTCATTCTTTATTTTCTCAATAAGTATATCATTTAATATCTATCTAGTGAAAAGTATAAAAAGTGGAGATGGGCAGATAGAATAGCCTTTGATGCGTTGTCTGCCAACCTACCTACTTTTTTGTTATTTCACATTATGTTAACTTTTTTCTAAATAATACTTATAATTATTTACCCAATTAAAAATTGGGTACCTAAGTGTTTTTAATTTGGAACTAATGTCAATAGACACTATAACTAGAGAACTCACTATAACCGTGGCTACTTCCAAATCTAGTATAGTATTATATTATCTGTGTTCCAAATCATGGACTGAATGCTTTCAACACCGCAGTTCGTGGGTTCCCAGGTTCCCACCCAAGATATTTGTGTGCATGAAAATGTCTGTGTAATTATCTTTTATTAGTAGGTAGATAGTATGTATTCAGAAAAGAGGAGTACCTAGATAGTTCAGTATATTAATATACCAAACAATATGAGATGAAACCGGTCAATAGGAGAAGAAGAATAAAATAATCGTTGTCTGTCATTGCAAGTAACATAGCAATTAAAAAAGTTACTAATGGTAGACAATATAAATGACGAAGTGCAGCTACTGTTACCAAGCTCTCTAATTTGGGGTGCATAGAAAGCTCATTAATTATTATTCTGGACTACTTATTTACCAAACAACTTTTAAAACAAACTGGATTAATATTGGTCAGTAATCCAATTAAGGTATTTATACTAATTTATTCTGCAGTGGTTTAGGTCACATAAACTAATATAAAGTTGAAGAAATGTTTGTTTGTTTGTTTAGATGTAGATAGGTACTTACTTATGGATGCTAGCTGCATTTATAAAAAAATTAAGTATTTTCAAACTTAATTTTTACCGAGACAGTCAGTTACAATCTTCTATCTATCTGTATATCTTTATATATATATAATTCTTCTGTGAGTGTGTATGTCACTGAACTTCTCTCAAACGACTGGACCGATTTTGATGAAATTTTTTGTGTGTGTTCGAGGGGATCTGGGAATGGTTTAGATTCACAATTTTGTGCGGTACGAAGTTCGCTGGGGCAGCTAGTATATTATATATATTTAAAAATCAGTTGCTGTTCGTTAGTCTCGCTAAAACTCGAGAACGGCTGAACGGATTTATCTTATCTTGGTCTTGAAATGTTCATGGAGGTCTAGGGAAGGTTTAAAAGGTGAGAAAAATCAATTGCTGTTTGTTAGTCTCGCCACAGATAATATAATACTATGTCTCGCTATGACTCGAGAACGGGTGGACTGATTTGATTAATTTTGGTCTAAAAGTATTCAAACAAGTCTAAGGACGTTTAAATAGCGAGAAATACGCGGTATGAAGTTCGCCGGTACAGCTAGTAACAAAATAAAAAATTGCTTACCAGGGTAGTGTCACGAATAATATAGGGCCATATGGTCGTAGAGACACATATACATGTAAACAATGGATGAAGAGAATGTGCGACGGGATTAGATACATTGCACCCGGAGCAAAGCGATCTAAGCAGCCGCACTATGACACCGTAAAGCAGTTGTACGAAAGAAAGTTTGCTCTACACATTGTTTAGCGGTATCCTTCTTTCGCATCTCCTACATTACTGCTTTAGGTTGTTGTGGTGCCCACCTGATAGTATATATTTCTGTACTGATATTGTAAACGAAAAGATTAATGGATAAATAGAGAAATTACAGGGCCGATGTTGAGAATTCTTCACTGATAGAATGCATTACATTATGTCACTGAGTAACACAACTGTATAAATTGAGGTACAACGACGTGGTGGGATTATATTAGCACCCCAAGCCAAGCATGATCTCTAGTGAAAGATAATGTGGATCGCTGGACGTGTCGGTGCCAGGCAACCTGTCTGATGTCCCAGCTTTCGCCCACCTAACTGTACCGACCGCCTACTTGTATGTAGGTAGGTACCATCGATAAACGGTACACGATAGCATTTTATTTTATTTGCCCTTTTCCGATCTAATTGCGCTTGCGCCGGATTGGAGGCTTTTGGAGTGCTACCAACTGCAATTTGATTGAGTAAGTAGGTAGTAGGTGAGTAAGCGTAATGTAGCACGTGCCGAGAGAAAGGCCTTTTGCCTCTTTCTATGCAAGGTATACTTAGTAGGTATTTCGATAGATGCTCAATGCAGGTTTTATGTGAGATTATAGTTTAAATAAGTAGGTACATAATGTACCTTTTGGGCTAATTACCAAGCCATTTTGGGGAACCGCTAGGTTCTCCTAGTAATCTGTGCTTTTGGAGTAACTCCACCCCCACCCAAACCTGATTTTATGATCACGACATACACCGCTGTGTGTCCAGACTGCATCACTAGTTACACGATAGTCGAGGGCATCGTGGAGTACCTATAAGTATAGTTATAGTGCAGACCAGATTTGATAGGCACTACACGAATTTCAAATCATTCATGGCGTGAGTTCAGAGTCACCATCTCAAGACCTTCTTCGAAGAGTTCGAGTATTTCCACATGATAACATGAAGCGTAACACGACTTAGTGAATTAGTAGGTATTTTTAATAACGCTGTTTAAGTTTTATATCGAATATACTTTCCGTCCGCGGCTTCGCCCGCGTAGTATTAGTAGGATAAAAATAGCTAAGAGCCTGTTCCAGATTACAAACTATCTCTGTACCGAATTTTATCCAAATTCTTCCAACAGTTTTTGCGTGAAAAAGTAACAAACATCCATCTACACACCCTAGGGGTAGATTTAGTAAAATAAAAAACACGTGATTCATAACTTTTTTAAAGGTTAGGTAAGTATGTGTGAGTTGTGTGACATCGAAGTTAGGAATAAAAAAAGATCCAGAGAAACTTTAATTTTAACAAACAAAATTCATTTTACACACCCCCTGGGGGTAGTTCTGGAAAAACAAAATACCTACACGTGTTTGATTATTTGCTTTTAGCTTTATTTGCACCCACTTTCAAGTGAATCGGACCAAGGACTAAACAGTTTTGGAAACTTTTTTTTACAACTTAAACTCATTTTCCAAACCTCTGGGGGTAGTTTTGGAAAAATAAAAAACACGTGTTTCACTAATTATCATAAGGTTTATATGTGCACCAAATTTTAAATGTATAGAACCAAGTAATAAAAAGTAACTTACATAAAAACTTAATCCCTTTATTTAACCCCCTTAGGGGATGATGTTTGAAAATATTTTTTCTATTCTAGGGTTAGTAGATAGGTAGTAGGATACTTGCCGTATTTTATTTGATTTAGTACCAACCTACCTACCTACTTACAAAATGAATTATAATTAATTTAAGTAGGTAGTGGTATAATTTATCTATGGGCTTTGTCGCCTGAAATAAATGAATAAATAGGTAAATGATGAAACAAACTTCCTACCCCACATTTACACCTGTTAGTTGAGGCGCCTTATGAAAACACAAAGAAGCACCTATTACAAGTTGCGACCCTCATAATTGGTGTCACCAGACGTCGCTCCGGAACACGACAAAGAATAAACAACAAAATAAGTAAAAATGATCTACTGTATGTCATACATTGTTTACTTACGCCTAGACGAGTCACCTCTATTAAAAAGAAACTTTTAAACAAATACCCTCCTAGTATTGACATCATTGTGGTGATCTTCAAGTCTAGTTATAGCTCAACCTGAGCGCTTGAGCATATTTACATAGTTGAGTCGTTGACATACCGTTGGTTTGGTCAATTTAAATATTGATTTGTGGGCCATTTACACGAGGACAGTAAGATAGGACAGCAAGCCACTAGAAAATACACACTGCATTGGATTGTCCTCAAGACAATTGTATCCATTTACGTATACAATGTTTTATTAGACTTGCTGTCCTGTCCTGTCCCGGCTATTATTATAATTTTATTTCTTGGCCCGATATATTCACTAGACTTAGAAGAAAGTGTCACAGTTAGATTTAGTAGTTCAGATGTAGGTATAACTAGGTGGCTACATATCACCGGAAAGATAACATTGCACTTGACCAAATTACATATTTATATGGAAACTTTTAAGTAGGTACAGCAAAAACTTGTCTCAGAACCTGTATTAGAAATACCGTCAATTGTATGTCGGACCACGAGCAATGTAAGATTTCGTTAGTCATCCGAAGAGTCAACAAAACGACTAAGGTTATTCTGGGGATTTCGTATTATTTTACCATTTTGTCGTCATACATAGTCTCTGCACTAAGCCGCGAATCTAGGTCTTGAAGTACTAACGAAAACCTAAAAACGGTAAAGCGCCAGCCTAACACTCGAAAGGTGCGTGATATTACTTATTTATTGTTATAATCATTAAATAGCAATATAAAAAATCATTATGGGGTTGCAACTTGTTGCTAAGGTAAGTTTAATAATAAAATCTACAACTCTAGATCCCGGAAGTAGGTACTTAGTATCTTACACGGGGTTTATTCTCGCGCTATCTATGCATTCCAGCCACGTCTCCAGTCCTAGATGCCGGAAGGTTGGACCAACGCAACGGTATCGCGGTTAGCGACTGTCAATCCGCAAAATCCTGTTAGACAAGAAAAACGTGGTATTGTAGAGATCATAGCCCTAGTCATTTGTATTAGTAAACAGACATCTTTTGTGTTATCTTGTACAACTTACCGTGTCACTGACTCTGGCAGAGCCACCATCAGGGATTTTCATTTTGAAAACACAAAAAAATTGTCGCTAATTAGTCGAAATTTGTCGCCAAATATCAGAATTTGTCGGTCACTGGTTCAAAAGATATAAGGGTTTATAGGTGGCCGATCTGGAGAGAGTCTCCCCAGCAGGGCCACATTTATATCTCAAAAACTAGGGCACCTAGCAAATATCTCTTTTCTCCCATAATTTGTCGCCAATTAGTCGGAATCAGTCGCCAAATATCAGAGTTTGTCGGTCACTGGTTCAAAAGATACAAGAGTTTATAGGTGGCCGATCTGGAGAGAGTCTCCCCAGCAGGGCCACATTTATATCTCAAAAACTAGGACACCTAGCGAAGATGTGTTTTCTCCCATATTTTGTCGCCAATTAGTCGGAATTTGTCGCCAAGTCACAGATTTAATCGGATCTTAGTTTAGGAGATATAATGAGTTCAATTAGTAAGGTATAGTCCAAGAGCTAGGTCGAAGAGTTCACGAAAAATACCAAGAAAAAAATATTTCTATTAATATGTGTAATATACTTCTAGTTTTATCGGTCTAAAGTCTTTAGAAATGTCCGAGAGAGATAAATTCTCAATTTAATTCATGTTTTTATGTTTTAAATTACTAGGTTAGAGTGGCTTAAACTTCTTTGAAAACATTAAACCTTGCTCTTGGTCTATTTGGTGAAAGATGTACAGTCGCATGCAACTGTTTTACCACTTTACAATGTTAAGCTCTAATTAACTTTAGAATAATAAATAAATGTCGTACCTTTAGTAAAATGTTTAAAATACTTAAACGTTGAAAAAGTATTGTCAATTGTAATCAAATTTTATTATATAAAAATGAATTTCCATAAAGTTCGTTTGATGTGTGTTGTGTTGGTGTGTATTTTGAGGTGATTGCGAGTGTTGTGTTGTGGGTATGGACGGGTTGAGTTTTTATTTTATCTTAATTGAGGTTAGAATAATAAAACTTCTGTTGTCGAGATAACAACACTCGAGTTCGTAACTATTCATAATAAGTTCCACTTTAATTAAACTGGCTGACTTCAACTTACGTGACGGGCAACTCGTTCGAAGCAGCTCATCTGTACACGCGCATCTATCTCTTTCTTACTTACCGTAAATGAAACGGAGCGCAGCGATCTATCTGCCAGCGACTAAGTGGTAAGTGCACATTGTGTTAGATAAATAATTACATAATTATATGTATTGTAGATTTGTTTATAGGTAATGAATACAGCTTTCCTATGGTGGGTTGAAATTATAGAATAAGTTTACATTTATTTAATTCGAAACAAACATTCCTCCATAAGACGTCATAGATACTGTCTAGAAACTACATAAAGTATTTTGTACTCGCTTGTACCACTGTATGGGGAAATTGAATTCTTTAATATCTTTTTAATTACACACCGACTAAATCTGTGACTTGGCGACAAATTCCGACTAATTGGCGACAAAATATGGGAGAAAACACATCTTCGCTAGGTGTCCTAGTTTTTGAGATATAAATGTGGCCCTGCTGGGGAGACTCTCTCCAGATCGGCCACCTATAAACTCTTGTATCTTTTGAACCAGTGACCGACAAACTCTGATATTTGGCGACTGATTCCGACTAATTGGCGACAAATTATGGGAGAAAAGAGATATTTGCTAGGTGCCCTAGTTTTTGAGATATAAATGTGGCCCTGCTGGGGAGACTCTCTCCAGATCGGCCACCTATAAACCCTTATATCTTTTGAACCAGTGACCGACAAATTCTGATATTTGGCGACAAATTTCGACTAATTAGCGACAATTTTTTTGTGTTTTCAAAATGAAAATCCCTGATGGTGGCTCTGCCAGAGTCAGTGACACCAACTTACCAAGTAGATGTTACCTCATGAACGTTGCGTATTACGATAATTGCTAATTATGGATTTTTATCAAAGGGTTTTTTTTTCATCTAGATACGAGTACCATGGGCGCGACGCGTCTGAGTATCTTAACGTGTGATAGCGAACTCAGTCCAATATTTTTTTTTTCCTAGGAAAAGAACAAAATATCGCAGAAATAAAACGAATGTAATAAAAACTCTAATTTAATAAGTCACTAACTAAACATTTGACACACACGAGGAAACAAAACAAATTCAACCTTTGCTGGAAGATAATTTTTGCAACTAATAAAATAACTGTATAACAATTAAACTATAATATCTAAATATTCTTCAATTTGTGTATTTAATCGCAACTTAACTTTAAACATAAGTTCTTTAATATACACTAATTTGTGAGTAAGTATATAGGTAATATTTTCCATAAGGCACTTAGGAAGACAATGTAGGTAAAATAAGGCACTTTTACTTAACTATATAAAATAACACTAGATGTAACCCGCACAAAAAAAATGAAGAAATGAATCTAAAATGGCGGCACTAATCATACCCTCTTGCTCGCACTTTATTACTATATTCAGTCATACACGTCGGTACAGCACTCTATTTTATTTAAACCATGTAATCTGTATTAGGCATTAGGTTTTATACGTTCTAAAAAATACGGAATCCTGTTCTATTTAGAACTTGATTAGCTTTAAGATTAAAAAAACCAAGGTTTATATTAAAAAAATATCATCTATCTGACTACCATGTGTTGCTGATTGTCATTACAAGTCGCGATTTTATATTCATATCTTTATTGGCGTGGGTTACAAGTTGGTGTATGTACACTCATTACTCTTTTGTATGAACTGAGTGTTGCAAAATCAGTAACGCGAGCGAGTGCGTTACTGAACGCGAGTGCGAGCAGTGGTGGCGCAGCGCTACGGACATCGCCTTAGAAAAATAATATCGCGGGTTCGAATTCTGGTCGTGACCACACATCTTTGTGCGAATTGTTTCATCTCCGCTGCTCAATAACGGTGAAGGAGAACATCGTGATGAAACCGGTGTGTTTATGAACTAATCATTCGAGGACATGTGACGTCCACCAACCCGCACTTGGCCAGCGTGTGTGGATTAAGGCCTAAACTCTCTCAACTCATAAGATAGTTGAGAAAAGACCCGTGCCCAGCAGTGGGACACTAAAAAGGGTTGAAGTGAGTGCGTTTAATCACAGAAATGGTATAACCGAATGCGGTTTTCACTTATGACATCCTTTAACATTCAGTGATAGTTTTAATCCCAATCAGTTCAAAAATAAAGAATCAGTTAAGGCAACGATGTAGTTACTAAACTTAATAATAAAAAAAAGAATACTTTTCAGTACCTAAGTCTTAAAAACATGTCGCGTTCTACCGCGAACGCGTAACCTTGAACTGTATAAAGAACTTCACTTTTTAAAATATTTGGCGTAAATCATCTTGTATCAAAAAAGGTATTTTACAATGGCGCCGGTAATGGCAACGATTTGCTTACGGGTACGGGACGTTAAAGCGTCTTATAGATTTACGACAATACTGACAGACGAGAAAACGAGACAAGAGTACCTACTTAGACATTATAATATAAACCATTTTAATTACTAATTAATATCTATAGAGTATAAAAGTTGTAATTTATAATATACTGGTCGATACCAGCTGTCCACCTCAGTACCCTTAGGACGAGTTCAACATTAAGATAAAAGTTTTCGAATACTAAGATAGTATTCGAACTTGTCAAAATGCGTTTTCAAATACATTTCTTTTGTTCAAAACATTGGTTACAAAGAAAATAGAATCGCTAGAAAAAGAATAAAATGGATTGGCAACAGAATAGGTAAAATAGTTCGTAGATTTATGTACTTACAATTCAATTTATTATCTGGACAGGTTCGTGATAGTATTCGAAAATATTTTTCGTACTTATTGACAACTCGTACTAAGGGTACAGCGTTTTATACCCGATTTTAAAAAGGGTTCTGTACATTTCTTTAAATTTTTACAGAAATCTTGACCTGACAATAACGGACAAAACTAAAAAAAAGATTGATTCAATCTGGTGCAGACATGCAGTTGTTTAGAAGTCATGGGCGTTCATACATTTTTGCAATCTATTTTTGTTTTTATAAGTTTTATAAGCATCCCAAAACAGTGATGTACATTAAGCTATACTTATACTTGAAGGCACACATTGTATTAAAAATACCATCTACATAGAGTGGACTTATCCACTAGAAGATTACTTCTTCCCTAGAAGTGCTCTTTGACCATTATCATCAGTATGTTTTGCTAATCTGAAACTGCTAAACATAGGCAATCCACAATGTTCGCCTCTAGCGCTTTTTTTCCCTACAACTGTTGCAACAGTCAACGGTTGAGAACTTGTAATGTGAAATATTTGCAATTTTGCATGCTGCGTGGCAGGTTATCCTAGCAGAACGCAAGCGGAGCGCAAGCGTTTTCTGTATCCATTACAGGCGATGCGGGAACGCGGAGTGCAAGAGGCCTACTTTAAAACACATTGATACACCACACACGCGGACATACTAGGTATTACGGAAATACGAAAATAAGGCTCTGTTCCGGCAATATTCTAACTTGATATTGCTGGATTCCAATATCAAGAGTGGCATTGGTTTGTAAACTCATGGGCTATGGTATTCAGTATATGTCTATAGAGGCCAGCGTCGTGGTTCAGTCGGAACAGCGAGGTGGTGAGATATCGCTGCGCAGCCGCAGCACAGGGCGCGGCCGCCATCTTGTTGCTACACAGTGAGCGTGACGCACTGCTTATAGTCACCGCTTGTCGCCAGATACGGGAGCCCACTGGAATATAACATGGACAGCCTCCAATAAAAGTTTTTAAAGTCATTTCGCTTCCTAGAAAATTCCTCCTCCACTTAATTCCACAGACTTCACTTCCAGCTGTCCAGGTGATTACTATTCACTTGTGGGCTAGGACAGCTGGAATAATAATGACTTATTATTTGTACTAATCTTGTCAGGACACTCATAGTAGCAGGAAATTTCGCAAAATAAATATCTAATAAGCCTGGATGAATAAAGGTATTTATACCGAATTATACCCGATAAATGAATATATCTTTATCCGTTCACGCTTTAAGATACTAATAGCCTGTGCAAATCATAAAGAACAATAAAATATAGGGGAATAAATAAAATGAAACATTATGAGATGTTCTAGGACAGATATAATCACAGAACAATATGTTGCAGCGGGCATTAACATTTGCTTACAGCCCCATCCTTCCCGCTCATATAACTCAAGAGGTTAGGTTAGGTATAACTCAAGCTTTAAAGCAGGCAAACTGGGACGCAATTTTTTTTGTAGTTCTGCATCAGTATATTCTTTGTTTTTCCTTACCGTGCCAAAAAGGTAAACAAAGCTTCAGTTTTCGTGTCACTTTAGAATATCACGATTTTATCAATGAACCACACTATGTATCGACTTATAAATGTCTTAATCCATTGAGTAAACACTTTAACTATGAAATTAACTGAAAAATGTTTTAAATCAACCAGTTAAATACGAATTATTGATAAAATTCTAAACACATTCCAAAATTCATGACCACAGGTTATGCAAGGACACGGGCTGTTTGACATTTTTATACTTTTTAAATTAGAGTGTGGACATAGATTTTTATGGATTCGATAACCATAGATTTAGGAAGAACTGAGTGAATGATATCCAGTCAAATGAAAATGTGATGTTTAGATCGTACTTTAATGTAAAGTATTGTCCTAAATTATTTTATTACTGTCTTCTTTAAATATGAAAATTTCGTTTTTTAACCATGTAACTGATGCTGTGTGAAATTGAGTGCATAATAAATATAATTAGTTGTATCGTATCGTCACTCATTCAAATGTTCTAAACAATCATTTAAATAAAATCAATCTGTGCTTCCCTTGGTCACGTCATTACTTGAGAACGTTTACACCAAATGGATAATTTATGTATCTATGTGCCTAGATTTAAAAGTTACTCGAAAGTTTAAAAAAAAAACAGCTCTGCCTATTTTAAAAGATCTTGTCCTTAACAGTTTAATACATGGTAAGGTTGTAGTCAATTTATCGGTATTCATCTAGAGCAGCGGTCGTCAAAGTGCGGCCCGTAGACGATACTTCTGCGGCAACAAATAACTTCGATGCGCTTGCGTTTTCATTTTTTATAACCGCATGACTCCTCCCTCCCTAACTAACACAGAGTTCATCCCGCATCCGCATTAACCTACTCAGATTCACTATCAGATTATTGATTAATAAAAAATTAACAAAATAGCTTGTTTGACCCCTCATCTTAATTTTGGTGACTGGCCAGAAAAAGAGAAAAATATCAAAGAAGTCGTTGAAACGTTTTTGACGTGACAACGTCTTAAATTAGGTTGCGGCTGGGAGGCACTTATGAAAAAGTGTAACGCTCGGTAACGTTACGATGAGTCACCGAACGAGAGAGAGGCCCGCCGAATGCCTTGCGTCTCTCTCCCACTCAACTATGTTTCATCCTTCTTCCTACTATACGAATGAATATTCACATTAAAATTATTTTACCACTCAAAGTCGTTGTCACGTAAAACTTTCGCCCGTATACCGAATTTACAGGCAACCAATTTTTATCTTTTATGCATAAATAAGGTTGATATTGTTAGGTGTAAAAGCCTCCACCAATCCATTCCAGATGGCTCTGTCCTTTGCCTGTCTGGGCCATAAGTTCCCGGCTATTAGCACAATGTCGTCACTCCATCTCTGTAAGGGTCTGCCTTTCCTTCCTTTTTTTTTAATATTTTCATATTTTTTAAACATTTATAATATTTCCTGTTTTCAACAATTTATTTGAGATACGACTGCATTATTGTATTCCAGTGTTTTATTAAATGTAAAGCTTCTTGGTTCCGAATAATGAATGATTAGAAATCTATTCAGTCACTCTTTTAACAAATCATTCAATGTATTCAATCATGGTGGCCCTACCCTAAAAATATAGTCTCTGGTTACGAGGCGGCCATATTTGTTGTTATAATATGCATCCTAAGGAAAAACAAGGTATAGAACACTGATGCAGAACTACATTTTTATTATTATTGTTCAATAAGCTTTCTTAATTTTATTAATGAATATCGATGAAAGACCGCGGCCGAAAATTAGCGGTCATTCACCGAGCACACAGGTGACAGCGCGCGCGGGTGACAGTACAATGACTATTAAAAATAAAAATCTTTCGTTAGCGATTACTTCATTTTTTGTACTAAGACTTATAACACCCTGTCGTTTTTGCGTCGGGGTTTAAAAATACCGTCAAATGGTCAACTAGGTAAATGGAAATAAAGGGTTTATTATATTTTATTTTACAAGAGCCATAAATAGTTCTGGCAGTAAGAGATGTTATTAAATAGATACTCACAAAAGTGCTGCATATCCAAATCACAATGTTGTAATAACTGTTGTATGGAAGAAGCTCCATCAATCTGAGGCACATGGTTCCCTGTCACTATCAAAGAGTTTGGTATCACTGCCTTTGATATAACTTCCTCTATTTGTGATTTTAGTATCTGTAATAATATTTTTATTATAATATGTATAGTATATTCACCAACCCACAATTGGCCAGTGAATGTGGATGAAGGTTCAAACTTAACTCTGAAGGTAATTGAGAGAATTCAGGCTATAATCTACACTCGCTGACCAATTGTTGTTATTAGATCTGCCGGTTTGCTCACAGTGTTTTACTTCACCGATATTGTTAAGCAGATAACAATTAACTCAAAAATTAAGGGCGCGATCGGGGATCGAACCCGCGACCTTATTATATCAAAATTGAGGCAGATGGCGATGCCCCACCGCTGCGGCACCTGTGCTCAGCAGTGGGAGACTAAAGGGTCGTTACCTTACTTCTATTACAGATACACATCCCTCTTTTTTGTAAGGGGGTTACAACTCAATGTGTTACAAATAAGAATAGGACTGGAATACTTCACATTTTTAAGTATGGTGGACAAAAACGTTTGTTTGAAAAAAAATATCACATCTATAGGCCGACCGTTTAACTCGCGTATCGCCTATCGCCAAGATTCTGACTCCTCTAGCTGCACAGACAGTGATGATGATTCAAGCGATATGGATATTAGAGACGAATAGTCTTACATTACTTTTATCTGTGGTTAAATAGTTCTTTATGAGATTTAATTAATGTTTTATGGCTTTGTACCTCAGATGGCGATACGCGAGTTAAACGGTCGGCCTATAGATGAAAATTTAACAAAGCGCGTGCATCTTATTGTGGTTTGAGTAAGATAGGGTATTTGGAGTCGAATATTTAGGTATTTTAAATTAACTTCGGAAGAAAAAAGGCGAATATAGAACATATTGTGGTAAGTCTGTGTACCTGTAGTACTGTGTATTTGTGTACAAGTTTGCAGCATCTTAGCGCGTAATTCAACGTAGGTAGGTAGCTATATACTTTTCTACATAAATCACTTCCCTACCCTACATTTTAACATAATATTATTATAATGTGTGGCTGGATATCTTGTGCTTACGCTACTTTTGCTTGGTTTTTGATGTGGAGTTAGCCGCGAGTCCAGTCGTATTCTTATTTAAAACGCATAGTACTAGTTATGTATTAAGTTAATATTTACCTGATTATTTGTATTGTTGTTAGATGACTTGTTGTCCTCTTTAAGAACACGGAG
Organism: Meganola albula; assembly: GCA_936450015.1. Taxonomy (NCBI): domain Eukaryota; kingdom Metazoa; phylum Arthropoda; class Insecta; order Lepidoptera; family Nolidae; genus Meganola; species Meganola albula. The sequence continues at coordinate 12,057,478 of OW388147.1, forward strand.
ACAATACCTTGTTGGAATGTGCTGCATTAAAATAAATAATACTGTTTAATTTAAAGGAGTTTCTCAAAATAAAAATGTATGTGCCGATAAATGGCAATAGGCTCACCCCCTATTATGTATAAGATCTAAATATAGGTGCACCTCTGCCTATACCTTTGGGCAAAATATAGCTGTGGTGCTATGTTAGAAACTTCACCTTTACACAACTAAAATGGTAAACAGACTTTGATGAAATTTACAAACAGTCTTATAGCAAACTACACTAACAGGTAAGTATATAGTATTATATTATCTGTGGTGATCTGCAGTGTGAAAAGCAATAAGTATCTTACCGACCACGCCACACCGCGCTACACCGCGGTCCATAATTATCAGTAATCAACTTATCACAGGATCATTGTAAATTGACTTACATTAGTATCTGCTAACATTAATATTCGATGAACATGCGGCTGATCCGTAGTGTCTGGAGACAATCGGTTCACACAGTCGGGGTACACTTCAGCAAGCACAACACTGTTCTCACCACCTAGCTTACAATTACTCTGCTCTTTTATTGCCAACTCATCTATTTTGTCATAGATCTGTGTCACTATTTTTGGTTTGATACCTGTAATTTAGAAACAATATTCAGTTAAGTGCATTTTGTATTTAAGGTCTGAGCAAATTACTTCCTCACTCTTTCCTTTTCCTTCTTAACAATCCTTGAAATACTTTAATACAAAGTGGATATAGCATTGCCCTCATGTTTATGATACAGGAAGGCATAGACTGAATAGTAGAATACCTGAATACCATTTCTCCAATGGGTCCCTCATAAAATGTTATTCATAATCCATTTTTACAGATACGCCTAAAGGGTACTATTCCGAACAGAGCTTCTAACTGAAGACTAAACAGAATGTACAGCAGGCAGAACAATTTTTATGAAATTGGATATGATGACAGCTAACAATTTTAGTCTGTTAGCTGCACATACTGTTGGCAGCTCAATTCAGAATAGGACCTTAAGCAATATGACAGCAGTCACATCTCAATTAATCTTGGATGCAGGTCAATATTGTCTACACTTCACTAGCTGTGTACATCCCTTGTGTAATAGGACTGAGTCATTTGAAATTTTTTTGGGCACAGTCATACTCAACTTCAAACTGCTACCAAGGTTGTTTACTATTTACTTAATCTAGTTGTTGTTAGTAATGTGACCATCATGACTTACCTTAAAACTGTTAGCATGAAATAATAATTACTAAAGTTAATTCCTCTTACAAAAAAATAAAGTTCTTGTCTTTCAGATAAAATAGAGAAGATATACAAAATCAGGATGTTATTTTACTATCAAATGTTAGATTTGTGTTTATGGTCCAATTTAAGAAGGTATTAAATATTACCAAAATGTTCAGCAGCTACATCTATATCTGCATCTTCAGACCATGAAAAGATGACTTGCAGTGCTTGCAGTATGGAGCATTGCAATCGTAAAAAGAAAGACTTGGTTCTGATTGGCTGCCTTTTGCCACACCCCTCACACATCCATTGCATTCTGAAAAGGTTTTATTAGTTTAAGCCACCAACCAGATACATAGACTCCTCATAGCTGAGTCCCCACACTCGCACCTAACTTATGTTGTATCACTACAAAACTAATTTTAATTGGTTCAGTTAAGGTTAAGAACTTGAACGTTTGTTCCACAAACAACATGTCTGAACCAGTCAAACTTAGATATCTTCCCTGATACCCCGCCAAATTTTAACCATTACAATTTCATACAATATTATAAGAAAGTGGCATCAAGTATTTATTTAGTCAGTGGTTTTAGTTAAGATTTCATTTATTTATTTTACAATTCTCTCTTATGCTTAATGAATCTAAGATTAGTCAAAGATAAAACATATGAAAGAGGTAATATGATCACTACTAATGGTCAGTTTTCTTTTACTAACATATTGAAGGCATTTGAAAAACAATTGGCAAGTAAGGAACTTACTTGTCAACCACTCGTGCTGTTTTACACTTAACTACACAGTCAGGTTTGTTAGTGGGACATGTGACACTGTTGGGGAGTAGTCCAAATGTCTGCAATTTTTCCACTAGCTGGCACTCAAGTCTCTGTTCACTTGTACTGCTTGTGAGCTCATTGTACAGTTGAAAATCTCTGCAATATTTCATAGGAATGTTAAAAAAATGTACAGGGACAGTCATTCCTGGATTTCATCTGTAATCTGTTCTCTTTTCATTTACTCTCAGTCTGGTGGTTAGAGCTGCTCTACACGACTAGTGAAAGTTCGGGTGCAGGACAGATGGTCATACAACCAATTTCCTGACTATGCTAAAGAATTAGAATTGTTCCAACACACTTTAGTTCGGCGCAGACGTATAGAGGCGAACACGCTAGGCCCTAAGCCTACGAGCAGCTCGGAGTTGGAATAGCCTATGCCTTCTAAAATCTAGACTAAATAAAACTTAGTAAATGGAGGATACCTACACCAGGCTCGTGCTAAATGGAAGACCAGTATCTATAACTTCGCTTTTTGTATTTCTCTCGTAGGTAGTTGAGTCCGCTTCCATTTTTAAATCATTAATAATTTGATTTGATTACGTATATGTAATTGCTTAGGACATATGTAGTCCCCATACCATTTTATAATGAATTTGTTAAACAAAAAACTTAAGTTTTAGTAAATTGTTTTTAAAGGTAAAAATAACTTTTTTTTAAAACAATTATTCTTCTTCTTCTTCTTTTAATTATGGCCTCTGCAGAAATTATTCCGCAATTTTGCCAGTGTCAAGTTTAAATAAGTATATAAGTTTTTAAAGATAAGTAGTAAAAAACTAAAAAACTGCGACGTTCTAAGACGCCATTTTTTTTCATCAGAAAAAATGGCGAATTCACTTGTCAAGTCCATGTCAAGTTAAAACAATTATTAACTTGACATGGACTTGACAAGTGTTAAATTTGGTAAACTTGACATTGACACGTGCCTTATGTGACACATCATTTTATGTTTCAGTTTTGTAATCCAAGGAAGAATCATATATTTAAACGCTCGGAAGAATCTATGGATTTAATAGATTAAAAAATCACACAAATCGACAGCAATCTATTCAGTTGACAAAAATGTCTTATTAGTATTGTTTAATCATTAAAAAAATGTCTTTGAACAACTATAATCCCTGCATGCAACAAGCTTAAGAAATGATGTTGCAAGCACGCACTGTCTATTCTATCTCTATCGGATGAGTGGAACTCAGCGTAAGCGTTTATATGCTCTTTGAGTGGAACGATGACGATGTGTGCATGCTGTATCGAAACAAAAGAGCATTTAAACGCTTAAAATAAACGCTTCGAAACATTATTGATCAATAACTCTGTTAAATTATTTTTTTACCACTGTCATCGTAAACTGTTGTTTGGGAATGGATAGGATTTGATCATAGACAATGATTTGATATTGAAGATTTCTCCGATGACATCCCATTGACAAAACAATCAATCAACGCCAAATTTAAAAGTGGTGCCATGTTGCTAACTTAGTTCCTAAGTTAATTTTTTGTTGTTTAGCTTTATTGTGTTCTCAAACTTATTGATCAATAATAATAAACTAATTGTTAGCCTTACTGTATTAAATTATAAAGACCTAACTTGAAACGGACTATAATTACCATCTGGCTGTGTTGGGTAAGTAAACTTATTACACCTCTGTATTTTCACAATCGAAATGCGTCGAGTTACCAGGAATGTAAGGACTGTAGACTTATAATCGTTATCCTTACGGGAAAAAACATCGGTTGATATAGTATAGTTCTAGGTCCAAATTTAAAGCGTAGCTAGCTAAGTTTAGTGCCGTGCCTACCTATTTCTTGACATCTAAAACATGTTCGCTAGAGTGCGTTTTTATTCACAAATGCTTGTCTTCTACCTCGTACCCTAAAGTTAGTACCGGTATAACTAATAATCCATAAACTTCTATTACACATACTGCACTTATTTTGTGACCAAATAATCTTGTATCATATTTGTGTATTGTAGGTATTTGCTAAATTACATTAGTGTAGAAATCCAGCTAGACTGAGTGACTTCTTAAGAAATATAAATGGCAGTAGTTAAATGAAATGGTGTTTATGGGGGAGGCTATGTCCAGCATTGGACTGCCAATGCTATCTTGATTATAAGTGTATTACAATTATATTAAATAAGTACATGATTCAATAATGATACCTTTATTAAAGTAATAACTGATTGGCATGGTATTTCTCATAAAGAACTAGAGATTAACATATAAAAGTGCATAGTGCTCGCACACAAGATATAAATATATATTTAAAACCTTATGATTAATTTCTTTTGCTAGTTAATAAATACATTTTGTATTTAATTTGTCAACTTGTGTAGTCTGTTTGTTATTAAAATTGAAAAATTTCAGAACATGCTCAGTTGCTTGATGTAATATAAACAGAGGTAGCACTTATAAAGTTTGTTTCTAAGTAGATATTTATTTTTGAACTAATTGAGCAACTTACTTTCTTTTTAAAATAATAAGGCAATTATGTAAACAAAGTATAAAATTCTATATACAAATTAACTATAGTTGCTAACCTACAGCAAAGTAGAAAGAGAATTAAAATGTATGTCCACATAAATGAAGCCAAGAGTGTCTGCTCTTGGCCAAAACTTGTGAATGTTTTCATAATGTAGCAGTAACAATAGTATGAAGTTATTTACACAAAGGTTTGTTGACACAAACTAGGGTACTGGGACCTATGACTTATTTTGAAGCCAATGCCATTGTGCACTGCTGCTAGTATTTAGGGTGTTAATTAATAAAATTGTCAAACTTTGTCAGGGTACTTGGTAACAAAAAATATACATAAGATAAGAAACAATTAGCTTATTATAAAAATACTTGTTAATTATTCATAGAAAACAACAAAACAAAAATAATCCATAATATTTGTAGACTTATAGCCTTATTCTTTTAAAAAAGTTATAAGTCTCTTTAGTTAAAATGAACTTTGTCTCTTTCTTACTAGTATAAATGTCAAGATAACACACAGAGACAAACAAATTATAAACCTATTTTAGCTATATGGAGTTAAAATATGTGTATGAATAGGGGGTTAATTTATGTGTCATATGAACATACCATTTTTCATCTTTGTACACAGAGCAAAAATGTGTAGGTACCTACACATTTACATACACAAAATTATAGCATTAATTCTCATTACACATGTGGTTTCTTAACTGAAAATATTAATTGTGCTATTAATCTGTAACAGCTTCAACTGTTCTGCATTGTTGTACAAAAATAGGAGAACTACAGTTATTATTTTTTTTAAAACCTGAAGTTTTATTAAAATTTAACCTTATCTAAAAATCATCTTAACACTACATAATATCTGACCCCAAACTTGTTTTAATTGGCTCGTTCAAGGACAAGAACTTTAACAATTTTCCTCAATAGGTACCCCGACAACTTTTGATGGCTACAATTTCCTACAATATTTGAATTAAGTGGTGTTAAGTAAAGAAAATCAGATCAGGGTGTTATAAGTTACAACTGTGTGGGGCAGATGAAACGCGCCCTGTTTAGTACTACAGCAAAGAAATGAGCAGAACGAGCCCCCGATGCTATCAGTGGTGGCAGCAGCCTATTCTTGAGGACCAAGGAACAAGCATTAAGACTCGCTATCTCAGCCCTGACTGATTTTGTCTCCATCCTTATTTTCTTTTCGTGGACGTCGAACTACCTATGCAGGAGCCTGACCTGCTTCTCCAGCGAGGCATTGTGATAGACGATACTGTCTGCCGCCCCACGATTCTCGACATCCGCGAACTTCCTCTGTAATCTGCGGATGATGCGGGCAGCTTCTAAATAGCAACGCCACTTCTCATCGACCGCATCCATCGCATCATCCACTTCCATCTCAGAGAGTAGTGATCTTTTTCCAATGCCCAGGGTACACCACGAGGAGGTATCCCGACCTGACACCCTGCTTGTATCTACACCTGTGCACAAACACGAACACGCGTTAAATTTATAACACCCCTCTTTTTCGTCGGAGATTAAAATAGGATAAAGTAAAGTAAGTACGTCAAACAAACGAATGCATCGTAAAATACAGAAAGCGTATTCAGATAGTTGTAAATTCTCATAATCAGAGCTTAGTAGAGCTCCCATACATTTCCCCAAACGTTGAAACGATTTCGAAAAAAATTTAGAGAATAGCCCTAATGTTTGGACTTCAGCGTCTTGGCAAAAAGAAGTGTAGTGGTTCCATGATTAATAACTAAGCTCTGTTCTTTTTCTAAGACAATTGCGGAGCAGCTGAACCAATCTGTTTGTTCTTTGAGACTCATTTTATTACGATTCGTATTAAGAAACGGTTCGTTTACGAGTTATGTTTAAAATCTCGTTTATTGCACTTCCTCGTGTGTTTTAGTCAGAATTTATGAGAAAATCGCAGTAGAACTAGTACATTATCGTAAACTTAACAACACTTATCTCCACGCTCGGTTTGCTTTGCATACATAACGACATACTGAAGATATGTAATGTCAGCTGTATGTTTGCTTTTCTGTTAAGTGTAATGCTTCGAGTGCTATATAATTACGTCATGTCGCGTCGCGTGTCGTCATCAAATAGGTACTACTTAGCTTCATCTACATACCTAATAGCTATCAAATAGAAAAAGCAAATAGGCACTCATAATTTCAGAGATTAACAATTTCAAACTAATAAACTTCCATTGTATTATATGTAGTAAAATACCCTGTATTGTGCATACCTATGTATGAATCTGTTTTAGAATCTGTTAGTTTGTTTAAACAAAATTTAATACGGACTAAGCTCATTTCGTGGATAAAGTCATTTTTAAAAATACTATTTTGTCGACCTTTTAATTATTGATCTGATTGTTCACCCAGACAAATTACACAGACATGGATGATCAGATATTATTTCGTGACATACTTCACTCTTCGTGATATTAGACTATATGTAATTGTGCAAACTAAAAGTGAGGCTCACTTAAGCTTTATACGTAGACAATGAATTTTAGACTTTTGAACCAATGACGTCAGCTATTCATTTCAACCGTTCAACCTTTCCATTCGCCACGTGTGATTATAGTGACGAGCGCGGCAAATTTTGAGGTCGCCTGTCATGGACACTGAAATCTAGCTAGCCTAGACAATGGGAAACTATGATATCTCACATTGAGAAACCGTATGTATATAGTATAGTACAGAAAAGTTATATGGTTTCCATAAAACAAGCTCTGCCTAGCTTCGGATCTGATAACCGTGTATGATAATGTACTAGAATATTATTATTAACTATCTAAGAGTTAAGAGAGTCCTAAATCCACGCAGAGTAATCCACAAAACAACTATGACGCTGCGTTATCACTTCAACCTTTAAAAATTTGTCACTTATTGAACTTAAATCTAGTTTCGTAACACATGACCAAGATAATCCTGCTAATTTAAAAACACGATAGTTTGTAAGAATGTATAGATGTAAGCCGTCTGGCTCTCGTCGTCCGTAGGTCTCTTCGTCATAGTACAGTATGTATTTGAACTGCACGCCCATGGAAATTATCATTCTTAGATTGCCATGCGTGTGCATTTCTTGATAGCCAATAACCTTTCTATTGGAGGCCGTGGTTAATAGTAGCCATCAGGTACCCAAGTTTAGCACCAATATGCTGTCCAATTTAAGAGTTGTTGCTACTACGAGGTGCACACATGTCTGGCGACCAAGGTGTCCAAGAACGTTATGAGGCTACTATTACAATATCCGGGTCAACAAAAGAATAACCGCATAATTTATTCAGTGTCTCAAATTCTGACTGGTAAGATTAGCTGCCACTTACTTATCTACTTTAAACCGTTCATTCTATTGTTCCTAATTTAGGCTTTATTGCTAAGAGTGGGCGAACGGTGATTATTTACGGAGTGCGTCAAACTCCTCTCGGTGCCTAAGTAACGACCGCACTTTCTATATAAGTCCACTGTCCAACTTTAAATCACGACATGATATTATCTATCTCCGCTTTCAACCTTATTGTTTACTAGCTTCGAAATACGTACTTAACTGACTGGTGACTAGCTGCTGCTAACGACTACCACAAGTGAGAACAGCTCATTTAGGGTCTAAGGGTCTCGAGGTTAAATCCTACGAAACCGAACCAAATCAATGGCATTTTTCGTTGTAATTTTGTAACTCAAAAACGGGCTTACCTATTAAAACCAAATGTTTAGGTATAGTTTGCAGAAAATCGGTTGAGCAGTTCTTTATTTATCACATTTTTTGTAAATTGTTGAGTGGGCTGAAGCTACACCCGGGCGAAGCTGGGGCGGGCCGCTAGTTACGTTTAAAATTACCTACCTAGCAGAACAAATAAACTATCTTTTTGATATGGTTTTTTGGGAAGGATATTAATGATACATGCTATATTTTTCTAACCTTGAACTCAAAAACTACATGAGGCTCACATTTCGTCACGCCATGTTTCAACTGCTACGTTCCTAAAACGAAATTTTCGTGTTATCTAGCCATCAGAACAAATCGTTTCATGACAAGTTAATTTATTTTAGTTTTATAAATTTCTTACATTACCGTTACTAATAAATAAACAATAAAATGTCTATTATTTCAGCTGGTGTCCCACTTATATGGCAATTTTTGCGATATTATTATATTAATTTGGTCATGCATAACAAAATGAATATATGCATTTTCTTTTCCGTCTAGCCAATGAAGAAAAGTGAAATATTTCTAAATCAACATAATTTTACAAAGCTATACTTAGCTTTCTCCGGCCAGTTGTTTCCGGAAGTTTCCTACCAATGCAGCTATTTGCATTGCAGACCTAGATTTTTGACCCATTGTGAGACATATACATTTTATTATGCATTTTTATTTTCTTGTAACATCAATGGGACAGTCGGGACCTTTAATTATTTCCTAACGAGCATTATCATTATCATGTTCTTAACGGTCTTCTATTTCGTTTGCAAAAAATATGGGCACCACTGTCCTTTAATTATTGTTTATGTATTATTTATCAGTCACTGGACGAACACCTATTTTGTTTTTAATTAACACACCACATTTACCCTTTTATTTCCATAACTAACTGAACAAATGATACCTTTAATCAGAAGACCATTCCTCATGTAACCACGCACGCGCGTAATTTTTGACGAAGATATTAACAACGTGCTGATAATTGTAATAGCCTTGCCTACAATCCGATGTTTCTGAATATAGAAACGTAAATCGTATAAATCACGCACACCGTAAATAACTTTATGCGTCGGCATAAATCCGATTAATGTCGGATACTGTGCTATAAATTAGTTTGCCGAATGTTTTGATGAACTTAATTTAGATCAAACTATACTAAAACCTCAGCTTTTTTCCCACAAACCCGTCTAAGCGCTGGCACGCATGTAATTCACTATAGTCCGAGGAGCCATAGACCTATAAATTCATAAAAAATGTCTAGAATAAATCAAGTGCATTATTAAATACTAACTTTCGCTCACGGGTTTGCCCGCGTGGTACTTATTTGGCAAAAAAGTAGCCATATAGTATGCAGCCATATAGTAGACCATACTCTAATCTCTGTGCCAAATTTCATCCAATTCCTCCCAGTATATTTATATTCATACTTTCGCGTTTATAATATTAGTAGGATTCTTACAAACTTTCGCGTTTATAATATTATTAGGATTGTTTCTATTCGAGTCAATATTTTGTTAATTATTTCAGAAATACTCTTAAATTTAATCACTTGATTACTAGATACTTGATTTCCTCATGTTTCCAATTGGACTGCCATCATGCCAGTACGACGACGGTGTAACTGAATAGCACCTACCATTGCGGATAACCGGACAATGGTTACATGTACACACTGCTACACATCAAACTATACATTTCCTTTTTATACTGATCTCAGGTTGTATAGGATTTCCATAAAACGAGAGGTCAGCTCATAATGGAAATGTATGACTTAATAATAATAATAATTCGTTTATTTCGGAATTTCTTCCATAAACTTGTTAGTACTATGCGTTTCAAATAAGAATAGGACTGGACTCGCGGCTAACTTCATTCCAAAAACCAAGCAAAAGTAGCACCAGCACAAAATGTCAAACCACAGACTATAATATTGTTTTTAAATGTATGGAAAAGTGATTTATGTAAATACTTTACACAAGTGTGTAGTTACAATGTAGCTATCTACCTAAGTAAATTTACGCGCTAGGATACCACAAACTTGCACACAAATTCATATACACGGATAAAAACACGCGTTTTAACTTATAACTCCGATTTTTGTCGTCGGAAGTTAATAAAATATGTTCGTATCTAAATTTTCGACTCCAAATGTCCAATCTTACTCAAAAGGCATACGCATTTTTATTTTTTTTTCGTCTAGATGTGATTATAATATCAAACAAACATTTTTGCTCACTGTACTAAAAATGTGAAGTTGTTGTGCATTCCAGTCAGAGATGGCTGATTTACAATCCTATTCTTATTGAAACGCATAGTAGGTAACATTTTTCTTAAAAACTAGTGCCAGTAGCCGTGTGTACTAGCGGACCAAACAAGCTCTTTTAAAAAGTACTAAATGATGATTTTCATCTGCCAAAGTTAGCTTGAAGTCAAAAGGTAAACCATGTCATGTATAATGTTTTTTAACGAGTTGTTCCAATATTCTTGTTAGTTTTCATTCGCACTCTGCAGGCCAAATTGTTAGTTTATCTGACGCGAATAGATCGTCGATGTTTTGTTTGTCTGTCGGCTAAGTCAGATATGTGCGGCATGAGATGGTTCTTAGTTATATTTAGATGATACGTACTGGTTCCTGATGACTCGATGCACTTTTGAATTCGCCGAAATTCGCATATTGCAGCGATGACAGCAAAAAATTACTGCTTACTTTCTATCGTAAATTTAATAAGTAGGTTAGGTAATTATGTCAAATAAGCGGAAGATTCAATTTTGTTAATTTAAAAATATTTCAGTTTTATGATTATGTACCCAGATTCCATGAAAAGAAACTTACATCATATTTGTATATAGTTGCTTCCCTAAAGTTACATTATATCACTGACAAACATTGGAACACTTGTAACGTAGTCAGAATAGAATAGGAATAGAAAGTTTTTTCTCTATAATTGCAACAGTTTCAATATAGCTATTGCATTCGGTGTTAAAACGCATGTTACGTGACAAAAATATGTGTTTATATTAGATCAGCTGTTTCGTAAAGTAGTACTAAACTGATGAAACACAGATAACTGGAAAGTTGGTTAAACAAATTGAAATTCAGGAAGCTACTAACTGTTTCAAAATTTAAAGTTTCATATAAAGTTGGCGCATGTGTAACAGCGCTATTTAAAAATCACTATTAGCATTAAGCCCTCGGCTTCTGACCGGGTGACTGTTGGTTATCGCGCAAAACTACTCTAGTCTAGTCTAGTAGTAGTAAAATCTCTAATTTCTTTTCCTACTATGCAGAGAATAACGTAGTTTTCCCCTGGATCGTAAAAACCTCTATTAGATACTTACCCATTTTGTAGCGATTTAAGCGGGAAAAGTTAACAGACAGATTACTTTTGCGGATGATACAATATTCCTCAAGAAATAATCTGTCAATTTTAAACAAATTTTCGAATCCAAATAGTACTGGTCCTTTAAAAGAACACATTTGATGTTCCCTTTCGTTCTTAATTACCCATATAGATACCGTTTCTTTGGTAGGAAGATGCGTATACGACAAAGTGGGCATATCCGCACTTGTTAATCGCTAATTGCTCTATAATCTGCGCTTGCGCTGATTGCGCATCAAATTGCAGTGAAAGCCGTGAATGATACATTTTGTTCAAACACATCACTGCGTATTACTTATTACTGAGGAATCTTTTTTTAAATGTCATACTTAGTTTAGAGCCTGTTCACACTTTGACTAGATTTTAGTCAAAACTCGTAGCTTACTCCTCTCTGCTACAAAATGCTCTTTCTTTAACTAAAATAAAAACAAGTATCAAAATACAACCGTTATATATTTCGTCGTATGCTTGTAACGTTAAAACTCGAGAAAGACTGAACCGATTTGTCTGATTTTGGTTCACAAATGTTCGTACGTGTCCAAGAAAAGTGAAAAAGGTGAAAAATACACGGTGCTAAGTTCGCCGAGGCGGCTAGTCAATAAATGAAATTGAATAATGATGAAGTAATGGAAGACGGACAAATATTTAAAAAGATAGCTACATTTTATTTTAGTACTTAAGTAACTGTCCCAATTTAGAATGTTTATGTATTAATGAAATCTAATTGCTTGCCAATACGTGTGGGACAGGCTTAATTCGCAAATCTCTAAACCAAACCGATTACCAAATCGTGTTTGTGCAATCGACTAGAAAGCTTTCATATAACATAATGCAGTCAGATAACGGATGTAGAGTAAAATTTGGTGACTGATCAGTATCCTATTATAGGAACATCAAATTATTGATTGCTATAAGTTGTTAAGTGGTTTTTATTTTTCTAACTGCAATGTGATTTGGTTAGTAATGATAATTTGGTGTTGCCTATGGAATTGTATGTAACACTACAATTAATTCTCACACGGAACAAGATACTTTTTGTTATGAACTTTCACCTACACAATGGGAACTGCGTAACATAGCATATAATAGCTAAAAATCGATTTTTTTTATTCGACTTGAGAATCAACAGCGTCGTTTTTACGCGCTCACGTAATTTTGCATCGTGGGAGTTATCTAATTATTACAATCAGCTTCTAGATTGGCGGCAACTGCATTAGTTTCACGTGAACTTAGCAATTCCTCAATCAATAAACATTTATGTATACCCAATTTAATTAAATGAAACAAGTAATTGTGATACTGCAATGCTCAAAAATAGTTTGAATCAAATTTGTAAATCACAACCTTCATTTGTTCGCTATACTCCCGTTTAACTTTCAGTAAATGGAAGTAAACTTCAGGAATAAAAATTTCTGTATAGGGAACACAATTTATTTAAATTAGAATTTAAATGAATTAAGATTCCACTGTACAACTAACCTACAGCAATATCAAGTTAAATTCGTGTCGCTCCCTGCGTGCAACGAGACGAGCTCTCGATGCGGTACATACACGCAGGCTCCGCCGCCGCAGACCTCAGATCTAGGTCACTAGGCTCGTGCCAAACGAAAATCTCTCTTAATGTTGACATCTCTGTCCCAAACTGTTTCCTATTATGTCAAAACGTGAAATTGCTTTATATTCAAATCTTGATTGTGAGAAAAAGTTCATTTCAACTTTCTTTCCGGGTTCCAATATATTATTAGCATCCCGGAATTGTGCAATCTACACGACAGCATAGTGTTTTCGTAAGTTGTCTATGTAGGTTACTGATCGAAATTAGGGGAACGTTTGTTTCTTTTTAAAAATCTGTATTTTGTGGCAATGATATGACCGTCGTGTTCGTCTATCTCTTTACTCACATCGAGACAGAACGGCAGTACATTAATGCAGATTAATGACAAAATACAGATAGATTAGATATATTCATTCGTTTTACATGCATGAGTTTATAATAATGCTTCGTGATTTAAAGTTGTATATTTTTCATCTGACATAAAGACAGACTGACGACATTCCTGCTCGAGATGGTCCTGTCCTGAAACGTCTGGCTAAAATTAGTTTACGTTAATTCCTTGGACCTATTCGCTGTTCATATTTAAACGGTACTATAAGGGCATGCAACTAGTAAAATAAATCAGTATCATTCTCAGATATTATATTCTAGCCTTTATCAACGTTTTAAATTCTAATGGTCAAATCTTTCGTTTATGATACATACAGCACTCCTGCCAGAAATGTTGTAGTATCCGTTTCTACTGAATCCAATAGAAACAAATGTCGGTTAATGGTTTCAAATTTGGGTAAAATGTTTTGTCTGAATATTTGCATGTTATAGTTGCACTCTAGTTCTCTTTGTTGCATCGCATCGTTCAGTGGCTACTATACAGTCACGTTCACCCTCGCGTCTGAATTGGACGCGTGCGTTGTGGTTCCTACTTTATCTAATGTTCATTTCATTTTCTAAATAACTCAATCAGCACGTGCTTAATAATCACGCTGAGACTTTTTATTTATTAAGTGTTAACCGGATTTAATTGGATCAAACATTCATTGCTTGCGTTTACTGATGCCATGTAAGTATTTTTTTAAATTAATAGAATTTTCGGTTTTCTTAAATTATTAGTATCCTCGAGTATTTTGAACGCCTTATAAAGATATTATGATCAAATACACCATAGGTAACGTGATTATTGTGTTGTGATGGATGCAAATTTTCGCAATCAGCTTTTAAATAGGTACATGTAGTCATACCGAGGTGCAACGTTTTGTGACCGGTTCGAAAGTGAGTGTTTTGTTGACGAAACCGGATCGGTAAATAATTACAAACACAATAAAGGCATAATATACATGCATCTTCCTAAAATTGTATACACTCTGATAAACAAGAAAGTTGTTTAGTAGAATTAAATTTGAAGCAATAAAAAATCCTAATTGGATCTGTCTTGGGTCTCTATTTAGAAGTTCTTACCTTCTTCTGATATTTTAAATTTATCATAATACCATAGATATTTACTTACATGGAAAAGTCGCGTTGTTTTGCTTTTTAGGAGATTGGAAAGCACATTAAGTAAACGGATTGACCAATAGCAAATATTTATAGTGCTGAGTGCTATTGTTTATTTTTAAAACATGTTCAAAGTTTGTAAACGAATAAATTCAACATTGAACGATCGGACGTCGAACCCGTTAGATCGTTTTTAGAGCGACGACCTTGTCTAGGCTCCTTATAGAAGTCTTGCTTGGATTATGATTTAGATTATAGTGATTTATTTTTAATGCCTTCAATTAAGTTTATTTATGTATTCCTATAATTAAATTCTACAAAGTTCCAAATAGATTGATGTGATTAAGCACTGCATCAATTCTAAAATAAATGATGGAAGGATGACGCCATTCTTGTTGCCTCCAGCAAATCTAGATTTAGATACGCTATTTTTTGTGTACCGTACAGCATTAGTTCATTTTACATTTGCCATCAACCCAACAACATGATTTTAATTTTTTACAACTTTTGTTTGCATTCTCTTCGAATTTACTTACATGGAGTCATGCCTCTTGTATAAAGTTTGTTTACTTACTATTCGAAAACATTGAGGACATAAGGACCTGAAATAACTATCTATGGCTGTAACTTGCTAACGGCTTGTTTTTATTGCTTGCCACAATTTTTTAGAGAAAAATGGTTAACAAATTATATCTAATGAAAGTACATTTATAGATGTACCTATGTAATAACGTATGCAGGAAAATATTCCTTTCATAGTTCTTCCCACTAACTTTTCCTCTCCATTTCCTGTAGTAAAGTGTTCTAGAGGCCCCTGTGGCCTATTTTCCATTGAAGTGTCGCAGCCTACGGCAACACAAAGTTAGCTTGTTCTAAGAACCTACACTTTTACCATGTCATATTTTGTACAACTGTGCGGGAGACATCGTTATAAGATTTCGCAATTGCTATGGAGATTGTTCCGAATATGTAGATTATTCTAATCCCATTAGGTTTTATTACGATAATTTAGTTGAGAAATGCATTACAATGTATTATTTTGCATAATCAACTAAGTGCTTTTTTGCTTAATCATCAGTATCAGCTATCTGGAAAGTTGCCAACTAGGTGTACGGTCTATGAACCACACAGATACGATTTTGCATTTTAAAATATTCCATAACATCGATAGAGTCGAGATTGAAAGTTGTCAGTTTGTTTATCGTAGTTTATTCCTGTACTGTTTCTTGTTTTTAGATGTTATTTAGATGAACACGTTTATCGTTTGCCGATAGAAGCTAAATCGTAAAACATTGACGGTTTATGGTTGAAGTTTAACTGCGTTTATTTACTTTAAACAGCATCCGTGTCTTATGAATATGCTTTTTAAGAGACTTCCAAATCTGTAAAACTTTTTTCCTACTACAGTCCAGTTTGTTTAATTTGTGTTTCTACATACTGATTTACTTCACACACTTCAACCCTATTTGGGAGGTTTGTGTCCAGCGGCGCCAGAGTGTCGTGTCACATTGCGAAAAGAACTTGCTTCATAAATAGGTTATTGTTACACGACCTTTTACGTCGCTTCCTTCGGGTTTCCATTTTAGGTAACCTTTATACCGAACTTTATTCATAACAAAAGCACGAGTCAGCTAGTAATATTTACGATGTTATTATCAGTACTTGTTGGTAAATAAATACCCCACACGGTTAGTTCGTTTTATGTTCCTAATGTGTGTGCTTAGTCATCCACGAAGGTAATCCAATTTGGCTGCCAATCGCTTCTTTTTGTGGTTTATTGCAGCACAATGTGGGCGATAGAGACTTGCGCTGCAGTCCGATTGAATTGTTTCCCCGACGGCTAGGTACTTTCCCGGATGTAGTTGACATTTTGCGCCTTTGGCGTTTCTATTGTAAGCAGTCCTTGTAACCACAAATTGCTATCATCGCTTATGATGTAACCTTTAACAAGAGCTGTGGACTATAATTCAATATGAGATCTTTACAGAAATTCAGTTTGAGTTAGTATTTTTTTGCAACAAAATAGCTTTTATTTTGTTGCAAAAAATACTAACTCATCAAAAGGCGAAACTTTCAACAGTAAGTACCTACTTGCTTTTATACATTTTATTCTTTCGTCTTATCCGCAATTATGAAAATCAAATAGGTTCTTTTAGAATTGTGTGATCAGGCTGATCAGTATGCCGACGTGGTCACAATACCAAGCAAAACAAAGAGCAATGAACTTGGAGGAAGAGTCCTTGCTGTTAACGATATGTTCTGAGTGTTACCATATTTGTTCTATCGGAAAGTGATTCACCCCGATAAAATCCGTTATAAAGTAGTTTTATTTCAATGTGTGAGATTCGCGTAAATCTAAGACAATACTAAGTGATTCACGTGTTGATATTGGTTCATAATAGCTGAGGACTTTTTTACATCATTACCGTTGAGGCAATATAGGTGTAACATAACATTTCATTCATGAAACTTATTGAAACACACCATAATTTAAGCTATCAGTATTATAGATTGTTTTACTTGTAACACATAAGCTGAATTTTCATTGCCGGGAACTCTAATTTTTAATATTTATTATTCTTATTCTTTATTGTACACAAAACACTTACATAAACAATTAATAAATAGGACACCACATGCACAGGCGAGCTTAATTCAAATGTATATTATGTAGATATGTATAGATATTGCTGAATTTTTAGTTAAATTTTCTTTTTCTATGGCCAAACCTAGAATATTACTGGCCAGTAAAGGGCTGACGAAGGTTATAAAATGTTTTGTAGCGGTTTTTATGCTTGGGTTTCATTAATGTTGTATCTAGGGTCACACGTGTGGCCTGTTTTGTGTACAAAAACACGTGCTCTTGACACAGCTGCACGGCTGTCGTCTATTTTGGTAAGTTAAAACTTCTCCCTTCTAGAGCCAATGAAGTATGGGGCATTAGCTATTTGATTAATATAGAGTTATTAAATAGATACGAACTCTGTGTGCTTTGAGAGACTCGTGTGTGATCTTCTAGGTAAACTACAACTAGATATAAATCTTCTTGACAATGTAAATTTCCTGCATTTGTATTTATTTACACGATTATACCGATGTTTGTCAATAGGTGCCCATTATTTAGGTGGTTTTATTTTACATTATTCATTTATCCTCGTTAAAATACTTAAGATCCTTCCTCTAGAAGATTACTCAGTGTTAATAAGCGATACATTTATTTTTTGAATAGAAGGTTCCATATTTCTTTCTAGATCTAGTGATTGGCGCGTATCATGAAAACATTCTCTTCGTCTTTGTACCTTGTCCACATCATTATATTATTATCCTGATACACTTTCTAGATTCTCTTGAATTTGGTTAATACTACTTAGCCCAATGGTAAATGTTCGGTCTTTATTAAAAATGTAACTACCGGATGTGATGCCTTTAGATATCTAGCTGTAGTGATAGCCGCGTATTGCTTATTAATAAACGGGAGATTTTTAGTTAGTATGTATAAAAATTGTAAGTAGGTATACCTTTGTACATTAATTTATCAGTTCAACAGTTCGTTATTTTTCAATTTATTTAATGACGTTCATATTTCCTGTTATTGTTGTAAATTCAACTAATTAACAGTTACTGATTAGAACACTATTTAAAATTATCCACACTTCTCTGTTATGGTACGTTTTTGTATTATACAATTTCCTCTTTATTATTTTCCTTTGTGGTAAAATAATTAATGTAAAATGTAAACCTCTTAATAGTAAACAACGAAGTTAACACGTGGCGATTTATGTTTAAACATTTATCCCCAAGTGCTTGTAGTGAACGTTCGCGTGTGGTCTCTCTGACAGCTATGTTAGCTGCGCCGGCAAGCGGATGTTGGTTATTCCGCAAATTACATATCTATGTTTAGGGTGGTTACAGAATATTTTAATAGAACACGATGGAACAGGAGTGTTATTAAGTGAATTTCAAATTTAATCAGATATCTAATCCTTTGTAACTTGTAATATAGAAAGAAGAGATTTAAAGAAAGCAAAATAAAACGAAAATAATTCACGCCCGCTAATAATAGTAATCATAAACTTAATGTTGAAATTGTCTGTCCACAAAGACTAATTGATTTAGGTACCTACAAAGTAATGATATGTAAAAATGTATACGTTAGTTAGGTTTAGATGCAACAATATGTATGCTCAGGATTAGCATGTTATTTTATAGTTTGCATGCTTATTTCTAGCAATGTACGTATACATTTTGCTTTTGGCAATTTCTCATAAATAACATGTTTCGTGCTAATATTGAGTGTGGTGTTGGTGGTATGTGCTGTAGCAGTTAAGTATTAAGTCTGTATTCATCTAATCTCGTTAGATATAGTATATGTAGGTGTCACAGTATGGGAGGCCGACCTTCACCTGACCGTAGTCGTGGTCAGCCTCTATTATCCTATTAACCAAGCAACTATCCAATCTTAGGCCTGTCATTTAATAATAGAACCAATAACCACTTTACTATTGAATAGGTATTTCTAGATGCTTAACGTTTCATGTGTAAGGAATCCTGCTTGACTAAAGTACTCTGAAGAATAAAATAAACCATTCTATCTATCATTGGATTATGTTTGTCATCCTCTAATTTATTATTATTATAATAATAACACCCGATTTAAGCAAATAGCCAGTTAAAGTGTTAAATATAGTAGTAAATCATCATACACGACGTTCCTCTATCTAGAGCGGTATGCGGAAATGCAGACACGTTGAATATATTTGAACATCGTCTTTTAAAAGTCCAGTCCAAACATACTGTAATGAAATATCGGTCGGAGAGAAATCCTCGGCGTATCCGTCAGCCTTAACTATAACATCCATACTTTATTAGCTCCCCGCATGTTGTCCTACTAACCATCTTGTCAAAGCTAAGGAAGTAGATCTTTAGTAGATAGACACCATTTGCTTTACTATTGCACCCACAAAAATCTTTAATCAAGTATTGCTAAGTATTAGGTATATGTTATTTGGTAGTACGAGTTTATGTTATTTGTTAGGTGTATGTATGTGGTATGACGGCCCGGTGGCGTGGTCGGTAAGATACTTGCTTTTCACGCCGCAGCTCGTGGGTTCGATTCCCAATCGAGACAAACAACATGTCTGTTTGTCTCGAGTCGTGTAATTATGACTTATATGTATATATTTACAATAGAAAAGTCATCTGGTTTCCATAACACAAACCCTGCTTAGCTTGGGACCAGATGATGTGTGTTAATGTCCTAGAATACCTATTAAATAAATAAAATAAAAAATGTTATTGATTTAGCTGCATTCTACTTGTTCTAGAATCTTTACATTCCCTAGAAATTTTGAATAATTACTTATGCAGTTTTAGGTAGGTTCTGAAGGTTACATGGGCAATTTACTAAGACACTGGTTATAAAAAACAATAATATAGTGTAATGTATACTCTACCGAATCCGATAGTTACTCTACAACTTAACAAATATCTCCTCGAATGTCCAATCTTCAGGAATGCGACACTAAGCCAGCGACGTCTATTATTAGTTTCTCCGTTCCAGCAAATATTCTTGCTTCTCCTTTGGGTACAATTTGTTCATCTGTTCTATCTAAATCATAAGTTTTGTTGATTTGCTTAAATCCGCTAATTTCTGGAATTATTAATTAGATTTGATACATGTTATTGGTAAGATAGACCCTAAATCCATGAAGAAGGAAATACGCTGTGTACAATTAAAACTAAATAACTTACTTTCCTTTACGTAGAGCTATTTGGCTAATTTAAAAGTTGTTGTATTGTTTCTCATGCTTGACTTTTTGGTTAGTCAAGATAGAGCTAGATATAAATAAATGGATTAATTAGCTAAACGCATTGCAGCAAAATGTTGTGTGACCGTAGGACGTGATGAGGCGGGATTATTTAGCAATTTAAGCACAATTAATTAGTAATCGGTCACTAATTCAAAAGAAGACATGGCCAAAAATAGATTATGGCCACTGTAACTGCGTGTCACATAAGAAAATTCTGTACTAGACCTAGGCTAGGGACAATTATGCATTGTTTACGTTGTTTATATCGTTACAATGACTAGAGAAAATGTTTATTAATACGTGATCGCACACCAGAGGCTTCTTAGCAAGTCGCCGGCTCGTCGTCGTCGTTGAGAACTCTCGAGGTTACCGAGCTCTTGAGAAAAGGGTAGCTTATGTAACTAGGGGCCTTAATTAACCAAGCTTTTTTGAACAATTAACGCAAGAACATGCACTTGTTGATGAATAGGTAATACCATGAATAGAAATGTGTTGTTTTCTATGTGCGAAGTGAGTAGATACCTACTGTTAATATGATTTAGGTACGATTTACTGCTTATAAAGAGGCTACCTGATGTACCTAGGTAGTTCTAGTTGATGAGGTCTAAAATCTATCAGATGTTATAATAGTTATACTATAGTTATAGGTAATATTGGAAACAAAAGAAACCGGACTTAATAGCCAGTTTTAGATTTTCTTCACAATTGCTTTTTATAGGTACCTACACGCAAACCAACAATATACAAGTTATGTACTTACCATGAAAGTACAAACTTTTTATGATACCTACAGAATAGTTTTATTATAAACACAAAATTCCCGTGTGAAGTAGGAACCTAAACAATAAATAATCTAGCGTATAAATCGATAGGTAGTTGATAATTGAACTCGATACCCGTGGATTATAGGTTCTAGTGTGTGAATCGCGGATCTGATTGCACGAAGACTTGCGGGTCACTGGATATAGGGACATTGATGCGGGGGCTTGTTGCTACTGCTAAGGTTGGCTGTGACCATGAGACCATCTTAACTTAAATGAACGTTGCACAGGACGAAAACTGCAACAAACAACAAAAAAGAAAAAGTTTGCAATAAATTTTACACCAACATTCTTTAGAATCTTACTGTATTATTTTGTCGCAAGATAGCTTCTTCAAGTGTCATACCGTCTGTGTGAAGGTTATAGGGTTCGTTTTTGCTGGGCTTGCTCGAATTCTTCACTTTTCAGCCATGATAATATTTTATCTATGATTTAGACATTTTTCTAATGCTATTTTTGGATCTTTATTGCATGAGAAGACTGCAGTGTTATATACATACGTTGCAGCTATGGTTGCAGTCTCAACTTCTTCGGAGATGGCTAGGCGAGCAGTAAATATATTTTACCTAATACGGCACCCAGAACAGAACTTTGAAGCACGCCTGCTTCTGTGTCACTTAAATAAAAATCAGGTTTATGAAAACCTTTAGTCAATAAGATAGGTGTTTTTAATTAAAATGAAAAAAACAGATCTACCCACTAGACCAATGATTGACAATGTCATTGGTGTAAATGTAAACTCGACGGTCAGACCGACACAAGTTCCGCTTCCATAGGTCTACCGGTGACTCATACAAACAAGGATTATGTTACTAAGCAATTAGCTAAGACAGAATTCTAGTCTTCAAACTCAATTTGTTCTTACAATAGTTTGTTTCAACAAAAATTTATACGCTTTGTACACAGTCACCGTTACGTAAGGATCCAGTAAAATAGATTATTTAAGCAGCCGTTATCAAATAAATATGCATATTGCATATTATACACCAATCGACTTATTTATATGCATCTTCAATGAAAAGTACAGTTATTAAGACTCCTGGAACAATGTATTTAGAGCGTCTAGAATGCTAACCTTCTAGTTATAAACACCTGCCATGCTACAGTGCTCGCTTTTATAATTCCAACATAAAATTAATGTCAATGACCTACAGTTTGTAGATTTAAAACTATGTAACTGACTGGTAGATTTTGTTGTAAAATATTCACTAATAGTTACTCATTTTGCATGGTTGCATTTGCGCAATGGTAGATATTGCATGAAAGTGTTCCAATATGCAGTTGCAGATTAAACCCAAATTGAAAGCAAGTTCTAAATATTCAGCCAATTATTACAAACAACCATCTAACTTACTAAATATTTTACTATCACGCACTAAAAATATAAATTTTAAGCCTCGACCAAACATTTTTGCAAGAAGATACATTTTCCCCAATAATTTGTATGTCAAACATGAATCCTACATCAAACTGGCCTTATTTTGAATCCGGTTTATTGCCTTACGTGTAATCAAGGTCGCACTGGATGATCACGAGTAAGCTGCCATCTTTGGCAATCCCACCAGGCAAGATTCAAAGGCACCATATGGCTGCACATCGGTCAAGGGTATTTCCAACAACCACTTGATAGTTCAAAGAAATTTAGGCGCTTTGATACATAATATTTTTATGTAAACCATATGACCCAGATTGGCAATATAAATGAAAATGTGATAAGTGACGTACTGAATGCTCAGTCTTTATTGTTAAGTAGGTAACGTTACATGCTAAGTTCCATTAAAGTCTTTCACGAGGTTTTAAAATCTTGCCAAGATGTGTTTACAATTGTACAGTTGCGTCATTTTTAAATATTTCTGGTGTTGTTATTATTTTTCCAATCATCGATTTTTGATTTATACTAGCAGCTGCATTTGCTGTTGGTTCGATTTTCCGATCATGAACGTAATATAAATCCAATTCGATCCCTGTCCTGATAGCTCGATAGACGAGTAAAATTACGTTACCGGTGAACGTTATTTGCATAGGTTCAATCGGACAGGATATTGATGTCTGGACAAGTTAATTCATTTTCTAATACTCGTCATACGTAATCTATAGGTAAAGTGGATATGTAGTCCCCCAATTATGAGCTATGTTAAGTATTTATAGGCAAAAAGTCATTTTAAATTCACACGTTCAAACAGCGAAAGCTTTTTAGGCACCACAATGATTAAGATATCTAAACGATATACCAACTCCAAAAATATATCCGTTTGTTCTCACGCGGCTGCTCTTTATAAATCAACATAATTTGGTCTGAATACAACTTCACAATGAAGCGCTTTCTTTTTCAAATTCTATTTAGCATTTTATACGTTTTGTTGATTAAATAACGTAACAGTTAAAGAATCAACATAACGGATGAGCAGCTGTAAGGAACAATCAATTAAATTAGCATTGAGTAGCTTTATTCATGCAGTCCGCTTATATTGTTTGCGTCTGATCAATCCTTGCTTATTGTATTGCACGCAATTGGATCATCCAAGCACATCGGACGGATTGCCAATTTAAGATCATTGCAGTTTGAATAGCTACTCTTGCGTAAGCATAACAAGGTTTACCAACATCTTTTTTCCTTACTCTACCTACCTCTAAGTATACTTACAATATCATCTAGTCATCATTATTTAAGTAAATTGTACCTCAACCCAAATAGTTTCGGCTTTTATGCAAATTGTATCTACTATTTACACTTTCTCATCTTATCCTATATTGTCAAAGACTCACTCGTCATATTTTCTAATTTGGTTACTTGTGAAATTATCTCAAATTAATCCTATAATAAGTGCTGCTTATCTTCATTCCGATGACGTTGAATTTCCACAACATTTTTCTTTTAATGTCAATGTGTAATGCGGTCGCCCTGTTATTATGCTATTCCTGTAAGTGTTCAATATTAATTAGAACATTTAGTTAATGAAAAAAAAAACGTTTATTAAGTTCTGTTAAGTTTTGTACAAATGTCCGCCTGTTTCCATCCATGTGTCGACGGACGACGCGCCCTAGTCGCGCCCCTCCGACCGGCGCGGTCGTCGGCATTACTAGTCTGGTAGTCCCAGCCTCGGCCGTCTCGGGTATTGACGTGCGCGTCATTATCACACAATTTTTCATCTTTTTATAAGTACAATCATTATCTTTTGTAACTTAAGTGAAACTTAGTGGTGTTTGTTGATTCTGTGAGACTTTTTCGCGTGATTGCTTCGACTTTCTGCTTTAGTTCTATACCCTTTCAGGTACCTAATGTATATTATGTTTTTCTCAGCTGTTACTATTGATATCAGTAACTATAAGTACATAGATTAGTTTTATCAGGTACTTATTATTTTATGCATATTTCTGAGTAATTGTCGTTCTTAATAGAAAGGTTCCTTTAATATTTTTTATTTGTTATTAATAACTTTGCGTATTAATACTCAAAGGGTAATAACCAGCTTTATTTGAAATTAATCAGAATAATGTTTATTAGGTGCTATTTAGTAGGTAATAGATGTAGACAATAAGCACATCAATAAATCACCATCATTTATTTGCTAGTTGCATTATTGACTACGATAATGTTTTGATTACATTAAACTATCACTGTCTTGGCTTAATTTCTTGTTTGTAAATATGGATAAAGTATGAATGACTAGTAATACATTAAGTCAAAGTTCTAAATGTACCTATATAGGTACCTACTATTGCGATAAGAAATTATATAACGAACATAACATATTTCATAGTAATTATAAGTCATTAGACCAATGTTTAGTACACGCAATTCGTAATTTAGCGATGAATTAGATGCATTTACATACGAGTTGTGGTAATAGCAATGCATTATGTATACTCAACATTCGACACACACAACAAATTTATGGAACTTCTCTACCACTACAAAGCTGCCATGCCACTAGTACTTCTCTAAACTATCAACAACGACACACGTAAAAATATAATTTTTGGGTGTTGCCTTGCCAATTTTGTAAGACACAGAAACTGTCGTAGATACTGCAAACAACCAATAAAACTGAAAGTTACTACTTCTCTCCAGCCGTAGCATGTAGATATTGTCTCTCTATGTAGAGCTGCCGAAATGTTCGATCTAACATGTTTAACACAACCCACATAGGTGATCGAATTAACTTGATTTTTAAGGTTCTACATGCAGTGCGATGCCAGACAAAATCAATGACACTGAGCAATTTAGCATTCGTAGTGTGTATACTCAGTGTGAGGGTGGCATGGCACAATAAGGGGGACCTCTATTGGGATAATAAAACTATTTGCTATGACAACCAACAACAGTATAGTTGAAATTTTGTAATTAAGTTTTTTTTTTATTTTAGATTAATTCAGTTCTAATGTGTACAAAGACTTCACGTTGGTTTTTAGGTCCATATATTTTTAATGCAAATGCATTAAGTATATGATTTCTTTTTGGTAAGAGGTGTTTAATTAGGTACCTACTTACTCAAATATATTAAACGGTATTTTTAGTTAAAGAATTCGAAGATCACTAATTTTTTTTCATTGAGAAGTCACTGTTCTTACGAAGCTGGCTAGTCTTGTTAGAGAAATTACGTACTATTATTGCAAACTACACCCTCAGATAAATTGCCATTTAGTAGCAACTTTTAATACAAAACAACCAGCATATTTATTACTGAGGTCAAAGAATAAAATTAGTTTTGCTCGTAGCAGGGGAAACGTCTGATCCAATAGCGGTTAATGTCATAGGGGTCGTTTAAATGACAAGGCCCATATTTTAGGTAATAAGTAAGGTAGGGGATCATGTTATCGGTTGTTGAAAGTAGGACAACAATGTCTCAAAAATACATACTACATGTTTATAACTACTTTTAAAACCAGTGCAATATAATAAAATACTTCCAAACATATAAATTTTGTGCATTTTGCAAAATTGGCTTGGTAAAATTAAAACAGATATCAAACTTGAAAAGGTTGCCTTGTGATTACGATATAACTTTATTTATAAATTAACAATTTGGATAAAAGAATGATAAAAGGAAGATTATAGGTGAATTAGATAAGATTATTATAATGACGTTAATATTAATGTAGGTAGTTAAATAAACAATATCATTTCATTGTTATTATCAACAACTGCCTCGACAACGCTATCGTACCTCAATATTTCTGAAATCATGAAGTCTGTCGCCAACGAAGTCTTCTTGAATCCTTTGGTTCATCGAACAGTTATCGTGATACTTGAACGAAGTTATCTACCGAGGTGTACTGTAGTTAACTTAGCCATAAGTTCGGCTTAGACCTTTTGTCTACCGTCACCATCACCGGGGCCTCTAGACAAATTACAAAAATGACAAAATGTGTAGGATTGACATAAGATTGTCACGTGACATTTCGAATGTTAATGTCAATCCCATATATTTTATCCTTTTTGATCTTTCGTTATCGCTTCGCTATGTAATTCGTCTAGGCGCGCTGAGGCCTGATACTCGCGCTTTAGACATTTATCTCTTATAGACAATTGTCGAATAAAAATAGCGGATACCATTGAGAACTGATGAAATCACCATTATTTTACGACATAGACCATTAGACTCATTAAACATAAATGTCTAAAGCGCGGGAATCGGGGCCCAGGACAACAACGAGAACGAAATGACAGAAGGTAGCGATAGACAATGATATCGTACTACGATACATTAACTATAGCTGCCAGTCCCTAGCAAGCAAGTCGCGCGTCACGTCGTTGTCATCATGGATCATGCCAGGAAAATCTCGGTGTTGTTGACATCCCTGTAACAACGGCGGTGGACAAACTGCTTTAGGATTGATGTTGCTTGAAAGATTAGGTTTATTGCATTGCTGGAATGCAAAGTTCGCTTTCCAATTCGCTTCACTGTGTCTCTTAATCACTAGTCGTGAACTTTTAAATACATACCACTTAAATGTCAATGCCACGTTATGCACGAAAGAGTTTTGGTTAAATGGCCCTTTCTTTTTAAAATGAAGTTCTTTTACGATGCTTATAGTAGAGCGAACTGGCAGAAATCTGTCGAAAAGGCGTCTGTTGACGTTTCCGTCTCTCTTTCTTGTTTCTATACGGTTGTGATGCGTGCGTCTATAGAGTTGAGATGTAGGTATAATCTCAATTCTACACATAAGTAAGTAAACATTAATTTAAACAGGGTTCCGTACCTCAAAACGAAAAACGGAGCCCTTATGAAGATCCCATCGTTGTATGTCTGTGGGCCTGTCACAGCCGATTTTCTCCAAAACTACTGGACCGTTGAAATTTGATACAGTTATGTGGGGACGTAGTTTGTAAATAATTGAATTTTGAACCATTTTTTAGGGTTCCGTAAGTACTTATTTTATTTAAACAGAAAATAGCCTACTGAGTTTTTAGCAGTGTTTCTCAGTAGCCGCCAGTGATTCACTGCACGGTAGGAAAAGAAATTGGATTATTTTATGTAAACTCAGGACTCAAAAAAAGTATTTTCATTTCATTGCAATTTTGAGGTGTTCTCTGACCGTACAAATTGTACAAAGATAGTAAAAAATCGTTGTTAGGTATTGTCTAATTTTAACAGTTTTCTGCACAGTCATTGTACTAGGTACTCTGTCAATTTAGTTACATTTTACCTTATTGTCGTGCACCAGACTGGTGTGGCGCTAAAGTGCCCTACGTTTCCGGTCCCGCCCTGTCTGATCCGTTAATGGCGCTGAAAGGGTTACGAACTCAATAACCCACCCATTGTTATATACTTCATCACTATACAATTTAATACAATACACTTGTTTGTTTTGTTACCAAATACAGGTTTACATGTCAACAATATTGTTTTGTTAATCATTTTTAAGTTAATCATAACAAAATGTTTGTGATGAACTCCGATAGAAGTGTATTGTCTTTATAAAGAAAGCGATAAAGCAGATGTTACAAATATTTGAAATCTTTTATCGATATGTCTGAAGATTAAATCTTGATAAGTTGGTATCAATTACATCAATAGAGTTGGGTCAGTAGGGCTTCTCTTGAATATTAAAGAGTTGTACTTAAGTTTCTTATTGTATATTTGTCTTCTTTTTAATTTTAAGAGCTACGGCCTTATTTATAAAAAAGTTATAAGACTTTAGTTGAAATGGACTTTGTCTCTTTTTTTCTATGATAATTGTCAAGATGATAGACAAAGACCAACGAATTATTAACCTATTTCAGCTATAATGCCCTTAAAATACGTTTAGGAACACAGGGGTTTAGTTTTTTCCATGTGTCTCTACTAAAGAGTAGAGACCTGTTTTTGAAATTTTTAAGTAGAGACTATTTAATTTATCTATTTAAAAATGCTAATTAGGTACTGTTGTCTTCAACATAATAAATTTCAAAACAATTAGGTACTACCTAAACTGATTTAAAATAAAAAAAAATAAGTAGTAAGCACTTGTGTGTTTTTCAATACAAAGCAAATGAGGCCATATTCGATGGGTTTATCTTGTATAATTTACAAGTCCCTGAAACTATTTTCCGATTTGATCACCAGCATTTCCGTCTTAAGTAAATTATTGCAATTTTACTGAATAATCGCAAGTACGCTGAATTTGTACAGAATCGAATGTCAAAAAGTGATACTATTTCTCCAAGATTTGACCCATAAATACACGTTATGAACCCATTTCATTGAGAATCTATTTCATTGGCTGTCTAATCTTCTACTACTTTCATTGGATGTCTAATCTTCTACTACTTTTTGTATAGTGGTCTATAAGTACAACAATTGATTAATGTCCGCGGAACACCAGCCTTGCCCTCACTCCTATTACGATTACGACCGATATAATAATTTAATACGTGGCCGTCTAGTTAATAAAATGAACTCGCAGTACAGCTTTTAATTTGAAGTTATTTTTTAACTTTATTTAACTCCTAACTTGGTCCGCGAGAAGTAGCGCTTTATCTCAATGAAACACTTTATCGAAAGAAAAGGTAGCCTGTTTTGAAATTCAGACCTTAATGCATTCAATACCGGCATTATTGAATAACAGTGTAACATGAGTCCATCCATCAAACGTTCGCATTGATTTCATTAGGAATATTAGTAAAATATGGCACTAAAATATGGCTTCATATCAAAATTAACCACTCTCATCTTAACCGGATAATATAAGAATTTTTTGCAAAAATGTACCGTCAAGAAAAAGTGACGCAACTGCCATCTTGTTTCTAAGTAACGAGAAAACGTGCGTTACTTGTGCTCTTGACTTTTCCAATGTGACCAGTTTTTGTTGAGGCTGGTGCTGGATGGAATCTGTAATTCAAATCAGGAAGAGTTCTGTACCATGTTAGTACAGTCAGGTTTACAATCGGAAAGTTTGGTCAGTCGTCAGTCTGTCTGACACAGCCATCCTACTATATTTTTATATTGACATACATACTCATGTTTATGGTAGCAGAAGGTGTAGATAAGCAGAGGTGAATCTCAGGTGAACTTACATTACACCGCCGCCGTCGTGCGGGCGTGAACCTCAAAGCGCTCATGGGGCATGATTCCCAGCTTCAAGCTGCTTTATTTTACAATTTTTAAAAAGTTAAGTATAAGTCAATGTAAATGCATAGGTACTGTTTGTAAGTTGACTACAAAAAATGAAAACGACTTCCCTTTTATCTCTGTAAATACTTGGCCTAAAACATGGAAATTATAAAATGTAGAAAATATAAGAAGTATAATATTTAAATAATCTTCAATTATAATCAAACCTGTCATGCCAGTTTCTTTAACTCGCATTGGTTAGGTTTTTTGCTGTGTTAACAACCATAATTTGTTGATCTCATTCTTAGTAATTGCTATTCATTACAACCTAGTATAGTATTATATTATCTGTGATTACAACGCACACTAATCCACAAGTTACATAGTATTAAGGCCTCTCCTAAATTACTCTATCTGCTTTTCTTATCCAGCTCTTACCAGCGTTACAGAGATCGTCACTGTTCCTAGTCTGAAGGCGTCTACGCTACGTTTGCCAATCGTGGTGCATGTATTTTAATGAATTCAAAACGTGCTGTCTAGATATTCAGTTAAGCAATATTGAGGTATGGCTTTTAATACCAAGTTGGCGAGAAGTTTCACTTAGGAAACGTGACGTGATTGATATTATTCCACGTTTGTTTACTTTAGTGTCAATCAATTGGAAAAACATTTGCTTAGTTGTTCGCAGAAGCTATGTTTACTCTGGTGACCAAGTTATGGGTTGTTTGTATAGTCTGAGGTTTATTGGCGTTGAAATCTGGGACACTTCTAATCTGCTACAAATTACCTACTAAAGTGACATAAGGTAGGTGAGGGTGAAGAAACTTCTGTGTTGATAAGTTATAGGTAGACTACCTCGTTGGCGTAAGGGTATACCTTGTTCGTAGCCGTCGTAGTCGCGGATTCACACCCGTGCTGGACCAAAAAATGTGAAAGTTTGAAACAAACATTGAATTTTCTATTTTCTAAGCACTAGTCCGTTGTTAGAAGTGATTGGTGGGACACCCCTGTGCCTTAAAGAGCATGTTATGCAGTTGATTCTGCGGCCTATCTCATATCGGTCATGTTGGACAGCCGTGCTTACCGTGTCGCACCGGACTTTTTAATTCGAGGAAATAGAGAACACACACTTGTGCACTGTAATATCTCCTATGTACCTACTTACCTGAATAGTTAGCATTTTACTTGAGCATTTTAAGCAGGCTTAATTTTAAATTACCATAAAATAGGTAGTTTAATATTGTACGCCCTAAATATTCTAAGTCAGCGAATATTCTCAAATGTTTTTTCTTCTCTAATAAACTCCAGACCACGGATATTGGTCGTTAACGTTATAAAATGTTCAACAGAAACAAGCCACACACCTTAAAGAAACTTTGATGTATTTTTAGACATTTGTTTTTGTCTAAATATTTATTTGAGTTCATATAAATATAAACAATTCAAAGAAGAACATCGATTTAACCATTCCAGGATTAACATAAAACTGTGTAGAATAATTTAAGAGTAAGACATGACTGTAATTGAATTGTGATCGTCTGTTCTCAATATAATGACTTGGGGGTCTTCAAAGTCACAGCTTAATCGTCAATCAATAAATACAATCATCGATAAAAAAAATCAATAATAATAAAAATAATAAAAAAAGTAAAGTAATCAATATAAGTATTCTACAGTTTCCCGGTTTTCAGATACATAATAATTGACCTCAAATGCAAATCGTATTGCAGATTTTTTGACACTGAGCTATTTGATTTTTTTTTCAATTGAATACATTAACCTAGATTCTTGTGTATGTCGGCAAACTGACGCTCAAAACAAAATAATAAATTTCGTTCGCGATTTTGTCCGCCTGGAACACCTAACGACAATCTACCTGGCACATTCCTGAATATATTGCCGACTTACTCGACCTTTTTAGGTTACTTCAAATTTGATTAGTAGTAGTTGATTTTTGCGTAATAGACGAGATCAACCGGTAGTATTCATTTTTAGTGATTATTGTATGACCTTATGAAAGTTAGTATTATTCAAATCAACCTTTCTTGTCGTAATACATTTGTAAATTAAAGTAAAAACTTGATTGCGTATTAGCTTTACCGCTGAATAAATTCAACGTCTATTTCATCAAATTAGGCCTACGTGCTTCCTTGCA
Source organism: Meganola albula (assembly GCA_936450015.1). Lineage (NCBI taxonomy): Eukaryota > Metazoa > Arthropoda > Insecta > Lepidoptera > Nolidae > Meganola > Meganola albula. The sequence goes on from OW388147.1 coordinate 12,089,483, forward strand.
GTCTAAACGTAACCAGCCTTCTACAGAATATCAAGTTTTTAAAACGTGGCTTTCAACAAGAAAGTTAACTTAGGGTCCATTTACACCAACAGAGCAGTCAGCCACGTGATGTGACAGTAATAAAAATTTTTGTCACCATTCCAAACGATAAACAGTATCAGTTGTTATCGAACTCCTTAACACTTTCACTGCAGCTGGCGAGTTATCTCGTCTTATTAAATGCGCTCTCACAGACAGTAGGCGAGAATAACTCGTTTACCAAAATCTGTCGCCACAGACGGCATGCCAAAATCTAAAACTACTTCTACAGACGGGCCGATCTTACGCTGTAGGTACCGAAAGTCCTCCCAATGTTGAATATGTTTTTAAAGGTGATCCAAATAGGATCGGCACTGTCTTGATAGATAAACAATTTAAACCAGGGAGCGAATTACTCAAACCTTTATATTTGTATACTCGCCTGCCGCACACCAGGACACATTCTTTTGATGAGTTATCTCGCCTTCCGTTGGTATGTCAAAGCATTTATGCTAAATCGAGTTATCTCGCTACCCGCACAGGGACGCAACGTTCATTTTGCTGAGCCCTTCCGTGCGGAGGGTTTAGTATAACTTAGATCTGCAGCGAAGGGGTTATTCGTCTGCTTTTTTAATTTCTTAAGGCAAAGCTGTGTGCAATGGCCCTTAATGGAAATCGACCAGTGGGGCCATTTTGATGAGTCTCGTCTTTTTTTTTGTCATTGTCGTAATGGCGTATCTGATTAGCATAAACGCTTTGATGGAGAGCCTTGTTTTATTCATGTACAATTGTTACATGAGACCATAAATTTATCTACGTGATAAATAAAACTTTCTTTATGCCTTTTAGCTTCAAATACCCTCGACTAATAACGTAACGAAACGTTCTTATCACAAACTTCAAAGCGTATCGTCGTGCTGTGAAATTCCCAACTGTTTTAATTAAGCTGAAAGTGATGAAAAACATACATTTTCTCATCATTCTCATTCAACAACTTATTCCATTAGAAGTGGTTGCGAGTTACTCTTAACTATAACCAGCTTTATGTTCACTGCTCTGCTCGTGCGTTTATCTTATTTTACTAGAGACCTGGTACGTCTTTGTAGAGATGCAATAATATATAAGCCTTTCTTGAAAAAAATTGGTTGCCTGTAAATTCGGTATACGGGCGAAAGTTTTACGTGACAACGACTTTGAGTGGTAAAATAATTTTAATGTGAATATTCATTCGTATAGTAGGAAGAAGGATGAAACATAGTTGAGTGGGAGAGAGACGCAAGGCATTCGGCGGGCCTCTCTCTCGTTCGGTGACTCATCGTAACGTTACCGAGCGTTACACTTTTTCATAAGTGCCTCCCAGCCGCAACCTAATTTAAGACGTTGTCACGTCAAAAATTACTAATTGTTGGTGAATAATCTATGGACAAAAACATAGGTTTCCTACTTTCTCTACCATATCAATAATCATTTCAGCGGTATATGCAATAGTAATAGAGTAATAAACAGACAGACAGTTAGTTATGCATTTATGTAATTATTACTAGCAGACTACGCAAACTTGAAAGAGTCCGTAAAACTGCTAAAGATTAAAAATTGTTTATTTCAGACAGCTTACAGTCCATATTTGTTAGTAACAATAAAAAATCTATATATTTATTTATTGAGAAACAAGAATTGGGATTAGGATGGCAGTGCTTCTTCTTTTAGCAGCAGACAACGACTTTAGACCTTCACCGTGGCCTCGCGTTTAAACAAGCGGTCCTACGGCCTGGTAAAAATAAACAGCAGTTAGTCGTGGGCGCAGACGGCGCGTCGCTTACGACACCCGTGACAAATTGAACACGTATTGCTTCGTTCTAACTCGCACCAAGCCCCTTGTGTGGGGTACAATGACCTTTTAGTCCTTGTGTACTGATTAGATTACCTGTAACGATGCAAAAATATAATCACATGTTCCATTTACATTTAGTGGGATAGGTATTTTGACTGCGCCAAAATGAGGGTTATTGTTTTTGAGCTGCATAGTTGCAGCTATTTCTATGTCACGCTCTGGAGGCTAAACAGCTTGACAGATGCTGTCTGTACTCTAAAGTTATTAATCTGGCTGAGAATTTCCTTCGTTATGTTTTCCAATTCATGATCTTCGCTCTATACCTAACCGTTTATCCTAACCATTGTTGGTTCCACGGCAAATATAATCTATTGCCCTTTCAGGATGCTAATTCGGTTGGCTATGTCGAGTAGGGTTATGACCTCAGCTAGGGTGGCACGAGCTCTATTAAGAAACTAACAGCTTACCCTAAGGTGTATATAAGCAAGGAGGGTCTCTCACATTTGCCAACTATGCTTAACTCCACCAAGTCTAAATCCTAAATCTGAGGCCCTACTCGAGCTTCGAACTTGCTGCTACATGACTAATGGGCCAGCTACTCATATACTGAACCGACAACACTGAAAATAGGTTGACTAGCGTGAGAAACATTTTATGTCACAGCAAACAACAAAATACTGCAATAAAATTGAATATAGATGTGACGAGGCCGACTGGAGGCCTCCGATTCATGAGAACCATTCTCTGTATTTCAATTGCTACATAATACAATACACCTCTAGGTTTTGCTCATTGTTGCCCGTTTCACCATTAGATGTGCCGATACCACACTTTTTTTCCAACTCTCGGCAATTTTTATACAGTTGAATGCCTTGTACTAGAAATACAAGTTGTACAGTTGTACCTACACTTGCTAAGAGTCATAAAATTGTAAATGTGTAAATGTAACCGTGGACCTTGCTGTTTTTAAATACGAATGTATAAATAATAATAATAATATAATATAGTGGGACATTAACACACACGGTCATCCGATCCCAAACTAAGCAGAGCTTGTACTATGGAAACCAGATAACTGGTAATATACTACTTAAAATACTTTTCTTTTGTAAATATATACTTAAATATAGATAATTACACCCAGACACAAGACAAACAGATATATTTAAACAAATGTTTGTCTCGGGTGGGAATCGAATCCACGACCTGCGGCGTGAAAAGCAAGTATCTTACCGACCACGCCACCGGCCCGTCAATTTTAAGTCAAGTACATATCCAATCAACAATACTTATAAGTACGTAAAAAATATTATCTTACCACATATTCAATAGACGTTTATTACGTTCATAAATAGTTGACAGTTATTCTACCATAAATTGTATTAAAATAGGTGCAGTGAGGACAATAAGTTTAGCATACCCTAGAGATTGGTTCAGTGCAACCGCGCCCAGAGGAACCGCACAATAGCTTGGCCACAATACCGCTGCACTGCAACAACGCAACTGAATTGTGATTACCTATTAATGTCGCAGTATCTCACCAGCACAGCCCTAGTACCTTATTTATTTCACTTTTCGTTTGTTACAGAACATGTAAGTGCTACTCGCTATGGAGGAAGACAGCTCGACTTGCGCCGAGAGCCCCGGCCCGGTTGCGGATACCGCCGACGTCTTGTCCACTGACAATGTTCCTAATCAAGAAGCCAAGTCCACGACAGAAATCCTAGCCACTAGCATTAGTAATCTAAGTATAAAATGTGAAGATGACAATAACAAAACAGCCAATGAAAATAAAGATGAGAGTGGGATCGGTGGCGACACGGTTATCGAAGATGATAAAAGCCCGGCCCCACTGCTTAAAGAGACGTTCGTAGAACACGAGGTGAGCGAACCTAACGACGATGCGAGATCGTTGGGTGACTTGGACAGTTTACCGGCGGGCGACGAGATGGCTCTGGGTGCTGCGGGTAGTGACAGCGGAGTGGAGGGGTGCGGGCGCGCGCTAAGCAGCGGCGGCGGGTCGCGCTCGTGCGCCTCCAGTGTCGTGTCGTGCGGCTCCGGCTGCGGCTCCGAGAGCTCGTCGCTGGCCGGCGCGCCGCCACGTCCTCGCAGACGCGTCAACGTCAACGTCACTGAGGTCAAACGCAGTTCACCGATCGCCTCCTCAACTCCTAGACCGGTGACGGCGCCGCGCGGACCCAATTTAGCGACTCGAGAACGGGCCAGAAGTAGAGAGAAACCGACTCCGCCTGAGAAGCCGCGTCCGCTGACGCCCAAACCTCGTATCAGGCCTACCGGCGATTTGCCCAATCTAGTTCGAGAAAGTCCGGCGCTGCGGGCCAAACCCACCAAGACGTCGGCGGCTCGGTGCCGGACACCGAATTCGCCGAGCGAGGAGAAGCGTTGGCCCTCGAACGGGCCTCGGTTACCGTCGGTGACGGACCAGAACGCGACGCGGGCGGCCGCCGACAAGTACGCGACCCTGCCGCGGCGACGTCGCGACGGCGTAGAGCCGGACGGCTCGCCGCGACACGACACCACGCCTCCCTCGTCACGACGCCCCACCGTCACTCGCTCCGCCTCCTCGCGCTCCACCGTCAAGACCCGTGTTCGCATTTACGCCGAAAAGACCTCGCAGACAGTACTGCTCGGGACGGATATCGAGTCGGCACTCGCGGGAATCGTACCGAACGTCGATAAGTAAGTCTGCTAGAAACTGCAACGCCATCGGGGTCACATCACTCACCAAAATTTGTAATGACAGCGTTCCTCGTTCCAGTCGAGTGGAGGTGAGCCGCTGCCACCGCGGCGTGCAGGCGAGCGGGCGCGAGGCGGAGGCGGCGCGGCTGGCGAGCGCGGCGGCGGCGGCGAGCGAGGAGCGCGAGCGGCGCGCGCGGGCCGAGGCGGCGCTGGCGGCCGAGCGCGCCGCGCGCCTCGCCGCCCTCGCCGAGCTCGACCGCAACTCGCAACGCTTGCTCGATCTCGCAGGCGCCGGTAACTGGCTGCACTTGCACATTGTCAAATATATTCGTCACTAGACAGGTGCCGCGTCGTATACTATATACTGAAAATACGTAGGAAGACTGACTACCGAATTCAAACTAACTTTTGGTTTGCCTGTCTCGAAGAATAGATGTGAAAAATACTTAATTTGTTTGATATTTTTATTGTTAATTGATCTTGTTGGTATAAAGAAACTAGGTCCTTTCGTCTAAATAAATTATTAAAAGAAAACTACCATATCTTTGCCTGCAAATTTTAACGACGGTTTACTATAGCTTACTTCGCTACTTAACTTATATGACAATATATTTATTACTTAAGATAAAGGTGCTATACAAGATAATGTGGCATTGGAAACTCGTGTGGAAATAAATTCAACAGGTGTAATAATAAACACGACCTTTTAATGCCAGGGTAAATCAATGTGACCTACAGAAACTTAATAACAACTTACAAAAGCTGTTTTTAATTATTTTACGCATTATCTGAAGGCCAATAGCATGTTGATGTGAGGATTTAAAAGCAATCGGCTAATTGAACTTGTCAATTATATTTTTATCCAATTCAAACTAAAATTGCGGATGAAAATTATACTTTAGAAACTGTCATTGCTAAAATTAATCGGCCTTAGTCATAATTCTTTCCACTCAAAATCAGGTTGTAACTTTCGACTTTTTACTCCTAATTTCTTATACTATTTAGCTTATGAAAATAACCAGCACCATTATGTGTGTAGCAGGTCATCAATATCTTTGTACTTAATACATGTCTAATGTTATCGCGCGTGGTCAGTTCGTATGAAAACCATTACTTTCTTATTGCGCAATGGGATAAACACTATTCTCGGTCCTTGCGCTCGCCTACCTAATTTCATTTGAATCGGTTCAAGCGTGAAAAGGTTACAAACAGAGTTATTTTTATATTGCAACAGGCGCGGGCGCCGGTGCCGACGGATGTTTGCGAGCGTTGGAAGAACAACTGAGGTCTGCCGGCGAGCTCGCAGCTCGGCAACGAGCCGAGATCGACGCTCTTAGGGAGCAATGCAACAAATTCCACATCGTAAGTACTAAAGTCGTTCCTCCTGTTACATAAGACATCGTGGTCACGTCTGTGCTTTCACTCCCCTATTTTAGTCTAGTACGTAAAGGATCGAATCGTTGTCGTCAGGAGGCGTGCACGGCTCGCGAGAGCGCTCGGGTCGCGGAGGCGCGGCTGAGCGAGGCGGAGCGCGAGGCGGCAGAGATGCAGGACTTCCTCGCCGCCGAGACCGGGGCGCTCGGCGACTCGCTGCGGGACGCCGAGGCCGAGCTCGCCAGGGTCTCCGCCGACCTCGACAAGAGGTACGTCTGCGCCGGACCGGACGCACCGTCTCGCGTCGGCTCGTCTTCTCACGCGACGTACTGTCCAGGCGAGCGGAGTGTCGGCAGCTGGTGCGGATGTGCGAGCAGCGCCGGCAAGAGACCCTCGCGGCCACCGCGCGCGGCCGGGGCGCGCGCCGCGCTCTGCACGCGCTCGACGCGCTGGCGGCGCGACTGCAGCGCGTCACGCGCGCCGTGCACTGCGCCTACCGCCTGCCGCCCGACGCCGCCGAGCCCACCGTCTACCACAACCACTTGTACAGGTACACACACTACCGCTCTGCACGCGCTCGACGCGCTGGCGGCGCGACTGCAGCGCGTCACGCGCGCCGTGCACTGCGCCTACCGCCTGCCGCCCGACGCCGCCGAGCCCACCGTCTACCACAACCACTTGTACAGGTACACACACTACCGCTCTGCACGCGCTCGACGCGCTGGCGGCGCGACTGCAGCGCGTCACGCGCGCCGTGCACTGCGCCTACCGCCTGCCGCCCGACGCCGCCGAGCCCACCGTCTACCACAACCACTTGTACAGGTACACACACTACCGCTCTGCACGCGCTCGACGCGCTGGCGGCGCGACTGCAGCGCGTCACGCGCGCCGTGCACTGCGCCTACCGCCTGCCGCCCGACGCCGCCGAGCCCACCGTCTACCACAACCACTTGTACAGGTACACACACTACCGCTCTGCACGCGCTCGACGCGCTGGCGGCGCGCCTGCAGCGCGTCACGCGCGCCGTGCACTGCGCCTACCGCCTGCCGCCCGACGCCGCCGAGCCCACCGTCTACCACAACCACTTGTACAGGTACACACACTACCGCTCTGCACGCGCTCGACGCGCTGGCGGCGCGACTGCAGCGCGTCACGCGCGCCGTGCACTGCGCCTACCGCCTGCCGCCCGACGCCGCCGAGCCCACCGTCTACCACAACCACTTGTACAGGTACACACACTACCGCTCTGCACGCGCTCGACGCGCTGGCGGCGCGACTGCAGCGCGTCACGCGCGCCGTGCACTGCGCCTACCGCCTGCCGCCCGACGCCGCCGAGCCCACCGTCTACCACAACCACTTGTACAGGTACACACACTACCGCTCTGCACGCGCTCGACGCGCTGGCGGCGCGACTGCAGCGCGTCACGCGCGCCGTGCACTGCGCCTACCGCCTGCCGCCCGACGCCGCCGAGCCCACCGTCTACCACAACCACTTGTACAGGTACACACACTACCGCTCTGCACGCGCTCGACGCGCTGGCGGCGCGACTGCAGCGCGTCACGCGCGCCGTGCACTGCGCCTACCGCCTGCCGCCCGACGCCGCCGAGCCCACCGTCTACCACAACCACTTGTACAGGTACACACACTACCGCTCTGCACGCGCTCGACGCGCTGGCGGCGCGACTGCAGCGCGTCACGCGCGCCGTGCACTGCGCCTACCGCCTGCCGCCCGACGCCGCCGAGCCCACCGTCTACCACAACCACTTGTACAGGTACACACACTACCGCTCTGCACGCGCTCGACGCGCTGGCGGCGCGACTGCAGCGCGTCACGCGCGCCGTGCACTGCGCCTACCGCCTGCCGCCCGACGCCGCCGAGCCCACCGTCTACCACAACCACTTGTACAGGTACACACACTACCGCTCTGCACGCGCTCGACGCGCTGGCGGCGCGACTGCAGCGCGTCACGCGCGCCGTGCACTGCGCCTACCGCCTGCCGCCCGACGCCGCCGAGCCCACCGTCTACCACAACCACTTGTACAGGTACACACACTACCGCTCTGCACGCGCTCGACGCGCTGGCGGCGCGACTGCAGCGCGTCACGCGCGCCGTGCACTGCGCCTACCGCCTGCCGCCCGACGCCGCCGAGCCCACCGTCTACCACAACCACTTGTACAGGTACACACACTACCGCTCTGCACGCGCTCGACGCGCTGGCGGCGCTGACGGCGTCTACTCCACGAAGATAAGTACAGCAATCGTAACAAGATGAAATCTGAAATAAAATAAATAAATCAATAACATGAAATCATCGTTTCAGTCGCAGCGACAGTGGCGAGGCTCTGTCACCGGAGGACGAGTGTGGCGGAGTAGTGTCACAAGTCGCTCGGGCGCTACGAGCGGCGCGAGACGAAGACCGCTCGCACGCCTCCGACGACAACGACAACTCCGCTGACCTGCTCGACTCAGAGACTGAGCCCTGCCTCGTCACTGACCCTGGTCAGTTACACTATAACTACTATACACCACTCTCTCTGTCTCGTTAGAGAATATTTTATTTTATATACATGTCGACGGACCCATAGAGTTGCGATTATCAGATACAACCCCGACTTCATTCATCTCAATGAGACACAAAATAACACCGCAGGTATCTAATCAATAGCTTTGTTAATGATTATAGAAACGAATACCTATTTGTGAGATCAACACTCACCCCATGCTCACCCAACCGACCTCACGGACATTGTCACCTAACGAAACAAAGACAACCATTGACAAACAACCTGAGTGACGTAGACGTCTTGTGTTATTAACAACTGACAGGCTGAATGCTATCGCAAGTGACTGAAGTGACATTACCGTCTATTTAGGCAACAGCTTTTAATATTGTATTTTATTTACAGAATGTGCAGAGGAATGGTGGTCTGGTGCAGAAGGAACGGGTGCGTGGAGTGCTGACGAGCTTTCACCTGAACGTGACTTCTGCATTGACGACAAAGGTTAGTTCAAAACTTTATCAAAAATAACCTCCATGAAGTGGTACATGATATTTCTCCTATTTTAATTAAATTTAAGCCTTATTTTATACTTGCCCAGTTAACACGGTTAGATTAATGATACTTACCTTCAAGTATTTCGTTCGATTCTCAAAAAAATTTTTGTGCATGAATTTGCTCTAAGTCTGGTTGTCATAATATTTTTTTTATTATTTAATGTCTGTCTATGTTTTTTTTATTAATTTATGTCATATATTAATAAAAAAATTGTTTTTGTTTTGACACTTGATATCCTTATTTATAACTAGCGGACCCGGCAGACGTCGTTCTGCCCGGTACCGGGTCTCAGACCTACCGAATATAACCAATAATATATAATAGGTATCTAACCCGGTTTTCGGCACTTTTTAGCTTTCTAAATTTTCTTTTTTTTTAATTTTTCTCTGCGTAAGAACCATCCTCGTACTTAAAGGAATATTTAAAATAAGAATTAGCGAAATTAGTCCAGCCATTCACGCGTGATGTCGTGACAACGGAAAACGGGTTTCATTTTTATATATATATTTTATATATATAGATCAGGTACGATGCTAGTTTCCTCCCAGATGTTGTCGGGAGCTTATACTATGATTGTGTGTTACTATCATTTATCCATACAAACTTTAACGTTTATAATATTAGTCGAAAGTGGGCTACGATGGGATAGTGGGATTTACTTTTTGGGTTTCACTGTTCCAGATGGCGAATCGGCGTCAGCATCTGAGCGCGAATCGTTACGCACTCTATCGGCGGCTATCGCTCAGCGTCAACGTTGGGAGGCGGAAGCGGAAGCGGGAGCGGAGGCGAGCGAGCGCGGCGGAGTGGTCGCGAGAGCGTTGGTGCTGGACGCGAGACTGTCGCGACTGCTGCACGCGCTGCGGCTAGCCGCCGCCGCCGCCGCGGGGAGGGGCGACCAGGAGGCCGCGAGGCTCGCTGCTGCACTCAAGTGAGATTTCTTTGTATCACTCATTTTGTTTATTGAGTTAAAACTAATTTATTTAGATTTTTATATCTAGACGTTTCAGTCTTTTCAGACTTCGTGGTCCCGTCTTCGTATTGCTATGTTGACACAATTATGTAACAATTATGATAAGTTTTGACGTTAAATACTTCAGTCCACCCGTGACTATGAAGCCTGAAAATACTTTGGAACGTCGGGGTACAAAAATCTAAATTCAACCGCGATGAAATGATAATATGCTTTGTATTTTTTTGAGACGCGAGTCTACATAAAAATAGTCCAATTTATTTTCCTACCGTGCATTGAATGACTGGCAACTACTGAGAAACACTGCCAAAAAACTCAGTAGACTTCTTTTTTAAAAGAATAATTTTGTTTGTTTAGTGTATTGAATCAGAGCGACTCAATTCCAAGCGTTTTCTTCCATTAGATAGTCTGAAATTTTATAATACGCTTTCTTACATATCGTAGATTTTATAGTTATTTTAATTTTTTTAATAGTTATTTCCCTAATATTATTTCGAAGTTTATTGTAGAAACGTATACACTGCCCCATAAAAGAGTTTCTGATTTTGTGGAGACGAGTATGATGTGCTACCAGATCGTTCTTATTTCTAGTATTCAAATTATGTGTCGCTTAATTTTTTAAATTTCGTATTTCTCTCCTATGGAAACACGGCTTCCTAAGCTAGGAAGCCGTTTATAGCTCTTATAGATGAAGTCCGTTATAAAGTTGTTTCATTTCAATGTGTGATATTCGCGTAAATCTAGGAATATATTATGTCTTTACCACTCATAATTCTTAATCGCTATTGCAGAGACAAAATTGACATCACTGAAAAAAACGTAGCCGATGTGGTTGTGAAGAAGCTTGCTGAGTTGGACGCCAGCAAGAATATGATGGAACACTACAGGCAGACTGTTGAAGTGAGTACCGTATTGTATTGTATCGTTTTTAGGTATATTTATACCGGATGACTATCATATCAAATATGTAATGTTTAATTTCGGCATATTTATTATTATTATTATTATATCTCTTCACTGTCATAGTCTGAAATTAATCTACCATTGAATACTGAAAACCGCAAACAAAACAAAACCTTAAAAACATCTGACAGATTATAAATTAAGTCCAGTGTTCTACCGTAAAAATAAAGCACTTATTACTTAGATAAGTAATATTAAGATCTGTGCTTATTTACTGCGAATCATTTAAACCCTAATAGGGAAATTCTTTTATGTATTTTTTGACTTCCTGAACTTTAATACGAAACATACTGCACAAATAATATTGTTTATGGATTATATTAAGATTTTATTTGGCAGTCATACATAACACGCCCTGAGTGGCAAAAATTCTAAATATTTTAATTTATTTATTTATTCATATAATGTTAGTTCGTTAATATTTCAAGTAATATAATCTACCTTAAAGCAATTAATTTAATATTGCAATTATCATGAAATTAGTGATCTATAATAAAATAATTAAAGATCACAACAATAACTTGTTAGTTCCGTTAACTGATTTAATGTGAAACAGGTATTTACACCATTCAGGCGCTGCTTGGCGATCTCGAGTCAAGAATAAAGCGCCAAGGTTAAGAACTATTATTTTAAGCTGTTAGCCTTCAACTATGCTTCTAGATGCACACTGTCTTATGTTCTCTGCCTGAAATATATGACGTAAATATGAAATAGGTATGACTAAAGCCCTATTTGAGCCCAATAACTTAGTAAAGTGTCAAAAATTTCTGTAAAACAACCTAAGTAATGTCTATCTTATATGTTCAATCTATTTTTTTCGTCTAGGTAGAGTTATTTATCAAGCTACATATTTTCAGTATAAGCAGCCCTCTCGTTGTACGGAAATCCTAACAATGCGAGATAAAGCTTTTACTGGAAATGTATAGCTTGATGTGCAGCCGTGTTATACTTACATTGATTTCATATAGCAAAAGAAGAAAGTGGGTATGCCTGAAATCTCCAGATAAATTTTAAAGAGCAGAAATAAACCTGTGATTGAATGTTGCAAGATTCCAATACGCACACGCGGATTTTGCCACCTTTGTAATTCGCACAATATAGCTTGTGAGAACAAGAGAAAACAATAGCGGAAATGCGGGAGACTCTTCGGGACTGTCTATTAAAAATCCCGGGAATCCACATTAACAACATTTCGATCCAAGTACATAAATAACTCTACCTAATTTCGACCTCTGCCATACCATAGTATGTAAATGAGGCGAGAACATGAAGACATTCTCCAATAGCTTCTAAAGCAGCACACAATGTATATACATACTTACATACAGTATAACAATTTATATAACTATTTATTTTATGACACTACCAACAAACTGATCCACTGTGTAAAATACACTCTTCAAATGTCTAGGGAACAAGTATTTTTTGCCATTGTATATTTTATAGAAATTAAATTCAGATAAAATGGCACCACTCTAAAATGTGCTTGATTTCTAGACAAGTCTGATGTGTGTAGTTTAGCTCGCAAAGATTATCAAGCGTCGTCTATCTGAGCAATAAATATCCTCTATCTATACTGTAATATAAAGGGGCCTATTGGCTATAGCTGACCGTACAGGCAGTAGGTAGCAGCAACGCCTATGTAAAATACATGCCGCCGCTGCAATGCCGCGGATGCCGCGTCTGCACTTAAATCTTATGTACTGTTTAATCTTGTATAGTATTAACAGGTACGTTATGAAGCATTCAAATGTAAACGTATATAATATTTCAGATGCAGAAGAAGCAGCTGGCACAAGCCGGTGAAACGGATGAGCCGAATGGAGTTGAGGAAGTGAGTCGAATTACTTGTTTACATCTAAACACTAACTCTCTCTGTCCTAAATTCTCATCTAATGCAGTAGTATTCATTCAGTATCTAATCTGCAATAAGCGATCGCACAAGTGGGTTTCCTTTTAATGTGTATAGTGTGTGTAGGAGGTGTGTAGCGAGCGCCGAGCGCTGTACAGCGCGCTGGAGGGCGCCCTGAGCGCGCTGGCGGCCTGTGGCGCGGCGCAGTCGCCGCCGGTCTACGAGCTACGAACGAGACTTGAGAAACTTGCCTTCGCACTCGCCACGCCGCCGCCACTCGTACCAGCTCCCCTGCAAACTTCCGCCTGAACTTAAAACATATACGACGACTCCTTTGTAGCCCCTCGTAATCATTGAACGAATGCATTAAAACTCTTCTATAAACAAAAAAATCAGAACAAAATAATAGTCCTCAAGCCACATAAAAAAATTGTCAGTCATATCTTCTTAAAAGGTGTATGTATCATAAAGCCTAAACGTCGGCTGCAGTTTCATAGGTAAGAAATACGAATATCAACCATATTATGTTAATGGTTCCCAATGAATTTAAAAAAAAACTGTTTAAGAATACAGGGGTAATTAAATTAGTTGATAATCCTCTTGCAAATGGTTTGCATCTAAAAATTGACTTTTGAAATATAGAGATAATTGTCACAATTGACTTAAAGAAGTTTATGGAAAAGATTATTGCCACATTAACGTCTGGAACGTTATTTTAAAACTTATTTGACTTCTACTTTAGGATAAATATGACATAATTATGTGCAAATAATTGTTTACTGTTGGAGGATTCTGACCGTCCTACATTATCTAGTTTGTGTAGAAAACAATCATAATATAGGCACTAGCTAGAGCTATTGAAGCTAGGTATTAATGAAATTATTATGGTTTTGAAAGTGTAGCAAAATGTAGGATGAATATTTGGACTGATATTTAGTAGATAGGCAAGAAAATGTGGTTTTAAATGATAACGTCGCATGACAAGAACGTAGTTAGTGTGTACGATGGATCTCAAATTGTGTTTTGTCAAATTAACAATGCAATTTGCAAGTCATAAGCTATATTATCTATTTCGTGTCATAATTTCTTGTTTCTATTTTCTGCTATAGAATAATAAGTGTTATTTTTCATTCCTAACTGCATTTAATGACTTGAAATTCTTCAATATGCTGAACAAGTTTGGACGGCAAATTCTTAGTCTTTAGGTATTGTTTTTACGAACTACTTATCAAGTTACGTTAGATTGTAAGTGCAGATTTTGTATTTAAGGTCATGTCCGCATTCTGTCTCTATTTTCCATGACAAAATATTAAGTGCCATTAGTGTTAAGTAGATATAATCCTGATTTTGAGTCTATTCGACCTCATTATTTGCTGCTAACTCAAGCTACTAAGCAACTAAGCACTATATGCATGCCGCCGATTGTTATACACATATAGAAACTAGAAAGTATTGTCGATTATGTATCATATTTATTATTATTGTATCATTTTAATATCATTTGATCATAAAATTTCTATTATTGACATGTTGTCTTTTTTTACATACCATTTTTCCTATAAGGATAACACATATTTATCTAGTTTTGAAATTAGTAATTTATGTAAAAAGCAGTGGACATCACAAATATTTATACTAAGTACATACATTAAAATGATTAATAAAATGGCAGATACAGTATCACAATTTCTATTTTTTATCTAGTCAATGATATTATAGAACGCAAAAATGCATAATTTGAAGTATGAATATAATACATAAAAATTGTAATTTAGAGTTGATTGAAATATGTATTTATCATAAAATAACTGCCATTATCAGTATAATGTCAATTGCTGCAAGTAAGACAAAATTGTTATAATAAATTATGAGACTGATGTTGTATTTCCGATGAACGAAATGTTTAAGATCGTGTGAAGTTAAGGTGTTTAGTATTTTGAGTGTAAATTTGTCTAAAAACGCGTAATCTGCCAATTGTAAGCAGCACACAGCATAATAAAAATCAACAAATCTCTGCTATGTGCACGCATTATCCGGGTTATTCCAGTTGGACTTGAGTGTATGTATTTTTGATTGCGACTAACTGCGCTGATGGCCGTTCCACTTACCGTTCGGTTGGCTGTATGCAAAAATATATACAGAGCGCTGCACCAGCTATGCTAATGCTATTTGTAGATAGTACAAAATTAGTAATCAAAAAGCTTTGTCCATTCATCTCGCTTGTTTCAGGTGCTAATGATAATATAAAAATATAGAAATTTAGTTCTACACCCTATTGCCAAATCATTGGAAATATTGATAGGAAAAGTTTTAGTAATAAGAAAAAAATCATGGAATTTATGTCATGTAAATACATTGATGTGTAAATAAAATCTAAAGAATGTACAAAATGTTGTCTAATTCATTTATTAAACGCCCGATCTGTTTTTTGGAGATAACAGTGTATACATATATCGCCATGCACACGAGAGCTCCGATACCTAACTAGCATTAGTGCCGATTCTGTTGTTCAAACTAAACTAAAATATGTATAGCTTTCCGACAGCGGCTTCGCCCGCGTGTATGTCGGTTATCGCGCCATAACGTTACCTTCTTTTTGTGCAGTCGGATAAAAGCTATCCTATGTCCTTTCTCGGGTCTCAAACTACCTCCATACCCAATTTCATCCAAATCGGTTCAGTAGTTTAGGCGTGAAAGCAACACAGACAAACAGCGCATTTATAATATTAGTAAGGATAGGGTCTACTACCAATAGGTAAAGTGATTTTTTTAGAACGTGTTTACTTTAAACAGTGAAGTGTAAGATTTTAACTAGTTTTTCTCTTCTTTTCGCGCTGCCTGGTCTAAAGTTGAGATGGTCTAAGATAATGACGAACCATATATTTTTCACCATACCAATTTTACTGAAGCGCTACTTGGTTTGACTGTCGCTTGTACCGAGGAACACGGCTGATGTTGACCTGACGTGCTTAAAAACGTAAAGTGGTATGATGTCGATCCCTGGCTATACTGCATGCGCGAAGTGATAAGCGGTAGCGGATATGTTTATATATTACGATATGAAATAAATAAGTCAGTTTATTTGTTGAGACATTTATTTTTCATAGTCCATTAATGTTACATTTTAAATAGTTCTACAGTTTTCACTGACCGTTTAAATAAATATGTTTACAGCCTTTATATCTATACATTGAATAATGTCAATATTATATCTTTACTTGATATCGTAAAGGAAGGCAAGGCCACTGTACAAGTTTACGATCCGATAATATTTAGATGCAACTATATATAAAAAAAAAGATTTCTATCAATACTTATTATTATAACAGAGGTATGAAATTCTTAGGGTGTTTTCCCACTAGAGATGTGCTATGCTGTGAACATGGAAGTTAAACTGCAAAACTATGTCAGTTTCCACTGATGCTAAGCTATGTAGCGAGTAATGTATGCTTTGAAATTATGCCACATGAGGTAGCTTTGCTAAGATGTGTAGCTAGAGTTATGCGATCCATGGACAGTACAGAAGGAAGAAGCATAGCAGACACCTTTGATTTTTAATTTTGTAGTTAAACCCACTTCCACCAGTACTATGCTATATAATTATATGTAGATAAATGAAAATGATTGGATATATAACACATTTATAGCAACATATAATAGCAGTTCGCTGGTGGAAAAACACCATTACGCTCATAAACTGCCTGCAGAAAGGTCCAAAATAATGTAAGACTCCAGTCAGACAATACTATGCACGAATTAACAATTATTATTAACTCAATAATAATGAAACTATTTTCTCAAGCTTCACATTGCACTCAGGAGTTTTTAAACTAGTTACAATTTTCTTAAATTTCTAGTTTAAATTAAAAGATTGTTTTTCAGTGTTGTTTGTAATGAGTTTAGTAAAAAAACGGTCTACAGTAAAGTATCATGAATATACAGACTTAATATAGAAAACAACATGAATAGACACTAGCACTAACGTAGGATTTTTAGGGAAAATATTTAGTCAAATACTGTCAAATTAACTGATACCCGACTTTCTCTAAATTATTAACCTACTTATATTTATGTGAATAACTGTTCTTTACTCTGTGCACAAAATAAGTAATATGTTAGAATATTCCATTTAAACCCTTATTAGTTAATGAACGATGCTACAAATAAACTATTAGTTATACTAAAAAGATCTTACAGCATTGATAAATCCATTTAATGTTATCAAATCACAAGCTGACTCTACTCGGCATTAGTGTCGGCAGCTGTAGGAAGCGAAGCCCGATCAAGTTAAAACTTAAATACAAATATCTCAGTCAGTGGGCTGCAATCTATCTAACTACAATACGAGTCAGGTAATACCTCACTCCACACTTTATTCATTCGCTTTATTTCATTCAATCTTCAAGAAATTGTTTAACAATAAGTATAGTAATAATTTATTACTACAAGTCTAGCGCTTAGCTCAATAAATTCTTTCGAATGATCTGAGTTTTAGTGAGCATAAAATACTTTCGCGTTGCATTGTTAAATATACGTTGTTTTAGTTTTTTTTTCGTTTTCTTGTTTTGTCTGCTTGCGACCACGACCGGTGCAACCAGTGTCGAAACGTAAAGCCAAATTAAAGGTGAGCGCGCTAATTGCCCGTTATGATAAATATATCCATTTAAAATCATTACTATAAAGAGAGAAAGAGATATACCATTACTATTCGTGTGATAGTTCTGTTCACACAAGCGCGGCACGGGATGAATCCCGCACTGCTCTACTGTAGGAACCAATTAAGATAAGCGTTAGACCTGTAAAAACATATATAAACTACATTTACCTACTTGTTCGATTTCATGATATACTCAATATACAACATTAATATAAAATTATGTTTCCGATATACACAGGTAGCGAAATGCAATTCGAAATTCTAAAGATACGCAAACGTATCGTCTTATGAATGTAATTCATGTTTGACATGGAAAGCTGGAACCCTTTAGTGTCCCAATGCTGGTCAAGGGTCTTCTCTCAACTATCTCAAGAGTTGAGAGAATGTGAAAAGCTGTATGATAGCAAGTACGTTTCAACTGTGTTTTTGAATAGTGTTAACTTATGTCGATGGGTTCTATGATTATCTTCATTTTGATTTTGACTATCACAGCATTGAATGTATGCAACTATCGTCAATCTTAAGTTAACATATAAATTTTAGAGAACATTATGACAATGTAAAAATGTGATAAGTTTTGAAACATGACAGGTACGAGTGACGCCTACAAATCTTTTTTTGATTTCATAAATTTGATTACAATTTTAAATACAAGACGTGTCATATACTATACACTGAATGTGCTGATGTGTTAATAAACAAGTTTGTTTAGTTGTAAAGAGACCAATATCACATAGTAAATTGATAAATCGCTTTAGTGAGGAATCGATTGTAAACGTTTATTTTACGAAATTCGATATTGTGACCTAATTTAAATCTATCGTACATCTGGTTAACCACCCTTTCTGATTGACTACATTTCAAATCTAACGGTGGGACTGATCAGACTTGATTGAAATGAAAACAGTCAGTCTAATAAATTTCTTAGATATTCACAATAAAAATATTGTTGGGTTTTGTTGCAATTCTGTGATTGATGTACTTACATAATTATGATTTAACATCTAAGTTCGTTCCCTTACAGACAGTATTTACAACTTTCCATTACCAATTACGCAGGTGCAAAAACCGTACACTGCCACTGGCAATTTTGTACTTTGTTTCTCCATTATACTGTCAGGTAAATTGCACGTTTAGGTCACCATCAGGTTATGGGCCCAAGGCCTGGAAATGTCAATGTAAAGTATAGTGGCCCATTTAGGTGGAGAGATACAGGCGGTGGTAATCGTTGGCGCCGAATGCCGCGTTGCACTTGGGGCACTTCCGCTGTCTCGTCTCGTAGCGAGTGCGTAGACAAT
Source organism: Meganola albula (assembly GCA_936450015.1). Classification (NCBI taxonomy): domain Eukaryota; kingdom Metazoa; phylum Arthropoda; class Insecta; order Lepidoptera; family Nolidae; genus Meganola; species Meganola albula. The sequence continues at coordinate 12,108,206 of OW388147.1, forward strand.
CCCAACAGAACACGTGGAAGCATTTCGTTAACACTGCGTCCTTGCGTTTCACCTGGAATATAATGTATTGTGTTATTTTTTTTAACTAACATGAATATTCATTTATGTACCATTTTTGTGCTAAAAGCTTCTTTAAGCAAGAAGGATATCAGACTAGCGTCGAGTTGTACTGAACCTAGCTAGACTAATGAAAATCGTCCAAGAGCTTTATCGAGGCGTCAGAACGTGTTTGACGGGTGTATACATATTTAGTACACAACGCAGCGATATAGCACGTTGCTAGTCTGGGACCCCTTTAGCGTTAAATGCGCCCTAAGGGGTAAAACAGGTAACAGAAAAAAGCTTTTGACCAGTCCACAAACTAACGACTACTAAAAAAATAAACTAAATTAATAATATTTGAAAAAGATTTTTACTATTCATACTGTCACTGACCGCTAATTTTACGCCGCACGCTTCCATCGACATTATTACGAATAGATCTTCCATAATTTGCTGATTTTATGTCGAATAAAAAACTTAACTTAATAAAATACTAAACAATTGATGGAAGAAATGTGTTCTGTTACTAAAACAGAAGTCCTGTATGACTGCCGGTTGTAGCAAAGGAACAAGAAAATGTAATCAGTAATCACCTTGCAGGAAGGACAGGTGAGCGTCTCCTTGTACTCCCTGATCTCCTCGAGCAGCACCTCGTCCATGCTGCTGCCAGCTTGCTCCATCTTCTTCATACGCTCCGCCTTGCGACGGAGTATCGCCAACTCCTCCTATACCCCACATATTATTATAGGTACTTGTTAACTAATTCTTATTAGTTGTTAGATATCTTTATACATGCAGAAGTGCAGTAAAAAGTATCCTTCCTCAAAAAATGTGCAATTGTTTTTCAAATCGTCCCACTAGTTCCTGAGATCACCGCATTCAACCAAACAAACGAACTCTAAGCTTTATAATATTAGAAGGTGGAAAGACCTAAGGACACCTCAGACGATTAGATTGTTAAAATATATTCGAAATATTTTTACACTTTTTGAAATCAGTATAAAAATATTCAGATAAATCGAATTTAAGTTTTACTCCATATTATAGTAAAAACTGTTCGCCACGCCAAGAGACAAAATATCGCTAAGAAGAGAAAACAAATATGTGTGTAATATTTTCTACAAATCTTCTTATGGAATAATACACCTCAAGGTGTTGTATATAACTTAAGAAAAGGTTGTAATTGATTATGTTACTAACATGTAGTCTTTTTGTTTTGTACGCTTCAGCTTCTAGCGCGCTAGTCTTTTCTGCTACAACTTGCTGAGCTTCCTTCATTTGCGCGTGATATTTTTCTGTAAAGAAATAATAATTAGAATTAACACCACAAAGCGAAATAGAAACTGCGGTCGACGGAAACAGTGTTTGTAAGCTATTCGTGCTCACCTAACTTATTGGTTGGTATAAGGACAAGAACTTGACCGAACCAATCAAACCTTAACATCCCTGATACGTCGCCAACTTTTGTCGATTACGGTTTCATACAATATTTAAAAGAAGTGGCTTCTAGTAGATATTTAGCCAGTGAGTTTTCTGAAATTTTGCAATTGATTGTGTTATTTTAAAAGATTTTCTTTTGATAAGAATTGGAACAAGGCATACCAAGATGCAGCTTCAAGTCAGCTGCGGACTGTGCGGACTCGATGGCTTTGCGCTTGTGCATCTCCATGGCTTGCTGCCGCAGCAGCAGCTCCTTCTCTACGGCGGAGAGCGTGGACTGCAGCAGCCGCTCCTTCTCCTCCAGCCGCCGCGCCACGCCGCCCATCGACTCGATCTGCTGGTCACGCGTCACCACCTGTACGGATCACACCACACACCATTAATATCTAACTAATTCATCTAAAATACTATACAGATAATCTTCTAACTTGGTAACTGCTAGACCGATTGTGCCAGTAGTTTTTTGTTAATGCCATAATATGGGTCTTTTAAGTCAACCGTTTTTAGTGTCCTACTGCTGGGCACGAATCTTCTTTCAATTAACTTAAGAGCCGAGAGAGTTTAAGCTCTAATCCACACACTCTCGCCAAGTGCGGGTTGGTGGATGCTACATGGTCTCGAATGATTAGTTTTAAATATAATAAGGGTCTTATCAAAGAAAAACTTTAAAAACTTGCAACATTTTCAAATTCAATAAAAATTTGTGATCATATAACTTTTCCAATATAATCTTATCGCTTTTGACAATTTTAACTTTTTAATGTAACCTTACGGCGTTTGATGGGGTATGGGATCAGCTAGTAGTCATATATTAAGTTAAAATGATATGAGGAACGTTGTCGCGATATAATCTAGTAATAACAATAAAAAATAAATAGTTTTGATAGTCAAGCTGTACCTGTTCTTGCAGCAGCTGTTTCTCCTCTCGCAGCAGCTTGTGCAGTGAGTTGGCCTTAATCCGCTCAGACATGAGCTTGAAATTCGCATCATCCTTCTCGCGCAGTTGCTGAATCAGTCGAGAGTTCTGTTCCTGCATGTCTTCGAACGCCTGGCCCGTTACTTCCATCTCGTTGAGAAGAGCCTCTTCCTCCTGGTTTGTGTAACAATACTAACTATGATATTAAATCAAAGTTCAATGGTTGTAGTAATAGTTACACATAATTGCTATAGTTACACAAAAAAATGTAGGGTATTCTCAGAATTAACATATGCCTACTTTAAGTAACAAATTACTACCAAAGTGGACAAGTTAAAAATGCATTAATAATATAAAATCATCAATTTAAGTTGAAGTTTTAGCATCCACCTATTTGTTTTTATTATATTTTTCAAAGCACCCAAACAACTGTAGCAGAATAGCAGCTAATATATAAGAAGTTAATTAATTAACCTGTCAAACTTTGCCAGGGTACTTGGCATCGATAAATATACACAATATTTACATGAAAAAAATCTTTTCAGAGTGAACTTAATTTTCAACTAAGAAAAAGTAATTATCGAAAATTCTACCGCGTAAAGTACTTGTACGATGCGGTGATGCACGCGCTGTTTGGTTCATTTAAAGGTACCGTATTCACATCATTAAAATCATAGCTTATTTAAAAAAATACTTGGCAATTATTTATGAAATAATAAATTAAACAATCCCTTACGTTTTGAAGACTCACTACTCACTGGATTGATTTCAAAATTATTTTCACTAATAGAATATAACCTACATTGTTAGTGAGTGCTAATAGGCTTTAGTAGGTAGAGTATATAATAATTACGGGAGATCCAGCGAATGGTCTGGAGAAGCTATGCAGTGGGTCAGCGTTGGGCCGTGCACACGAGAGCTGTTTCTGCAGTTCGTACTTCTGTTCCTCGAGCTGCTTGATCTTGCGCAGCGCGTCCTCGTCAGCTACGCGACGCTCGCGTTTACTTTCCTGAATATGCAATATACAACATTATGGTTACTCAAATTTTATTATTATTATTTAACGTTATACGCATTAATTCGCACCGAGATGGTAGTGAACCGGCAGAAGTTTCAATGTCATATGTACCGCTTGAGAAACTTATAGGTCACGCGATTGCCCGCGACTGCTAGAGGCTACTCACGACTGCACGAGAAATCAAGTTTGTAATATAGTTATGGATATTTTAAAATCATATGACACTGAAATTGCTGGCGTTTGGCTACTATCTCGCTGTGACGCTAAGTCTGATTCCATTATGACGGGTGTAAAATTCAAACAATCGCGATTATTTAGATATCGTGGGTGCAACTCTTTTTATTTAAAGATATCATTTTTAGAAAAAGTATAGCAGCATTCATGGGAATAACTGATATGGTGGATATAGTATGAGTACATGCGAGTATGTACCTGCGCCATCTTGGCCTTCTGCCGATGGTCCTCAAGTTCCTGCCTCGCCTTCCGCTCGGCAGCCATCAGCTGCACTTTGTCGCGTTGTTCCTTGCTCACACCCTTGTACATATCCAGCAGTAGCTTCAACTCTTTCTGCTCGTTCACTGCCTTTCTGTAAATACAGTACAATTATGTAAGCCAAAGTGTGTGTTTATACCTGTAATTTCCATGAGTTTTTTAGGTGAAAAATAACTTCTCTTTATAATAGTGAATAATAATTACTAGAAACATCGGATTATATGAACTATCAAAATGCCAAAATATGACTTCTATCTCTCTAGTAGGCTAAAAGTAATATAAGTGTGTACTTGAGCTGCAACTTGAGGTCCTTGATAAGGTTGTCTTGTTCCAGTAACCTCGCCCGTCCCCCTTCCTTCCCCGCTGGCACCCCTCCCGCCCCCGCCGCGCCGCCCCCTCCCGCGCCCACAGCTACACCACCCGTCCCCGGCTTCGTCTCTGCCCCTTCTCCGCCCTGCACATATATCCACAATACGGTGAATGGATAGTCACGACACCCTGGCGCTTGAGGTAAATTTCTGTGCACCGATTAATCGCATGTATGGCGCCTCTTCCAAGGATTGCAAGTCTGTATAAGACTTTAAAAGTAGTGCCATACATGTGTCATTGACCAAACACTTTAGCTGCGCGCGTTAACGCAATCAATCGCACGTGGCAGGAATGCACGGAAATTGACCTTTAAAAGTCCGATTTACACTTCAAATACTAACTTCAGTAGAGAGTTGAAAAATCAGCCGGTTATAAGTAGTAGTAGTGTCCAAACTAGGAATGTTGCTGTGTTTCGGGTGCTTACAAAAAGTAACAGGATTCTGATGCAGGTTTGTGGTAGTTAGTCTGTTAGTCGGCTGGATACCGATGGATGCAGGTACGATATTCGCATGCTATTTAAGAAAGAGGTTCAAATATTTTGATGCCGACTATCTGGACCTAACTATACGATTCAGGAGTGCCAATGTCAACGACAAGATACCTACTAGACGCTACTTTTTTATAATATTGTAATGAGATTGTAATCGTCAAAAGTTGACGGGGTATGTTAGAAAGATAATTGGTTTATTCAAGTTTTTGTCCTTGAAGGAACCAATCAAAGTTAGCTTATGATCGAACAGTATGTAGTGGCAAGACGAGTTACGAGAGCGCGAGTGCCCAGCTTACGGTGTCTACAGGTCGGTGGCCAGTGTATAGTGTGTTTTAACCTTTGGTAAGTAAGTACAGGCGAATCATGCACAAGACAACCTGTTGCAAACACTGTTAACCTCTATCGACTAGGAGAGTGGCTTATCTATCGGAGGGCTAAACGGGGCAGTGCCCCGGGACCACCAAGCCCAGGGGGAGGAATTTATAAATTGAACTAGTGATAATTTCTCCCACATTCAGAATAAATATAAATAAACCAGATTCCAGGAACTGAGTTTAATAATGGCAACATATTTCAAAAAATACAAGGGAATTTCCAACAAACGTTTTTTATACTTTCTAGGCGATAGCTTTCGAAAATAAAATGTTTCTATCTACGAACGTACTCTATCTACATTTAAAAATGAGATTTACCTACGAGGTATATTAATAATACAAATTTATACTTTACTAGCTTCACTGGACAACTTGGCACCGCACGTTTAATCAACAATAACAACGATCAAAAACAACAAAATCTTTTGTAGCAGACTGTGCTAAAGATAGAGACAGCTTCACGAACGCGAGACCAATGCTGCTGACGGACGTGTGACTGAGATAGAATAACGCGTACTGAGGTAAGCCCACAACCTATCCCTAATTTAGGGATGAGTAGAAAGAGATAGACAGTGCTCGTAACATGTTTTGTTGTGCAGTGCGAACGCACAGTACAGTGCGAATCAAAAGTGTAGAACTCGGGAACTTTGGGAAATAAATTTTTCACTCCATGTAGTCTTAACGCTGTGAGAATCATTAAGGATAGATTTACCTGTATTTTACTGGTTAACCTTGCATCTATTGGCGACTACCCCCACGTATTTGACGATGCCTGTGCCCTGATTATTAGTTGTGTAGGGACTAATAACAATAAGCTACTACAGACTCTTATTTGCTTTGAAGCATTATTTTTTCCAATAGTATTTGAATTAAGAAACCAAATCTTATTTTAATAACATCCAAATTGGATTGTAATTAGTTTGTCTTTGTCTGTCATCTTGTAATTTGCCTCTTTTTTACATACTAATACGAAAGAGAAAAAAACCATTTTAACTATAGAGGCTTTAAAGATTTTTATAAAAAAGACTGTAAAAGTGTATAATGGCTGCACAAAATAGTATCCCCCATAGCTTATTTTAGCTAAAATAGTTTTATAATTTGTTTGTCTTTGTCTGTCATCTTGCGATTTATAATAGTAAGAAAGAGACAAAGTCCTATTCAACTAAATTCTAATTGTCTGTGCTGTGACATTGACATAAACGACAAAAGGACTCTTTCATTTTTGAGATAGTGAAAACCAAGAAGCTTACATTAGAACACTAGAGATTTTGTCTAGAAGACATTGTTGAAGACATAAAACATGGCCTTGATCATCAAGGCCATGTTTCATGCATAAGATCTTTTATCATCGCTTATGTCATTTGTCTCTTTCTTAAGAGTCACATTGCTGTCTTTTTAAAATATGGACACTAGGGACCCATAAAAAGGGATAAGGGATGTCATTCATGGCCATAATCTTTGCTTTCATCAATGTTCTGGACAAAATATCCAGTGTTTTATATGTAAGCTTCTTGGTAAAAACAAAGGAAAATAGAAACAAACTCTGTTACGGTTTTCACAGTGAATGTTCATGTATATAATTATAGACTAATATTAGCCGGCAGCGTATTCGCATATAATTGAACAGCTTTCTGGGTACTAAAAATGGCACTACCAATTTTTGCTCTAATTGGGTAATAATGAATATTCAATTTGTGATTCAGTTAACAAAGGCAAATATTTAAATCATTATATATCTATAATTTTTAACATTAATGTAGTTTGTTTTAATTTGCTTATTGTTATCGTTTTAATTTTTTTTAATATTAACAGACTTCAAAATAGGACGTTAGTTTAAGTTAGGTTTCAACCTGTATGCATGTGTTTGTTTACGTTTTACTTAAATGTTTATGAAGATCTTCAGGTAAAATTTGATGAGTTCAAAACCTAATATAAAAACATTTGCTGTTGCTGCTATCGTATGTCTATGGATAACATCAGGACTCGAATTTTGGTGAAATAAAACACTAAGAACAAAATAACTTTAACGAAAAAGAACTGCCTTCTAAAAGCTCAAACTCAAAGAAAAATTAACATTTTATTCAATTGACTTAACACATTTATATTATTGAAGTCGGCGCCAAATCCCACTGTTCTGTGCAATATTTAATGACGATTTTGAGATTTCGCGTCGACCACCACTAACCTACAATATTCCCATAATGTTCTTTTAATTGGAGGGTACATTAAGAATTTAAATCTCTATGGTCTATGGATTTCTTGTTTGGTATTATTATAACACCAATTAGGTCGCACAGTTTCTTCCGACTAATAGAATTATCTTGAAAAAATAATCGAATTATAAAATCGACTTGAATCAGTTCGAATTGACTTCGAATTGAATGATACCAATTAAAAGCTTTTTAGAGCTGTTTATAATTGGTTATAAGTGACAGGTGCTAGGGACCGCCTTCGAATATGAGTTAAATGTCAAGCAATAATATCAGCATTGATTATCGTGAATGCGAAAGCTGACATTCGCAACATCTCTAGTTAAAAAATAGGTGAATAATTAAAGAAACTGTGTGCAAACTTAGGGACTGTACTAAACTACATACCAACCAGCTGGCAGTGTTAGACTCGAGAGATGGGACTATATCAAACTGGACTAGACGAAAAGTATAATCAATATCTATTCAACTCAATAATTTACTACTCAACGGTCCTTTACCGTTCAAACGATAATAACAACTTGCTACTGTACTTATTGAAGTGTAAACCTGGTATTAGGAAGCAATGTTAGTCCAGATGGTAATGAAGTTAGGTTGCATTAGGTTGAACCTACGGCTCGGGAAGCGGTGCTTAATAAAGGTGAAAAACCAGCATGTCTTGGAAATAAAAATTCGAGGACATGTGATATCTACCAACTAGCAGCACTAAGCTATCATTGTTAGCTGTGTAGACCAGAGTTGTTGTTGATGTAGGTTTTTACAGCATCAAGGGTTGCTGATATTTTGGTGTTTTTCAATATCATTATACGTTAATACTGTAAAACCCAGCAACAGAAACAACTCTGGTACAGACCTCAGGGTCGGGCTCCTCCTTTTTGAGCGCGGGCGGCTTCTCATCACTTCCCTCCACTCCGCGCGCACCAGCCTCTTCTAACTCTTTACGAACCTGGAAGTAAGTCGTTTTGAACTCTATAATTGAAGTAATAGTAAAAAATCTCTTTTTTTGTCTTCTTTGTCGTTTTGCTCTTGTCAGAGAGGTCGTGGTCACATTGTTGCGTCCACCACATCAGTTTTACAGATGCACACAGCTCTTCGCACCATCTCCCTTCATCGGTGCTGGTTGGCAGTATGTCTGTCGCAGTTATAAACGCCGTCTTTGAAGCGGATTTTTGAACAACCCAGCGTATTCGGTTTTCTCTGCGCGACCAGCCACTCAATTGGTACGTCGTATCTTGACGAGAGACTTATCTAAATAATGTAGTATGTGCGACTGTACTATAGTTGACAGACAGCTTGTGATGCGAAGCTCTTGGAGTAGTTCTGCTCTTGGATAAGTAGCGCGTTGGGGCGAAACTGTCCATCGTAAACCCAGAATCTTTCACCAACACCACATCTCTATGTGTCCTAGAGATGAGGTGCTGAAGAAAGGCTACCTTTATTATTTAAACTTTTGCACTGAACACGTCTGTGCCGCTAAAACAATAATGGAGAAAAATTAGGCGAACCTACTTTTTAAAATAATGTATTTAATTAAATGATCTGTTTGTTAACTTTTTACGTTACCCCTAACCTGAACGTAACTCTAGTGAAACAAATCACTAAAGTACAAATATTTAGAGACCTTTAAATCACTCAACCGGTTTTAGAAAATTTCGACCTTTAAAAACGTAAAACTTTATTTCATGAGACTATGAAATAAGATGCTAAGATTTTTGCGCGATAAATGACAAACGGATGGCCGGACGGACGCATGATAGTAATTTGTATCTATAACTCTAGAGCCTGGACGCACTATCGGCTGACCGGACGCGTCCAGTCGCTACATTCAACTAGGTAGACCGCATGTCAGTGTGATGAGCTCATGTTGTTTCATATAAAAATTAAAGTACGGCCAACCGCATGCGGTACGCCGCATTCCAGTAAACTAGTATTGTGTTCGTATTCTTATAAAGTATTCAAATTTGTTCACCTGACACAAAGCATCTTAAGCCTTGAGTGTACCACAGAAAGTATAGTCATACCTTATTCAACTCTTGACTAGTATCCTTATACTTCCTCTTGTACCGATGCACCTCGCCTTTCAGTTGTTGGTTGTGGTTCTGCAGGGAGGTAATGAGGTGTCTCATCTCTCTGTTGATGGGTCCGGTTTGCTCGTTCGCCGCTAAGTTCTGCTCAAACTCGATGCGCAACATTTCGTATTCCTTCCGCAGCTGACCTAGTACATCTTCTAATTGGATCATCTCAGCACGAAGAGTTTTTTGTCGCGACAGCTCTTCACTCTGTGAAAGTGTTATTTGGCTTGTTTTTAAACTCGCTTTATTGGACCAACTTTGACAATAAGCAGTGGTGTTAAATTACTGGTAAACATGTAGTATCATGATAAACTTCGCTTTATAGCTAGCTTTACACACTATGATAGCTTGGTACTAGCAAGCTAGCGTCATCGAAATATCACGATAAGTACTGAGATATAACAGTATGATATAAAAATTAAATTGAATAGCGAAAATACGAAAATAGTAGGTAGAATGTAAATCGCAAGAAAGATCAGTATGAAGTCAACTGTTTTCCATTGTAAAGATAATTCTTTGCGGAAGGTGTACATAACATATTTCGTGCAAATCGGAGGCGGTTGTAAGTACTATATAATTGAAAAACATAAAATTGTCTAACTTCCATCATCTCAATTTGCCTCATGTGAAGGTTCTTAGCGTTCTGCAGCTGTAGTCGCGTCTCATCGAGTGCGGTCTTCATCTGCATCGACTCGTTGTACAACACTGAGAACTGACTCTGCAGACACTTGTACTCCGTTGTCTCCACTATCACTGACTCTGGCAGTTGACGGATCTGAAGTTAAGTGGTAATATTGGTAATTCAAGTTATCACAATCCTATAGTAATTTTTGGTGAAACTTTAACTGCTCATGGGATCAAGGCGAAGGCTTGGATAACTCGCGTCGATAGGCGACACAGTAAAATATTGGCCCAGAAAAGAGACTAGACATGATTCTAGGGTAAGAAAATCTAAATCGACAAACTACAAGATGGACTTAAAACAAAATTTTAACTTGCCTTTGGTGCACAAATTTGTATCATTTAATAGCATTAACCTGGGATAGATGAGATTAAAATTCCATTTTCTTCTAATAACTAATTAAAGCATTAGAAAATTAGCTAATTCATTTTGGCCTTGTGCAATTTAAAATTAAATCTCTCTGCATTGCTTAGCCAACAACTCCTGCTATACACATATGCAATGGAACGTGCATATTAATTATCTTTACAAATATTGGTAAGATACACATTTACAGGTATTGAAATTAACGATCTGAACTCTAACTATACAAATAAAAGTTGTAACTTCAGTTCTTCTTTTATAGATCAAATTTTCCTACCATATTGTGAATGATATGATAGTTATGAATTTAGCTAAAAGATAATAATTAATTCAGTAGCGTTATGTACTTGCAGAGCGATACCGAGATTTGACAATTATAGTGCACGTAAGTGACGACGTGGAGCTACCATTAATATCCGGCAGAGTTATGGTGGGTATATTAATACATTGCAAATAATATCTATGTATTATTTTCATTATATGCAGCTATAATTATTATAGAATTATTGTTATTGTAACCCCTAGTTTCCACTGCACAAGAAAACATGTTGCAAGCACTATCTATTTCTATCGTTTAGAGATGAGTAGAAAGAGATAAGACTATGCTCGTATCATGTTTTGTTGTGCAGTGCAAACGCTCAGTAATTCTTAAATTTTTAATTATTTTTTAATTGACATACTGATTATTATTGAATTATTCATTTGAAATAGGTCAATGCCAACCGAATCGTGTACTAGTGGTGTACACGGACTATTCGTCCGCAACAAACGAATCGAACGATCACAAACGATACTGACGTCCATCTTGAGCTTCTCGACCTCCTTGAGCGTGTCCCTGTGCTGGCGATGCAGCCGGTCGAGCTCGGCGAGGCGGTTGTTGGCGAGCTCGCGCTGCTCCTCGAGCTCGGCCGCGACGTCCTCCAGCTTGGCGGCCGCGGCGCCCGACACGGCCGGAGCCGCTGCGCTCGCGCCGCCCACGTGGTAGCTCTTCAGCTTCTCGATCGCTTCCGCCAAGTGATTCTCTAGTTTGTCGTTGCGGGAACGCACCTGCATCCACGACGATGAATAAAGTCTGATACGGTTACAGGATTTTCATATAAATTTTGATTGAAATTTTTATGTTTGCGGTTGTGATTTCAAACTCGACCAAACGTAGTCCTAATTAGGGCTTCTATAGAGGCGAGTTCGATAATATTAGAATCTAGTCTAATCTATAGCCTAGTAATTTTACTTAACAAATTTGCCAAACGTGAACCAAAGCAGTAAAAAATATTGATGTAGTTTAATACCACACTAATATTACATGTGAAAGTAGGCTTGTCTATTAATTTTTTTATGCCTAAACCATTTGAAACAAAATTGGAAGTGCCGATAGTTTCATATTCTGAAAACAAGCATAGGCTGCATTTGCCAAAGGCAATTAGAGACACAGCTTAAGGAACTACCAAGACTTACTATATTAAATATCATGTGATATCATTGTAATATCTAAAAGGATATGCAAACTAATTGCAACAATAATTTTTAACAGCAACATTCACATTAGTCATCAGAAAACCTACCTTCATCAACTCATATTGCAGATCATCAATTTGGTTCTTTAACTCAGCATTCTCAGTGTCCCTGCTGTTAACAGTGTCCTGCAGTTGTGCGACCCGCAATGTCATAGCGTGATGGCTCTCATGAAGAGTAGTACATAGTGCTTGTAGCCGTCTGTTCTCTACAGTTACCTCTTCATTGGTTGCCCGTATCACATCGTCTAACGATGGTGTGGGGACACTTTCTAAATGAAATATTAAAAATATTTTTTTAGACTGATATGCTTTTCAGTATTAGGCCAACAAAAATGTTTCCTACACACTCCAAAACATATTTTATAAGTGTATCATCTTGAGATACACTTTTTCCACTTGACAAACATCCCAAAACACATTTTGGGATGTTTAAAACATGACAATTATCTTATATCTTACATTGAGCATTGGTACAGATCTCATCTGAGAAATATAAGGTTGTGGGTTCGATGTCTGTTCATACCGATGCTCAATGGCCTTTATAATATAATAATAAAATATAAATAATGTATGTAATTGGCGCTCTATGTAAATTGGTCCATAAAATACTCAGTATCAAGAATCAGTTTGGGAAATTACACAGTAACAACAACATACCTTCACCCTCCCCTTTGATAGCGCGCCATATCTTGTCGTTCCTCTGCTGTAGCCTATCAAAAGCCTGCAGCACCTTAGCCACCGCACGCTTGCTCACTTGCACACGGTTTGCGAGCTGTGCATCAATCTCCTCTTTGTCCCACGTCGAGAGTTGCATGAGAAATGAAGTGGTCGCTTCATTCTCATCTGAGAAACAAAGGTAAAGAACATATAAAAGAAGGCGTGCAATGGCTAGAAAGATGAAGAAGGCATGACTAATAAGAAGCAAATGAGATGATACATTTCGTTGCTCATATAAGGTGACTAGCACTTGCCCACCAGCAATTTCTACATTACAATACTTTGTGCTCTGTTGATAAGTCATCCTGTGAACTATAAGTTTTGCAACAGTGAGGACTTTTCTTTTTATATTGCGTAAGTGTGATATTGTTTGCACAATTAATACTCTATACTCACTTTTATTTTCAGATTCATCAGCTGTTTCTGCATCAAAACGCTGCAGTAGAACCCTGATGTCTTCATTGAGCAGGTTCCAGTAGCGATTCACTACACAGAGAACTGCATCATCTTGCGTTTGTCTTTTCTCTAACTGTTCTATGCGAGCACGTAACTCTGCCTCACACCTGTGACGATGTTCTATTCTCTGTAAAATAATTAATCTAATTGTATAAAAATTTATTAAGGTCTTTATGAGGGTGACAGCAGAATTCTAATATGTAGTAATTTTGATTAATGAACATGTCTTATTTTTCTCAAGTACCCTAAGATTTAAGGTCTATTCACATACGCCGGCAATCAGGGTAGATGGATGTCACATATCTTCAAATGTCCAAGATATACCAGTTACATTAAAATGCATTAATTGCAGATATTGGACAGCAGCAATGTAACTTTTAAAAAGATGTTGTGGGCACATCCAGGAATTGAACCCATGGCATATTATTAAATCAAATCCGATACCACTTGACTACATCTGCTGTACCAACACTGCACAAAAACAAACTAGGTGTAGTATTTTTAAATCCCTCTTGTTTTTGTACCAACCACTTATACTTGTGTATATACATGGCCTTGACATCTATTACAGACAATTTAAGCAGAGTTCTGTAAGAGGCACCTTTGCTGATGACTAACAAGACCAATCCGGAAATGGCAGTTTGTCCACAACATGTACAACTGTGTTACAAGTAAGTAGCTACCCTCTTTTCACAGCTAATTTATCTGAACATCAACTTAGCCCATAATATTCAGTATTATTATTGGTTTCATGAAACGATTTTCAAATGTAGTCTTTGACTTTATTAATAACAAACAAATGATTTCTCTTACTCTCTTACTCTTACACACATCAAAACTGCTAAAATTTCCAATAATATTTTTCTGGAAACCCAAATTAAAAATATACTGGATCATAACATCCATAATATGTTGTGTTAAAGTGTTGATCATCAGTAAATATAAGATTCAAAGTCGTAGCAAAATTACTTATCTATTGCATCAAAGCGAGTTGAAAACACTTTCACCCTTTCTTCATAACATTTTTGCCACAGTATAGAATATGATCCTTGTCCTGCTAATGTAATTATGGCCGCCTACTGTACATTAAATTTGAGATGTAAGAGCGTCATTTCTAAATAAACATGTATTCATCATGCATAAAACATGATGGTAACCTATTTTGCCCCTGTCTAGATGTTCAAGAGAGATAACTGCTCTTGTCATCCTATTTTACATACAAAGGCAAGATATTCTAATGTTGAAATACTATCTAATTCACTTCTAGTGATTGAGGTTAAAAATTTAAGTCATGCTCTGGACCAAAAAGAGTATTGGCAGTTTTTTTTATCAGCAAGAGCCGTTTGGTCCTTTACCCAATCTTCCACCAGACATTTGGTTTACCTATGCCACTGAACTCCAGCAATAAGGAAATAGATAAATGCATTTGTGTTTGTGCACACACTTATGCACTATAATAGGTCTTGTATACCTAATTAGTTATCTTAGACCGCACCTTCCACCAACAGTCAAATGGCTATGGCATTTCCATTATTAATGCAATTTGATGCAAACATTCCAGTCTTGTTGCATCACTTAAGTATTAGGTATGTTTAGTTGTATAAAACACTAACTGTAGATGATTATAAGTACAGAACATTATAAAGGTCACCAGATTAAAAATGTGATCTGTTAAATTAAGTCAACATGTTATTCACTGCAAACTTTGAAAACAAAGTTCTATTATGTAAATAATACATGATGATAATCAGCTGATCATAGCATGCTTCATGCATCTACAAAATACCTACACAGATTGTACTAAATGTAACTTAAAAACACAAGTAAATTGGGACATTGGAATTACCTGTGCCAACTTTTTATTCTGGAATTGTAATACTTTTATGTCCATTTCCTCCAAAGTAGAAACTGGACCAATAAGATGGGGTTCAAAATGAACTTTCTTGATAGGTGGCTGGTTGCTGCCATTGCCGCCGTCCTCCGCTGTCCGTTTAGACATTTTGACCTAAAAATTAAACAAATACAAGTCACATTTGCAAAAAAGGCTACTTTGATGCTTATTGATTTTGGATCTATATAACCTGGGTAAATTAAGACGAGGGCAAATGTGATTACATGGTTTTTGAAAAACTATTCGCCCGAATTTGTTAGCATTATATCTTACCTTGTTGTCAATAGGTAATAACGTTAGAAATGCTGAATTATTTGAACGTTTTAAATTAATTGCAGATTATGGCGTCTGCTAAAAACTTTACTAAAAGCTAACATTTTAGTGTTATGATTACAGACAGACAGGAAAACATTCTAAAATCGCAATGCAAACTGCGCCCTCCGAAGGAAACCGACTCCGTGTGAGCCATAGACTATACACATAAATGGTGTGAGCACAGACTACTAAGAGAATGGTGTGAGTGAGTGAATGGCTGAATAGATAGAAATAGAATTTTCAACTGATGAATAGCAATAGGTAGTATTAGGTAGTAGAATAAAAGTTCACTCAATGTGAGTAGTGCTGCCCAAAGATTGTTTATTCCATAGATTAAGGATATGGTATAATCATTACGTTCGCGTTCTAGTGCTAACCCTTGATTATCCATCGATATTCAATATTAAACAAAATATAGAAGACCCTTGTAAATCAAGATAAATGATAAATTAAGGGCTTCATTTGCCCGAATTTTATTTGCTACTAGCTGTAATACCCGGCTTCGCTCGGGAGTTGATATGAGGTTACGTGGTAGTTGAAATAAAAAAATAAACTATGACGTAAAAAGTAAAAAATATATATATATTGAAAACATATATATTTACATGTATTTACATTATCATGGATATATATATTTACATGTATATTTAAACATATATATTTACATGTATTTACATTTTCTCATTATTTATACTACTTGTTTATAAACAACATTTTTCATTTTATTGTCCGGGGTATATATATATAAATTTTTCGAATTTCCTACTCTTGAGCAAGCTACATAAAGCTGACCGTGAGAGAAGCAGGATTCTTTGAGGTTGATGCCACAATATTTTAAAGTTTGCCCTTGCGCTTTGTTAATTGTAAAACTAAAGGCTAATTTAATTGGAAACTGCAATCTTTTAAATTGAAATGGCAATTCAGAAGAGATCAGTGGTATTCTAGGTATAAATACTGTGTGTCCTTTGTTCTTTCCAGAAATAAGTTCAGCTTCAATGATATTATTCGATAGCTGTTTTACGATCATCCTCGTTCCATTACATAGTTTTGGGGAGTTGAGATTTCTAAGTAGTATGATTGGAGATCCAATTTTCAGACGAAGGCAGTGTAATGGCATTCCTGGTACTTGTAAAGAGTTTAGAAATTCAGTAGGGAAGTTGACACTTTCTTCAATGGTTACCATCGTGTCGATCGATTTATATACTTTCTCTTCACCAGGTATTTTCTTTAGAATATTAAAATTGATATCGTCAACAATATTATTTTTAGTGGCCAAAATTGCTCTTTGAAATAACCACTCTACGTTGGTATAGTTCTGAATAATATTTGGATAAATTTTGTCGATTAGTTCGTTTTCAGTAGTGGCTATGTTACAGAAATCACTATTGAGTTCAATGAGACCGGTCGTTTGGTCAGTAGGATATGTACCTTCGCCTATTTGTAAAAGCATTTTAGCAAAATGTGCTGTTGTTTCATCTTTTGATAATTCAACCCTCATGTTTTTTGTTAATTGCAGTATTTGTACTTCTGGCCAGAGATGTGACTTTTTTAAGCATGCATTGATCTCGTCTGCTGGTGTTGACTTGGGAATAACTGGAAGTGTTTGTCGAAAATCTCCTGAGAGTATGAGTAGAGCTCCTCCCATTATTTCAGAGTTTTTTCGCAATTCTTGTAATGTTCTGTCCATGGCTTCTAGTGATTTTTTATGGGCCATGGTGCATTCATCCCAGCAGATAATTTTAGCTTGTTTTAGAAGTTGACCCCGTCCAGATGCTCCTGAGACTTTACATACCGGGAATTGTTGTTCGGCTATATTCAACGGTAGTTGTAAGGCAGAATGAGCAGTTCGTCCTCCTTCCATAAGTGTGGCTGCAATGCCGGATGATGCTAGTGCCAGTGCGATGTGTTTTTTAGCACGTATTTCCGCCAGTATTAGATTTATTAGAAACGTTTTACCGGTGCCTCCTGGTGCGTCCAAGTAAATAATTCCACCAGTGTTGTTATTTATTCGGTTCATTATAACGTTGTAAATTGTTTTTTGATTGTCATTGAGGAGTGGTTTATTGTGAGCAATGTATTCAAGTAGTTCATTGACGTTGTAGCTTTTTTCCTTTGTAATTTCGTAGTTTAGCATACTGAAAGCATTTCTTTGTGGTGCTGGCATTCCAAGTTCTACTAAGGTCCGGTTATTTATTGCTAAGCATTTATCTTCTAAGCGAATGAGTGTTTCATTGAAGATGTTGTCACTGAATTCTATAGTCAGTTCTGGATTAGCTTGTCGGATTTGGTACAATATATCATCACTCATACTCCTTTTGAAAGAGTCCCATAGCTGTTTTGGGTTTGATGGGTTACATGTTGTTAGAATTATGGCGAATAACTCTCGAATTTGTTCAGCTGAAGCTGTGAGTGTGGCTTCTTGTAGTGTTAATTCCCAGTGGTTATCGTTTTCCAATAATCCTAAGCGTTGACATGCTTCTCTGTACGTCTGGCATAGGTAGCCGTCAATAGTCCTGAGATCTGTGAAACTTGTTGGTCCTCGTATTTCGTGTAACAACATCCGGAGATAGAAACATTCGGCATTGTTTGGATGTACAGTGTATACTCGACCTATTGTGTTAGTTTTCATTATTTCTGGATGACCCTCTTCTGGCATTCCTTGTTTTCGTCGTTGAAAAATTTTTCTTGTTTTGTCCCACGTATAATAAATAGGGACGTCGACATACAGTAACGTCTTTGCGAATGGATCCGTTTGGCAAAGTTGGAAAAAAGCTGTTAATGTTGTGTTCTGAGGTGGTTCGCTTGCAATTTTTCTAGCCGAGTCTTTTGTGAAGTAAACTCTCTGTCCATTCTCCAAATGTACTGCTAGATGTTGCACAGCTGGTTCGCGTTCGTGTATGGGAAAACTAAAAATCCTCCACGCTGCTTCGTTACTGTTGATGTATCTTCCCATTTGGTACATGAGTATCTCATCATTTCTGTTATTTTGTTCGCTATTTTGGACTATTTGAAATACTGCCATATCACTACCTTTGTTTACGTACTTACATATATATTTAATAGATTTTACTGAATTGCAATATTCAACGTTTATGTGTGCTTGGAACATTTTAGAAAGTAGTGGGTTATATGGTACTACCCATTGATTATCTATTTCCAGTTCATCTCTGCCTTGTATTCGTATTTTTGCTGTGAAACCACCGTTTTTCGGTGATCGTCTTCTATATTTGGGATAGCCGTCATCTTCAGTTTTTGTATCGTCTACGTATGGTTTTGGATATTTTTTTGTACATTTTCCATCACGCATGCATGGCGCATTAAAGTTTAATGGTCCACATGGTCCGTGAATCATGTTTTTCACTACTATGCTGTATAGTTCCGGATCTTTTTGTGGATTGGGAAATTCAGCTTGGATGATTTTGTCGATATCCGTGAGATAAATTTTATCGTGTAGCCATATGAGATTGTGTGAGTGAGGTAATCCTCGTTTTTGCCACTCGATTGTATACATCCAGCATCTAACGGTTCCAAAGATGTGGTATTTTGTGATGACTTCAATAAATCTTATTTGTTTTTGTCGAAAAACTCGGGCTATTATGTCGTGTCGATCCATGGAGGTTTGTCCATATTTTAGTTGTTCTTTGATTTCTGGCCATGATGAGTTGCATGTAAATGTTATGAAGAGATCAGGTCGTCCATATTTTCTTACGTAGGTCATGGCATCTTGAGTATATTCGTGCATATGTCTTGGACTTCCTATGTATGATGAGGGTAAGATTACCATTGTTCCAATATCGTCAATATTGCCGTCATTTATGATCGCATCTCGAAGGTGGATGTATTCTTCTGTGCGTAGTTTCTTCTGATTCAGTCTTATGTAAAGCATCCGTTCTGCTTCTATTTTTGCGTACATATCTACCAGAAATTGTTGGAATAAACGGCGAGTGTTGAGAATGTGATTGTATATTTCATTGTCTCTGATCATTAAGCGGTAAGCATAGAACTCCTTGGAAGTGACTTTTTTGTTTGTTTCTATGCCTGTTTCAGGATGAATTTGTTTTATATTGAAATGATAACCGTCCTCTCCGTGCAGAAATATTAAAGGATATTGAAGAGAATCATATGAACGGTGTGTCTCTGCAATGCGTTGTAGTCCTTTTCTTCTTCGTTGTAAAATTATGTCACGGCTTGTATTTTCATTGTCCACAATTACGATGGCGACTTCATCTATCTGAGGTGCATTAAATCTACGTTCGTGTTCTCCACGTGGTCTTTTATCGGCTCGAATCACAATTTTATAGTCATCAGAAATCATGCGATCTAGTGTTGTTTTGAATATGTAAATCAGTTGATTGTATTTGTGTAAGATCCTCTGTACATCTTGGATTATTTCGCGTTTCAATCCATTAAAATGTGTACTTCGTTGATCAATTTCTTGTTCTTCATTTCCAATGAAATATACTTGCAGAAATTTATAGTCATCGTTAGGCATTGGTAGTAACGATCCTATTTTGTGATAAATTTGCCCTTGAATTGAAAATACATATTCAAATTCATCTCTATTAGTGTTAGTCGAAGTAACACCGAAAGAAGTCATTTGAAAGCAGGAGTTGTATGATCTTATATTTTGAAGAAAGTGTTTTGATTCTGGTGTTTCCCCGGTCATGTAATGTAGAAATTCCTGCGGAGGTGCTTCCAGTGGTGGTAATCGAATTTTTCCATTCATGCAACAGAGACCTGGTGTTTCTTTACTGAATTTTTTCGCGTGGCAAAATTGGCAAATGTTATTCATTTTTCCGATCACAACATATTTATGATTGTAATATTTCTTCGTCGATTCGTAGTGGAATGCTTCCTTTGTTAGATTATCTTTTAAAATTCTCGATTCTTCAATAGTTTTATTTTCGCTTCTTTCTTCGCTTTTTCCGCTTCTCAGGGTGCTCATTCTGGTTCGTTGATTTTGTAAACGTGCTTCGCGCTGTTCTTCCGTTTCATTTCTTCGATATTCTTTTTGTTTCCGCCGTTTCGCTGCAGAACTGGCAAGATCTCCACCTCTTTTACGTCTAGGCATTATATTCTGTAAAATATAAATTAAATGAACATTTTATAGACAAATATATTATTACGTAAACGTGGGGCACGTTGAGACAAAGAAAACAAAATTATTTAATCTTCAAGCGGTCGCGCGATATTTTGTTTACGGCCAAAGTATATCGATTCAACGCCGCGCGACTACTTGAAAGTTAAGGAAATTACAATTAAAAGAAAAGAAAAAAAAACCATTAGAATTAATTAAATACATTATTAAAAATACTCACATTTAATATTTCACAATAAAGGCTCACAGATAACTTTTTTTTTTCTTCACTTCAAGATCATGAATTAATTAAACACACTATTAAAAATACTCACACGTGATACTTCAAAATAAAGGCTCACACAGGTAACTTCTTTCTTTTTCGTTTCGAAGTGGCTTGTTCCGCTGTTCAAATCGAATTAATTCTGGCGGGCGACACCGGGCTCTTATATATTCAGAAAGCTAGGCTCTAGGGTATTCCAGAAAGTTGGCTTTATGGAGACTATACACATGAAGTGTATAGTTGGCTCTAAGATATTCGAGAAAGATGGCTCTAGGATATTCAAGAAAGTTTGGGAATATTTACTTTCTCACACCTTCTAGGTATAGAATGTTCTCGACGTTATCGTTCGCCGTAACAATAGGTTTTGCAGCTGTAGCATACGCAGTAAAGGCGCGAAATTTAAAAACTTAAATTTTAAAATGTTTTCAGAAGTAATTTGAATAACTAAAATGATATCGCTTTAACTCCAACATATAAGTTAGCTACTGCTGTATAAATACACAAAATTTAATAACTTTATTATGGTAACAAATGTAATTTAAGACTTTATTGAAATGAGAATTTTAAATTTCGCGCCCCAAATAATCGTTCTTTTAAGTCCATATTGTGTACAATGAATGAAGTTCAACTATTTGACAACAGATGGCGCGACTACACTTACTTTCCAAGTTGAAGGGTTGGAAAAGCCCTTATATCTTTAAAAACACACCCTTTAGGTTAAAACGGGAACTTTCTTGTTCGAGGGGGGATAAAGGGTTATGGTAACAAATGTAATTTAAGACTTTATTGAAATGAGAATTTTAAATTTCGCGCCCCAAATAATCGTTCTTTTAAGTCCATATTGTGTACAATGAATGAAGTTCAACTATTTGACAACAGATGGCGCGACTACACTTACTTTCCAAGTTGAAGGGTTGGAAAAGCCCTTATATCTTTAAAAACACACCCTTTAGGTTAAAACGGGAACTTTCTTGTTCGAGGGGGGATAAAGGGCTATCACACTATATAAGTCCCTTTATCGTGATGGGACTCCTTTTTAAGTTTTATCGGCACGCACATTTTATCAACTTAGTTTTATTATATATAATGATAATACTCACCAAACACATTGGTTACTATATTAGTCACGTGCTAGAAACGTTGTTTCCCATAAAGTTAATTTCCTTAACATCTTTTGTTAAAATCATTGTAAGCCGTAATTATCACATCATTTCCCACCGAAATTGCTTGTAACACCCCGACTCAGTGCTAGGCTAGGTTAAAAGACTAAGGCAGGAGCGAAGCGAAGCGGAGCTAACGCCTTAGTCTTCGTGGTTTTTTTGTTGTGGTTTTTTAATCATTCAGAAGTAGGAGCCCCGCTAAGCGGGGCTCTGTCGGGCTTAGTTAGTAGACGCCATATAAATAATTTTAGAGCGCCTGTTAGAATCTCATGAGCAAATACATACCTTGGATAGATGGAATTAATTTAGTATGGCGTTTGAAAACTCTGTTGTATAATATTATTGTAATTAAAAATATGGATAACAATACGTATGACATTCGAATCATCATGAAATCTAATGTTCGGGCAATCAACAGTATGTCACATGTTTTTTATGGTAAACAAAACATTCGGGCAATTGAAATTCAGGCATATGAATATTCTGGCATATATTTTTCGGGCAAACAATAGATAACCAAAATTTAGATATTTCGTTTTCTACTCAATAGAGAACGACATAATATATTTTTAAAACTTATTTTTTTTGAATAGGATGTCTCGTTTTAATTGTATGTATTGTTATTGATAAACTGTTCATGTTACGTGTTTGTGTGTAGCTTTTATTTATGTGTGCATTCGAAAAGACGTTTCAACTTCTACATGTTAGCTGTACATGGTTACCTAATTCGCCTACCTCAAAAACTGGTAGAAACAATTTAGTAATAGAAGTTGCGTATAACACCTCCCGTGTTGATTGCTCTAAGGAGGCAAAATATTTTCTTTTTCATAAAATGTTATGTTTTTGTCTTAGGAATTACGGGGCCTTTGTTCGGGAACTCGTAATTTACAACTTCTTTACTAGTATTATTTCAAATAAAGAATATTAATTCCATAAAATATTATTCAATTGATTTTACTCAAAATCGATCCAAATAAGTATCGATACTATACAATCGGTTTCGAATAAATATCAATACTTCATAATTGATACTGAATCGAGTAAAATCATAGATCTAGCATATATAGATCGGCAAAGCGAAAGAGATACAGAATAGGATACGCATATGTTAGAGTGAGATAGATAGACGAGACCAAACACGTATACGCTATGGTCCCGTGAGGTAAAAGTGTTAATCGTGACCGGAACAAATAATACTATATCTCTTTAAATATTAAGTTTTAAAGCGATATGTTGTATTAAATAGACGATAGTTATTGTGGTAACCTATTCTGTACTAGCATGTAACGCATCTAAAAGAGAAAACTCACAAAATTATACTTTTTACAGTTAGGTAGGACTGGAATGTTTTGCTCTTCACATGCCTTGTTTAAAAAATTCCACAAAAGTTTTACACATAGTTAAATAGGAAAAAATATAGTGTTTTATCACAATAATACTCTAAATGCATTGGCAGTCAATTTAAAATAATATCAAACACGTGAATTCTCGCTATTTTCAACACCACTTTTTAAATATAGAGACTTATTAATGTCGATAACACTTATCGATATTTTTTTTAATTGTGCTAGGTAACCGGCAAAGGTTCCATACAACTTTTGTTATATTCTCATCTATTATTAACCGACTTCTGAAATAGAAAGTTCTATATTGGGGTCCGATTGTTGTTTTTTTTTTCTATGTATGTTCTCCGATCTCTCCGTCAATTGTGAACCGATTTTGAAATTTTTATTTATGTTTGAAATAATATACTACCATAGTAAAAAATTGTGATCTAATGATGGACTTCGGGAAAATGGAAAAATATCTTCATATTATCACCACAGAACCGTTGCCTTCGCGACAGATAGTATTGCTTGGTTTTTATGTGTAGTCCATGGCTAACAACTAACTAGGGGAAAGAGGACCACCGAGGTAGTTTTAATGACAGTTTAAATTAATTGCTTCATTTGGACCATAATGGCCAGCCTTTTCTAAGACTGGAACCACTTTTGTCTCAATTTTGGGTTAGAAGGTCCCAAACACGAATTAACTCTCCTTTCAATTGAAACATTTGTAGCATTGTTATAACTAATATTGAGGTTCATGTTGTGTATTTTAGTTGCATTTATGAAAAAATATCTTGAAACTAAAAAAAATTTAAACAGAAATGACGGCGCTAAACAACTATCATGTGGCCACTGTCGGATTTTAATAGTCAAAGCGTTTATTGCATTCATGTGTAGGTAAAGTACAGATGTCAAAGTAAAATCATTTATAACTGTTTTGGCGCGATAATTTTAATTGAAACTCGTGGCTACATGACAATCGTTCAAATAAAAGCAAAATTTTTTTGGAGTGTTATGTCTTATAAATTAACCAAAGCATTTCACTTCATAATTTACGAATATTGATTTCCAAACTGTTCTATTAACAAACTTTAAATATTGTAATGTGTCTTAACTTACAAAAACAATGATATAAATAGTGTGATATCATTAAATGATTACTAACTACATAATTTTTTATTTTGTTAGAGTATCATCACAATTCTATTAGAATCAAACAGTTATCGATAGTCAAAGTATCAGGCGGTGCATCACCATGCACCACGCAAGCTCTATGCGCCACGCATACATACACAAAATACGCACACTACTGTAAGTGGTTTTTGGTCTCGTCTTGATCACTACATTGCCAATCTACTGTAACTGTAAGCGTCAGCTTACATCCATCTATATCAAAGTCATCCTCACTGAGCATAATCACTTGGTCATCCTATTTAAAGGATGACGTCAGCGGACATCGCTCAAAAAGAATGCTATCAATAGCGGTGTTTTTGAAATCCTTACCTTGAAGTGAAGCACGTATGATAATAATAAAACTATATACTATTTTGAAAGTAATAAAAGAATCCCCAAAGAAAACGCACCCCACAATAACTCTTTTAAATAACTATATAAAGAAAGCAGTAACTACAAGAATAACAGAATACATAATATTATATTGTAGTAAATTGATACTGTTCAAACCAATGTAATCTAATAAGACTTTATACCTAAATATGTTGTAAGTTGTATACCTCTTGATTTTTAAATATTTGATCGCATAATGGTTTTATATTTTAACTGATCTTGAAACATTTCCAAAAATACCCTGTATTTCTTGTCATGGAATGTTTTATTATTTATATTAGGCCGTATAACTTCAGCAGTGCCGCCCATATTTTCGATAGCGTCCTGCACGTTATTGAAGTGTTTTGAAGCACATGCCCCCAAAATAGCAGATCCTACAAGGACAGATTCTTTTTCTTGAGGTTTTAATACAGGTAATCCTACAGAATCCGCCTGTATTTGGACAAAAAGTGGGTCCTTAGTGATGCCACCACATATAAGCAGAGATTTAAATGGATTGTACCCAGCAAGTAATAGCGCATCTATGATGTGTCTGGTACCGTACTGAAAAAAAAAGATTTAGGTAGGTATAATATTCATACAATCTATAGTGTACCTTTGATAAAAAAAAACCTTACAGCAAGTGCCTGAAGTGTGGCAAGGTATAGCAATGCCAAGTTTGCCTCAGTGTTATCGATTGCAAGGCCACTAATCATGCCCCGCATAGATGGGTCAGCTAATGGCGACCTATTACCATGAAAGTCAGGCCAAACATGTATATCCTTAGTTAGGAAAGATACATCACTAAGATTTTTCATTTGGGCCATTTTTAATAGCTCATTCCTTAGGTGATTACGAGTGCTGAAAAAAAAGTCTGTATAACTAAAACATAATATAAAATATTAAGATAAGTGACTAACTATTACTTTTACTACTACTCACTTCAACCCTTTTTAGTGTCCCACTGTTGGGCACGAGTTTTCTCTCAACTGTCTTACAAGCTGAGAGAGTTTAGGCCTTAATCCACACACACTGGCCAAATGTGGGTCGGTAGATGTCACACGTCCTCAAATGATTAGTTCTTAGACATGCTAGTTTCCTCACGATGTTTTCCTTCACCAATATTGAGCAGCGGAGATAAAACAATTCACACAAAGAAGTGTGGGCACGACCGGGAATCAAACCCACAACCTTAAATTACTAGAGGCCTGTACTGCTATGCTACCACTGCTTATTTACTACTACTATTTCTTAATTTTTCTTACTTAAATATTTTTTTGGTATATGTCTTAATACTTAACTAAAATCTTTATCAAAACTTATAATTACTCATTGTAACAATACTTACTCTCCAGAAGATAATTTCTTTAAAAGTTGACTTCCAGCAGGGTGACTTGATATGATATAATCTAATAACATTCCCGATGCACTTTGTCCAGCTTCATTTAACCACATATTAGGCACCATTGCACTATAATATGGACCCCATATGCCTTGAGCCAAGACTGCTTTCTTGTTAACAGCCATATGACATGTTGATGTCCCACAAATCAAACTCAGACGGGAGGACATATCCTTATCAATACCTTCACCATACACACCAATCATACCGAGTCCACCAGCATGAGCATCTATTATAGAAGAAGCTACAGCTGTTCCTGGGTTCAAACCTAATGCACCTGCAATTTCTTTAGTTAATCCTCCACATAGCTCTCCAGGCATTAGAACATTATCACCAATTTTTCTAAAGTTGTCAGCACCTAAATCTTCTAAGCCAATATCATTTAGAAAATTTATATTCCATCCCTTTTTACCATCAATTGAACATTCAAAATTCCATTTGCAAACTAGGGAGCACAATGAACGACTCAACGACCCTGTAGCTTTCCAAGTCAGAAAGTCTGGTAGATCAAAAAAATATTCATATTCGGTCCACTTATTAGGGAGGTGTCTTTTCAACCAAAGTAGTTTCGGCATCTCCATTTCGAGACTAATTTTACCTCCAACATATTTGAGTATTTCATGATTGGTTTTATTTATTAAATCTGCTTCAGCCTGGGCTCGGTGGTCCATCCACATGATTATATTTTGCTCGTCATTACTTGAACTAACCGATATTGGATTACCATTTTTATCTAACACTACCAGTGAACAAGTAGCATCAAATCCTATGCTTTTAATATTGTTTGGATTTATGTTTTGGACAACATTCTGAAATAAATGATTTAACATTTTAATGCATGTATTGTAACCTTGTAGTAGAATAATTATAATAGAAAGTTTAAAATGTAATGCCTTACCTTGATCACAAAAACACAACAATCCCAAATATCATTAGATGACTGCTCATAATAGTCCACTTTTGGCTTCCATGTTTTAATTTCTTTGACTGACGATTTTAAAACATGACCTTTCTCATCTACCAAGGCAGCGCGCACGCTACCAGATCCCACGTCTACACCAATAAAATACGTTTCCTTGCCCATTGGATAGTTACCTACTAGTAACAGACTATTAGCTAAGAAAGTTTACTGCTGCAAGAAACAAAATAAGCCCTTTATTTAAATCAGTCTCACAACAAATACTTAGTTCTCGAAGTAAACTGTCCTACTTCAAAACAAGCGAAATAATTGTAATATTTTACAACTTATGCTCTATTATAGCAAAGGGCAGTGTCAACAAATATTTCTACTTACTTTGGTAATGATAATGTGAGTGCGTATTGAATTGAGAATAAATTCTAGTTGATAAAACGACCTTGCTAGCAATAAACAATTTATCAGTAAAAGTCAACGAAGAGATAAACTGTGAGACTTCTTCTAAGATAACCTTTAAAAGTCTTTCGAAATTTCTAAGTTTGGTTTGGCAAGATATTAAATATTTAAGTAGAATCAATTAATTTTCAAGAAATTGGTTGCAGTAGCTTTTTTTTTTCAAAATATTGCGACGTCTGCAAACAAAAATAAACTTTAATTTTCCCGCCTTTCTTGCCTGACAGTAAGTCTTATTTAAATTGCTTTTGAACTTCGTGCAGACAGGGTAGACCTTTTCAGACTTCAACTTACCTACTTGTTTTATTATTGAACACTATTTTATTTTTCCCAAATAAAAGAGCAATCAAGTCAAACCACTCACAGAGGTAAACTGGACAGCTATTTGGCAATCGCATATACAAAACTGTAATGTCTAAATGACTGTAGCCTGCCGTCTAGTCATGAAAATTCCTACATATCCGAAAAATATTTTCTATTTTGTTTTGTTTCCTATTTACATTGATATGATAACATACTAAATTATTATGTAGTGCAAATAAATATCAGCAATGGTTCGATTTAAAAATAGGTTTGTTAGTCAACTATTTCATTTTTTGATTATTTTAGGTTAAGTAGTTACACACACTTAAAAGACTTTCGTGACAAATACTTCATTAAATTTTGACTGAAATTACTACTGTACTTACTATCTTTGCAGATACGTTACGGTTGAAATCGAATCTCCTTCAGTGCCTGAGCATAAGCCTCTGCAACTAAAGACTAAAATATTTCATGACACCGTGCTTGATAAAGTTCAACAGTTACATGGGGATTTTGGAGTAGCTGCTATAACTAGAGGGTTCTTGACAAAATATTGTAATGAAGTAACGAGAATAGCTATAATTCGTACCGGTCATGGACCCCACAGATTTGTTATTAGTAGTCTACCATTTATTACTAAGATAGGTAAATTAGAAGTTAAGTTAAAAACATTACATGTTGGAGCTACATTAAAACATAGTTTCAAATTTATACAAAGGCACCAACGTAGATACTTGGACAAAATGTGGTCAAAACTGAAGACAGATGAAGAAAGAAATATGTTAGAAGCGGCTGTGATGGATTTCACTAAAACTGATGTTGCAATAAATTTGGAAAATGTTGCTTAGTCTTGCTTTATTCTTATTTTCCTATTTTAAGTTATGTAGTTATTGTTAGAATTTTGGTTGGTAATGGTTGTATTGGAACTTGAGAAACCCTCGACAATGTCATATATCTATTACAAGGATGATGAACATAAAAAATACAAAATTGTTGTACTATTAAATATTATTGTATTTAATTAGTTTAACACAAGCAGTAGCTGCTAATTATGGTAAGTAAATAAAAGAGTAATATGTATATTTAATCACTATGCTAAATAATTAAATAAATAATATGTTTATGTATTATGTATAACCATTATTATAGGGCTAATTTATCCTTATTCTATTTCAATTTATTGCAGAGTTGTATACAAAAGTAAATGAATAAAATACAACAGTACCTATTAACTAATTATGAAATACTTCTCCCTAGTGAAATTGAATTGCATTCTATATTTGTATATTAAATTTGAAACAACTGTAAATTATTGGGGTATTTGTAAATAAAGCTTCTTTCTCAAAGTAGAATGGAATTGTGGCACCTGCTCACACTTCAATTTTGTACAAATCGTGGTCACATTATCAATCACTTTAGTGAACAGATCAACAACATGTTCCTTTTTGGCATGTTCACGTATTGTCATACACAATGTTTGTATAAATATGGATCCATTCCGAGTATCTCTGTAAGCTTCCAGTTCAGGAGCTGTTGCCCAACATACAAAGAAATTGCTTTTTTTAATCTTGTAACTATCTGCTAATACAGTTCTAGGCCCATCTGGTACCAAAGTTGAAGGTCTGTCTTCAATTTGACATGCCTGGACAATAATGACTTTTGGTTTGTCATGAAGATGAACAGCATCTTCAGAATCTAGTATACTTTGTATCTCATCCATGTTGACCTTTACAGAGTCTGCTGCACACACATGTCCTCTCACTCCATGTGATAAAATACAAAGCATGAACATACTATCATCTGCATGCACATCATTTCTTAGAATGCCTCTTATAAAATCAAACATTTCTATGTGGTCTAGATCTTTCTCACTTTTTATATCAAAATTTAGATCAGACATTGTCTCTTCTAATTTTATCTGATCTTTGTGAGATCCAACCCGGTTATCTAATATGTTTGAGTGTACCCTATCATTTGATTTATATATGTCTGACCTATGAAAGTTCTCTTGATTAATTATTGCACAAATACCCATTCGCTTATGATTCTTGATCTCATAAGAATCAGGTGATAAGTGTTTGCTGTCTGTTTTCAGTGTGTCATTAATGTTGTCATCTACTTTCATATCACTTACCATATCAAGGAAGTCGGTGAAATCATAATTATAAAACTTTTTCTCTTGGCTGTTTGGATTTGTCTCATCTACCTTGAGAGCTGGAGTACTAGTAGAAACAAATGGACGCTGATTAATTTCACCATTAAGTGACTGTTGGAGTAAACTAATGTCTACTGCAATCTTTTTCATGCCATTGCCAGGCAAGCTTTCAACAATCCTTACTAATTTGTCCATTTCAACTTTAAAGCCTAAAACTTTGTGATTGTACTGATATTGATTAATAACAATAAATTTCTCACACATGAGCTTCAATAAAATTAACTCGCATGATTCATATTCTGTAGTATCAATTTCCTGAATAATTAGCTTTTTCCTGAGTCTCAAAAGATTGTCTGAATTCAAATGTTCACACAATTTGTAAAGTGCTTTCTTCATCGGGTTTATGTACATTTTTGCAGCAACGTTGTCGGAATAGTAATATTTTTGGGCAGATGATACGTTAAACCCCAATTTTCTCACTATACTATTCAATTGACATATAACTAGGGCTTCCACAAATTCATGTTTCCATGTTTTAGTGCTCTTAGCAGATTGATACCAATCACTCAACATGTTGAGGTTTGAGTAACCACCAATGTCTTTTGAAATTTGTTGGAAAACATAGAGACGCTGCAGAGCTGTGTCGGGAACCTTGTAGAGAAGGAAAACAAGAGATATCAAATCATATGGATTCTCTCTTAACTCTTTCTCGATATCTGATATCATTTCTATGTTTATTAGGTCATCATTACCGATTGTTACATCAGGATCGAACATTTCTTGTGATTCTGACTGCATAGTTATGTTACTTTCTTCCTTTCAAGTTTTGATTTTGAACAAGTTTTAGCAGTTTTGTTCCACAATACTCACACGCTGTATCTATTGAATCACTGATCACTGCGTTATTGGCACGACACTGACTAATATTATTTAGTGATAAAGTTTTTCTCATTGTTGAAAAAACAGTAGGAGCCCTATTTTTTTTTTTTTTTTTTTTTTTTTTTTTTGGCAAGACGCGGTTGGCGTATATGCCACAAACAAAAAGTAAGGAAACATTGCATATTATTTTCCCTGCATATTGGGAGATTTTAGGAAACGGAATTTGGAATGGTTATATTGGTTAGGGTAATAATGTAAAGGGATAACAAAAATAAATACCAAAATAATAAAATAATAATAAAGGAAAATAGAATAAATGTCTATATACGGATATTGTTGGAAGAGATAAATAGTGATATACATCTATAAATAGCTGGATTACAGGATGCAAGTAACACTGGAATAGACGTTGGGAAAGGAACTTTAAGATCTACTAATGAATCAATAAAGGCAGAACGATTTGGAAGAGGGCAAGAAAAAAAGATATGGTTCAGATCTCCATACTCACCACACTCACATTCATTACTAGTAATTATGTTAATTCGGGCAAGATGAGCTGGAGAGCAGTTATGTCCTAAACGCATTCGAATAATGCAACTAGTAGGAACTTTACCGAGACGTAACTTATAAAACCATGGCTTGATAGGTATATGAGGTTGAACAAAAGAGTAATGTTTGCCTTTAGTCCTAGATGAAACTGACCAGCTCTCTTCCCATGAATTACGAAGATATTTTATTGGTAAGCTAATAAGATCATGGGTGTAGTTCAGATATGGAAACATATCTCCACAGTCTACAGCTTCAGCCGCTAGTCTGTCTGCTCTTATATTACCAGTGATATTACAGTGACTAGGAATCCATGCAAAATTAATATCAAAACCCAATTGGGTGCATTTAAGTAATAATTTTCTGATAGAGATAATGATCGGATAAATAACTTTAGATTTAAACGGAAAGGCCTTGAGTGCTTGAAGAGAACTCAAAGCATCTGAAAAAATAACAGTCTTTTTAAGTTTCATTAATAAAACGTATTCGACCGCTTTGTAAAGCCCATAGCATTCTCCTGTAAATATTGAAGTTTCCGGGGGAAACTTAACTTTCTGTACTATATTATATTGACAGTGGTATACTCCAATACCTACATTACCAGACACCGAGTGCTTAGAAGCATCTGTATAAATATGATTCCAGTTCCCCCAGTTTTTATTTAGTAATTCATTAAATAAACAGTTAGCGTT
Source organism: Meganola albula (assembly GCA_936450015.1). Lineage (NCBI taxonomy): Eukaryota > Metazoa > Arthropoda > Insecta > Lepidoptera > Nolidae > Meganola > Meganola albula. The sequence goes on from OW388147.1 coordinate 12,140,306, forward strand.
CCTATCAGTTTTACAAATACCTAAAGAAAAGGATATATTAGGGACTAGAATAAGAGATTCATAGTTACAGGTGAAAAGTGGAATAATAGGAGAATAATAAACAGGAGATTGAAGTGAATTATACTTTTTATAACTCTGTATAATGCATGGTAAAGATTTGTGTGTCCAATAACTGGAGGATTCAATTGAACCTAAGAGCAATGGGAGTGAGTCATTTAACGGATGATGAGGAGATTGTAACGCACGAAATAAAAATCGATCACTTAAAAATTGGCGACGTAGTGGGAGTGGTGGATCTACGCATTCGACCTGAAGTGCGTTAATTGGGCTAGACTTCATAGCTCCTGTCACAATTCGTAGGGCTTTAGATTGGACAAGATTTAATTTTTTAAAAGCGGTAATGTTTCCAGGTTCGAGCAGAAAAGTCCCATAATCTAATATACTTCTAATTATAGCATTATAAAGGAGTTTTAGACAGTAAGGGTGAGCACCCCACCAAACACCTGTCAAACAGCGTAGAATATTGATTCTTTTCTCACATTTATCAATTAAATATTCACAATGAGGAATACCAGTTAACTTAGAGTCTAAAATCACTCCTAGAAACTTAAAAGTTTTAGCTTCTGGAATTAAGCTACCATTATAATAAACAGATAACGGAGGAGGACACCGGATCCTAGAAAATAGTAATGTACTACTTTTGGTAGCTGATAGCTCCAGGCCATTCTTATCAAGCCAATTATTTAGTAATTTTAACGAATTGGACAATAGTGAGCAGGCAGTATTAATGGAGCTACTAGAGCAGTATAGCAAAAGATCATCTGCATACTGGAGAACTTTTATGTCTTTATTTATGCATACCTCTAGATCGTAAGTATAGATGTTGTATAAAATGGGGCTTAGTACAGAACCTTGCGGTAATCCTTTCCATGCTGATCTCGATTCATATGTGGAATCATCTAATAGAAGACTGATGTTTCTTTCAGATAACATATTATGTATGAAATTTATCAAAAGAAAAGGGACTTTTAATTGTTGTAGTTTGTACTTGAGAACTGAAATAAGAACATTATCGTATGCAGATTGGATGTCTAAGAAAGCAGCAACAGTAGAATGATTATTTGAAAAAGCTAGTCTGATGTCTGTTAATAGTATACTAAGGTTATCAGTCGTGCTTTTACCACGCCTGAAACCAAACTGACTATTGCTTAATAAACTATTGCTTTCAATAAACCATTCTAATCTATTTTTAACTAAATGCTCAGTGACTTTTAATAATACAGATGAGAGTGCTATAGGGCGGTAAGAGCTAGGTTCAGATGGATTTTTATTGGGCTTAAGGAATGGAAGGACTGTCTGGTTTTTCCAAGACAAGGGAATATTGCCTGTTATCATGATATTATTAATAAGATTAAGGAAGTAGGACAATGAGTTCTCATTTAATTTTGCTATAAAAGAATATGGGATTCCATCAGGACCTGGAGCAGAATCTTTAAGGTTTTTAAGAACACCTTCAAGTTCAGACATACTAAAAAGACTGTTAAGTCCAGTAAATTCAATACCCCTTAAGGGTGATGAGTAAATAGCTGATTCTTCAGGGACAAAAGTAGGGGCAAGCTTATCTAAGAATTGATTTTTAATAACAGATGGAATTATAGGACTGGATGATTCCTTAAAAGCAGACCTGAATCGCCTAATATGACTCCAAACAACTGATGGTTTGACATCAGGTGAAATAGTTTGGCAAAAACGCTTCCAGCTTTCATACTTTTTGTGTTTAATAAGTTTGCGTGTTTCAACAAGAATTCTATTTAGTTTGTCAAAGTTTTCATTTGTAGAGTTTTGTGAGTACAAGATTTCAGCCTGTTTTCTTTTCTTTATTGCAGCAGTACACTCTGCATCCCACCAAGGTGGAGATGGAATATTGACTTTGGACATATTTTTAACTGGAAACAATTTATCAGCTGTAGTTATTAGAATTCTAGCAAAAGCTTCTGCACAATAGTTTTCATCCCCTAATTGTAATGAGGGTAAGTCAGCAACACCCAAAGCTACATGATCCTTATACAAAGACCAGTTAACATTTGCAAGCCTGTAATTTAGCCGTGGAGTTCTAGTAAATACTTTATTTTTAAAAGGAAAGTGTATTATAATAGGGTAGTGGTCACTACCATAAGTAGATGAGGCTACCTCCCATAACAGAGAGACAGCAAGACTAGCAGAGCATAGGGACAGGTCAGGTGCACTAACAATCTCGTGAGGAGCTGTACGTCTTGTTGGTGTGCCAGTATTTAATATACACAAATTAAAATTATCAATTAAGTCTAAAAGATTAACACTTATACTATTAGTTATAGAACTACCCCAACACTGGTGTTGGCAATTAAAATCGCCTAAAATAATATATGGTTTGGGAAGAAGAGAGAAAATATTTACAAGTTCAAGAAAAATGTTAGTAGATGGTCTGGGTACATAAATAGATACAAAACAAATACTATTTACAACTGCTGCAATAATAGAGAAGTCATTGCTATGAGTAGGAATAGAGAAATGTGAAAAGGGTTGAGGATGTTTAATAAGTAGGGCAACACCACCATACCCATCAGAACGATCCTCTCTAAGACAGGCATAACCTGGTATCTTAAATAAGGAAAGTGGCTTAAGCCAGGTTTCCTGAATAGCGAAAATTGAAGGACAATATTTATTAATAATATGTGTAATTTCATGTTTTTTAGATACTGCACTACGGCAGTTCCACTGGATTACTTTGTGGGATGATTGATCCATTATTATTAATAGTAGTGGGTGCAACTGTATTAAATACAGGGGCGGCGTGGGACGGTGATTTCAATTGTGATTGAGTTAATAATTGAATTAAAGCTATGATTAAATCAGATATTGAAGTTTTATTATTATCATTGGAATTAAGAACACTACCATTCTGTGAAGAGGGTGGCATACTGTAATCTTTTATTAAATCTTGGTGAGCTTGCTGATCATAACCTTTGGAATGAGTTGGAGGAGACCTTGTTTTCAAGGTAACCATTTTTTTATATGATTGGTTTTTAGGAGTGGAATAGTTTGGTGGTGGAGATGATATAGTGGGGATTTTCATAGGTGTGGAGATTAAGGCATCAGCATATGATATTTTTGAAATTGGTGGGTGCAATCTAGATGCTTCAGGGTATGAAATTGCACTCTTAGCCATAGACTCTTTTATGGACTTTTGTCTTTCATATTCTAGACACTTTTTACTTGTAGCCTCATGAAAGCCCTTACACAGACAACAGCAAATGTCATCCTCAGGAATAGAACAAGAGTCTCCTGAGTGACCTTTTCCACACCTGAAGCACCTAGGCTTAGACCTACACGCATTTTTAACATGACCAAAACGGCAGCAGTTGTAACATTGTATAGTTGGATAGATATATAAATCTACAGATAATGCTGTATAACATAGGAAAACTCGTTTAGGTAATATTTGTCCATCAAATGTGAGAATTACACTTTCAGTATTCTTTAACTCTGTTTTACCATCTACTAATATTTTTCTTTTAATTCTTCTCGCTTTTAAAATGTTTCCACATCCTATTGGCACAGAGATGCCTTCAATTATTTCTGAATCTGACCAGTCTGCAGGTACGCCTCTAACAACACCCATGCGGGTAATTGTAAAAGTCGGGATAAAAACCTTGTACTTTTCTGTGGCTAAATGTGGATGAGTAATGAAGGAGTTTGCATCATTAAAATCTGTGAATGCTAAACTAAGGCGATTACGCCCTATTCTTTTTAAACTACCGTTAATTATATTGCGAAAGTTATTACATCTAAGAAAACGGCCAAAAGTAACTGGATGTAAAGTTACGTTATCATTTTCAGTAACTATTTCTTTTTGAATGTGAACTACGTAAGGAGAAGCATCAGTGGAAGTATAAAAAGTCCTAGCAACTGAAGCTGCAGGCCGCATTGATGAATCAAAATTAATATTATTATGATCTACTAAATTAGGTTGTTGAAGATCTGAACCATTATTAGAAGGCTGAACTAGGGAAAGATTGTCCTCATCGCATTGGCATTTACATTTCCCGCCATTACGCTTGCGTTTTTTCATACAGTGTTTGCACACAGATGTTCGTGCAGAAGATCTTTTCCTTTTATTGAGTCCTAACCCAACGGTAGAACAATCAGTGTCAATTGCTGACGATTCATTATTTGAGACAGTTATATAGTGGCCGACATCAGGACCTGGAAATATTCTACTCCCTCCTCCGGGATCATCCGGAGGATCCATTACGGCTATTACAATAAAATAAAAACTTACCGAATTATCTTCTTTAACAACTATCTATAGAATAAATAATAAATAAAGTATAATATAAAAAGATACTACGGTATATCTATGCACCGAAACCAATATTATAAAAATATTAATTTCTAATTTAAAAATACGTCCGGCGCCAATGAAGTTTCCCGCGCTTTTTCCTCGCCCTATTTATTACTCTTTGAATTGTAGATCGGGGTCAGTGTTGCCAGATCAAAATTTCAAAATCCAGGAAATAATAGAAAAAAAATCAGGAGATTGACCTGAAAAATCAGGAAATGAATAAAATATTTATTTATTTTTACGATATTCATAATCAATAACTAATATTTTCATACATTTGACTTTTTAGCTTTGTTTTTGAAAATTAAATCAATTTTTATATTTCAGTACAATTTTAGTCCTAATTTCTGCAATAACTGGTATTCAATTTATTTCTCAATTTGGCCTGTATTAAATTAATTTGTTAAAATAGTCTTGCCACTGCGGTACTATATTTAAATCTAGCTGATAGTAAAACGTCTTTTATCTCCAGTTGCTGCAAACAAAAAACTAAACGACATCTATTACATGCAAAATTTAAATATATGTTATAACATATCAAATGGTACCGCAAAAGTAATTAAGTGATTTAAATAGTTAAATGATTTTTTTTATTTTTTAGTAATTCCTATCAAGTTAAATGATTTATTTTTTTAACCGCAATGTCCAAGAAATAGACTTTAATATCACTTCAACCCTTTTTTAGTGTCCCACAGCTGGGCACGAGTCTTCTCTCAACCATTTTACGAGTTAAAAGAGTTTAGGCCTTAGATAGATAGATCCAGTATTCATTGCAATAACACGTTTTTTTTTAATTACACTTACCTGAATTCGGTTAGAGAATTTCATTTAGTGTTTACTCCGTAAACAAAATCTATTCTATTGAAAATTTGTAGGTAGATCTCATACGTTATTTACTCTGTAGACGTACCTATGATTTTATTTTATGACACAGATATCAGGAGATTTTACAGTAGAATCAGTAGATCAGGAGAATCTCACACAAATCAGGAAATCTCCTGATAAATCAGGAGATCTGGCAACACTGATCGGGGTATTCCCTGACCAAAAAATAAATTAACCCACAGCCCCCACAGACAAAGAGCATATAAACGGTATAAACGCCACAGACTACTCAGAGAACCTAGCGGTTCAGACGGTCATGTTTCATTTATAGATAATATACCGTTGCAAAGTTAGAAATTGACAAGTAATGTTTTTAATTAAGAATCAAACGAACTTACCTAGTGAAGTTTGATGTCTAATTATACGAGTGTCTTGACCGAAGATGATTACAGTTTACATGCAGCAGCACGCGAGATGATGCTGTCCTTATCACACTTTTAAAGTTACAAAAAACTTTTGAATTAATTAAATAATTTAAATAAAATTAGATATTAAAGAGTATGTTTACTGACTCGTCCACCTCGCCAGATCGCGACAGTGTGCTTCGACCTCCATTATTTAGAGTAGATTATTATTTTTTTTTTTTTTTGGGTATGGGTTGGGTGGGAGTGTAATCATCTTCGGTCAAGACACTCGTATAATTAGACATCAAACTTCACTAGGTAAGTTCGTTTGATTCTTAATTATACTTCGTATCTCTCCCGAAGATGATTACAGTTTACATGCAGATGTTAAGAGCATCAGAAGAAGAAAAAAAAAATAGTAACACATAACAGTGAAATAAAATATACTATGTAACGATCAAATCGTAGATGCTATAATAGATTAAGTTCAAAAATAATTTCAAAGAATACTTATAATATCTGTAATATATAGCAATCTTGTCTTAAATGAAGCAATGACACTAATTAACAATATAAATTGAGCATTATCAATAAATTATAGTTAAAAAAAAAAAGAACTAAAAAGCCACGCTTTTATAGCTAATCGAACTAAAAGTAAAAAATAATTTTTAATTACAAAGAGTTTATATTTCAGTCGTAAAAGATCGAACAATCAATCATAACTAATTACTTCAAAATAAAATTATAACAATTTTTAAATTATTAGGAGAATAATTCAATTCAGAGTAAAAAACTTGGGGTGCATTTTACAATATTTTCATAACTTTTTACTATGTTTTCATAACTCTCGCACGTAGATAGTCAAGCACCCCATAGACAAAGCATAGCAAGATAGGGGCATAGACCCGCTAAACTAATAAATACAGATTCTTCATTGACGGTATTTTTATATGGTCCCAAGCTAAGTAGAGCTTGTGTTATGGAAACCAGATAACTGGTCTAAACTATATTTATACTATTTTATATTATATTAACACCCAGACTCGATACAAACAGACATGTTCATCACACAAACGTTTGTCCCGGGCGGAAAGTAAACCCACGACCTGCGGCGTGAAATGCAAGCATCCCACCGACCACGCCACCACCGGCGTGTCCGATATGTTTAAATGTGCTTATAGGTAATAATATGTAGTGTTAAAACTGGACAAACGCTAGGGTTTTCTGTAAAATATGGTAGTTTAATCAGGGGATAATGGCATCCGGGACTTGAGGTTTCTACTTTGATTATGATTTTCTCTGAGTCGAATGTCATATTTATATTTTTTATTTTGATTAGACTTAAGGTTTGCATTCTTTTTGCCCATGTTAAGGCAATTAGGTGACAGTATTGAAAGATAACTCCTTTAAAGGTAATTCAATCATTTGGAAAATAATTTGATAAATAATTGAGTACTAATTTGGGGTCCCAGGTGGTATCATATTTTAGGACAGGGGGATTCATACGGTAAACTGCTTTGAAAAATCTATTTATAGAATCATTACAGGTTTTACATTTTTACATTTCCTGTCCTAACAAAATGCTGAGCGATAGCTTTTAGGTGAGCCGTAAATTGCACCTGAATTAAAGTGTTCTGATAAGAATTCTATTACTTGAAAAGTATTAGACGAACAGTAATCTATGCCCTTTTTACTACAGTACAATCACACTGGTTTTAGCGAGCTATTATATTGGCATACGGTGTTATAAGAAAACGATGCCTCGGGGATTTCGCGTCTTAGAAGTGACTCTCTCATAATCTCCCCCTGCATACAGGGGATACACGTCCCTGAAAGGGGAAACAGCAAAAATTACTAGGCCCGAAAAATAACACTTCTGGCACTAGAAGATGAGTTTGACCAAATAGGTGACCAGGGTTGCGTTGGCCAGTGTGGTCTAGTTTTTATTTTGTGTAATACTTTAAGGATTTTTTTTTTTTAACTAAATGGAAACGTTGATTTTTGAATTTCGGTCTAATTTCACATTTGTATTATTAAATGCTTACGAATAAGTTTAACTCAGGCGAGCCGAACTCGCGAGTAATTGTGCGAATGCGTAATCGTAATCAGCAACTGCCATTCGGCGTCTATGTTGGCTATTTATTGCGACTTGAAGTCTGCTACTGCGTTCTTAAACATGATGTGCAGCAAAAAATAATTAAGTTGAGTTTTTCACATGATTGCCATAAGTCACGTGCAATTTTGTAGTGCGTGAACTGAATCCTGCACATTTTGTTAATGTACACAATAGCTGTTGTATTTAATCTGAGCAGGATACTGCAAGTTTTTAAGTGCTAGGCTTTATCTTTAACTCGTAGAACTCCGTTAATCGTTCGAGGGTAGTTAATGTTTTATATGTAACTACGTTTGTGAGCTGTCCTAGTGTCCGTGCGCGGTTTGGTTATTTTAAGCTATTCCCCAAACTATTGTTGAAACAGAACTATGCATATATTTAAAGACAGCTGTCATTGTAAATAAAGTGGCCAATAAAAACACACAGTGACTATATGTCTTCACCAAATAAAATCATTTTTAGTACCAACAGCCTGGAAGGGTTATATATTTATTATATGGAGTAGTGTAATGCAAGAAATTTTGTCTTTTGAATTTCTTGGTGTATAACCAGCCATTGGGGGACAGCTGACAACAATAATGCTATGTATCTAGAAAATTCTCTAATTTAACAACTTTTGGTATGTAAATTTTTTTCTGTAAATATTTAATATAATAGAAACGATTTTTCTTGTAAATAAAATCGGATTCGAATCCTTATGAGCGTAAATAATAGTATAAGACCGGCTGCAATAATTTTACGAACACGTATGTAGCGGTACATAGTCCAAGAGGTGAGACATTAAATTCGAACAATTTTTAGTGAAATCTTTCCAACTTTAAGGCAAGACTGAGGTAAATCCTGTCAGATTTAGCTATGGGCAATATAAAATAAGCTTCCTTATAAGCGTCACGACGTAATTTGAACGCTGTATGATAGTCTTCCATTTAGAAGTGATTGACGGTAGCGAATTTATTTAATTGTCTTAAGTTCAGTATAAACCCCCTGTTTTTGACGTGACAACGTCTTATAAATTGGTTTGCCGGGTGACACTTCAAGAAACTGCGTTACGCTCCGCTCACGTTATGCGCTCACAATGAGAGCGAGTGAGAGGCACGCGTCCCTTCCACTCGGGCATGGTTAGCCCGCCTAAGAGCGAGAGAGACAGATTTCATCCTTCTTCCTACTATACGAATGAATATTCACATTAAAATAATTTTACCACTCAAAGTCGTTGTCACGTAAAACTTTCGCCCGTATACCGACTTTACAGGCAACCAATTTTTTATTTGGTTTATTAGGGACAGTAAAGTTCGGTGAAATAATTTGTTATGCGTAAGAGAAACAAACCCAGATTCCAATAATTCCGAAATGCACTCATCTACTATGATAATAATAATAATTTTATTTATTAAAGAAATCTTGGTAATTTCTTTAGTAGAAAGATGTTTAGTAGAATAATTAGTTTGATACGGTTTAGTGTGAAATCATATAGCTTATAGCTAATTTGTTTTGAAGCTATTCGTGAAACATAAGATTAAAGTCCGCCATCAACAGGTATGTTACTTACTGTTGTGATGAAGGGAAGGCGTATGAATCATCGTCGCCGATGTTGTTGCGCGTTGGCTATCCGCGAGCGCATGGCAGGCGCGCGGCAATAGTCCCGCGGCGGCGCAAGCGGTGGCAGCGGCGGCGGGCGCCGAGTCTGGTTGGGGTACACGCGCTTGCGGCTCGGCGGCCGGTGCTCGCGGTGCCCCCCCATGCGTTTAAAGCTCCAAATGGCAAGAAATATTAGGCTGTTTACTCTGCTGAGTTCTGCGACAGGCGAAGATATAGCCCTATTTGATTATAAGTAATCTGATAAATTGCAACCGAATAAATTGTCGTGCAATATACGTTTTTTATTATTTCTCGCTTTTGTTTACTCAAAGAGTTTAAAATAGTAAAACGTCTTGAAAGAGATTCCCTGTAATGTGTGTCGCTTCAAGCGCCCTGCGTCAGTTACATAATGATATCTTGTGGGACAATCTCAGTCTTTGATAAAGCTAAGTTTAGTGCTTTGCCAGTTGCTGAAGTACAGCTAGGTTTTGTTCCTGCTCGCTGTAGGAATCTCTCCTAACATTGTTTTCAAAAAGCGGGGACTATATAATAGTGGCACTTTCAGGGTGCAATTTTTAGCATTTCTGCTTCAAAAGATCGCTTCTGTAATGACGTAGGTTGTAGCTATAAAATAAGCAAGCGAGCTGCATAAGGGTTCATAAGATTGACCGTAAATGCATAAGCTCGGTCGGTGGTCATAGTATCCACACACGATATACGTCGGGATAGCCCAATGATTGAAATCATTTTATGACAAATTCTGTATATCCACACACGGTATACGTCGGGATAATACATTAATTAACATCACTTATGACGTAATAAAAGAAAGGGCCCACACACGGTTTACGTCGGGATTCTATATATAAGTTTAAATTTTTTTTTTTTTTTTTTTTTTTGGTTAACATCTTTATTTCGAATCAACAATTACGATAACATAAAAACAAATCCTACGTACTAACTTAACCTAAAAAAAAAAAGTAAATATAAAATAGAACTTATAAAACATATTTAAAGCTGGGCGTCAAAAAACTCCTCCGCATCAATGTCGGTTGGTAGCGTACCAAGAAGGCTGGCAGCATTGCCACGTTGAATGGCAACGCTCAATCTTTGGCCTAAGTGAAGGCCAGCCTTCTTGTCGCGTGTTCTATCCACCAAAAGTTTCGAAATGTCGCGGTAAAGAGCTCGCGCACCCGGACCCCATGTCCCCAGCGTCTCCACACCAAACGGTTCGAAAACATAATTACCGACAAGGTTATTATATTTTCGCCGCTTGAGGTTTTCTGCTGTAGCAGCAGCAGCACCAGCTTGTCCTGAAGTAAAAGGAAGATGGGAAGGTGCAAGGGTATCGACGCAGGTAGCGTCCCACACCAAAGGCCTGCCCATCTTCCAAGGCAGCAACGACATCCCATCGGGTCTCTTGCCATCGACGCGCACCAGGCCATTTGGTTCTAAAACAGCCGGGACTTCGGCGGTGGCAAGAGCACGGCGAATGATGTCGTTTATTCTGCGATGACGAGGTATTCTGCCAGCGCTTCTGCTGCATGATAGGGCATGGTGTCCTAGGCAATCGACATCTTCACCGCAACGACACCGATGCGGGACAACACATGGAACGCCCAAACGAAGACTCGCAGCGAGACGGAAAGTGCCATCGTCCAAAAGAGTACCTATATTGGGCGACGGCAATGCCTGCAGCCAAAGACCAGACTCCCACTCTCCCACGGCCAATAAGCGGGCACGCTCTGCAGAGTTACTCGCGGTGTTTAGAAGGCTTTCTCGTCTTAGTCTGCAGAGCGGCCGGTCCCATTGTCCCTGAGAGAATGTACACTTGGGCATATCAATTCCAGTGCAAGCCGTTTGCCAAGTGTTCAAGGCATCGGATAGGCACAACACCTCGGAATTAACCTGAGAAGCATACAGTATTTTACTAGTTAATTCCTTAGTGCTATGCACCGATGACAAGAATGCCGGCAAACCTACACTTGAAACATTTCGGATACCGAGCCCACCCAGGCGTACAGGTAGTGATGCCTGTAGCCATGCTCGGTTATTTAATTTAATGTTTAATATTTCCGACAAAGTATTTTTGATAATTTCGTCAACTTTTTCCAAAAGGGTGGTATTTTGCCAAATGTGACTTGCTCTTAAAACATAAATAAATTTTGGTACAAAAAAACAATACCTAATAATAGTGTAAGCTGAATGGACGTTAATTTTTGAAAATTTGTTAATAACCTTGTTAAAATTTTGAATTTTTTCTTCTACAAAGGGTGCAAACGATTCATCTAAGATAGGTGACCCAAGAAGGCGAAGTGACGCCTTATCAACAATTTTTATGGTGGGGGCGATTGATTTAAATTTTGCTTCGGTCTCTAAAGTGTTTGAAGTCGTTATAAATAACTCACACTTGCTAAAATTTAGTTCTAAACCTATTGCCTGAAATTTTTCTTTTATGTATGCCAAATCATTTAATACTGTTTCAACATCGCCTCCAAGGGTACCATCATCAAGATACCAAACATTAAATTTAGAATTTAGATTCCGGATAATTGGGTGAATTGCTAAACTGAAAATGACTGGCCCAAGCGGATCACCCTGCTGACAGCCGACTGCTGATTCTAATAAATGACTTTTGTACGGTAATTTTGTGGGAAATCTATAACATTGCCAAAGGAAAGGGAAAATTTCTGGAAGTTCTTTCTTGACTTCTGTCAGCAGAGTGTCTCTATTTACCGAGTTGAAGGCATTTTTTATGTCAACCTTTAAAATGACCTCACCTTCCCGACTATTCAGATATGTCGCCAGGGCATGTACGGCTGCCTCACACCCGCCTTTTGACCCAAAACCCAGCTGGAGAGGCTGGAACAAGCTAGATAACCTGTTGTAGGACTTTTTGCAGCAAACCTTTGCGGCCAAACGTCGGTAAGTGCAGCCAACTGCAATGGGCCGCACATCTCCATTCGGTTTGTACAGGGCGCAAAGGTTTGCTCCATAAAGTACCTCTAAGATGGCCTCATTCACCTTTCCGCGAAGCATCAGGTTAATTAAGGCCGTCATTTCGGCTAGAAGTTTAACCCCAGCCTCCCCAGCACTTGCACTAATCAAATCTTTTAAATGTTGTGGTGTGAGACCATCTAGACCGCCCGCGGAGCCACTGCGAAAGGTCTCTATAGCAGCGGCTACATCACGAGTTGTGGCCACTAGTGTGGCCTCTGATTGATCCGGGGGAGTCGGAAAGACGAGGTCCACGGTGGGCGATGGGTGTTTAGTTTTTAATGCCTCCACAGTCTGGGGAGTACATTCTGCCACCGTGTCATGGCTAAAAAGTAGTCTGGCGGCCCCTGCAATGTCGCCCTCTGATAATTAATTAATTTAAAAAACATTATTGTGAACATAGATTCAGTATGTAATAAACTGATTTGTGAATAATTTGTTCAATTTGGCGGTAGATGAAAATAAAACTCGGATGCTATTTGCGCATAAATGCCACATAATAATAATTAAAAGATTACGTACCGTTTGGTTCGGGATTACTGGTTATGTCGAGAGCCGGTTCACTAGAATGCGCGGGAAACAACGATGGCGCGTTATGATGGATGACGAAGATCTCCTACGGTTTTTTATATAGCTTTTTACTTTTTTGAAACACTTTTTAACTATATCACTATATTTTAATCAGGCTACTTCCATTTTCCCATTTCAAATAGATATTTTTGAGAACGAAATATGTTCCGTGTGACTCGGACAACACAAAATCACGTAATGGAGGTCGAAGCACACTGTCGCGATCTGGCGAGGTGGACGAGTCAGTAAACATACTCTTTAATATCTAATTTTATTTAAATTATTTAATTAATTCAAAAGTTTTTTGTAACTTTAAAAGTGTGATAAGGACAGCATCATCTCGCGTGCTGCTGCATGTAAACTGTAATCATCTTCGGGAGAGATACGAAGTATAATTAAGGAATCTGGATCTGGCTACTTGTGTCTAATGAGCCTTAGTCTGTACAACAATGTTGCCAGTATTGAAATTAAATATTTAGTTTTTTACCATAGCCTTATTTACTGGAAGTAAATAAAAAAAAACAAAGAAAGAATATTTACTGAGTTTCTTATAATTTCTTTTTACATTTGCATTATACACTATTATCAATTGATGCAGTCTTATTAATTTCACTAATCAAGGTTCTTCACAGTAAAAATTTTCTGAAAGGAACGCTGATGTCGTACACTTTGATAAATCAATGATAGGTAGCGTCCTGTTGCTAGAATACACATTTGAGAACACACAGTTATTTCTTGTTGTTGTATCACACTATTATTAAATGGGTTTATAATAATGTACAGAAATTAATCAACGCAAATACTTCAATACAACACAAATCATAAAAATATGTATCCGAAATCTATGACACATACGTCAATAATGACAGTCATGCATAGATAAGTAATTAAATGAGGGGTAGTCGGATTTTTACTCTTTGGTAATCGGGAACGGCTTTACCTACCACAAACTATGTAAATGTACCCTACAATAGTGAGAAAGTATGTAAATAGTACTCTGGAAGCGCGGGTAACCTAAAAATTGGCTGACGCGGTTTTTTAGTGTTTCAGTTAAAAAATTATTTTAAGTAACTTTTTACCCAGGATAAGGTTTAAAATTAAACTCTTTATATGTAATTGTATGTATGTAATATAATTTTGTACATTTTTATGTAAATATAAGTATATTTATAAATTAGTGCCAGAAGAGCTTGGTAAGTTTTAGTATATAGTTTTTTATTACCATGGATCCCCCCGGGGATCCCGGGGGTACAATACCCGACATTGCCCACAATGTTACTATAGATTATAATGCTGAAACTAGCATGGACACAGATGCTTCATCCGTGTCATTAAGAGGCGACAAAAGAAAACGAATTGCGGCGAAACGTATTTGCAGGACGTGCAACAAAAAACATACAAAACGCAATAAAGATGGTAAAAAGATCGACGGATATTGCGGTTGTGGTTCCGACGTGGAAAAGCCTGTTCAGCCCCCAGTAGTTCTTCCCCAACAGCCACCAGTAAGGTCTTTGTTTACCAACAGTGATTCTGCCCCATATGTTGTACATATTGTAAAAGAAACACAGTCTCAAAATGATGGTACCACATTACACCCTGTTACATTTGGTCGATTTTTAAAAAAACACAACATAAAAAATGTTATTAATGGTAGTCTAAAACGCATTGGCAGAAATCGCCTATCTATTTCCTTCAATCAGTTAAATGACGCCAACATTTTCCTCAGTAACACTGATTTACTAACCAGCAACCTAAAAGCATTTATCCCTTCTTTTATCATTACGAGAATAGGTATAGTTAGAGGGATCCCTTCGGATTGGTCTGAAGAAGAAATAAAAGAAAACACTAATATTCCTACAGGCTGCGGCCCCATTATCAAAGTGAGACGACTAAATAAAAAGGTAGTAGTTGATGGTGTTACATCTTTTAAAGCAACAGAAACTGTAGTTTTATCCTTTGATGGTCAGGTTTTGCCAAAAAGAATTTTTGTATGTTATAACTCATTGCCTGTAGAATTATACATTTATCCAACAGTTCAGTGTTATAATTGTTGCCGTTATGGACACGTTAAGGCTCAATGTCGTTCAGTTCCAAGATGTTTTCGATGTGGACAAGGCCATTCTGGCCATGGCTGTTCAGCTGATGAGGATGATGTGCAATGTTGCCTCTGCAACGGTGCACATCTTGCTATAGACAAGAAATGCCCTGAGTATGTTCGGCAAAGAAATATAAAAGAAGTTATGGCAAAATCATGTATTTCTTATCTAGAGGCTTCAAAATTACACCCTCCCATTTCTAGGGTCTCATATGCAGATGCTGTTCTTGCTACTTCATTTTCATCTTCCCCTGCATATTCGCAACCCACAGCCCCACCTGTTAATTTGATATCACCTGTAAAAAACACTTCATTTAGCTATAAAAAAACCACTTTTAGTAAACCTCGTCCTCCTCCTAGCCCTAGAAAGGGATATGACAAGGACGCTCATAGAAAAATAATCAGCGAATATTCGATGCCTGAGCCATCTAATGGGTGTGCCATTACAAATAAAAGTAAAGAAAATGATACAGAAATTAACATCAATGATTTCCTTTCCTCCTTAATTACTTTGCTTTCCCAATTTCAAGTTTTACCGTCAAACGCTGCCCCACTACTTGAAGCATTTTCTTCTTTTATTAAAAACAATAATGGATCAGTCCGCAATAATTCAGTGGAATTGTCGTAGTCTTATATCAAAAAAATCTGATTTAATCCATATAATCAATAAATACAAACCATTTATCATAGCAGTCCAAGAAACATGGTTAAAACCTGAGTCCATATTCAGGATTCCAGGTTATGCATGTGTCAGAGAAGACCGCTCTGATGGTTATGGTGGGGTAGCATTGCTAATCCGCCACCCAGTATTATTTTCTCACTTTAGTATCCAGTGGCGTAGCGTGCCTTGTGGGGGCCCCATATAAAAAATTTTTTGGAGGCCCTTATATGGAGGTAAAGATTTTTCACAAAAGAAAAAAAATATTGTGAGAAGAAATATTTATTTATCACATAATAAAATTTACCCATTTTACAAATAAAAAAGGAATTGTTTTATAGAATTTTGTCATTTGTAAAATAAAATAAATTAGAAAGTTTTTATTATTTTTCCTTACACACTTTGGGGGCCCCCGTGGCCCGGGGCCCCGTATAATTGATACGGCAAATACGGCGGTAGCTACGCCCCTGTTAGTATCCCACCTCACAACAATGATTACTCTATTATTGCAGTTACTGTTAAGAACATATGCTTTGTTTCTATTTATATTCCCCGTCCAACTAATGACATATTATCTGAAATAGACACAATCATAACGGCTCTTCCAAGACCATTTATATTAATAGGAGACTTCAACTGTCATCATCAAACTTGGGGAAGCTCTGTTTCAAATAGTTATGGCAATTTAATTTTAGACATAGTTGACTCCCATAATTTATGTATTTTAAACTCGGGCTCCCCAACAAGGCGTTCAGCCCCAACGGAGGGGCTCAGTGCACCAGACCTATCAATCTGCACTTCGGATCTTGCATCTTTGATTACTTGGAGATCCCTCCCTTATACATATGGAAGCGACCACTATCCTTTACTTTTAGATTTTGCTTTTGCGGTTGAAACTCAACCCAAACGTAAATCCCGTTTTAAATACAAACTAGATAACGCTAATTGGCATTTGTTCAAACAACGTTTAGATGACAAGCTGTCACAACTTCCCAATGTCACTCAGGGCTCCGAACATGAATCTGCCATTGCCATGGCAAATGTCATTATAGAGGTCGCGGATGCAACATTCCCGAAAAAGTCTAGCCATCATAATTATATTCCATCCCCTCCCTGGTGGGATAATGATTGCACTCAAGCTATCAGGGACCGCAAGCTGGCCGAACTAAGGTATAGGGAGTTTGCTTCAAACGAAAACTTTGAGATTCTTTGTAACTCCATCCGAGAAACTAGAAAGCTATTTAGGAAAAAGAAACAAGAAAGTTGGAGAGCTTTCTGTTTATCCTTATCCCCCCAAACTAGGCCGTCTGCTGTTTGGCAGAACATCAGGAGATTTAGATCTGCGTTTAAAGAAACATGCTCTGCAACGCTTCCATTACCTCTAGCTGATTCATTTTTGGATAAACTTTCTCCTCCCTCAGTGGCTGAGCAAATCCCTTTATTAATAGGACCACCGGTAAATACTGAAGATACACTAGGTTTCATTAGTAGTTTATTTACCCTTTCAGAACTCAAAGCCATAGTTAATAACTTTAGTAAAGAATCCACTCCTGGAGAAGACGGAATTCCCTATTCTTTTTTTTCTCATCTTAGTGACAGTTTCCTTTCTTACCTCCTAGATGTCATCAATAACATCATGATTACTGGTAATGTACCTTCTTCTTGGAGAGTACAAGAAGTCATACCGATTTTAAAACCTGGTAAGGACCCATCAGATGTTTCTTCCTATAGGCCAATTGTTTTATCTCCCGTTGTCACCAAAATCGTTGAACACCTAATTAAAAACCGGTTGGAGTGGTATATTGAGAGTAACCAGCTGTTAAGTCCTTCTCAATATGGCTTTCGCCGGGGTAAAAGCACTTTGGACAGTGTCAGCATATTAACAACTGATATTAGGTTAGCATTCTTATCTAAAAAATCAGTCGTGGCTGCTTTCTTAGATATAACTTCTGCGTATGATAATGTAGTATTAAGTATTCTATATCAAAAATTAAATGCTCTTAATATCCCTGTAATCCTGTCTAACTTTATTATAAATATTTTGTCCAGTAGATACATACATCTGCAAACTCCGAACGCCGACTCTTCAGAAGACTTTTTCCACACAAGGCGTAGTTTAACACGCATTGTGTGGAAAGGTTTACCACAAGGCTCAGTGTTAAGTCCAATATTATACAACATTTACGCTTATGATCTAGAATCCTCTTTAAATGGCCCTGTTAGTGTTTTACAATACGCTGATGATTTACTTATATACTGTTCTCACCAATCAATCGAGTCCGCTTGTACTTCTCTGTCCTCGGCACTCAATAGTTTGAAAACTTGGTTAGATTATAACGGTCTTGAACTTTCTTCATCCAAGAGCTCCGTTATGCTGTTTTCCAGAAAACGTCTTCCCCCTCCTGTTCTCGTATATTATAATAGCCAACCAATCCCATTAAAGAGCCATGTTAAATTCTTAGGAGTAATGATATATTCCAAACTTTTAGGTGTTCCACACTGTGACTATATAAATTCGAAATGCGAACGCCTTCTAAACATTATTAGATGCCTAGCAGGGGTATGGTGGGGTGCATATCCTTATACTTTAAAACTTATTTATAACGCGCTCATACGTAGTGTCTTAGACTACGGTACATTTTTATTGGCCCCTGGCAATATGGCTGCTTTTTCTAAAATTGACCGCATTCAGGCTAAGGCTCTCAGAATAGTATCTGGGGCTATGAAGTCAAGTCCTATCAATGCTCTACAAATAGAATGTGTCGATCCTCCTATGTTCCTTCGCCGTCAGTATCTATGTGATAAATTCTTGTTTAGAGCTTTTCAATTTTCTAACCATCCCTTATATGATAAACTTAAGGCTCTGTCTACTGTTATTGAAACATGTAATTCCTGGTCTCATAAACCACTTCCATGCACTGTTGTCAGTTTTCGTAAGTTTATGTCCTTACAAGCCCCCACGCATCGATCTCCTACACACCCTCTCTTTTCCAGAGACCTAGAATCTCTAGTAAGATCTATTGATATAACATATAACTTCGGCATAGATAAAGACACCTCCATGGCTAATGAAAGATTTAACATCATCTTAAATAATGATTGGAAAGATTACCAATACATTTACACGGATGCCTCTAAAAACTCTTCTTCAGGTAACGTAGGTGTTGGGATATTCCACCATCAATTTAAAATAGTTCAAAAGGTGAAATTCCCTCCGGAGACCTCTGTTTTTACCGGTGAATGCTATGGCCTCCTCAAGGCCGTAGAATTAGTCCTTTTATTACAGTTAAAGAAAACCATAATATTTTCCGATTCTATGAGTGCGCTACAAACGTTATCGAAGTTTCCTTTTAAGTTGAAAACCGTTTTCCCCATTATCATTAAGTTACGTCAGCTTTTAAACATGTGCAACATCTCGGGTTACTCTGTTTGTTTTGCGTGGATACCTGGTCACTGTAACATCTCTGGTAACTGTAGAGCAGATAAACTGGCCAATGAGGCTGTCGTCGACGGTGATATGTTTCCATATAAAAACTTTTGCCATGACCTTGGCTCTTTACCTACAGACTATCTTCAAGATTCTTGGAATAGCCTCTGGGCGGAGAGTTCTACGGTAAAGGGCAAATATTACAAAATAGTCCAGCCTTCTATCCCGAGCAAACCGTGGTTTTTCAAACAAATTTATAACAAACGTACAACTTCCTCACTTATACGCATGCGTTTGGGCCACAACAGCACACCGGCGCATCTTGCCCGTCTCAAAATTTTACAATCTGATGAATGCGAATGTGGCATCGGTGTAGCTGATATAAATCACATATTTTTTTCCTGCCCCCTCTATGATTCCCATTCATTTTTTAACAATTTGATATCTATTCCTGTCCCTTTACCTACATCTATCCAGTTACTTCTATCTTATAATAACCCTCGTATATATTCTATTCTAGCTGATTTTATAAACTTAAACACCAACTTAAAAATTTAATCCTTCCCAAATCCTATCCTGGTTTTTCCATCCGCTCTAAATTAAATTGTTTTAATGTTTTATAAGTTTCCCTAACTTTGTTATTGGCAAATGGTCTACAACCGAGCCATTAAAAAAAAAAAAAAAAAAAAAAAAAAAAAATAGTACTCTATGGTTTCAGGCGCGCCACCCCCTGACAGCTATCAAATAGTGACATTCCTCTAGCGGGGGTGAAGAAGGAAGAGGGAGAGGCGTAACTGTCACTTTTCAGCTTTGCATTGACATATCGTACGGTCGTTTTTTTTTCTAAAGCTTTACCAGGCGTGATAAACGCTTACGCCGACCCACAGACTACAGACACAAACTAGATCTAGTGCATACAACATAAACAGACTTATTAGAGAGAGAGAGAGAGAGAGAGATGTTGATGGATACATAATAATTAAAGTACTTCTCACGAAAGAAGTCCCGCAGCCGGGGCGCTAGGATGCTGCTGCTAGGCGACTCTACAGTCTAATTAAAATTTAGAGTTGAAAGGACACCCTCTCAACTTCAAATTTCAATTTTAATAATTTTAGGCTTCATTCTTATTGCTATAATTTCTTGCAAATTGAGAAACATTTCCCATCTTTAATAATTAGTTCCACTGAATGCCGCGGGACTTCTTTTGTGACACGGACTTCTACTAACAAACATCCATCCATTGACATTAATGACATCATACTACTGACAGCCAGCTATTGTGAGCCAAAGATCATAATATAAACGCTGTGTGAGCTATATTTAATTTTTTTTTGGCTTTGCTTAGAAACTATTTGCTATACTTTGCATCGGACACGATTTCAGTCTCCGGATATTTTTCTCCGGTTACTTATAATCTCCAATGATTTTCCGGATAAGCTGGAGATTTGTATCGAAACTTTATATTAATAAAAGGAAATAAAAATATTGAATAATTTATTTAAAAAAAATCAAAGATACAACATAATCTACCACAATAAATAATCTAATAACTAAAAATAATATTATTAATCAATAAATCAACTTTATGAACTAAAACTTAAATTAACATCGATTTTGGTTGATTTAATCTAAAAACCATTGGTTTTGGTTAAAAAGGTTTTAACGTTTGGTAACACAATGCACAACGCCTGTCACCCACAGACTACTAAGCTGTCACCTAAGAAGTAAAAATGTAAAACAGCCATGGACGTAATTATTACGTCCATGAAAACAGCAATGTTTTAAATAGGTATATTTGAAAAGTAAAGGGACGTATATTTTAACTTAGTAAAAAATATCCGGAGATTAATTAAAAAAAACCGATTACTCGCTAAATCTGCAGTCTCTGGAGATTCACCGGTTTTTCAGTCTCCGGAGCAAAGCTCTACTATGTGCCAATATCAAGTAAAGAAAACTAAATAGCATTATAAACGCTTACACTGAAGAGGCGGGACTTCCATAGAAAAAATAAAAAGAGAATTGTGCGAAGGTCCATTGCCAATATACAGAAATCAGCTGTCTGGCTTGACAACAGCAAATCAAAAATAGTGTTGTGCACTTACATTAAATGTTGTTGTTGTCTTTCTGTTGTGAGCGGCGCGTGGCATGGCGAAGTAATTCTGAATTGTATTCACTAATACCGAAAAGGCTGTTGGAACTGTCACGCGCTCGCCTCATCAGGGAAGCAATTCTGGATCGTATGATTCCATAAAAAATGGTACACCTGATTGAGCGAACATCCCTGATGCGCTGCAAATGCGCCGCATCCCCAACATCACCATATAGGCGTTGTTGTATTGGACACGCAGAGCGCTGTACGAGTTCTGTGTATAGGTCACCCAGAGGGCACACGTGTACAGGGACTGGCAGTAGGCCCTGAATAACGTTACTTTAACGTTCCTTGTACAACGCGCGAACCTACGGGCTAGCATGTTACACTTAACCGACAGCGCTCTGCGTTCCCGTTCTATGTCATCAATATCCGAAAGATTAACGGTTACGCAGTGTCCCAGGTAGTTGAAACGCGTAACTCTCTTAAGGGTAACCCCTGCCAGTGTAACTGGTGGAACTGAATCGTAGCTTTTGTTATCCGCTTTAAGAACCAATAGTTCACTTTTGGTTGCATTATACCTGAGACTATGGGCAGCCGCATAATCCTCACACGTACGGAGCAACCTTCTTAGGGCGCTAACAGATGGACACAGCAGTGCCATGTGTCACCCCGCATTTCAATCTGGTATGCCTCCGACATTGCGTCCGTGGTTTTGACTGTACTCTACTTTTAACCGCAAGCATACCGCAAGTTAATATTTTTTCTGTATTTCAATAATTATAGCAACATTAGTTTAAAATCTTTGGCAGATTATTGAGAGAGTATTTGCATTATAAACTGAGTCTCAGCATACCGTCTTCAGGGTCAGATAAATGTGGTTTTCGAATGATATTTCTTGATAGCTAATGGCTTTCTATCTCATACTCATCAACCAAGACTTGAAGATCAAAACTATCATACTAAATATAAACCTATTTACTGTGACTATATATATTGCAAACTTTTGGATCGGTGTCTTGGCAATCTCGTGTTCTAAGTTTGAATTCCGGGTCGAGCAAAATACTTTTTTAATATACAAAATTATAATAAGATTTATACTTAAATACTAAGTCGCAGCTCCAAGATTGGAATAGTGTCCGATGAACGACAACAGGCTTGCTCCATAATTCTGATGGAACTTAATTGCCTTTACGTAGTCGGCGATAAGTGGGCGATTATAATATGTGGTGATATTCACTACTGCCTACACCTCGGTAATACAGGCATGAGCGCAATGCTTTCGACTGGAATGAGGTAGTATGCTCTGGATTTGAAGGCCCCTGACCAAAGAAATAAACGCAGGGAAAAGTTCATTTCGGGTCCGGGTGATTCCAAATACTAGTAGCCCGAGTAGGGACAAAAAAAAATATAATGCAAGGAACTGTCAAGATAATAGACATTGCCTTCCGGTCCAAAGAGCATATAAACGCCCGGTCTCTACAGCCGAGCTCTTAGCGTTTATTTGGGTAGGTGTATCCTAAATCTATGGTTCAATATGTTTGGCCGCGATCCATTAAAAAAATTGTTAAAAGTCAATGTCAAACAAAAATGATCGGAAAAACTTGTGAAAAACTTAAAAACTAATAATACTAACTTGTAAATACAAAATTTATCAATCAATTATATCATGAGTGTTTCTAGAGCTGAAGTGCTGAAACTTTATAAAAACTTAATAACATATTCTAAATCGTTAAAATTAACGGACCCAGTGTACTTCAAGCGCAGAGTGGCAAATGAATTTAAAAATAATAAATCCCTAACCAAACCTGAGGATATCAATTTTGCTTATCGGGTAATGTCTTTTAGCTTAATACTTATGGTGTAACCTGACCTTAGTTAGTGTAATACTCTTGTCTTTCATAAAAAATATAGTATATTAAATTAGTTTCAAAGTTAGGTTATGTAGTTAAATAATTTTTATATGAAATGAGTAAATATAAATCTTCTCAATTTTTTTAATAATAATAATAATAACATCATTTATTTCAGGCACTAAGTCCATAAATCTTACATATTTAATATAAAATAATCAAAAAACTACATTTACATTTTTATACCTAGATACAAACTAATTTTATTGACAGAAAGGAGAAGCATTGCTGCGTCGAGGTTCAGTTGTTTAACATGCTAAACAAACTCCGTTGTGCACAAACACTGATTATACCCAGCATACGCACAGCTCTAAAACATACTTTAGATTACTCAAAAGTGCCGAAATTGAGTGAAGCTGATTTGTCAGAGCAATTTGTAAGAGGTGGAGGACCTGGAGGTTCAGCGGTGAATAAGAATGCTAATTGTGTAGTCCTTACACATGTGCCTACAGGTAACTACAGTCAGTTTCACTATCAAATAATTAAGGCTTTGATAGTCTTCTATCCAATTTCTCAGTGTGTCAGTAATTCTGCCCCACACATAAGACTGAGGATTAAGTAAATAGCTCTAGGTTTTGCTCACACACTTGTGTGTAAATACTTAGCTAGTTAGTTCAGATTACCAACAGCAGTCAAAATATGGTCAGGAGGGAATTTTATTAATGCTAGTAAAATTGGAGCTGTAGGAGGGCTTGCAAAGTTCCTTTTTCCTAATAGATGGCGTTAGCAGTATCTGAAAGTCCAGCGATTTATAATCATGTTGTTATTATTACTATTTTACAACTTAACACATTTAGAATTTAATTGAAATTGCTATGTTAAAGCTTAAATCTGAAAGTTTGATGGAAAAGTGTACCACTATAATACATATATTGTGGAAAAGTGATTAATCCACTAGCTTTCACCAGAGACATTGTGTTCATGATGTGTGATAAAAGTAACCCCTATGTGTTAATCCAGGAAGTAAACTGCATGTGTGTATTCCTACCCCAATATGCTGGAAGGAAGGTTATGTTTTTTGAGTGCTTATGTGTATGTATGTTTTTTTTGTCGCATCTGAGCTTGAGAGGTACCATAGATTAGTCTTATTAATGAGAGTGACACTGGGTACATCAAAATTATGAAAAAATAATTTAAAATTCAGAATTAACGTTTTTAGGCATAGTTTTTTTCGCGTCTAATATTTTATGTCATGACTTTCAGGCATAGTAGTGAAATGCCATACAAGTAGATGTCAAGATGAAAACAGGAAAATGGCAAGAGAATTGCTTATTGCCAAGTTAGATGAGAGTTTAAATGGAGAAGAGAGTGTTGCAGCACAGAAGAAGAGGGTAGAAGAGAAGAAGTATAAGAGATCAGAATATAAAAAGAAAAAGATGGCACAACTCAAGAGTGAATGGAAGAAAAGAGAAGGCATATCCTAATCTACTAATAGTTTAGTTTTAGTTTAGTTGTTGTTAGCTATGATTTTAAAACATAGTCATAAAGTGTTAGTAGAATTATTATTATAATAGTAAGGTTTCAATATATTGTTGGAAAATTAATTATTTTGTAATATTTATTTGCTTTTAAATAGCTAAATATATGCCATGCTTTATTTGTTACAGTAGCTGGCAAATAACCTAATGAAAATACACCTGTGAAACCTAATGAAATCTTCCCTCAATATGCCCCCATATGGCTAAGTTATAGACTGTTTAGTCTACAATATCTATTATTAGTTAATATAGTTAAATATCCACTATACTATATTCAAGCAGCTGTGAGATAAGAGTTAAACCATTTTAATACTAGTAAATTATATACCACAGATATTGCAAACATTTTAAATTACGATTTGACGTTTTGTCATTGGTTCGGATATATCCGCCATCTTTGATATCGATCAACTAGAATTTATTAGAAGGTACTACTTTGTGGCATAATAAATTAATTTTAAATATCTTATTTGTATACATAATAATGAATAGTCTGATCAATCCGTAACAAGGGGCTCTAGCATACATATGCTATTTTTAAGTAACTAGTTTCCGGTCACGGCCTCGCCCGGTGGCCATTCACTTTGGTGGCGCATCCGTGCCTATACTTGTTCAATGAAAAAACGGGTTATCCGATAGAAGACCGAAAGACTAACAACATCACGACGAAACTTATCCGATAGAAGACCGAAAGACTAACAACATCACGACGGTGTTCGAGGCTTTGCAACTTAGCCTTGATGAGGGATTTGTTGCCAATGCAAGCAATAAGCCTCTTGGCTCGCCTTAAAGTTGAGTGCTGACAGTACCTACTCTATGTATGATCGAACTTGTGCCTAAATAGCTCGAGCATCCTGTTCCGGTGTAAAGTACCTACCGTCGCATATTCGTGACTACCTAGCTAGTTAGCTTAGATTTTAACTAAAACACTGGTTTTATTTACGTAATAAATTGTGTATTTGCGTCTCGTACTGACAGCCACATTCTCAAAGGTATTTGATACGTGAGAAATCAAATCTCTCTCACAAAAAAATTTTTTTAGTTCTCGTAAAAGCTTAGTTACAATACAATGCTTTTACAACGCGACAGAAATGTGTGTGAGTGAATATAATATAGGTTAGAAGATACTGTAGGTATAAATAACAACTAACAATATGTACCTACTTAATGAAACATACCTTTATGTACTATGTAGGTAATTTATTTTAAACAAATGCTGTGAAATTATACAAAGTGTTTTAAAGGAGGTGACTCAAAAGCTGTGTTAATACTTACGCGTGACGAAACCTGGATTTATTGCGGTGATCCGGAAACCAAAAGTCAATCTGCTCAGTGGGTGTTTCCTTCGGAGAAGTTGCCAACTAAATTGAAGAGAGGTCGAAGTATAGGAAAAAAGATGGTGACCTCATTCTTCGAAATGATCGGTCATTATGCGACAATTCTTTTTTCAATCAAAAGTCAGTTACTGCAGAGTGGCATACTAATAAATAATTGCCACTTGTCTTGGAAAAAGTTCGAGAAAAACGAATTCGCAGATTCTCCTTCACCACGACAACGCCTCCTCGCACACCGTCGGGCGAACGATCGACTATTTTGGCGTCGTAAGACGAGGTCTTGCATCTTGCGATTTTTATTTATTCCCGAAAACTGCGTTTCAGAAGGCCATCGAAGAGACTCCTAATGACGAGTGGGCAAAGTGCTTTTCTCGGTGGGTCTATTGAATGCAACGATGTATTGATGTGAATGGAAACTATTTTGAAAAGATATAATAAAAATAATAACTTGCTAGTTGGCTCAGTTTTTGATTTTCTAAGAACTTTCTGTGTCACCCACAGTAATATAAATCCTTACTCCTTACTAATATTATAAATGCGTAAGTAACTCTGTCTGTCTGTCTGTGTTGCTTTCACGCCTAAACTACTGAGCCGATTTGGATGAAATCGGGTATGGAGGTAGTTTGAGACCCGAGAAAGGACGCGATTTTTTCCGACTGCGCAAAAAGAAGGTAATGTTTTGGCGCGATAACCGACCTACACTCTGGCGAAGCCGCTGTCGGAGAGCTAGTCTTAAATTATCTTACCAACCTACCAATAATAATAACAGATGAATGATGGTACCGCTTGCAGTAGAAGTTAACTACGTAAATGTACTTATCTTAATTTATAACACAGGTATATAATTGGAGCTACATTTATAATAACGTTGTTATTTGGAGCCTTAAGTTATTTGAGTTATATACAGTTCATTTATGAATACAAGAAGAAACTTTTAAAATATGCAAAACATTTCAAAATGGAAACGAGCAGGATATAATAATATAATGAGAGGGAAAATGAGAAATGGGCCATAAGTCAACAAAGCGCTGGGTAGATGACCTAAAAAGTGGAAGGTCCAGAATGAGTCAGAATTTCAAAGCATAGAAATAAGTGGATGTCCTTGGAGGAGGCATTTGTCGATGGACTGATAAAACTGATCACCGATAACATTATATTGTAAATCGAAAGTAATTCTGTGTTTGTCGCGCTTTCGCGCCAAAACTACAGAACAAATTGGATGAAATTTGGTATGGGGATAATTTGAGACTCGGGAAAGGACATGTAATAGTTTTTATCCGACTGCGCAGAAAGAGGTTAATGGTTAACCCACGTACGCGCGGGCGGACTGAGTTGTGCTCGGAAAGTTAAATTAAGGTATTTATTATAATCGGTAGGTTCCCACTGGATCTCACAATTTTTAGTCCATAGCTAGCGTATGAACGAAACGTAAAAGATAAATTAGGTAGTGGAGCACAAACAAAATGATAAATGAGTTCTTACGCTCTTGCAAAGAGAAGGTTACGTAAGTACCTGTCTACTGAAAGGGTTGGGCTTGGGGCTTCGGTATACCCATGACATTCCTACTTCTTCAATAAATCTTCGTCAAATATGATTTTGAGTTAGATATTTACACACTATGTACCCACTCACCATATCAACGGTTATGACTATGTGTAGGTTCTGTAAGTAATAGGGGACGAGTCTACCTAGCCTAGTAATTCGGAGCTTCGATTTTACTAAAAATGTGTTTTTGCTTGATTTGGTTTTTCGGTAACAGAACCTCGCGGTTACTAAGCGTGCACACTTAGTACCAGTACTATTGTGTTGTCCTGGACCAACGAGGCCATAAAGAATTGCTCCATTACCTTAGGTACCTACTTACTTGGGTATCTATTAAGATAAATGAGGTTGGTAAATATAAATAGTCAAACTCGAATTCGGTTAAAGTTCAAACGAATTTGTTTTAAGTATTTGGATGGATTGCTATTCCAAAGCCAGATAAAGTCGGAAGTTGTTTACGAATCCGCGATTCAATAAAAGTTTTTAATTGTGTCGCAAAACATACCTTTATTTTACCATCAAAGTTAAAAGTTACCTGAGTAAGATAAGGCAGGTAAGATACTTGCTTTTCACGCCGCAGGTCGTGGGTTCGATTTCCACCAGAGAGCGATTTGTGTGATGAACATGTCTGTTTGTCTCTAGTCTGGGTGTAGGTAATTATCTTTTACAAGAAAAGGAGTTTATTTACAGTACTTAAATACCAGTTATCTGGTTTCCATAACACAAGCTATACTTAGTATGGGATGATGACCGTAAATTCCTATCTATTAAATTTTATAGATAGAATATGGGTAGGTATTGGTGGCCATTTATAACCGACTTCCAAAAATAGACTAAGGGTTGGATGTCCCACTGTTTGTATTTTTTCCGCATTTGTGAACCGATTTAAAAAATAAAATGAGAATCACAAAGGTTCACAAATGCTGAAAAAATCACAATACAAATGCATTAAAAGAGTATACTTCTGCGGTGGTCCCATTGGCACCATGTCAGAACCTGATAATCGCGGGTAACCCTGAAATTTACGTGCTTTTTTTATGTGTTTGCGGATAATTTCTTCGGTTATGAACCGATTTTAAAGATTCTTTTTTGTAGGATCTGATGATGGCATCCCCGAGAAATCGAGGGGTTAAATTTTTCATTAAATATTTGAAAGCACTACTATTTATGAAGGTCTGGAATCTATCAGGCGATGGAACAGCCGAGGGAACTCTTCAACGATTTACGGCAAATACCTGATGCGTGATCAATCTATATTGTTGAGAGCTATACACCTAGAGGTGTTGTGACTTGCATAAGGGTCGATGATAAAGACGAAGGACAGTCGAGGGAACTCCTCAACGGTTTACAGTAGATACCTTGTGTTTGGGCTTAATTCATTTCTATAGATGAGAACTTTGCATCCCTAAAGTGTTATCACTAAAAATTTTAATTATTTTATAATTTTTAAATTATTTTTTGTTAAAAATTATTTGATACATAAAGGTCTTAGCCCACGGGATTGTCATGTTAACCTTTAACCTGCCTAATAAGCCTATAGGTCGACTGTAAGTACTATATATTTTTTTTTATTTTTAGACCGTGACATAGTACGTAAACAAACGCGTCATTCATAACTTGTCTAAACTCAAGTAATGGTAGAGCTGCAAACAAACTTCCAATTTAGGGCAACTAAAGTTTATGATGACGTCAAACGAGACAGTTAAATTTTGCTAGCCGTCTGTGACATCATAAATTTCCGACTGCCGGATGGACGCCGGACTTAGCATTCGTTTGTTTGTTTTGTTTTAAACAACACAGGTAAATATTGCTATATTACCAATTCGGTGGGTACCTAAATAAATATCTCTGTAACTTTTTTTTAATTAAACCTTAACTATGAGTATTTATTTTGTTTTACAATGCACAACAGGTAGGGTCAAAAAAGTACTTTTAAAAACTAACATAGGTACCTACGTACTATTCCTACAGGTAGATAGACAGGTAGTTTTCCATCAAAGTTACCTTCGTCAATCTCATTCACCCCAATATTAGTTAGAAATTAGATAGAACCACAGATAATATAATACTATGATAGAACCCTGATTAGATAACCTAAAAATGGCGAAGAGTCCGTATAAAACGATTCTCACCGGTTTCCCTTTAGGAATCGGTCTAACGTGCAAGAAGGAGGAAGGTGTGAACCCTGCCCAGTATTAAACTAGAAGGAGGGACGGTGGACGTAGAAATATGTAAAGTGTCAGGATGGTCTTTTATATTAACTTACCCACTTATTTATGCCAAATCAGTGAGTAGTTATACTGCCAAGCATCCACCTAATATCTATCGTTTAGAGAGTAACCCCCAGAGTACCCTACCTACCCAATATTGAACTATTATGGGTTCCTAGGGGATTCAGTAAGTAAAACTATGATAAAAGGTGGATTAGCCGTGCACACGACCGCTCTACTTGGCTATCGTAATTTGGTCTACTGATTCGCCAGCGGACGTCTAACTCGCACGGGGTCCAGAGATATATTATTTTAAATGGTTACAGTTAATACAGACAAAGAACAATATACATAATCATAAAGCTATACATAAACTCTTCATTCATTCAGTCGAACAGCTCTGCGATGTCACCTGTCATACTTGGCAGTTGACATTGATCCGGTCCAAACTCACTATGACCGACAACACGGCCATCCTACGTACGCCTTCGTCCTCGAAGGTGTTATCGTCCGCTGGGGAAGCTGAGAACAATTTAGCCAACATTAGTACTTATCTAGGAATATGTTACTGCCTGATCAGTCGTGCATTCATTTATTCGTGATGCATCTGATCGCCTAACCTAATATGCTCCCCTGCGTGATGTAGCTTGAACTAGCCGATGTTCATACAGGATCAGTCTAGTCGTGTATCGCTATTCACACTACAACAGTGTTCACAGTAGATATCTGTTGCTTCATAGATTGTAAACCCCGTACAACTTTCTAGTACTTATATGAGACTATGATCTCGTTGTAATACATTACACTGCTTTAAACATTGAACAGTTAAAATTTTTAATACAATTACCATTGAGTAATTATACTTTTTTAACATCAATATAATTAACAACAGTTTTAACAAAAAGTAGTGTATAACCTAATCACCCAGTAAAAGTAAGCAAAAGTAGAAAGTAACCATCACTACGCTACTTTATTTTAACACTCATTAAAAATGAAAAATAATCTACTGTTTAAATAACACTCATTGATGTTCCAAAATACCTACACATCATTAACCGTTCGGCCATCATAAATTATTTAAATCTTAGGCCTGCTTATTGCTTAGGTACCGATCAGCGAACACATTTCTGCTACACTTGGGTAGTTGACAGGAATCATATTAGAAAAAGTAAAACGCTTACGTAACCTTTCGAGATCCATGCCCAATATTTCAGGTCCCGTAAATCCATGGTAGAACAATGGTTACCTTACCACGTGGGCGGGAGTACCAGCGGGTCATGCCGTCACGCTCCGTCATCTCTGGGGCAGACGCGATCGTAAACTGCAAAACTTAACCACGTGCTCAGAGCACGCGTTATTAGTTCCTAACCAGTGTGTGGGCAAAAGTGGTACACAATCCCACTTGCTGATGCAAGAAGGAGGAGAGTGAACCCCACACAGAATTAAACTAGAAGTATTTACGGGGAATGGAGAAATATGTGAAGTGTCAGGATGGTCTTTTATATTAACTTACCCACTTATTTATGCCAAATCAGTGAGTAGTTATACTGCCAAGCATCCACCTAATATCTATCGTTTAGAGAGTAACCCCCAGAGTACCCTACCTACCCAATATTGAACTATTATGGGTTCCTAGGGGATTCAGTAAGTAAAACTATGATAAAAGGTGGATTAGCCGTGCACACGACCGCTCTACTTGGCTATCGTAATTTGGTCTACTGATTCGCCAGCGGACGTCTAACTCGCACGGGGTCCAGAGATATATTATTTTAAATGGTTACAGTTAATACAGACAAAGAACAATATACATAATCATAAAGCTATACATAAACTCTTCATTCATTCAGTCGAACAGCTCTGCGATGTCACCTGTCATACTTGACAGTTGACATTGATCCGGTCCAAACTCACTATGACCGACAACAAACGTACATAAATAATATGTAACGCCTAAAAGTTTTCAATAGCATCAAAAAATGCAGTACATACTTTTAGTAAGTTTGAAAGTCGGCGGCTTAGGTATTGTAGATTGTAGGTAAGCATGAATTACTTGTCATTTAATTTGGTCCGTCTTCCCTTTTTCAAAATTCCACCTTTCGTCACTTTAACCTAATTTTAAATAAATAATCTTTTTCTTCGCGTTGCATTATTGAAATCATAATTTTATTAGGTATAAGTATGCATGGATTTAAAATTTATAAGTTTATAATTAGGTACAAAAAAATGGGGCATGGCAAATAGGTGTGCATGTCCTTTCTCTTTAGGTATGATTTTTATTAATGTAACGCGAAAGTATAAATTTAATATTAAAATTTCATTCGCTACGGGTTGGAAATTGTAAAATAAGTATTACTATTTGGAAATTGTTGCATCTAGTTTATAAAAACCAAATTTAAAAACATTTTCTACCTAGGTAGGTACCTACTCTACCTATATAATACCTCCTACAATAGTATGAAGTAAGTAGGTGTAGATGCATGGTAGATAAACAGGAAAAAAAATTAACCAGTGCGCCATATATGTGCGCAAACTAAAACAAACAAGTATTTTTATTTTGAAATGTCTTAGGACTATAAAATTAAGTAATCGCTGATTGCATGGTCATCCCGCGCCACCGCGCCGTATCAGCTGTGCGCTCGCTAAGGTCACTGACCGCTAATTTTTTGCCGCTCGATTTTATCGATATTATTAGTCCATAATTTTGCTGATTATACGTCGCATAAAAATAGAACGTATTGGAAATGGTTAAAAATTTTCCTGTTTAGGAAGAGAAAAACGACAACACAATAGTTATAAGAGTAAAGTGCGTACCGTAAATTGTCCAATAATCTATTGAAATGAACCACCTTAACGACACTAACATTGTTACAAATGTCCAACAAAGAGGAACCACAAAGAGGAACAGCTTCCTTAAGCTGATAACGTGTGAAGTGCCTCAGGATCCGGAAAATTCTTCCGTAACCTAGTTAAAGTTCGGGGGCGGGGTTAATTGACCGCAGTTTGCTTAGTCGTATCAAAGTAGGCTTATAGGGATGTTTGTTAAACCGAGATTAAAGGTAAATTGTTGTTGTTGCTTCCCTATAAAGTTATAAAGATGTTTTGTGTTCCCGACAAACCAGTAAGTGTGCTTGGTTTAGCAAAATAAAATAAAATGAGAGGGATGACAAGGGTATTTTCATTTGTTTTCTTTGGAAACCTAGGTGTGTACCTACATAATGTAATATTAATTTTTATGTGCAACTATGGGAACACGTAGAAAGGAAATTTAATCCCTACTTTAAATGCGAAAGTAACTCTGTATGCCTCACAGTTATACTTTCACACTAAAACTACTGAACCGTTTTGGATGAAATTTGGAAGGTATGGAGATAGCTTGAGACCAGAAGAAGAGGTTTTTATTTAAGACACACTTGTGGTTACTTGCCTTGCCACTCCAACAGTATTAGTATATCTGTCACTTCAACCCTTTTTTTTAGTGTCCTACTGCTGGACACAGGTCTTCGTTCAACTATCTTACGAGCTGAGAGAGTTTAGGGTTTAATCCACACACGCTGGCCAAGTGCGGGTAGGTGGAAGTCAAATGTCTTCGAATTATTAGTTTTTAGACATCCTTCACTAATATTGCAGCGGCGATGCAACAATTCAGTACACAAATAAGTGTAAGCACGACCGGGGATCCAACCTGCGACATTATATTTCAAAGGCGAGGCCGCTGGCCTATACCACTGCGCCACTGCTGCTCCTTATAACATAGTATAAACCGGGACACCTTAGATTTATCTATTCAGCATTTAGGTACGTAGCACATCAGGATTAAATAACAAAGCAAGAGGAGATAAAAAAAATCATTCAATATCAGTTGGTATTTCTGAAGCTTTGTTCAAACATTGGCTTACAAAGGCAATCAAAGATAGGCCTTTAATCAAAGCGATACTGCAAACAGACGTAGTTAATGTAAATATCCAGCCTCGTGAAACTTGTGTACAATGACAGCTGTCAATAATCTGTGGCCCGACAAATTGGCTCGGCCTTATCCGAACATTGATCCTCGATGTCCTACTTGCTTAGTTTTTTCGTTCGTTCGGATAATTAATTTGGGCTTGATGAGGTATTGTGTAATTCTTTCAATTACAGTCCTATCAATAATATGCACAGATAGAACACATTAATATTTAATTAGTAAAAGATCACAAAAACTGAAAACAAAGGTAAAGGAGTACAACAAGGAATGACATAAAATAATTCTCAATTATTTTACATTCTACAATTGACGTTCTAAACTCAAAACTGCTAAGTATTACATATCAGCCAGTCTAGTCTCTGTACGAACAATTGTAACCTCCTTTAACACTCCTCCTCAATTGTTCCATCAGACCTCAGTCTCAATATTTTAAAAATAAACTCACACTCAATCACTCTAGAGCTATCAAAATTCTCTCACACTAATTCCTTCTCGACAATCATTAACAAACACCCATCTTTTTACAGCAAAATATATGTTTCCTTTTAGGAACATCTTTTGTCAAAGCATCAGCAACCATATGCTGAGTATCTAGGTACTTAAGTACAATCTCTCCATTTTCCAATGCTTCTCTTACAAAATGGTATCGTACATCCACATGCTTTGTCCTTTGATGCTGTACCGGGTGTAATGCAATCGCCATTGCAGACTGACTGTCCGTATGTAAAGTTATGGGTAATAATAATTCTCCCGTAACTTCCTTTAGGAATCTCCTCAAAAATATAGCCTCTTTGGCAGCTTCTGACATACTCATATATTCAGCTTCAGCTGTCGATAGAGCTATACTCTTTTGTTTTGAACTCTGCCATGAAATGGCTCCATTTGCCATTATAAACGTGTTGCCAGAATATGATTTTCTATCAATAGGATTTCCACCATGATCAGCGTCAGTATATCCTGTGATATTTTCACCCGACTTAGAGTATTCAAGTCCCAAACTCTTTGTACCCTTGAGATATCTCAATATTCTCTTTGTAGCCGTCCAGTGAACTTCCTCATAGCAGTTGCAAAACTGGCTCATAAAATTCACAGAATACGCTATATCTGGTCTTGTGCACACTGCAATATACATTAATGATCCTATCAGCTCTCGGTAGGGTATATTTTCATTAAGTATAAATGGCTCTTGTGGTTTTTGAAATCTTTGTCCAGGTACTCCTGGTGTACTCACTGGCTTGCAGTTTTCCATTTTAAACCTAGAAAGGACTTTTTCAATATACTCTTCTTGATCAATTTTGATGCGACCATTTTCCTGGGTAATTCTCATCCCAAGAAACAACTGTGCCTTTCCTAAGTCTTTCATCTCAAATTTAGACTTCAGCTCATCTTTAACATTCTTCATTTCTCTCTCATTATTATAAAAAATCAAAATGTCATCGACATAAATGGCCAATATTATCATATTCCCATTTGTCCTTCTAATATATACACAAGGCTCGTCCTTGCATCGTCTGAAGTTGAGATTCTCTAACTCGGTATGTAACTTTATGTTCCAAGAACGTGGTGCTTGTTTAAGTCCATACAAAGATTTTTTCAAAAGACACACATAATCTTCTTTGCCTTTTTCTTCAAAATGTGGTGGCTGACGCATATACACCTTCTCATTAAGGTCACCATTGAGGAAAGCTGTCTTAACATCCATGTGATCAATTTTCAGTCCTTGATTTGCTGCTTGAGCAATAAGTAGTCTCAGCGAACTGTGTCGCACTACAGGTGAAAATGTCTCATCATAATCTATGCCCTTTCTCTGACTGAAACCGCGCGCAACTAATCGAGCCTTATATCGCGTTTTATTCCCCGCTTCCTTTTTGATTCTAAATGACCATTTAGAATCAACAATGTTGCTCGACTGGTCTGGCTTCACTAATATCCATGTTTGATTCTTCTTAAGCGCTTCTAACTCCTCCTGGATTGCATCCCTCCACAATTTTGAATCCTCTCTGGACAGTGCTTCCTGAACTGTTAAAGGATCTTCTTGTTTCAACATACTCGTAACTTTATAAGTAATGAAGTCTTTTAACTGAACAGGTTTTCTTACTCTTAGTGGGTATCTCCTTTCTTCCACTATAGATGGCACTTCCTCTCTGTTTTCTTCACCCGACATCCACTCCTCTTCACTCTCCGATTCAGTTCTTGCATCATGATCTCTATCAGATGGCAAGTTCTCTTCCTGAATACTTGTCTCTTGCAAAATAGTCTCATTTTCTTTTTGCGGAGAAGTGTCAATGTCATCCTCAAGGTGAATAACTACCTCTTTACTTTTTTCCTCTAGTTTTGTATTGTAAGATGTTTCAAAAAATACCACATCTCTAGCTGTGTGAAGTTTTCCATTCGAAGGATCAATTAATCTATATCCCTTTGATTCTTCACAGTATCCTACAAAGACAAGCTCCTTGCTTTTAGGATCCCATTTGGTTCTTTTTTGATCAGGTATATGTACATATGCCTTACATCCAAAAACTTTAATATGACGTAGGTCAGCTTTCCGACCAGTCCATGCCTCTTCAGGCGTCTTTCTCTTCACTGCTACCGTGGGGCTCCTATTCTTTAAATACACGGCGGTATTTACGGCCTCTGCCCAGAATTTAGTAGGAAGTCCCGCGTCTTGCAGCATAGCTCGTGCTTTCTCAGCTATAGTACGATTTGAGCGCTCCGCAACACCATTCTGCTCTGGTGTATAAGCAATTGTAAGTTGGCGCTTAATGCCATGTTCTCTCAAGAACTCATCGACTCTCATGTTGACGTATTCACCTCCATTGTCAGTTCTCAAAACCTTTAGTTTCTTTCCGGTTTGAGTCTCTGCATACGACTTGAACTCTTTCAGTTTCTCTAAAGCTTCACTCTTCGCTTTAAGAAAATATACAAAAGTTTTACGTGAATAGTCGTCGATGAATGTGATATAGTATCTATGACCTGCAAAAGAACTTTCAGTCATTGGTCCACTAATATCAGAATGCACCAACTCCAATATCTCTCGCGCTCTTGTAGCTTGATTGCGTTCAAACGGTTTTCTGGTTTGTTTTCCCATTAAGCAGCCTACGCAGTCCAGTTTAGCATGTTTAATGTTTGGGAAACTTACCCCAATAGCCAGTTTGTCTCTTAATAAGGTGAGGTTACGTATACCCAGGTGTGCCATCCTTTTATGCCATAGCTCCATATTACTGCTCTCAATAGTAGAAGCTGATGCTAGTGCGATCTGTGAAGAACATTTTAGTTTATAAACGCCCTTATCAAGTACTCCTGTCACACATGACTTACCTTTCACTATACACTCACCTTCATTAAATATCTCGCAACCTTTTCTCGAAAATACAACAACCTTACCTTTGGTATTGACCATACTACTCACACTTAACAAATTAGATGACAATTTTGGTACATACATGACATTATCTATAGAAACGTCAGATGCCTCACATTCAACTCTACCAAAACCTTCTCCATACATCTTACTTCCATTTGCACAACACACTTCTACCTTTCTACCTGTTTTTACAAAACCTTTTATCCAGTCCCGTTTAAAGGTCATATGCGCTGACGCTCCTGAATCTATAATCCATTCATCTTCACGTAGCTTCTCTTCATTCGCTACAGACAGTGACGTCGCCACGTGACTCTTTTTTGTCTGACAAGGGTTATGTATGCAAATCAATAGCTTTATGCGGTCCTTCGCAGATAAAACATTTGACAGCTTTCTTTTGTTTGTCCCTCTGAACAAATTTCTTAGGCTTCTTGCTTGTAGTAAGTGCAGAACTCGTAGTAGGAAGACTCTGTCTTGTGTTAGGTCTGGTATCATCTAATTGTAGAAGTTTAGTCTTAATGTAGTCAGTTGTCAGTGTAGTGTTGGTATTCTCCAATGCCAACCTCATAGGGGTGTACTCCTCTGGTAGACCCTGCAGCATGAGTGCTGCCAGCAACTCATCGTCAATCTCCTTTCCTAGATCTGACAGTTGATTTGCTACTCGTAACAACTCCGTTATATATTCAGTTATTGAATTGAACATATGAAGTTTCAGGCTCACTAGCCTTGACAACAGCCTGCATCTGTTGTTAATGCCTTTATCCTCGTAAGCGGTTCTCAAATTCTGCCACGTCTCATGTGCAGTTGTAGCTTTACGTACGTGTACCTTACATTGATTCTCGATTAGCAAGCATATTTTTGACCGAGCTCTCTGGTCATTATGCTTAGCAACAACATCCTCTGGATCAGGCTTAGCTTCTACATACTTCCATAAATCATCATGGACTAGAAGTAACTCAATGTCAAACTTCCATGAGTCGAAGTTGCAACTCCCTTGCAATTTTTCGATCCCCGAAAATCCTAAACCCGAACTCGATGTTGACGCTGACATATCTCTGCTATTGTAGGTACTAGTAGGTTGCCATACTCTTACCACTTTTCTCTCTTAGTTTCAATGCCTCCGCATGCGTGATCCATAACTAATGCGTTTACGCGTGTTTAGCCCATAACCTGATGAGGTATTATGTAATTCTCTCAATTACAGTCCTATCAATAATATGCACAGATAGAACACATTAATATTTAATTAGTAAAAGATCACAAAAACTGAAAACAAAGGTAAAGGAGTACAACAAGGAATGACATAAAATAATTCTCAATTATTTTACATTCTACAATTGACGTTCTAAACTCAAAACTGCTAAGTATTACATATCAGCCAGTCTAGTCTCTGTACGAACAATTGTAACCTCCTTTAACAGGGCTGAGGAGGTGCTAAAAATACTATAGGTGTAATAAGTATCCTATAATTTGCAATATATACGTCATATATAAATAGGATATATAATTAGATAGGTTTGGTTAGGTGTAAGTTTGCAGTTTGCGTTCTTATTTGGATAATAAATAGACCGAAATGTAGAATTTAGTATTTTAATGCCAAATATCATATTTTTATTTGGGTGACATAATGTGTTCGGATTCGGACCGAATCAACATTAGACGTCAAAACTGACAGGTGACACCGCAGAGCCTGTAGGGGAAGCACCATTATCCTAAATCTATGGGCAGCACGAACTTTTCCCACTCTCGTTTTTCGATATCGTCGTAATGTTTACGCGTATTTTTGTATGGAAAGTGAACAGATGGCGTTCTTCTTCTTCTTCTTCTTTTAATTATGGCCTCTGCAGAAATTATTCCGCAATTTTGACAATGCCAAATGGCGTTGTTACTTTCCATACAAAAATACGCTTTGACATAACGACATATCGAAAGACGAGAGTAGAAAAAGTTTTTGCTCCCCCTACTGTTCGAGTGAATGAAGTATAGTCTATGCATAGCGCTAGGATTATGTTTATTGTTCTTTGTGCATGCTATATGTCAATTATAATTATTAATCACAGACTACTTATAGAACCTAACCGGTACTTAATACACTGTTGGATCCCGTGCTAAATTCTCTTAGTAGTCTGTGACCCCATCTACTATTTATTTCTTACGTTCTAGTTTTATACAAAGCGAAAAGTATGGCCATCTGACACGCCGCGCCTGAGCAAGTGAAGCGATTTTATGCGTGCAACGATGCACATAGGGATATTTACATGATCTAGCCGGCCAAAATTATATAAGTAGAGCTCTTAATCATTTCGAAATGGTTCAGTATCTCATAAAACTTTAAATACAAGTGTATAAACACTCTTAACCTTCAGTTACAGGACAATTTCATACATTTAATTTGAATAAAGAGATAAAAAGATGCGGTAGAAAAAAAAGCGTAGTTTTGTTTAAGAAAATATATTTTAAAACACAAAATAATGTGTAAATATAATTATAATAAACAACTATCGCAAAACAAATTTAAACACTTAAAATATTATTAATTATTAGGCCTAACTTTCTTCACATATTACCATTTCTAATGTTTCCTTCATAAAATGATCTTGTTTTACTTTATTTTTTAATTTTTCTTGATACAAGATCTGATGTTAACAACAATCTATTCAAAACATCTGTATTACATTCTAATCTGCTGAATTTTCTTGCAAAGTTTTGCCTGTATAAACGAAAATGTTTATTTCCTGCTTCTGCTGCTTCTTCTACAAACATTGCTAGCACTTCTTCTGGATTGATATGCTTAACATGTGCCATGTCAGGGTCTACTGACGTCCTATTTTCCGAAATCTCTTTCAAAATATTTGAAGCACTTCTATTGTCCTGGGCTCGCAATTCCATTTGAACTGCATAAATTATTTTCTCAGGGCTATCCGACAAACGTTTTGTCTCAGTTTTACATCTTTTGCTTCGTTCACTAGCTTCTTCAAACGGTTTAGCGGGTCTACCTGCTCTTGTGGGTATTAGAGGTAATTCAAAAGTCCCATTCAGCCATTTTTCGTTGGTTTTTTCAAATAGATCACTTCTATATTTTGCTGCTACCCATCGATACTTGATTTCTGATTTCATATGTGCAAAAGTACGCTTTATGTCCTTCATTTGTTCTTCCGAGTACGGCTTATGTGAAATCAAATAATTTTCAACATATTCCAATTGGTCGTTAAAATTGAGATCATTTTGTGATCTCATTAGACCAAATATCCCCTTGCGAGTCATTAAAGTACTTCCAGATGGTCCTGAAATAATAAAAACTAAATTAAATCAAAATTTTATTTTTTTACATTTTTAAGTACGATATCTAAAATTGCTCCAGATGGCGGAGTAGAAATTAGTAGGAACCAATTTTTACATTTTTTGAAAGTAGAAAGTCTATATATTACGAATATATAAAAATTATAGCCAGGTAATGCCGGGCACTACAACAAAAAGCCTCGTAAAACTAAATTTTCTTGAAAAATTAAGGAATTTAAACGGTATTTTTTCAAATGATGAAAAATAATATAATCCTGTCACAAAATTAAATATTTTAAATATGTAAAATAAGTCACTTACCAGCATTTTCAGAATCCATAGCCAGTTTTGGATTATTCACAACACAACACATAAAAAGAAATTAAAATTGCGTTTTAAAGCACGAATATTGAAAACTAACAACCACTTCGAGAAATGTCTCAGTTTCAACTGACTATATCTTATGCAATTTGGGGTGGTTAAAAAAAAACAATAGGGTTGGGTCGCCCAACTACATGGCTCTTCTAGGAACGCATTTTTTTTTTACCTGAGCGTAATTCTGAGAAATGTAATTTTGGTCAGCTAGATCATGTAAATACCCCTATGTGCGATCTAGACACCTTCTTATTCAACCATCTGCGTCCCTTACACAAACCGCCTAATTATTGACAAAGATAATGAATTTAAGGTAGGTGCAATAAAATTATTTGTTAATCATTCAATGGCCAATCAAGTTTAGTAGAATTACAGGTTATTGCGCGAATATCCCTAAAATAAAACAATGGCTATACGTTTGAGGAGGAGAGTTTTGGCGAGCCAGATGTCCGCTGGCGAAACAGGAGAACAAGTTGAAACGCCAAGTAGATTGGTCGTGTGCGCAGCTAACCCACCTTTTATGTTGGTTTAACTTACAGAATCCCCTAGGACCTCATATGAGTTTATACTGGGGTAGGTAGGTAGGGTAACTTGGGCGTTACTGTTTAAATTGTGAATAAGCCCCTACTTATTAGTAGGGGCTTATCAGTATAACTACTCACCGAT
The DNA here is from genome assembly GCA_936450015.1 of Meganola albula. Lineage (NCBI taxonomy): Eukaryota > Metazoa > Arthropoda > Insecta > Lepidoptera > Nolidae > Meganola > Meganola albula. The sequence goes on from OW388147.1 coordinate 12,181,565, forward strand.
TATGTATAACCAAGTAAATATAAAAGTCCATCCTGACACATTACTTATAGTTTCCCCGTTTACTGAACCTACTTCTGATTGGGGTAAGTGTCTACCCGTACGTAGGTACATAGCCCCGAACGAACGAATATGTATAAAAGTATAGCCTCCGAGCTATTTTCGCCGTTCGCAGTAAGTATAATCAGTTTCTCAGCTGAAGAATGATTGCATAGCTTCAGAATCCTTCTATTTGAATGGACTGACTTGATTAATATCAACCACAGCCAGTTTAATGGTCCACTGCATTGGTATTTAACTAATAAATTTGTATACCGAGGCGAGCAGAGTTTATCTTCATTAATTAGGTAGGTACTAGCGGTTGCCATCGACTCGATTTGGATCGTAATCCCGCGTTGTGGTATTCAAAACAAATGCTGTTTGCTTTTTTCTCTATTTTTGACTGTTAAGTAGTTTTAGAGGCACATTTCTACAGTCTTAACTTTCTTCAACTTTCCTTTCTTTCCTTACGTTTTTTTACGTAGGTACCTAAGGATATTCTATTTGCTAATCCGCACTGCCCGTAGTTGGCCAGCGTGTGTAGGTAAATTAGGGTCTAGCCATTCTCAACGCCTAAAAAACTTAGATGAGGGAAGATCCAAGATTTTAAGTTAAACCATAAAATAACCCACACGATACCCTAATAAAATTATACACGATTGAGTTCATAATTATAATTTGTAGCATCTGATTTTTATTGCATACCTAGAACCAATCTTATTACAATCATTAAATTACACGAACCTTTTTAATAATATACCTTTCAAAAGCATTAAACTAGTTATATCTAGTTTACTGTATCTACCTTTCTTTTACGGAGTTAATATAATTTACCTAGTATACCTACCTACCCTTTAAAACACAATTCTCGGCAAAAAGAAAATGCTGAGCGAACTTTATTAAGTGGGTTCTAAGTTCTAAGAAGCAACAACTGGTTGCGTTATACCACAGATAATATAACACTATAGCTAATACAAACGGAACAGTTGGCATTACTTACTAATTGTTATATGAATGTTTCGGAAACTTTAACTTTATTGGAACAACAACAACATATGCTAAACAAACTGTTCTGAGGTTTTTACTTAAATAACACATAGCTGCTTCTATAAGTAGGTACCTAATCACTCTGATTGAAGTTTCAAATCCCGGGTCAAACAACGGCGTTTAGGTTTTTCTAATATAAAAAATATCTATCAGCACCTCGAAGTTGGGCATTGTGTCTGATGAATTATCCTTATTCGTATAAGACCTAAACATAGTAGGGACCTAACAAAACAACATTAAATAGGATATAATTACATAAACGTCACATAAGATTAACAAAACAACATTAAATAGGATATAATTACATAAACGTCACATAAGATTAACAAAACAACATTAAATAGGATATAATTACATAAACGTCACATAAGATTTCCATCTTATCTTATATTCTATGGTATCCAGACGCCCCAATCAGATCTGCGTCTGACAGTATCTACCCACTCAAACTATGTATTGTGATTTGACCTTTTGTAATTAATGTTTTCATTAACATTTAACAACGACTACTAAGTACGCGTCGGGAGGCTGTACCTAACAGATTTTCACAGAAACAGGTTACGGATGACGTCATGACACAAAGGGACCGTGACCCAGTCTGCCGTATCGTTCCCTTAACCAGGAAATACGAGCATCTATTTTTAAATAACTATTAAGCATGAAAAATGTAGGTGAAAAAATTACTTACTTTAAAAATGGATTTTAGGAAATCTAATAATGGAACTGGACTAAGTCACAGGATGCAGATTCTGAAAGAAGGGTAGGAATCTATCCGTAGACATTATCTATCATAAAGCTCACCATGAAAATTATCATCTCACTAAATTTATAAACGTTAATGTTTGTTTATATAGATGTGTGGATGTGTAGAAGTTTGTTACTCTTTCACGCAAAAACTATTGACCGGAATTGTAATTTGAAATTGGATAATTAGTACAGAAATAGATCATAGTCTTCAAAAGCATATAGGTTACTTTTATCCTACTACCACATAGCAGAACCGTGGGTGACAGTAATATAGTTAGACACAACACGCACAAAAACTCGGCTGTGTAGCGAAACGAACACAGAACAAGGGGTAGGGAAATTTGGCATCCCCTGCATAAATAGGTCAAGGATGTCACACCATAGCGTTCCACAATTACCTTTCGGGGAAATACAATATAGTTATACAAGTCAAGTAATAGACACCTACTATTAAGTTTTATCTTCGGATGGTGTCTTCATTTTATAATAGTGGTCTCTAACTAAGCAAAAAATACTGTAGGCTGTGTTAAATCACAGTAAAAAGATATGATAAAAAAATCTTGCTCTCTCAATTTTACTTCCAGCTAGACAAATAAATAATTAGTCAATAGCATTAATTGTTATCAAATATCTTAAGAATCACTATGTGTTGCTCAACGTAAAATTCGAGAACGGCTGAACCGATTTCGTTAATTTCTTTTTAGAATATTCATTGGAGTAAGAAAATGGTTCTTACGCAGAGAAAAAGTTAAAATATTGCCCAAAAACATCTAAAAACAACACTTTTCTATGCTCCCTTATACGATTCGTATAAGGGACGTCATACATAAAAGTCAATTTGAACAGGCTATATTAGGCTGTTAGGCGGTATGAAGTTGGCAGGGTAATTAGGTATTTTTTTTTCTACATAGCTACCTACAACTACTTGTTTAGGTACTGTTTTGTTCCCGACCTAAAATTGGGGTATCGGTGTACATGTTTGTGGCTTAAAATAATCGACCGATTATTCTGCGGTTTTCTTTTTTTTAAAGCTGAAGAGCTTTTTCGTACGTAAGTCTGCGGTTTCAAATATTTTATATTTAACTACAGTACGCGAGGCCTAAACTGAGCTTTGCGTATGTGTAATTGCACATAGATAGTGTAAGTTTGTGTGACGTCGTGGGCCTAGGGTGCGACAATGCGTTCTTTGTTTGGTTAAAACCACTAAAACTCATACAACTGATCACTCTTAAATTATAATACTATAATATTCTACTGATAATTTTACCAATCTCCTTGAAGATAGGTACAACAAAATATAGCCTACCTACCTACACTGAATAAATAAACACTTTATAAACAATAGCAGTTTCCTGGTCAGTTTTCGGGACATTTGAGAAAGCAATTTCAGTGCGGTTTTTCCTCGGACCGTCGAAATTAAACATTGTACTCGGAACGGACGCGGGAACTCGTAACAATAGGGAGGCAATTGTATTTTCTGAAAAACTTTGATGAGAGACAATATAGCGGGTATCAAGCCTATTTATTGGCAGAAAAACCGACTAGGGACAGCATAGAATTCGAATTAAAAGAGGAATGTTATAAGTAACGATGGGTCGTTAATAGTTTTTTCTTTAACGACAATGAAAATGACCTTCCGGTCATACTTTTTCTTCAGGCTTAGGACTGACCGACTGACTGATTATAAGTTTGACGACTGTATCTGTATGTCTGTATCTACATGACTGCTAAGCCTGAGGTCGCGGGTTCGATTCCCATCTAGGACAAATCTTTGTGTGTTGAGCATGATGAGCGGTGAGTGATTTTTGTTCGGTGTCTAATTTAATCAATTCCTAAAACACGTAACACAAAAAAAAATTTGGGTCTACCTTGCGCTGAGTCATGTCTGATAAAATTATTATTATATTATTGTGATCCAGTTTTTATCAAAAACTTGTAGTTAATGAGATGGATATAATTAGGTTAGGGACTTTTTTAGCCAATAACCATCCCTGTCACTTCAACTTTCGAATAATAACCGCATCAGAATCGGTCCATCTATCCAAACATTAAACAGATAGAAAGATGTATGCATCAAACACCCCTCATTTTTCTCGTGGGTGAAAAATACCGGTGCTGCGCCGTGGGTTCCACCGCTAATCCTATTAGTTCGCGAACTGCTGAGTCGTTTTTGTAATAAACGAACCATTTATAATGACATTAACGTTAACTCAAAATAGCAATTAGATAAATAATAACAAAATAGTAAAAATATAATCTAATGTGTGTGGGAGTCAGTAATAATTGTGATTAATAAGTTTGGACGTCAAACAAAATCATTGTAATACAATGATAATATTAGTCGTAGACTATATCATTGCTTAACATCAGGCAAGTTGTAGTCAAGCGCAAGCCTATTGCAGCATAAAAAATAGTCCACCCGTGACCATGAAGTCTGAAAAGACTGAAACGTCGGGCTATAAATACCCGTTAAAAAGCAGTTTTATTTCAAAATAGCAAATTTTAGAGTTAATAAATGAAAATAACAGTTCTACAAATATTTAGGTAACTAGTTCGAAATAGATAACTTTAGACCAATATTTGTTCAGTAAGCAAGCTTCAGCTTTTACAAAACCACAACTAATAACATTTATACAATTGAATATGTAACTATATTAACTTTATTTATAATATTTCTATGTTAGGTAGGTATTTTAAGTTTCATTTCGTTTCTTTAGAAAAAAAAATACTTTAGATTTAAGTTGTCTTGGTACCTTCCACTGTAGTTTTTATGGAAAATAAAAAGAGAGGGTTACCTTTGCCTGCCGGGCTGTTCGGTGAATGCAATATCGAATCCCGCATCCCGGCACAAAAGGGTGTTTTAGTGGGTAGACAGAACATCGGGGGGATTTAGTGGGTAGACCGGGCCCAGCCGCTTGGAGCTGGAGATCCTGCGCCGTCTCGCTTGCCCGGGCCCACAACGGGAGTCCTACCCCTCGCCATGTGCCCATCCTAGGCGAGGGCATTCGTAACGCATTTACGCCTTAAAAAAAGCCTTTGCTTTTTTTTATACTCCTCAATCACATATTTTTGTTTTAGGAACTAGCTTTCCGCCTGCGTAGTTTCGCCCGGCGCACGCGCGTATGTCGGTTATCATCACGTAAAACCAGGAAACTCTTTTTGTACAGTCGGATAAAAACTATCCTATATCATTTCACGGGCCTCAAACTATCTTCTGATTAAACTGATTTTGATGAAATTAACGAAATCGGAATAAGGAATTAACGAAATCGGTTCAGCCGTTCACGAATTTTACGTTGAGCAACACATAGTGATTAACTTAATTAAGTAAACTACTGAACTGATTATGATGAAATTTAATCGGCTAAAGCCGTGAAAGCGTAACAAACATACAAAGTTACTTTCTCATTAAAAAAAATAAACAAAAGAATAAAAAATACATTAAATAAGAATTATGTTATCAAATATAATTCTTCTGCATTCATAGACAAGTGGCGAATATAATAAACGCCAAATGAATTGTAGAACGGAATTTTCAATGTATTGTAATGATATCAGCTTACGACATGAATGAAATTAATTATTTCATATCATAAGCTCCTGTCATTTCGATACATTGCGAATTATATTATTTTATTTGTTTAGCGTTTACCACTTACCTTGGGGTAATGAGTTCAAAGTTTCTTGGTTCAAAGACAAAGGTTTCTAAGAAATTAGGTAAAGAAAAGGACGCGATATACCAGCGGTGTACTTAATAATGTATGACGTAGAACTTGTAAACATTCAGAATTCACCAGATAGGAAAGTTGGGAGTTTCCATTTATTGTGAGATGGATGTTATCTGCGTCGGGGGAACGGAAGGTCCCAAAACACTTAGCTCTCTTTGCTTATTTTACAATGAAAGTTCACTTATCTATTATAGTGTATATGAGAAGATTTTGGAAAGCTAGCTTTTACATATATTCCTAAAAGATTTGTAATGTGATTTACTTACTCCATTGAATTTCAGAATAACAACGTATCCCTGGATTTAGCTTTCTAGAAATCTATACTATTATTATAATGCTGAAGAGTTTGTATGTTTGATTGAACGCTAAACTCAGGGACTATTAGAGTGATTTGAATTTTTTTTGCACTGGTAGATAGCCCATTTGAGGAAGGCTGTAGGCTACTTTATTACCCACTTATGAAAAGCGAAAGTAATTCCAAATTATTTCGGCGAACCTTCTACAGTTTTCCACAAACTAATGGTGGTCTGCAACGACACCCATACAAATTATTATACCATGATTTTCATACATTTTGTGCTAATCAACCTCACGCGTGCTAAATATCAAATACCGCGCCAATGCTCAATGCTTATTATATTGTCTTATGACTCGCGACAGACACTTTGTGGGTTGTTAGGGGGTTAAACGCATGTTAGTAAAAAAAATGGTTTGGCAATGAAGTCTTGCTGTTTCATACCTATCTTCTTAAAGTACACATACATCTACTCAGGACTATCTCAGGTCTTAGAATTCACATCCAAGTTATTTCCGATGCCAATCATGTGTCTGCACCGGGGATAGTGATAAAGATCTGTCTAAATAAGTATTGACTGCGAATTTTAGCAAGAATTCCGTAAATTGAAATTCAACATGAGCGAGAACGTGCGTGGAGATTAAATAGTAACACCTCCTGAAGGTCGGTGGAAAATAATATTCAATGAAGCTTTTGTTTGATAGAAAAAGTAAAGAAACTTTGTAGGTTCTTGTTAATTTTTCGCTTATTCTTTCTCGTGATTGTGATAGCCGCGATATTTAAATCATGTATGAAATCCTGCGAGTACACACTGAATACAAAAGATCCAATCTAAAAGCGAGGCTGAGGAACCAGGTTTAGGTAATATTAGAGCACGTATTTTTATCTAGAAGTCTGAAGTTATGAATCTTATATTTTCACCATAATTACGAATGGAGCGTGCGTACTGAAAGTTCATTTACACTTTGAAAATTAATTTTGTTACTATGTAGGTAGGTACATATTTACATTCTAAATAATTATAAGATATGCGAGCGACGCTTTGCAAGGAAAGATTGATGGATGCTTGCTACTCTAATACAACACTCTCTACTGTGTGGTTTTGTACACCATGTTGTTGTTTATTCCCTGGATTAACCGCCGCTGAATTATATCTTAAGGTTTATTTGAGGTCAAATTATACTCTGCTTATTTTGTTAGAAAAATACGTATTTTAATTTGAATTAAAATATTTTTTTTTTTATTTTAAAACTAATATAGCAACTAGTCGATGCTACTGTTTAAGTTCTTGTGATTAGGTCGTCGCCACACTGTATAAAAGAAAAACTGGCACATAGGTTTCGTTTGAGGACCAGGGGTGCACTAAGGAAGGATTTATCAATACTTACCCCTTAAGGGAGTGAAATAGGGATCATGTGGGCGAGGTCGCGGGAAGCTAGTTCTACATATATGTATATTGGTCCTGGCTGGAATAGAGTTGATAGAAACAGCATACATCATACCTATTGTAAGCACTCATCCATATCAGACCAACTGCTAAATGTATACCAACTACCTAAACGTTAATATTGTTTCAGCATTACCATTCATAGTTCATGGCGGCCGCGTCGCATTTGACTTGCTAATGCAAAACTACGGTCTGTCTCCACGTCATTCAGAATGATAAGTTCCATTTTAGTAAACTGTTAGAATTTCAAATAGTTATAAGGTAAGTGGGCATTTGTTTCAATTTGGTGCGCTAACCGTCTCCGACGCAAAAACTACGGGGTGTTATAAGTTTGACGTGTATGTGTGTCTCTGTGGCATCGTAGCTCCCGAACGGATGAATCGATTTAAAGTTTTTAGTTGGAAAGGTGTACCTATTAGTTGGGAGAGTACTTAGCAAAAAAAAAATGGGTCGCGCTAGTCAAATTTTTAATTTAGAGTTAGTTAAGCACTCACTTCTTGAGGAGGTTACATATTATACGAGTACGTACCTCACGAATCATTCTGTATCTTTAAATTACCTATACATATTTTTGGCAAATAAGCATTACCGCCCACCTGATGCTCGATATTACATAGAAAATTTAGAAATCAAGTTCCTTTTGTGTCGTAAGTACTGTAAGCAGCTTGTTATACAAACCTTCTATCGAAATCTTGAGCGAATATTCTTGTCCCGATCAGTGAATTATATTAATATTCATTTTATTTATATTGGCACTATAGCCATAGATATTGGTTGTTTGTCATCATTGCCTCAGTTTGAATTACGAGAACATAATTAATTCACAACAAAGCTCCCATTAAGTGGATGCTAAATAAAATAACAATCGCTTTTAAGATGCTATTAAGGATAGGGAAATTACAAAATTATTCCACAAACTTCCCTAGAAGGAATTCATTTTGAAGATTAAGTAAACTAATTTAGACATTTAATTAAAAAAAAAACATAACTTATACTAATAATAAAGCTTAATTTTTTTACAGCATTTTGTACATTGGTTTTTCAACAATGTTTTAATACGAATATAATTTTAACAACAAAAAGAAAAACGTTTTAAATTTAAATGAGGATGGGACCACTTCAAAATTTTGAAACTTTTTAAAGCGAAGTTTAAACAGGCACCGGAATTATCGAAAACTGAAAGTCATATATCCAAACATTTTGTACCTTATCCTTTTATTATCGCATCTCACAAAAACGTGTAAAATATGTTCAATAACAAGAGTAATTCCCTGTAAGGCCTGTCATATACATTTTACGAGTATAGCCTTTGAATAGCAATTTTATGGTGATAGCATTTGAATATTACTTCATCTAGTTTATGTTATGCCGTAAAAATCACACTGGGAATTTAATTCTGCACTCACTACAATTGTTCCAATTAATAACAGAGCACTTTGGTAATGAGATAGATGTTTGCTTCTAATCTAATTTCTGTTAGTTAATTAAGCTCTATTTACGAGAAGAGATTCTCTCTGAACGATCGTGTGTGAATTCTGTAGCCTGGAACAATGGGGCATTTCTTGGAACATTAAAGGGTTTTAGTGGGTGAACTACAAAAACTAAAGATCTAAGTGGTCGCGCTTCAATCGGTAAACGCTTATCATCTGCGTCGCACCGGAAACGGTATTCAGGGATGTTTGAAAGTAAATACGTTTTTCCCAGTGATAAGTAGGTATGATTATTGAAAGAGCTTCTCCTCACCTAGAAGAGTTCAACAACTATCGCCTTTAAGAAACGGATTAAAAAAATAATATGTTAGGTTCCTACTTAGTTTTTTTGTTTATATGAAGTAGATAGAGAATCGCTTTTTAGTCTGACACGCGATTCTTATCTAGCAAGACTTTGAGAATCTTACCTAATGTAAGTGGCCCATTAATTAGAATGTATTACAGTTTTAGAGAAAGCGGGCATTATGTAGGTACGTGTAATATTCCCAAATGTTATATTAGGTTAGGAAGTCGGGGAAACGCAATTCCAACGGCAACGCTTAATAAATGTGAGAGCAATTTATCGTAATTTGCGATACAATTATTCATAACAGCAGAGGAATATTTGAATAAATAAATATTTGGAGGAATATCATCTATATAAATTCCATTTTTAGAAAGGTGGTTTTCCAGAATACAATTAATCGCCATGGTCTTATTCCATCAGAGAAAAAAAAGCCTTTTTTTAGTAAGAGAGTGCGCACAGTGAATTTCGTCTCCCACAGGGCAGTCCGATTAGGGGAATTACCTTCATGTGCCTTTGTTTCTAGGTAACGCTGAGTGATTCTGGTGTTGCAGGCGTCCATAGAGCAGGTACGGTGACCGCTTACCATCAGGTTGGCCGTAATCTTGTTTGCTGACTCGGTAGTATAAAAAAAAATAATAGTTAAATGAATCCGATTCTCACAGAAAATTTAAATCTCTTAGTTACACTTCCCAACAATAGACTTTGACCAATGCTTAAAACTTTGTATTGGATAGGTAAGATCATCTAACTTCTATTTTAAATAGTGCTATGTTACTTCGCAAGTCCATCGATTTACAATTTATTTCCGTCATCATTAGTTTCCAAGTGGGTCACGACACGGTAACAAGAGCTCGGTGTACTGCAGGGAGGCGACTAAGCTCCAATGTCATAGTTAAGGTAATTTGTATACGACTGTGACTAATGACTACCATTTATAAATTTGTCGCACTATGTAAGCAAATAACCAAATTACGAACATAGATAGCGCGAGTCGCGAATAGAATTAAACATAATATTATGAACACCCAATGCCGATGAGAAAAGCGGTCGTGTATGCGCCCCGCTCTGCTTCAGCTCTGGGATGCACCTCGCCAACCGGAGCTCGTGGTCCCTCGAGCACTGCTCGCTATTCAGCGATCTCGTAGAATAGGTTTGACTAAAAAAATACTGTATTAATATAATACTTATCTATTATTATTATTGTATTTTATTTTCATGATAAAACAATCTTCGTATTTTCATGCTTACTATCCATTTAACTGCAGCAGTTTACTAATAAGTGGGTGTGATATAATGCGAAGGTGAATTGTCAAAATAGCGGAATAATGTGGTCCAGATTTAAGTTTTATTTTCAAAAATCTTCGACTGACACATAGCGGACGTCCCTCAGACCTACCGAAGGACGTCCGTTTGTTTGAACGTACTACGTTACGTACATACATAAAGTTGATTCGCAAGATAGTGTGTTACAGCTGTAGCAAAGAGAATTTCACTACAAACGCTTCGATGTAAATTACCAAATTTATAGCGTTTACCCTTGTTTACGCGGTTCCAATCTTGATAAAGAGGTGGCATGTGGATGTATGTATGTAACCTACCGTGGTGGTGCTATACAAAAGCGGAGCTATCTAAGTGGATGGACTTTAGATAGATTACGATAGCTGGGTACGTTCTACCACAGATAATATGATACTATGATCCATCTATTAACATTGTGCCATAAATTTCGCTAGGCATCGGAAATTGACCAGTCCCATCTAAAATATGACTATGTATTAAAAAGTGCGTCTGTTCAGTACCTATGTCCAAAAGTAAGAGTCTGTTGAGAGCTAATAATCGTATACACGTCAGCGGGAGTCCTAAGCTCATTTGTGTAAATTTTGCCCAACGGAGCAAACAAATGACTATCATTGGCGACATAATGAATTCATTTGACGAGTAGGTACCTATTTCTAAAGAAAAATAATAATAATTGTAGATACTTAATTGGGTAGGGAATAGGGATACAAATTTGCCTTTCAATTAAATTCATTGTGAAGATAATTAAGGAAAACAAGAGAGTTCTGATGAACCGACTTCAAACGATCGCGTTGGGTTTTACATAAAAAATATAAAGTGCATGTTTATTTTAGTACATTTATGAAAGGAATCTTGTTAAATTACCTAGAAAGCTAAAAGTTACTTTAATTATACATAAAATATTTTAAAGCATTTATGTAGGTACGTTTCGAAATATGAATAACTTTTCGCAATTACTCCCTAGGGGCTTTAGTTTAGAATATTAAAAACTAATTTACTTTGTAAGTAAATAAGGTACATTACCTATTCATGTAGCAATCTACATTCAAAGTTCAAACGTTACTTTAATTTCAATATAATAATTTTATTCTGTCTGCTTCGGTAGTCTAGTGGACAGCCTGGTATTTGCTTAATAACCGCGGGGCCCTTGGTTCGATTCTCGAGTCGAGCAAAAAGTCTACTAATGTACTTAATAGTATATTGTTTTATTATTATTTGTTCACTTACTAATATTCAGCTGTTTCAGTTTGCAGGAGCGCGCGGCGGCACGGCGCGGCGGCGCGGCGGCGTGATGACGCCGCTATGTACATAATATAATATAATAAAGAGGAAATTTTGTCTAACACCGATATCTACCCGTGCGAAGCCGGGGCGGGCTATTCAGTTTGCGCGCGTGATAAAAAAGAAATTTACAAACACTCAAACGAAATACCTAACACTTACTTGATAGTCAAATAAAAATACACATAGCTCACTATTTATATTTTGTATTTTATTTATGTTGCCAACCGTACTTGGGACATCGGAGGAATCCATCGGTTGTCAGTGTTGCCACAAGAATCGCAATTTACTTCAAGTTCAGTGTTCAGCTTCTCAACACAACCGGCTTTAATTGGAATGTTTGTGGATCTGATTTTACGGTTCCTACACAAAGGGACTGTGGGGAGTGATTGTGGGCACAGACGATTGATGATTACTTACCTACAATATATTTCGCAAATACCCCAGAAGGTCGTATTATATCTTACCTACTGCTAAAATTGAGAGAACAACGTGCTACAGATTTAGGTACTCATAATAAAAATATTAACATGTAAATCATTTTTGATCCACTTCCCAGTTATAGATTTTATACTGTCTACTAAGATTTTTCTATTTATGTATATCAGAAACTTACTTTAGTTCGACCACTCCGAATAATGGAGGTAGTAGATATATTGTAATAAATGCTTACACAATAGTACTTAAAGTACTGCATACCTTTCTAAAGTTCTATTGTTACAATTTTTTTAAGAAAAAAAAGAAACGCGTCCTTAAAAGTGAAATATAATATATTATATTAGGTAAGTATATTAATTTGAATTAGTGCTAATATCTCACAAATCTTTGTTTTCGTTCTAAGTACTGTCTAATTCTCCGATTTATACAGACTTCAATTAACAAATGTACACATTACTTTAAACTTTTTAGATTTATTCTTGAATTTTCTTTAACTTTCTTTGGACACCCATACTTCCCCGGACTTTTGTAAACCCATATAAAATTCCATTTAAACCGATGTACCTCTAAATTTCATCTTAGAAAGTGAGGAGGGGGTTATTTTGGTAAGTCATGGGCTACACGTCAAAACAGCAATACTATTTATTGCGACGATTCTACTGTGATTCTATATCTCCGAAGTTCATCATCATATCACAAAAAAAATCAGTGGACCCCACTTGGAACTAAGTATACTCAATAAAAATACATAAAAAAATTTAACAATTGATGGAGTAATTGGCGAACATAAATAAAAAAACATACAACTGAGCATATGTTCCCTTTTTCTTATCAGAAGTCGGATAAATATAAGTACCTATCTCTTAATAAGTTATCTAGGTAAGTAAGGTAAGTATAAACCGAGATAATTGAAGACGAAGTTCGTTTTCTACTAAGTTTTTCATAGCAAGTCAATTTGAAGCCTAACTTTTCAGACGAAAAGAATTTGATAATCTTTTACATTGTTAGTCAAATTTAATCTAAATACTTTTACGAAAGCAATAGAAGTATTTAAAATGTTAATAAGTACCTACAGAAACTTGTTGAAGTATTAGGCCTGGGCCTTCAGACAATAACACAGAAGAGCGATAGCGAAAGATCGATAAGAACAAAATGAATGGGGTTGACATTCACCTTCGAAATGTCATGTGACAATCTTATCGATGTTTTCGATCGTTCGGTATCGCTTCGCTATATTATTTGCACTGATTCTAAAACCATTTCGCAAACACTGTCCATCTCTATCGCTCAGGAACGAATAAAACGAGACAGACGCCCGTAGCATGTTTTGTTATTCAGTGCAAGGAGTGTCGTAGATAAGTCGATAGTATACCCATAGACCAGTGTCGTAGCACAGTTAACAGTCGTAGCAAATACTACGACGTAGTAATTTCGCAGCACGTAGCAGTAGGGATGGGCAAATGGGGAAAAAATATCGATATATATCGTATCGATATTTTTAAAATATATCGATAATAATTGACTAAAAAATATCGATATGTTGATATATCGATATTTTCTGCGCAATAAGCAATTATCCATAAAAATTGTCAAAATATTCGAAATTTTAAAGCAAATACACATCTGGCTGTTTTGACATTAGTTTTATTATTAAAAAATAAGTACATAAAGCCAAGAAAAAATCAACATCATCAACACAACAAAAATTACATTATTCAAACCAGTATTTGTCTGATATTGACATCAAGAGCACTTTTTGCTTGATGTGCTCGCCTGTTTTATTTGCGTTTGAATTAAATTTAAGAAATCAGATTGGTCAAAGACATGATGTGACGCATGAGCAGACAGCAGAGCTTTAAAAAATATATCGATTTTGATACCTAAAAATAAATATCGAAAGTTGATATATCGCGGGAAAAAATATCGCTGATTTATATCGATATATTTCTGAAAAAATATCGATATTTTGATATATCGATATTTTTTGCACAAGCCTACGTAGCAGCTCGTAGCGTTCTTAACTTGTTATACAAAGTGACTTGAAATTAGTGAAAAATCGTTAGGTCTCATCTGTAGCCATAAAACCTGACGTGACGTAAAGTTACCGTGTTTTTTAGTGTTAAAATTGAGTGTTTATGAAAAGACTTGAAAATTTTTATGCTCTTTTTAATTGTCTGAAGCACTAAACTATTTAAAAAAACAAGTTAAAATTATTATACATATCTCATCAAAGTTGACTTTAGTATAAGATAACTAAATTTGTTGAAGTTGAGCTGTACTATAATCCCTTTAAAAGGGTGTTCACTAATTTCAAGTCACCCTGTATTTTTCAACAATAATTTTGGTACTAGTTTCCGCTCGCTGCTTCGCTCGTGTGGTATTAGGTATTATGATAAAAAGTAGCCTGTTTTATTTCAGACTAAAATCTATATATTACTAGCTGCCCCAGCGAACTTCGTACCGCGTATTTATTAAAAAAAAATCACTTAGGGGTATGAAAAATAGATAGTAGCCGATTCTCAGACCTACTGAATATGCATTAAAAATTTTATAAGAATCGGTCGAGCCGTTTCGGAGGAGTATGGCAACGAAAACTGTGACACGAGAATTTTATATATTAGATAAGCCTATTATGTTTAACTATAATATTAGGAAGAAGATAAGATTTCTTTTAGATCAATAAGTTTTTTAGAGAGAAAATCAGTTAAGAAACAACCGATCATTTAATAGTTCAAAGTATGGTCCGTCATTAGGCTAAAACAATAGAACCCTCACAAATAAAACTTCTTTATTTCATCGCTATGTATGTATTCACAAACTTCATTAGCATAAGTTTGAAAGTAGAAGTCAATAGAATGGAAATTAAAACAGAAAAACAAAATAAAACTCCGGCGCGGCGTACCTACCTTCTTACTTGTTGTGAGAAGCCATATTATTGAATAGGTAGTTTATAAACTTGGACACAATGAAGCACAATATATATTCAACTATCTCTAACAGTTGACCTCTAGGGCGACTTGTCAAATGTTTCCAATTTACATCCATAACAGCTATTTGTAAAGATTGATCGTTTGTTTTCTATAGCATTATAATTAATAACTACTTTCATTCTGAAAAATGTTCTTGTACACGATAGCAGCGGTGGCGCAGTAGTATAGGATTCTGCTTTTAAATTATATGATGCGGGTTTGAGCCTGAGTCCTGTCATCTTTGTGTGACTAATTTTATCATCGCTAAATATCTGTGATTGTAAACATCGTGGCGGGATCTGTGGTTACAAGTCTAAAAACTAAATTGTTTTCTAATGTTTACTCTCGAAAATATATTGCTACATCCACCAATCCACCAATCCACACTGGGTTAGCGTGCGTGGATTAAAAACTAAAGTTCTTAATCCACGCACGCATCTCCTTTGCTCCTAAGATAGTTGAGAGAAGGCCCGAGCTTCGGACTGTCAGGTTAGGCTACCTATTTTCCATCTAAAATAAGCATCAGTTTAATACATAAACGGAGAAAGCGACTTTTAGTTGAAGTAAGTTGAAAATGTTAAAAGCCTATAGGTATTTTCATACAAAGAATAAACATTTTTACTTTGATAAATTGAATTGGGTTGTATAAATTTGCTTACTTTTTAAAGGAGTGCAAATATATTTCTACAGCGTTATTACATTAAGTATTTTAGTATTTTATATCTTGTTTACATTACACGCTATTGCCTGCCCCGCTTCTTCTGCATAGGTAGATTAATGGACTATCTAACAATAAAATATTTTTTCGATTCGACCCACTCGTTCCTGAACGCGTTATATCTAACAAACTCTTAATATTTATTTATTTATTTAGGATTGCCAACAGTTATTACATTTTTCACAAAGCTTAAGTATACAAGAAATAATTTAAAAACTAAAATGCATAACCTATTATAGGCAAACACCGCATGCAAAAAACAGACATTAATTTTTATAGACATTTAAACAAAAAAATTAAAAAACCTTAAACAACAATACAACACTATATTTATGTGAAACTGAAATTTTTATTATTAATTATAGTTACACATGTTTACTAGTAACACTGCTTAATTTTTTAGGAAAACTATGAAGCGTATCATTGTGCATATCTATGAGCTCACTGCATTCATTGTACAACCTAGAGATGCGACAAAGTGGCGAATTTCGACCGAAAACTGTTTTCCTAAAAGGAACGCTTATGGGTTTAATTTTGTGGCGAGGATATCTACTTGGCACTGCAAATCTTATTTTGTTTAATAAGTCAGGACAATCTATATTGTTTCTTAAGATTTTGTGGAGGTAAACTAAGTCCAACATATCCATACGTTGTTTCAGGGTAATCATGTCAAATTTTTTTAGTGTATTAGTATATGAATAATTACGTTTGGAACATCCAGTAAGAAATGCCAAGTGCCTCATAAACCTTTTTTGTGTTCGTTCAATTCGCAAGGAGTGTGTTGAGTAATGCGGTCGCCACACAGTGCTGCAATAATCTAAGTTGCTACGTACGAAACTTTGAAACAGAATAATTTTTGTTTTGATCCTGTTAAAAACTTTGCTGTTCCTGATTACAAAACCCAATAATTTTAAAAATTTTTTTAAGATGTTTTCAATATGAGGTAGGTAAGTAAGTTTCTTGTCCAATAATACTCCCAGATCTCTTATGACATCAACTTCGTTCAACAGCTCACCACCAATACAGTAAGTGGACTGTATAAGCTTGTTTTTTCTTGTGAATTTAATGTGACTGCATTTTTTTGTATTTAAGCGCATATCATTGTCCTCACACCACTTAATGAGTCTGTCAATGTCACTTTGTAGCAAAAAGACATCATTTTCAGACTGGATAACTCTGATAAGTTTGAGATCGTCCGCAAACAAAAAAGGGCTAGAGAACTTGAAACACATAGTTATATCATTAATAAAGATGTTGAACAGTATGGGACCCAAATGGGATCCCTGGGGAACGCCAGAGGCTGTTTTATGAATCATTGATTGGTATCCGTTGACCACAACATAATATGTGCGATCCGTAATGTAAGAAGTTAACCATTTTAGTATAGTTCCAGCAAACCCGTATGCGGATAACTTTTTAGTAAGTATAGCATGCGAGACACTGTCAAAAGCTTTACTAAAGTCTGTGTATATGGCATCTATTTGCTTTTGTGCATCAACTGATTCAAGTATAGTCTCTGTGTATAAAACTAGGTTAGAACTAGTTGATCTGGACTTAGTAAAACCATGCTGATATTGGGACAAGTATTTTTTTTTATAGCTTTGAATGTGTGGACAGATGAGTGATTCAAATAATTTTGAAAAAATATTTATAATATTAGAGACATAATATCCAAATAGCAAATTAATAGTAATAGTGATTGCTACAAGAGGAGTTAGAGGTTACGAAAAAATGGTACCTTTTTGTAATGATTATTCTCTATATATTAGAATGAATTGATGTATGTCTAAGCTAAAAGTCGAGAACGGCTAAACCGATTTTGGATTTGAAATATTCGTACAGATCCAAAAAAAGATTTTAAAAGGAGAGACAGATATACCTACGTGGCACATAGCTCGTCGGGGCAGCTAGTATTTTGTATATTTTTATCGCGACCTGGAAAATGTATCTACGTTGTTACATTGATCATAACACGACATCTGTCCATTTCCTCGTGAATGAATGTCTCAATATAAGTTATCCTTTTATTAAATTAATATTATATTGGAACGAGGTTCTCACATAATATTGAGATTCCCACGATACACTGACTAATCGTCAGAAAATTGATAAAAAAACAATAAGTAATATACAAATTTCAATTTCTTATACAATTTCCAACCCGCACTTGGCCAGTATGTGTGGATTGATGTCTAAATTCTCTCAACTCGTAAGATAGTTGAGCGAAGACCCGTGCCGCGGTGGGACACTAAAAAGGGTTGAAGTGAGTTATACTTATACTAGTGATGGGTGTTGAATCAACAATGAACTAGTTAAATCAAACGTTACTAAATCAAAGTTTTAACGTTGAATGTTTCTGAATGAACTAGTTTAATTCGTAAACCACGGTAATGAATTTAACTGTATACTTACGCTGATAATAGCATCATAGATTAAGAGTATAGAACATTGAGTTGAGTCCGTCCTAAACCTGAAAAATAAGTAGGTATGAATGGAAAGGTCATCGAAGTACGAGTGCACACGGTTACACATCTAGCTATACATTTCCAGTATAAGCTGATCTCGCATTATATTAGATTTCCGTACATCGAGAGGTCAGTTTACACTGGATTTGTATAGCATGATGTGTAGCCGTGTGTAGAAGCATTCAAAACGTTTTCAATTAACCATTAATATATTGAATTAAATTATTTTTATGATTGTAACAATAAAATATTCGGTCAGTAGATGTACTCGTTGAATGTCGTAGTAACAAATAAAAAAACGTTTTATGAGTGAAAGGTTTACGTAACAAGTTGCTATTAAATGCTTTTAGTAACACGTTAACTCGTTGACGAATTTAACTAGTTGATCATCTAGTTAACGAATGTAAATTAATGTTAACTTTACGTTCACGAGAAAACCATCAACGACCCATCACTAGGTACTTGTACCGTATAATCTTGTTTTAATAATTTTCTTTTGAAAGCATTTTGTTCTTTTATAAAATCCTGTAACTTACTTTGGCTGTTAACGTCGTGTAAATAATGAATTCAAAGTAACTCAGGACTTTGCTCGTTTCTTTCACTTAATAAATAAATATTATTATTAGTGTCTTCGATTCTACCGGGATATAAAAATTAGAGAGCGCTTGTTTTATAAATACAAGGGTTTTATTAGCTAAGTCGAATTGATAATAATAATAATATCCTGTGAAAACATAATTGTCAATATACTAGCCCCGTATTCTTATAAGCGCATTATAGCTAAAATAGGTTTATAATTCGTCTCTCTTGGTCTGTCATCTTGACATTTATACTAGTAAGAAAGAGACAAAGTCCATTCTAACTAAATTTTCCTTTTGTCAATACAATTACAAACATAATATAGATAGTTACACCCAGACTCGAGACAAACAAACATGTTCATCGCACAAATATCTGCCTTTGGTGGGAATCGAACCCACGACCTACGACGTCAAAATATACACCACCCTTATGATGTTTGACATTAATTAGGGATTTTAAGAGCTTGTCAGGTAGATTCTAATTAGTTTACGTCCTCGAGTTAAGAAGGGATACTTCACCGACTAGTGACCTTCTAGACGCTTTCTTCAAATACAGGATGAAATACGGATCCTTATCCGTTCATTTTTTTTTCCGTCAGAAAGATATATTAAAAGTATTGGACACACACGTATTTTTCTTTTTTGTGTGATTGTAGATTACGACGATACGCCCAAGCGAAATCTCGAATGACGTCACACCTAGGTAAGTTTTATACCTATGACGTAGCCCACTCCTAGTCCAAAACTTTAAATGCGTTATATCTTAACTCTCTTCACCATTAACATATTTTGTGCAGTCGGATCAAAACTATCCTATGTTCTTCCCAAGGTCTCAAATCAATCAATCTCAAATAAATTTCGTCCAAAGCCACCAGAAACACAAACATAGTTATTTTGCATTTCTAATATTACTTAGTAGAAATGTAGTGCCTATAGGTATTTGCTCCAGGACCAGGACTCGTGCACGAGTAAAACTCAGTTTGTTCATAAACAGCTTTATTGTATGTTCACAACACTTGTGGCAGGGGGAAGCATATCTTGACCAAGGTATCACAATGTTCCACGACAGCAAGTATTACACTAAAACTAACGAGATGTCTAGGCGATTATCATGCCATCCGCGGCAAAAATAATGGCTTCCTATTGTTTCTGGTCCAGCCATAGACAAACATACCATAGACGATTTGCTACGTTCCATTTTTGTGCAGTGGTGGTGCTGTCACCGCCACACCCTCAAGTACGGAGATTATTTTGAACCGGTAATTTTCAAACCATTAAATACGAAAATAGGTATTGCTGTATTACCAGGTAAACAGAATAATCTATCGAATTAATACCCAATGTTGGCATGGTTGTTTCACAAATGATAAGGTAGCTAAATCCTCTTAGGGGCAGCTAACTTTGTATTCAGTTGTAGTAAGCTTTCTTGAGCGGCTTTGTTATACATAATGTGTATATAATAAATTAACATGAATACGCATTGTTTTAATTGTGAAGTCATATTGGATTATCAATTTAGGAAGGGTTATTATTGTATTAGTGGCATAGGTATATTGAAACCGCGTAGGTAACCACACAATCACGTCGAATTGACTGAGTGATTCAATATTCAAATCGTTCAAATCGTTATCGTAGTTATTTGTTAAAATACCTTTGGATTACTAATTATAACACTGAAAAAATAATAATGACAACAAAACTACACAAAAATGAAGGGGCGGAGCGGTACGGGCCTCGCTGGATATATAAGGTCGCGGGATCGATTCTCAGTCGTGTCCACACATCTTTGTGTGAATAATTTCAGCACCGCTGCTCAATATTGGTGAAGGAAAACATCGTGAAGAAACCAACATGTCTAATAACCTAGTATAGTATTATATTATCTGTGCTAAGAACTAGTCATTCAAGGACATGTGACATCCACCAACCCGCACTTGGCCAGCGTTTGTGTATTAAGACTTAAACTCTCCCAACTCGTTAGATAGCTGAGAGAAGACCCGTGACCATCATAGGGTCACTTAAAAGGATTGAAAAGGGAAGGAAATATTTAATACCGGATCTACGTTGAATGTTCATCAAACACAAAAAAAAGGGTGTAAAAGCTTAATTCTTAGAGCAAATTAATCAAGCCAGCTCGGTTTAAGTATTTATAATACAAGCATAATAATAAGATCCTGGGATATTATTATCATACGGCCATCTGGTCTTAATCCTAAGATACTTATACCTAGATTACTGTTCAGTGTAGGTACACCCAGACTCAAGACAAACAGACATGTTTAGGCGTACTACATAATGTCTATCCAGAGTGGATCTACCCTGCGACCTACAACGTGAAAGGCTTGTGTTCCACCAAGTACGCCGCCAGCTATATCTACTATACAATGTTTCTCGCCATTACATATTAAGTACAGAGGGAAACATGTTGGTTTAAAATAAATTTAGATTAATTAACTAAGAAGCATAACCATATTTTTGACTATATATAACATAAATAAATAAAACAGGTACGTAAACGTATGTAGGTAAGTCCCGACGTACCTAATAAATAATCAAATCACAAATACCATTTTCAGAACAATCACACAGCCGTTAAACAAGATTAAACAATAAATAACGTGGCACAAAAAAATAAATTAAAATGGATTCCACGAAATAAAATGAAATTCAGAACAGGAATTGAAATCTGTCAATATTTTTTCACAACTATTGAACAGACGAAAAGCAATACAGTGAGGTTTGATTGAATTCTTTAATATAAGCTAGCTAGATTATTGAATATCACTGCTATATCAGTTTAAGAAAAAGCGATATCAAATTAAAGTTCTACAAGCCCGTATAGGCGCAATTTAACCCACACCATAGAATAATTATATAATCTTACTCGTACAACTTTGTATGGTCTGTTTTTCCTTAGGATGCATATTATATCAACAAATATGGCCGCCTCGTGACCAAAGACTATATTTTTAGGGTAGGGCCACCATGATTGAATACATTGAATGATTTGTGAAAGAGTGACTGAATAGATTGCTAATCATTCATTATTCGGAACCAAGAAGCTTTACATTATTAAAACACTGGAATACAATAATACAGTCGTATCTCAAATAAATTGTTGAAGACAGGAAATATTATAAATGTTTAAAAAAATTGAAAATATTAAAAGAATACAAGCCATACGTTTCAAAGACTTCTTTCATATTTCTCTTTTTCTGGCCAGTTACCAAAATTAAGATGAGGGGTCAAACAAGCTATTTTGTTAATTTTTGAAGTTATACTTCTTTAGGCGCGTTATGAAAAAATTATGAGAGTGAAATTTTAAGATGCGCGCGCATCTATGACACAAAATTAACAGTATGAAGCTGTCTGCTTATTTAATGATGCCAAAGAAGTATAACTTCTCACGCGCGTACATAAGTACACGCACATTTTTTTTTATAAATCAATAATCTGTTAGTGAATCTGAGTAGGCTAATGCGGATGCGGGATGAACTCTGTGTTAGTTAGAGAGGGAGGAGTCATGTGGTTATAAAAACGCAAGCGCATCGAAGTTATTTGTTGGTAACAACGAAAATAATAGCGAAAGTTGGAAATAGCGTACAAATGCATCGCGAGCGGAGCGAGCGCGAAAAGTTTGTTGGTAGTAATACTGTAAAACAAAGGATAGGTAAATGACAGTGCGATTTTCGGCGCGGATCGAAGTGAGCCCGGAAATTTTGTTCATTAATGAAAACGCGAGCAAAGCAAGTGCGAAGCGAAATGTTTCTTGGGTACAACGAATAAAAAAAAAAGTCGTAATAGTGTGAGAAAAGCGAGCCAAAAACTATCGTTAACAAAAAAGAAAATGGAAAATAAAATAAATAAATGATAAAGCAAGCGAAGCGAGCACTGAATATTTCGTTGGTGATAATTGAATACTGGTGAACCACCTGACAGTAAAATAATTTCAAAATAAAGAATTTGATTTGATTTGATTTGAATCATATAAAATAACAGACGACAAACTTATCATTAGCATTTTTTTTGTTGGACATCGAGGTTGTTATCTACTAAAATTATTTCGTATGTCGCGGGCCGCAGAAATATCGTCTGCGGGCCGCACTTTGACGACCGCTGCTCTAGATGAATACCGATAAATTAACTACAGCCTTACCATGTATTAAACTGTTAAGGAAAAGATCTTTTAAAATAGGCAGAGCTGTTTTTTTTTTCAAACTTCTGAGTAAATTTTAAATCTAGACACTAAAATACTTAAATTACCCATTTTGGTGTAAACGTTCTCAAGTCATGGCGTGACTAAGGGAAGCACAGATTGATTTTATTTAAATGATCGTTTAGAACATTTTAAGGAGCGACGATACGATACAACTAATTATATTTAATATGCACTCAATTTCATACAACATCAGTTACGTGGTTAAAAAACAAAATTTTCATATTTAAAGAAGACAGTATTTATCCACTAATAAAATAATTTAAGACAATACTTTACATTAAAGTACAATCTAAACATCACATGTTCATTTGACTGGATATCATTCACTCAGTTCTTCCTAAATCTATGGTTATCGAATCCATAAAAATCTATGTCCACACTCTAATTTAAAAAGTATAAAAATGTCAAACAGGCCGTGTCCTTGCATAACCTGTGGTCATGAATTTTGGAATGTGTTTAGAATTTTATCAATAATTCGTATTTAACTGGTTGATTTAAAACATTTTTCTGTTAATTTCATAGTTAAAGTGTTTACTCAATGGAATAAGACATTTTTAAGTCGATACATAGTGTGGTTGATTGATAAAATCGTGATATTCTAAAGTGATACGAAAACTGAAGCTTTGTTTATCTTTTTGGCACGGTAAGGAAAAACACAGTATAGATAATTCAACTTATGGCAAAAACCCCTTAACTAGAGCCATTAATGAAATACATACTAAAATATATATCTTCTCTTGTACGTCGAGTGAATTCACAAGAATAGGTATTATTTTTTTACACAAATAATCCGTATTACAACATAATTATATTTTGAGTAACTATTTTTTCTTAATTTTGTGTCGCGTTAGTATCATTCGCATTCATCATGTTATGCATGTGTTGTCTAATAAACTTAATCTGTCGCATTAGGTTATTGACCTGTAATGAATGATAGACAAGTCAAGTGAATAAATAAATTCTAATCAGTGCTTACTGAATGAAATACTTGCTTGCTTGGGATCAACAACTTTATTCACAAATTGCTTCCGAAATGGTGCGGAGAACTGCGCTACAGTTGTACATTACATCTGTCTGAACCGCTAGGTTCTCTTAATAGTCTGTGTCTGTCTGGGCCTCACGTATATGCGTTTACAGGGAGTTATAAAAAATCGGATGATTTGGATTTAGTCTGAGTCGCGTAAATATCGCATTTGTATCTATCAATTACTAGTATCTATAGTATTACTAGCTGCCCCAGCGAACTTCGTATCGCGTATTTATTAAAAAAAAAATGTTCACTTAGGGGGATGAAAAATAGATGTTGGCCGATTCTCAGACCTACTGAATATGCATAAAAATTTTCATAAGAATCGGTCAAGCCGTTTCGGAGGAGTATGGCAACGAAAACAGTGACACGAGAATTTTATATATTAGATTATTATCTGTGGTATCAAGATAGCTTGTGTCCATTCGTAGTTCAATAAAATTTATTAGGATTACACTTAAACTTCACACAAGTCCTCTTTACTGTTACTGGTTACTGCTAAGTAAATGGTACTTATTGTTTGTTAGTGCGTTGGCTTTTAATAATCAACTATTCAAAGGTAACTAACTATTCATCTCGAGTTTCGACTTTTTGAAGTTGTTCAAGTTTGGCTAGATTCCAATTTAAACAATCGGTATCGGGATTTGGTTTAGACTTTTGTAAGTTAACTAAAGTACCTACAAGTATTTAGAATTTAATCAAATAATATTGATTTCAATGCCCTTCAACTTGGTTGAATATTGAATTCACTGTTCAAATTATCTGGGTTTAAAACAAAATCTCTTTATTTAAAGTTCTTTTACATAACTTTGTAGATTTACTCTAACATGAGAAATTAATAAACTGAACAAAACTAACCTATTTAGAAAGACCTCAGGTATTTTACTGTGTGTTCTTTTACTCTGTTCTGAGTTGTTCTGCTTACTCTTAAAAACTTAAACATCTACATATGTTTGACTATGAAATTTGGATACTTTAATGGGATAATACGCTATACAATACAATACGCTTTTACGGGATACTAAATTATTTGATTAGATTCACAAAACTGCCAATCAAAGGAAAGGGTTCGCTGTATGTGTTTTAAATTATTTCCATTTTACTGAGGTGGAAAGTAATTCTAATAATTAAGTATGCGGTTCTCGCGTAGCATTGCATGCTGTTACTATCTACTTGCAATATTCATTCTATTATACCAATTATACTAAACATACCTACAAGATGTATAAGCTCATATTAAGTTGGTTCAGAGCAACTAACCACGCTGTAACAATGTTTAGGTATATTGCCTATAACTTTTCTGAAGTTCTAATATACCTACATGTTTACGTAATACCATAGAAAAATAATATAATGTAATACTACGTTATACAAACCCTAAATTCTTTGAAATATAAGGAACTAATTTTCTTTATAGTTACTTAGATAATGTAGGTAGATTGTCTTATTCATAGGAAGTCAAATGGGTCCGAGCATAGTCAGGTCGTAATTGCTTCCACGGTAATTTTGATACAGACTGCGTACCAATTTATCGACAAAAAGAGGGTATTGATCACTATAATTACTACATTACGAATTTGTTTCGTAAAAACAAAGTTCGAAGTCAAAGATTTTTAAGTTATATTCACGGATGCACGGTAACTCATGAGGAATTTAAAGTGGGGTGGGTCGCTTGTATAATTGAGATCAGGAACTAAAGTAGGTATAATTCGTTAAAATATTCAAAATATTGTTATTAAATGTATGCAATTACCTAGGTCATTAGACTTATCAGTTCCCATTTAGGCCCCTAACAATTCTTGTTGTGTGTACCTGCAACTATTTATTTAATAGCCAGGTAATATAGCACGCTCCACATATAAAATCTTCGAGTTTCAGTACTTTACGGTTTCATGAATAAACATCAAAATATTCCTCTGAAATACACGTAAGTCACGCTCAGTCACGTTCGACTATTAAAGTGTGTACGAGGCTAAAGTTTTATGTTCCTTGTATTAGAAAATCTCTCTCGCCTGTGGTACGAACCTAACCTAATTGAAACGCCTATCTAACATGTAAACATTTTTTCCTTACTTGTTTAGTGTTGTGTTAAATGTAAGTAGGTATGTTTTCTATTCTGTAACTCTTGTTTGATATTTTTACGTTTACTGTGTTTTTACGTTCATGCTGTGAATCCACATTCGTTTTGACAAAATATAGCCCTAATTCTAAAGCAGAAAGTTCAATCTATTTATATATAAAAGGACTTGTTCCCACTTATTGACTGACTGATATTATAGACGCACGCATGGACAGCCGTAACCGCTTATGGTAGAAACGTGTTTGGATTTTGGACAGTTGTTTTAATTCAAAATGACGACGCATTGACGCATACTAAGAACTTAGCTCCTAAAGGGTTGAAATGGGCGTTGAAAGTTAATATGGACAATCTTTAAACCTGCACCAATTTCGTTGAAAATTGAGATCTATATTGAATAGATACGTGTTGTTTTTGTTTCAAAGTTTTTTCAAGGATTCGCCTCTGTGGGTGCAAACAACTGTCGAAAGTTTGTATGAAATATCAAAAATTTCTTCGATTTCCATAAAATCCGGGCTCTTATTTACCAATAATTGAACACGTATTCAATCATTTGTTTAAATTAATCCCCTGAATGGAAAAGTGTGTGGAAAATTGACCGGGAGCTGACAAGTAAGAGGTAAGGTAGGTTCCTACACAAAGGGGTGAAATGTGTAGCATCCTACTAAGTCTGTGGTATAAATTATGTAGTTTACGCGAGAGAAGCAGCGGGGCGGCGAACGGGGGCCAACACTCTGAAAGTAGGTTCACACAGAACAGACGTCACCAGACTGCTATTATTTTTATTTTATTCATATAATGTGCATATTTACGTGAAACGCTGCCAGTAACATAAATATCAAGACTGGAACGTTGTAATATTTACCATGAACCGCAGTTTGTCTTCAACAAATGTTGTTATTTGTTTAAAAATGCTTGTATTATTGTACGACAATGCAATAAACACTATGTTACGCATAACGTAAAAAAGGGGACGTTCTATGGAAGAAGGGGAGAACTTTTCTAAAAAAGATAAACGTCCACATTAGCGCTTTTGCAGCGCATTAGGAATGTTCACTCAAGCAGTTGTACTAGATTTTATGCAATCATACGATACAGAATTGCTTTCCTGATGCGGCGAGTATGTACAGTGGCGAACAGGCTGGATAGCCAAATAATGTACAAATGGATGTCGTCTCATAGATCATCTTTTATCTATGTAAAATAATAACGGATGTTGGTACCTACTATGGATCTATGATCTGAAATAAATATTTTTATATTGTTATATTATTAGGCATCTGAAAGAGTTGAGAGAAAGAGCCTTTAGTCCACTTTTCTACGATTAATAACAAAATCTTTTATTTAACTATATCTTCTATACAGAGTGGCCCATTTAAATCGGTCAGTGTGGGAAAGTCTGAATCTTTAAAACATATAAAGAAGAACATTAGAACCATGTCATCGAATTTACCAACATTTAAATCTGCATACATACATTTAAAAAAAACTTGTACTTAGCTCCGGAATTGCACTTGGACGTTTTTAAAAATGAATTATCTACAATATTTATAACTTTTATTGTCTTTTAGTAACTATTTGAAAAGCTTTATTTATTTAGTTAGATGATAAATGAGATATAGGGCTAGGAGCAGGGAGGGGATTATGGAAAAGTTTAAAAGGGCGGGTTGGACATCGCATGTTGTAGTTGGTAAGTAGTTGAAATGCTTATTTTTCAGGGTTTTATTATTAAGCAGAGGCGGGAGAACAAACAGCTTGTGCGGCTGCTGTATGCGGTATGATTGAGCAGCCAATTTCCCCGCCTCTGGAGTGTTTTAATGAATTGTGGTCACGAGTTGCCACTTTTTATCTGCATACAGTAAAATACTCGACACGAATCTTCTCGTACATACCAACAATTCACTTAAATTTTTGATGAAAAATGGATGCAAAATTGACGCTGTCAATTGTAGTTTATTCCCGAATGAAATGGGAGTATTTCGTTTTCAGCGCTGACGTTAGAGTGCTCAGCTCACAGCTCACCTAACGATCTCATCCATTTATCTTAATATATATAAATCTCGTGTCACAATGTTTGTCCTCAATGGACTCCTAAACCACTTAACCGATTATAATAAAATTCGCACACCATGTGCAGTTCGATCCAACTTGAGAGATAGGATAGTTTAAATCTCAAATTATAGTCGCAATTTTAATTTATTGCTAATTATTTGTCTGTTATTATTTGACAGTCACAATTATCTGTTAACTCCAAATGATTCTAACAGATGTCGATACCTTTCGACTGGGTTGAGTAAGTAATCAATAGATGGCGCTGCTATGGTTATCACATTTTATGGAAATTGTTGAGTGGGCTGAAGCTACCCGGGCGAAGCTGGGACGGGCCGCTAGTATAATATAGATACATGTATATTTCGGAATAGGGTTGAAACTGATTGCGTTAAAATCGATAACTATCAGCATATTCCGGATAGAGGACATCATTCATTCCATTCTACGACAGTGACAGATTTTTATGTTTAGTTGTAGATATCGAAAATAGGCTGAGAAAAACAAAATGTAGCTTAATTGATAAGGAGCTAAACAAGTAGCTTATTACTTCCATGGGAACTACCGTATTTTTAAAATCATGCGAAATTTATTTTTTCCATAGCTATGGTAGTTATCAACGCCTAGTTGAATACGTGAGCGCTCCCCAAGCGCCTTGCTCCCATTTTAAGACAATGGGCTCCATTTTAATTAGTAACGCTGTAGGAAATAAAGATAGGTATTAAGTAACTAAGATGCAGAGCGTACTCGCACAAAATTAATTTAAATGTTTTAAGTCACAGAATAATTAATGAGTATTAGGCTCATTTGTGACAAAACCTCTTGTTACCTACTTCTATCAAGATACGTAGATAGATGTTAGGTAGTAATGGAATAACAAAGGATTAACAACTTGTAATGAAATGAAACCAAAAACAGACCTTATTTAATGGAATTCGTATGAGTTTCACTTTGTGTTCCTTTTTAGTAGTTTCAACAACTGAACATAGAATCTACAATATTAAAAATAATAAAACAGAATTTGAACTATCTTCAAGAACGGCAACAGGCTCACTTAGGTTAATCAAGGCGTGGACTTTGATATTTTATTTCTGACATGTTACACCTACATGTAAGACGTGTAAGATTTTTCGCAAGTGAGTAAATATGGTAAAAGCGTGTCAGAGCGGGAGCTGCTTACCCTTCAGGACCAATTACTGTCGTTAAGCAGAGTACTTACATCGTGTTGACCTAAAAATCAGAAATTTGATGTAAAGAGGCTTACTTCCTTATATTTATCAAAATAATCGTATCTTGAAAGATGTTATGTGTCATGAATATCTTAACTTATACAAAATTTTGTTATTGAATGGTTTTAAACAGAAGTCACTTGTTGTACCTAATTCCGATAAAGTACGAGCATATTAGGTGAATGTTACCCCACTCAAAAGACTTCTTATTAAGATCTAAGTATAAAAAACTCATTATTTGTTTCTTCAGAGGCAAGATTTTCTGAAAATATTAGTATCTATATATGTACCTACTTACATGAGATACAGCCCGCTGACAGATAGACGACGTACGGAAGACAGCGGAAGCTTAGTAATAGGGCCGCAATAGCACACTTTACAGAATCCTAAAAAGATCAAAAAGCCTATTACGTTATCATGCTTAAAACGTGCTACAAAGTGAGCGAAGCTTCGTATTTCGGAATCTATTTACGTTTATAACAAACATTTACCGCTGCTACAAACAGTGTGCGATCACAAATCGAATTGCGTGGTTAAATGGTTTGTAAAGAGCCTCCGGTTTCCCACTTTAGAACTTCGACAATTAATAAATTGAATTATGGTTAAAAGACCAATAAAGACTTCCTGGGAATTTCTGATATCTTTGTTCGATTTATGTAATATTTTGAGCAATATTTCATGATGAGTTTGGATTTTGGTTATGATTTGATTCCGCCAGTAAAAAGTGCTGTAGGGTTTTCACGAGGTTTTGTGTTAATTTCAATTTTGAATAGGAAATGAAAAACATTATAGACAATTTAACTCAAAACTAAGCACACTCGTGGTTTAGGTACCGATTTAGAAAAAAACTTGCATAACGTATTTTTTTTACACTAACGTTGTCACATTGATAACGAAGGATGTAAAAACGAATAAATAAAAATATGGAAAAAAAGAATTTAATCGTAGATATGTTTCCGGTCTGCGCAATCTGTGGAAAGAATAGGTACTTAAAGAAGATCATTGAGATTTGGTGTTATGACAAAACAAAATATAACTCGAAAGTAAAAAACTAGGACCAAAAAATAAAAACTTGTAGAAGTACTAATATATCGTCTGGTATTACAGAAGAAAAGATATTTTAACTGTCTTACGTCGTAAAACTCTGTTATCATTATCACTAGACAGTAGACTTATTAACTTACTAACTTACTTTTTTTACTAATTCAGAGTATTTGAAAACAAAGTTTTTGATAGGTACTTTGAGGACAGTTTTCTTGCGATAAAACCTTTTGTTCATGAATAACTTTTAGTTTTATTGTAAGAACCTAGATAACTGATGTTTCGACAGAATATTTTTTGTAGTTATTTATTAAATTATTGTCCAAAAGATTATGGAATATCAAACTTAGCAGTTACTAGACTTGGACTACTTTGATTAATAGCATAAGATATCAGACTTCTAAGAATTTAATAGATTGTGGTGTGGGTGTATCTACTCGTAGTATGTATCTCATTGTAATGTAAATCTGAGGCTTAAAGAGGCAATGTCCGATGCAGGGCGACCTTAAAAAAGTAATCTTGCTGAGCATTAGCGTTCACCTTTGTTGTCCTTAAAACACGAACTTAAGATGTGGGATTTTATTCTATAACTTTTTTATACATACTCTTGTATGTATAAAAGCAGACAGTGACCACTTACAGTCTTTTTAAAGAGACGCGTCGGGTTTATACTGCACACTACTTATCTGAAGACTTTAATCAGAATTCGGATGTCACGTCTTGTAAAGTAGGTAATCGATTTTACTAAGTAATAATGTGGGTATGTAATCAAATGAATTTAAATTTTTGACTGAGATGTAAGGACAGAATCATAATAAATAGCATGTCATAATAATAGGTACTAGTATAGTATTATGCTGTCTGTGCTATTGGTAACAGGCAATGGCGTACCGTGCTTTAGATGGGCCTTTTAGAGGGGCTCATTTACAGTGTAAAGATTGTTCACAAATTATTTTCTTCTCAGGATTTTTGGAGTGATTTTGTTTTTACATGACCACTACTGCTACTTCTGTAAGCCATGATTGACAGCGACTCGCGTGAAAAGATTCTGGTAAACTTAGAATAACATTTCAGTTACGAATTTTTGCTGACACACGTTAGGGTCCATGTAGCCCGGGGCCCCATATCATTGAAATGAAACGGTTGATACGGGGTAAGCTACGCGCCTACCTACAAGTGAGTGACATCCTCCAGTAGGAACCAAAAAATATGAGAATGATTTAATGTTCGCTACATTACATACGTAACGATTTACTTTTGCTGTCATAATATTCGTAGATACAATTACTGAAGCAGTCATCTGTTCAATGTATTACACGCTTTGCTTACCGTATCAGCGACGATAGAGCAAACATTTTGCAAACATGCCATTAACAACTGTATTCCGTAAACACATGAGCGAAATTCGTTTGTATTAAAATTTATTTTACAAAATTTAAGAGACTCTCTAAGGCGATAGAATTATAGGATAAAGTCGAGTTTCTAAAGAACGACGAAGAGTTATGTAATCGAAAGTAGGTAGGTACAGTTGTCTCCAGGTTTAATAGGTTATAAGGTGCATTCGACCAGCTAGGAGCTAGATAGGTGCAATCAGATTAACTATCTGTTGAGACACTCAGTAAATAGCGTATCAATTTTCAAAGTCAGTGTTAACGTATGATCCGAAACCCGCATGAATGCGAACCATTGCAATAAACGTATAACTGTCACAGTTCTCACTATCTGGTAGGTTACTGCGAGTGACTTGGCAATTTTTTTACATAAGAACTCTTACTGATTACACAGAGAAGCTAACGGTCATTTACCTTCATATTTAGTTTACGATTTGTCACTTTATGTATTTTGCCTATTTACACTTGCAACATTACTTCAGCACTAAATAGGTGTAAAAATTGTGATTAAAACCCGTATTTTGACTGCAGGTAGCAGTTTAATATCCAATTTAAAATTAATTTTAGCTTAATTACGCTGAAGTCAAATATCTGCAATGTTCAGGTTGCACAACCTACTTACAATATTCCTTTAAACGACCGAATTATCTCAAATTATTCTTAAATCTACGACCAGTGAATACTAAAAAGTTCAATTTCAATACAAGGTTGGAGATTAGCGTAGATTAATTAAAAGATAAATGATGCTGCCGCTTAACAGAACTTGTTCTTGGAAGGAAAAACTCACCTAATTGTTTTTTATTTTATGAATACTTTGCGATGAATTATGGGGTTGTAATATTTTTGGTTTAAAAAAGGTTTTTGTTTTTATTTGAAACTACAAAGATTTAGAGATGGACCGAACACATTTTTGAATATAAAATTCAACCGACAACTATCGAAATATAGTGTGTCACAGCTTGTATATGCACTAACATGAATTTATTTTATTTTATATCGATACCTAACTATTTGATTTAAAAAAAAATTATAACACCTCAATTAAGAAGGACTAATTGTAATCCTCATCACATTGCATAGAGATACAAATTGGTAAATGGTGTATGTAGTTTAATATGAATAAGTATATTATTATGTACAAGTATTATTCAATTAATATCATTAAAAATCTTAGACCACCTCTACTGGGTAATATGTATGATTAATGTAGGTAAGGACCGACCCGAACTAATAATAATAGTGGTATATGTACCTTTTTATTTGAATTACATGTTATATTGATAACAAGTTTTGGAAATTTTCATGGAATAAGTAGTCTGTCTTATTCAAATTTGTACCTACATACATACTTACATACCTTACCTACCTACACATGTTTGCTACTTACTAGTTACCTTGTATTTAACTATAAGTAACATTGTTTATAGTTCATAAAGAAACATCTTACTTAATTAATACTAGCCTCGAGCTTACACGCAAGTTATTAGGTACCTACGTACTTTGTAATGAAGATAATAATTACGTCTTTGTATTAACTGAAGCATGATAGACGTCCTTTCTAAATATATAAGAAATATAAAAGAAGAAACGGACTGACTAACATTTAAACGCGAACTGCTGGATCTAGAGATTCCTTATTTTACAAATAGTTTCTGTTTAAGGTCTGGGGTGCACTAAGAAAGTATCTTCAAAAGCAGGCGGAGGCTCTTCTGTTTAAATACGTACTCAATCATGAAAATCTGAACAAAACCCAATAATTGTATGCAGTTGTTCCTTTGTAACTAAACTAAGATCTATAAACTAAATATTGTTCTAGATACCTATTAGTTGCTTTTTAAGTAGTTATAAGGCATTACAAATGAAATAATCAAAATACAATTAGGATTGTCAAACTTTGTAAAGGCAAACTAATTGATTATTTGGCAGCTCGCGTACGAAGTTCTGAACACACGTAACTTCAATTTCGTCCCTCTCAACTTTGCACACAATTACAAACAAACGGATTAACGAACTTGACTAATTTATTTGTGACTCCCAAAACAAAGTCATAGATATTATCTGAGGTGATGGGTAAACTGTCGCATTGCACATGATGATATTAAGTGATGATACTACATATTATAATTTTTATTACAATTACATAAAACTTTATTTATAATATAATTACTTTAATTTGTTTAATTATAACGTATCTGTCAGTAGCGAAGTGTGGAAATCTAAAAAAGGAAGCCGTAGCAAAAAATTTGTTACATATGAAAAAAATATCTCTTCAATACCGTCACCGATGTTGTTTCATATTAAAGGAATTTATTTTTGATTTTTTGAAGTAAACGATATTAATCAAATCCTATTGGGAAGCCGCTTAGGATCGGCTTGTATGGACTTTTCGCCACTAGTATCTGCTTAGAAGCTTAGAAAATATTTTTAACAAAAATCTATTTAATCATTTTTGCATAACATAGTAGGAAATCAATACAGCCTTTAGAGCTTTAACTGAAATTGACCATTACGAGTATCATATAGCTGGTGATAGGTAACTCATCATAAATGAAGTACAAATTACATAAATTTTCCAACTCCAATAATTCGCAACGTAATCAGCTAATGGCTAATTTATTAGTCGTACTTCGTTTGATGGCGTACCGATGACGTCACTACGATGTCCGCTACGATACGACTACTGCTATAGGTAAAGCGGAACCTGAGGTAATCAGGTAATTTTCCACTTTCTTGTTTCATTAAGAAAAGTTTCGATTGCGTTTGTTCCAACAAAGATTTTATTTCAAAGTTATTTTTTGTGTAATTTGAAGTTGTTAACCGGCCGTTATAAAATTAAGTTTATTTTACTCTTTTTATATCACAGACTTAAAAATGTGATGAAACGAGGAAATGTACGAGTACTTACTATAATTGTGACAGAATAAACATAATCATAATCATTTATTACTTTGAAAATATGGGTAGGTACATTTATACAATATAGTTGTTATAATATAATTAAAGATTCATAGTTCTCCATATTTTGTCATCCATGGCATGCAAATTAAAAAAGTCATGATTCTAGATTTTACATTTATTAATAAATTATGTTTGTTAAAGTGCTTGTATAATATAGATATTCGTTGAACAATGTTAATCTCGGCTACAAGTGAACATTTGTACAGTAAATGTAAAAATATAAAGTTTGTCTTGATTAAAACCTTGTTAGAGGAAAATTAATTACCTCTTTTATCACTTTTGTAGCGAATTGCCATAATTTTGCCCATCTTCGTTGGTGCGCAATTATAAATTGAAAGAGTGGAACAGTTAGGGATGTGGTTGGTAAAATATTTAGTTACACTTGAAAAATCAAACACATTAAACTACACGATTAACTAAACTACAGCTTTAAGAATCTCGAGTTGGTCTCTAACTTACGATTTTCCTTATTCGTACCATTTACTACATGTTATCAAACGTACCGAACTGTACCATTATCCCTTCAACTGTGGTGGCAATAAATAGTAATAAATAAGTACACTCAAGGACAATCCCTGGTTTGACTGTGACCACAGATAATATAATACACTGTGACCTACGAAATTCCTCAACAACATCGATAATGCTGATAGTCAATATATCACACTGAACGAATGGCATTCGATTACGAATGTTTCGATTTATTACTAGTAGATAACTCTCACAATAATAAGCACATTTTTCTATTTTATGATACTCATTACGCAAATACTAAAACTTATTTCAAACTTGATAAAATATTTATTATAAAATAACAAGAATTTATCATAAAATTTTGAAATGTGAATACATTTGTAACGTCGAATTTGAATAAACAGCAATTTGTCAAATAGTGACAATAGAGCCCTCCAACACTGAACTCTGTTGTAAGGCCCTACTATAAGCAATAACTCTGAGTAACTCTACCAATATTTAGTAAGGTACACAATGTTTCAAAGCTAAAGTTTCAATCTTCCAATATCCGTAGAATAAATAGATATTTTCCACTCGTAAAAGAAATAGCTTCTACACACGGATTGCATTTCCAATATGACCGTAATCCCGTAGTAGCTACGACGCTACAGCGGCTACGAGCTACGAGCGTCGTAGCATTACAGTAGTTTGGTCTAGAAAGAGACGAAATGATCTCAACTCGACTTGAAAAATTATTTTGTATCTAATAATTGAATAGGTAATAAAGTTTATTTAATAATCTTCAAAATCAAGTCGATTTACAAGTTTCAAGAATAGATAAGATTATTAATGACTTCAGATTCTTTGATACTAATAAGGGGGCGTCCATTAATTACGTGAAGTGTACGGTGTTCTAGGGGGTAGGAGGTCACCTAAATCTTTTCAAATCTCACTTAGAGGGGAGGATGGGTCTTGGCAAATATCACGTAATTATTTTATTTTTTGCGCTTTTCTTAATTTTTGTTTGATATTCATTACTTAATTTTATGATTGTGATTTAAATTATGTTATTATTTATAAATAGTTAAATACTAGGCTTTGCTAGTCTACATTAAAAGAATAGAACAAGTTTTTTTTCTCAATAATTCAACACGTTTACAGTCCAAATAGAAATTTTGAAGAATCTCGCGTGATATTAGGGGTTAAGGGGAGGGAGTTAAGGAAAATCTTACGATATCTCACCAAGGGTGGAGGGTGGTCGAAAAATTCTCATAAACGCCTCACGTAATTAATGGACGCCCCCTAAGTTTTGTCAACTTTGTAGTATGTAAAAGCATACGGCCTACGATGGTAAGCGGTCCCCCTGGTGTATGGACGCTTGCCAGCAACATCGGATGAATAACTAGAGTGTTGATCGTACATCATTTACACGAGGCGTCCACAAGGCATGGGCTACATTACCTACTTACACCCAAGGACACAACTAAACGATGACCACTTCATTTAATCTGAAAGGTGGTCCTCGGACTACCTACGAGAGAGGAAAATCGCCGATCTTTTAAAAAAATATTGAAACTCGAAGAAAATATAATAACATATGGGTAGGTAAGATGATATAGTTAAAAGTTCGAGGTCAGATTTTCCCCATCTTAATCTGATGCGTAATTAAGGAGGTTGTTACTGGTGATAATGGAGCGTTCATCGGAGCGTGAATGATAAATCTATTTGATTATGACTGAGCAGAAAAACGAA
Organism: Meganola albula; assembly: GCA_936450015.1. Lineage (NCBI taxonomy): Eukaryota > Metazoa > Arthropoda > Insecta > Lepidoptera > Nolidae > Meganola > Meganola albula. The sequence goes on from OW388147.1 coordinate 12,218,588, forward strand.
CGAGAAATAAATACGTTGCGTTAAAAGTTTTCTAAATATAGTGTCTTTATTATTAAGGAAATTGGATTTTTCAGATAATTAAGTAAATTTAAAGGTAATACGACGTTGTGCCCGGCAAAATTTATTGGTGTTAAGAATTCGTTGAATCGCAGCAATTTTTGTATAGAGAAAATTACTAATTTTATTAATTAAATTAGAATGAAAAGTTTAACTAAATGTGAAATTATTATAAACTACCGGACCCGGCAGACGTCGTTCTGCCCGGGAAAGCAGTGCTATCTACCGGGTCTCAGACCTACCGAATATAACCAATAATAAATAATAGGTATCTAACCCGGTTTTCGGCACTTCTTCGCTTTCTAAATTTTCTTTTTTTTTAATTTTTCTCTGCGTAAGAACCATCCTCGTACTTAAAGGAATATTTTAAAAAAGTAATTAGCGAAATCGGTCCAGCCGTTCACGCGTGATGTTGTGACAACGGAAAACGGGTTTCATTTTTATTTAAATAGATTATATCACTTTATATTAAAAAGTGACGCAAATTTAAAGTTGTGCATGCAAGATTAATTTTAACAATACCTAACATAGCTTTGTTCTCACCTACGAAGTACAATTTCTTGACAATTTAAGAATATAGTGCAATCGAGGCATACTTTCCAATGAACGCACAAGCAGCTGGACGGAATGTGGTGTACATGCGGAATGCTGGCCGCATGTACGGTGTACCATGAGGCCAGCCGGATGTACACCGTGTACATCGGCGGCAATCGGCATTCGGCATCTGTGTTGTGAATTATCCTATCTCCGATTTTGTCATTTATCTCTGTCAGTTTAGATAAATGAATTTTCAAATTGGATCGGGCCATAATCTAACTTACGGTTTAAAATTGTATTTAAATATTTTTATTGTGAACCGCACATTTATATCATCACTAGCTTCCTTTCGCAGTTTCGCCTGTTTGGTCCCCGTTGTACCTCTTTAGGAAGTCAGTTTTGAAAAATCCTTTTTTTAGTGCACCCCTAGACCTCATACGGAACCTAATTGTGCCAAATTTGGAGTCTCCAAGCGTTGTCACATCAGTCGGTCAGTTTTTTTTTATTTGTTCGTTTTTTAAAAAGATTTTAGTCACAATAGCTGGGCATTCGTTTCAGCATGACCCGCGGCTAGTCTCATCCAACTCATCCCGTAGATCAACCGCTAGGTTCTCTTAGTAGTCTGTGCGTAGATCACAATTTGTTACTCCATTTGAAGACCTCCTGCGCTACGTCCAGTAATAATAAGTAGGTAGTTATAGGTCAATTTCTTTATGTATTTAGTGTCAAATAAAGTGTGATATAAAAAGAAAAACAAGATTGCTATAGACGAACAAAACACTAACCCCAAATAAATATCTGCAAATCAAACAGATATGTTACGTAAGGGAATTGGAAACTTTTTGTCATCAACTGAAAGCTTAATAACAATGTGATATGGTTTCGGCTTTCCAATTTATCTTTATCTAGGTACATATAACTTTCAGATCTACCGCTAGTAATTTTTGAATCCAAACAAACACCTGGAACTGTCTACCTGAGCAAGTTGTGGCAGGAGAAACTACCAACCAGTTTAAGAATCGACTTGACTCTTACAATAAAAAAAAGAAAAGAGAAGCAAATTAACAGTCTAACATAGTAAACAGAACAAGGAAAGAGACCAGATACAGGCGAATATCAGTTGTTCACAACTGCTTGTCTGTTTAATAATAATAATAATAAAATTTATTGTCATGTCAATCAATTTTAAAATTGAAATAAAGAAAATTACTATGAGAATAGTATTTAGTTTTTCGAAAAACATTAAATAAATAGAAGCCACTGTATATTTAAAAATGATAAAATGACGTTGGTAACAATCACGAAAGCAAAATGTCAACGCTCCTCACAATGATTTATAATACTCTTGCTTTTAGTTTTTCGTCTAGGATCTCGTAATGGTCTATAAACCGGCCACGAAATACAGCAAAGAGCGGTGCGAAACTATTTTGCAGATCAGAATAGAAGTAGGTAAGTAAGTATATTATCAAGATGTCAATGTTTCAAATTGCTTCAATAATACGTTGGTTCAGATCGATAGTAGTGTTAAAGCATCACTTCAACCTTTGGGACCTAGGGACATTAAGTCCCACTGCTGGGCAAATATCTTACGAGTTGAGAGAGTTTTAGGACCTAATCCACACATACTGGCCAGGTGCGGGTTGGTGAATGTCTCATGTTCTCGAATGATTAGTTCTTTGACATGCCGGTTTCCTCGCAATGTTATCCTTCGCCGATATTCAACAGCGGTGATGAAATGATTCACACAAAGACGTGGGGGCACGACCGGTGATCGAACCCGGGGCTTTATATTTCAAAGGCGAGGCTGATACCACTGCTTTTTGATTTTTTTTTCATTCTCACTTGATAACGCATCATTTACAAAAAAAAATTCTTAGAAGGCATTTTGGGTTAACTATGATTGATAGATTAATATACATTCATGTACTTACACATAATATTCGTATATTGTATGTACGTTCGGGTTCTTTTGTCTAATAAACTTAATGACAGCTTGCTAGTGCGAAATAACCAAGTACAGTTTAATAATTTCGTAAGTACTTTAGGCCTGACGCGCCTCTATGCCGCGGTCGTACCTATGTTTCATGGCCGACCTGTGGCTCGTTAGAGACTTTATCTAATTACTGTCTGCAAACAGACACGTTCTGTTACACAGATGTCGGATAACGAGAGGTCAGTACCTACAAGCTGTGATTTCGTCATAGGATAAATACCTACTTATGTTGGACAACTAAAACTAATTAGTTTGGTCTGCTTAGGTCCGATTAGGTTACTTTCTCATTTTAAACATTCATTAACGTACCTACCTACCAGATATACCTTTAGTTAAATGATTCAAAACAGATTTTAAAATGTACCTTCCTAGTACCTCCTTAAATAGGTCAATTTACAAAGCATTTAGTGTCCCATTGCCAGGGACGGCTTAACTACTCTACTTTTAACTACCTTAAGAGTTGAGAGTTTTAGGCCTTAGTCAACAGTATCCACAAACGCTTTCCTAGTGCGGTTTGGTGGATATCTGCCGGTTTTATTCAATCAATAGGTATATTTTCTGTAAGCAGAGGATTCGTAATACTGACTGTAATTGGACGACAATCCTCAATTTTCCAGGTTAGTCCTCGGACTATAATTCCCCGTCTATTGTGCTGCCTTTATAGAAAAGATGTATTTATATTTTGTTGCATTTAATCTTATTTCATATTTCCGCTTTACTATTTAGAAAATCTTGAAACGAAATTACATTTTCTATTTAATAACAAGCAGAACAAGACCGTTCCATAAGAATATAAGGTTTAAAAGCGATTCACAAAGCTCGAATAAGCACCTAATGTAGCGCGATCTCACAAATAAATGCTTTAAATATGATAAATACTGATCAGTTTTATTCTAAAAAGATTTGAATACACTTAGTTCAGACTTGCTTTTTTACTATTTTCGACTTCAAAGGGAAGCGTTTCGTGTAGATTACTGGAATATCTACATGATGAAAGCTTTCCTCGCGTAGCTAAATGGATTGCAAAAAGGGTTATATATACCTATCTAAACAAAGATTTATTTAAATGATAAAAAAGTCGGGATGTGTCGCTAGTATTGCATGGTTAATATGGTAACGTAAGTTATAATATATGATCTTTAATTATGTATCATAAATTTACGTAGGTCGTTACGTATTTCCCAAAAGGTCGTAAGGCCCCTAAGGCAATTAAAATTTCGTGTGTACGTACTCTAAACCAAGATTCGCCCAGATTCTCGAGGGACGTTATCTAACCCACTGTTTCTAGAAATGAGAAAACAAAGTAATTATGCGTGTACGCAAGAGCGATTGTTTTGTAAGTGGTTTTATATTCCCTGGTGGATGGAACAGTGAATTGTTTAATGCCTTGATAGTCTAGTGGTAGTTACAAAACGCGGGGTCCTAGGTTGAGAAAAAAGTAGTAAAAATAATACACGAAATATTTTATGACTTGAACGGCAAACAAGACATGATGTACGAGAGATGTGTCTCGTATAAGAGAACTAATGATAACTTGACCTCTGTTACCCCTAGGTACCAGAGGTCAAGTATTGACAAACGTGAACTGTGTCATTTAACTAAGTGGTTAAATAATAAGTTATTAATGCTTTTTTCTGTATTTTGCTTTATTGAAAAGGAAAACAACGTTGAGGAAACCGGCATGTCAACCGGCAAAGCAACGAGTATTTGGCCATCGTGTGTAGATTAATTAAGGCGTAAACTCTAACAAATCCTAAGAAAATCCAAAGGAGTTAAAAAATTGTAAAAACAAAACAAGGAATTCTAAATTAATATTAGGTAAATAAACTTTCCTATGACAATGAGTTTTGATTCCCGGATAAATTATATTAACTTACCGTTCTCAAATCAAAACTTTGACAGACTGTTGACAGATGTAGACGAATTTTGAAGCAATCTTCTAAAAAGTTTTTTAAGAATTAACGGATAAACAAGTGGATTTTTACTCTTTGACGCAGAAACGAGAACGGCTTTGGATGTCTTGCAGACGGTTTAATGCCTAGCTTAACGTTACCACAGATAGGAAGTTAATAAATAAATAAATAATACTATGCCTATAATACCTACCTAAGAATTACTCCCTATTCCGAGCTTGGTAGTTAGCAATTGCAGCATCTCAAGCGGAATCTAGTATTTTTGAATACCCAAATTTTTTATTTATTTTTTTAGAGACAAGTCAATTTCATTTCCTGCAGTGCTCGGCAACTGCTGAGACATGCGACATTTAAATATGGCATAGAAGAATGTTTCTTGTCATTTAATGTATTTCGTCAAAAGGCATTTAGTTCCCGACGGAAATAGAATAAAATATTACTCAATTTCTAAGAAGTAGCTATTGGAATGTTCTCTACAAACAACGCAAGAAACGAATCGGAATTATATTATTTATTAATGGCATTCATTCTTTATTTATAACGGAAGAAAAATATAGATAGGTATCTGTTTATTTCATGGAGTAAAATAAAATATTAGGTTCTTTGAAAACAGTGTTATCTATCTATAAAGCTGTGGGTGGAGTTATTTTGACTATTCTGATAATATTGGGTATTCCACTGACACGTTATTTTATTTATAACATACATATATACTTAAACTTGATTTTTTTTTATTCTTTAATAGGCTGGCGTTTGACTACTACTATTTGCATTATTGACATTTCACAATTAATTATAATAAAAATAAATCATTATCTACAGTGTTAATGATATTTTCATACGCCTCTTTAGGCAGATTTTGGTGATGCTATTTCTTGACCTAAGATTATTTGTATTAAGTGCTTACCCAAAATGTTATGAACAAATGATTTGATCTGAAATTTTATACTTTTCCAACGTAAATTACCACATATCCAAATCCTCCACTCTAACGTGGCGGTCAACTGTTCTGTGTATATATTACCTACCAATTGTATATGCTCTACCTGAAGATTGCTAATGATACTCGTAGTTACGCGCCACGGAAATCAAAGGGGTAATAACGATCCCAATGTTTCCGTCTGAGGAAATACATAATGGGCATATTGGGACATGCCCCTCTGTTCAGTTTTTATTCCGGTTACTACCAGAGTCCGGTGGAAAGCTTTTACGAACACGACCGGTGAAAGATCGGGCTCAGGGCCGACGGCTTTACGTGCTCTCCGAGGTACGGGGTATCACAGCCGACTTCCTGACTCCGGACTAATGCTGAGTAATTAGAAGTCTCTTTTTGGTCTGGCAGCGTGAGAATTGAACCCACGACCCCAGAGGATAAAGGCTAACTCGCCATCGAGGCAGTTAATTTCTAATAATAATACTTTACTAATTAGTAGGTAGGTAATCAACGCTTGAAATAAAAGTAAAATTAAAGTTTTCAAAGCCTGAAACACTTTGTTCATGTAATTTACAAGACATTTATCTTGCAAGATTGTTTGTATAATAATAATTATCTATTTTAATTACTAGTTAGAATAGAACATTAGCTGCGATAAAGTGAATTCTCAACACAGCGTTTAGGTTCTCTTAGTAGTCTGTGACAGCGTTCCCCGTGGCGGTACTGACAGGGTTCACAAACAATATCATTTTAAACGTCTAGAAACTTCAAAGAAATTAATATACTTAGAATGATAATTTAACAATCTTAGGGAATTAAGATGGTATAGGTACAACCATAACTAAATGTAAAGTACCTATTAGATGTTTATCCTAACCCTTGGGGTACATACAGACATTATTCTTTAATGAGTTAATTAATTATCCTGTCCAACTTTGCGGGTACTTGCTATAGAACAATAAACAAAACACATGTAAAATAATTCAGAAGTTATTAATCTAATACTTCTTACGATTATCCTAACTAAGAAATAGTAGTCTATCAAAAATACTTCCGCGTACAGTCAGGACCCTTATGTGCGATGCGTGCGATGGCGCGCGCGCTTTCATTAAACTAGGTACGGATAGCATTTTAATAATTCACGCTGAATGCAAATTATTGCATATCTCTAAATCATTACTTAATAAAGAAAATACTTAACGATTATTCATGTTATACTAAAAAACCCTTTTAATTATGAAGACTTAATTTATTAACACATTGTATGAAATATGTAAACTGGCTTCCACTCGCTAGGTACATACCTACTAAAAGTATCCTACGGGATAAGTACCCTTGGGATACTTTTACTGGCAAATTTCACCCGTGTTCATTCCAGCCAAGAAAGAGAAATCAACAATTATTATAGTTTTCTCAGTAAGTTTCGCATACTAAATTAGGATAGGATGTCTGAAGTATGTACCCAGGGCTTCTTTTTACTGTGACATCCTTAGGAATATGCCATTATTTTGGGACCCTCCCATTACCTAACATTAATTATGAGAAAATCTCCAAATAACTGAAGAGCTTAAGGCTTAAGACACAAATCTATCAATATTATTCACCTGTCAAATGTTGATGGTAATGTTGACTGATCCGACGACGCCGCCCTTGGGATAATGCTGCATTGCCCCAGGGCGCGTCGCGACCCACAGATTGGGAATCCTTGTGCCACGGATAATAATTATAATACTGTACATACTAGTAGACCGTACTCACCAATAGTTGCGCTTTCATGTTCTACCTATAACATGTTCGTTGTTCGTAGCAGCTACGCGTTACGAGACTACGTGCTACGATCGACGTAGCAATTTGTCGTAGTACGAGTTGCATGAGCTGCTTCTACTTTGTTAAAAAATATTTATAAAATATATTTCGTTACGACTGCGATTTCGAAAATTTAAAACACCGCAATTTCATTCCAATTTTTACTCTTGCAAAGTCCCTTTCGTGGAAAGCCGATTTATTTTTCGTTGAACTTGCAAAAGTACGGCTATTATGATAACCGTTTAACACACCAGTGAAGCAGCCCTACGCACAGTGGTCTGAAAATCGAGCTCCCCTTTCATAGAAAGTCAATGTGGGATATTCATAAAACTAAAATATGGAACGTCTCAGGTATACATTCCTTTAATGCATATTTTAGTATGAATGATTTTAGTTACTCCGCGCCTGAGAAAAAAAATATTTAGTATTTTTTTGTATGGGAGAAATTACATAAAGTACATTTTCTTGCGACTGAATGAAACTGAAAGGCTGGTACTCATACGAGCTATTGCCGCTCTTAAGGCGATTACGCTGACATACCACTCGTGTACCTTTAGGTGCCGCTTCACACGTAGGATTTTTTTGAAATTTCGAATTTTCGTTATTGAATATTTTATGTTATGCCTTTGGGGTTGTTGTTTTCTTGCGAATTCCTTATGAAAACAACATTTTTTTTTATGGAAACAATCTCTAAATCGCGTAAAAATGTCTGCTGTTTCATACTAAAGTTCAATACCTGCTTGGCCGTAATGTATGAAACAGTTGTTTTCTTTTCCGTCATTTCAAGGTGGTTTCCATAAAAAAAGTTGTTTGTTTTTATGAGTAGAATCACCTCATAACAGGAAAGCAACGACCATAAAGTCACGCTATTTAAAGAAGGAATAAAACACTTATTTAACATTTTTTTCATATTTGAAAATTTAATACGATTAAAAACTGTACAATCAATTGTAAAACAAGTGTTTAAATATTATAACAGTTAAACAGCTAAAACTAATTTATTTATTTTTAAATTTAATCGAATAATTTAGAAAACTTCATTTGGTTAGTATGTACATTCCTCAAAATACTTCGTCTAAACCCTAGCCTTTGTTTGTTTAGTACTGAAAAACGTTATTTCTCTAGTATTAGAACATAAAATAATAATTACATCTATAACTAGAAAAAAACTGAATCAAAGAATACAAAAAGCTTCATTTGGTTAGTATTTACTTACATTCTTCAAAATACGTCTATATTCTCTTTGCTTCTTTAATACCAAAAATTCTTATTTATCTAGTCTTAACATTAAAATAAATAAAAATAATAATAACGTCGATATGTATAAAATACGCATTAACAATTATCATCAAAATCTTCTAATTCTGAATCCAGCATTGCGACACTAACATCAACAAACTCAATATTTTCTTTGTCCACACTTGTATTGTCTTCATTAATGAGAAGTGTTTTCATGTCATCAGAGACAGCTGTTCTGATTGACTTTCTGTGTACAGGTCTTATGCTGGATAGGTACGGATCTGACGATACAAGGAGTCCATTAAAAATATCTTCATTTGTTGCTCTACGACAAAATTCCGCGAATAATGTTCTCGGATTTTTTTGAAGTCTTTATTCCTGGCTTGTTGAAATGCCTGATAATTTCAGCACCATGCAGTAAAAGTTTGTGAACACTTGACGGCATATAATACCAACCATAGTGTTCCACATATCTTTCTGCAGTAAGGCGCGCAAAATTTGCAAACGCTTCAACATTAACGGGCTCCCCACATGCTATCACACCTAGAATTGTGGCAAATCTTTGGATTATAGTGGAATCTAATCCAGTGATGGCTGCCGTTTTTACAGGATTACTAAAAAAATTTCGGGCTGTACTGCCATCATTTGTAGTGCCTGCACCTGAAACAAAAACCAAAAACTTCACCATTTTGAGCAGAAACAAGGTATTTGGTAAGTAACGTTTTCAAAATCATTCAAATCAACTCGTTGCACTTCAAGACTCACCTTGTTTGATGATATCTACTAAGAGGCCCATTTCATCACGAAACTTCTGCTGGATGATTTGCTTTCTTGCCTTCAATAATTTTTTGCTGTCTGCATCCCTAGCTTGCCATGTTTTGAAATCAAGTCTGTAGGAAATGTGAAGCAAACATTCCATACACCTAATCCAAGCATGGAGAGTAGACAAACCATATTGGTATATTTCCGTTGACACTGGTTTTCTGGAAAACAAATAAATAATATATTTAAAAATAGGTATTCATGATTATCAGCCAAGAAAATTATAAAAGTATTCAAAACATACTCTGAGATCACATGTAATTTATTCATTTCAGATGGGGTTGCTTTACATATGTCACAAGTTTGGGTTGATGTTTCTGATAATTTAGAAACTATTTTACCATCTATCATAGTCATGAGCATTTTAACTTTAACTGCATGATTTCCCATTATAGAAGGCACCAGTGTAGCAATTTCAGCTTCAATCGTGGCTTGTTCTCTCTTGATGTCTAATTTGTTTTCACTTGCAAACTTGAAAAAAAGAGGCCTGCAAAACATTGTCGAAGACGGTTTTGGATTCTCCCATACATTTTCTTCATCACAATCTAATCTTACAGGTACAAAAGAACACATGAAGACGCTGGAATCATCTTCCTCCACCATGCTTTGCTTATACAAACTCTGCCCTGAAGAACCATCAAAGCCCCACTTACACAGAAGTGTTAACTCCTTGCCATCTAAAGTAGAGGGCAAACGTAGATATTTTCCAAGTCTTGACACAGTTTTATCCAAAATTGCTTGAAGTTTAACTCGTGCCCCATTTTCAGAAATGTCTATGCTATCCTTAGGTGGGTAACAGTCCTTTTTCGCTTCTAGGACAGTTGTGTATGAAGGAAATAGTGGGATTCCTTCTTCCTTTGCACAAGCTCTCAAAGTAGTATACTGCCACTTCGACAGCTTCAACGAAGTCAAAATACCTAAAGCTTTATCAGCAGAATATATGGGCACATTTTTTTTAGTTTTAAGTATATCTTTTATGTTTGTAGCCTCTTCGGGATTCTCTGTGACTAATTTTATTATGTCTGCTACATCTTTATTTTGCGCCTTCAAGCCAGTTGCATAAGCAAGACTTTCCGATGGATGATTTAAAAGCTCTTCTACTCTCCTTTTCTTCTGTAACGGGCTTAACACCGAAAACTCCTTTCTTTGGTTTCCAAGAGATGTTGAGGTTCCAACACTACAAGTCTGTGGTTGTGCGGATGTTGATGCACCTTCGTTTACGGGAAATTCTGAACTGGAACACTGTGACTGATCTATCGTTACGGAGGAAGTCATCTTTTCCTTGATGACTTCAGGCCATTTGATGTCTTCTTGGAGCCATGCTTCGTACTTTTTAATGAAAGTATGTCGTTTACGATTACATGAGATCCATTTCCTTTTCAATGCACACACATAAGTTTGGCAGAATTGTTTCAAGTCTCTCTTTTCATTTTCTGACAAATCAATACTATTCACAAACACATCAAACAACACATTGGGATCTGAGAAAGAAGTGTTGTTGGCCACAAACATGAAAATATCAAGATTGGTACCAAAACCTTCCATTGCAATAGAAAAATTGAAAGAACAGAAAAATTAAAGTTTACGCGCACAAGTGCTAAACGTTACTGACTGAGTCCATGCCAAACATTCTATTTATGTATAACTCTCTCACCGACCCTCATTAAGGGTCGGTACAAATTAACACGTAATAAAACTGAACTATTAGTAAAGTAATAAGTAATTCCCGTAATTGATAATGATAACGAACCTCTGTTATCATTAGGTATAGTAAAAATCATTAACACCCTCTTAGCTAATGAGGTTACTATTGTAAAAAGTTATTTGTTAAAATAAGGCAGATATTAGTTCAGTGCCCTAATTAGTATTCGCAAAAAACGAATTTCTAAAGTTAACTTATTTTTTGAGTTAAAGTAATTGAATCTATTATAACAGTTATTATAATATTAGGTGCGTATTTATTATAAATATTTAATTCCATATTCCTTACCAACCTAATTTAAATGCGTCACATACTTAAAATATTCAATGCCGAAAATTCGAAATTTCAAAAAAATCCTACGTGTGAAGCGGCACCTAAAGGTACACGAGTGGTATGTCAACGTAATCGCCTTAAGAGCGGCAATAGCTCGTATGAGTACCAGCTTTTCAGTTTCATTCAGTCGCAAGAAAATGTACTTTATGTAATTTCTCCCATACAAAAAAATACTAAATATTTTTTTTCTCAGGCGCGGAGTAACTAAAATCATTCATACTAAAATATGCATTAAAGGAATGTATACCTGAGACGTTCCATATTTTAGTTTTATGAATATCCCACATTGACTTTCTATGAAAGGGGAGCTCGATTTTCAGACCACTGTGCTACGTTAGCGAACTGCGTAATTAATGTAAAAGCATTCCCTAGTACTGGGAAAAACATTCTACTCCGTTCCTAAACTTCGTTGTTGTAACAAAGTAGGTACTAAATCTCGTTACCGCCGCCGCCGCCGCGATGATTGTTGGTTTATCGTTGCTTTTTCAAGGGCTTTGTTTCTTATAGATTTAATGTTTTTAAACGCTTGAAATTCACTGAATGGAAGTTTAACAAAGGAAAATTTCTTCAATCTTATTAAGCTTAGATTATTTCAAGAGTATCAAAATTCCGAGAAACATTTTTAGGGCCTTGTATTTTTTATGTTGATGTTTATTTATCTTATGGATGTGATTATACATAAGGTTTTGAAGTCCATCATGTAAATTAATAAAAAAATATAGCTCTGACATTTTTACGTAGCTACCTACATAAAAAGGAAGGCTAATGGATGACGTGCAGAGGCCCTCCCCCCTAAGCTTTAATGCGATTAATCAGTTACTTTTTAAATTAAAAAAATACACACAAGTTTTTTTTTATTACCTAAATGATGAGAATTTTGATTTTTGGTACCTTATATATCATTAAGTAAATCATTCCTATTGTACAATTTAAAAATAATTAAGTTTTGAATTGAAAATTTGCTTTAAGTCTTCTCAATACCCATAGATATAGCATATATTTTGAAATATATGTGTGAATACCGCATGTAGTGCATAAACCTAAAGCTCATTGTGGCAATTGTGGTTGGTTCCCTTTAACACAATAACAACTGGTATTTTAATTTTGAAAATAAAATTAATGGTCTGTCGCAGTAGGATTTGATTATTTGGTACACTTTAACTACGGAATTTTAAGCTATAAAAAGTAAGGTAACAACTCTTTGACCTCAACACTTTAGTGTCACTGCTGGGCATAGACCTTCATTCAAAAATCAAGAGTTGAGGAAGATTAGGCCTTATTTCACTCACGCTGTATATATTAGCAATAATTAAAATATTATAATTACATTAGGTATACTTACGAAACAACCGGCAGTTAGGTGTCCAAAGTTTATTCCATTATTCAAACACATTACCCAAACCAAAGTCAAAACAAACAACAAACAAGGATCTCGCCAAATGAAACAAGTTATCTGTTTTGAATTGATTTATTTTCGTAATTATCAACTGTTGACAGATAACAAATGATCTTACAATATCCGATTTGTACATAATGACTTAAGAAAATATGGCAACACTCATTAACAATAAATAATGATGGAGCTGGTGATAAAATATTAAAAGTTTAAACCTACAGGAAGTCTGGATTTAGGAAATATTTTATGACATCCGTTTCGCCTTATTTTGTAAAACTTGCAGGTTTTGGATAAGAGAAGTCAAATTACGATAGCGATAGCAAAGATCGAGAAAAATAAAATGTATAGGATTGACATACACCTATAAAATCCTCATCATCAGCCTAGGGACGTTCACAGCTGGAGATAGGCTGCCATATTATTATATAACGCCATATTGATCGGTAGCCGTCCGTTAGCATCCATCGGCTTCCCGCGAAATAACAATATCATCAGACCATCTTGTTTGCGGCTCCACTCGAGAACATTTATTCTTTGTCATTTGTCAATCGTAAATGTCAATCAATTAAATTTTAATCCTTTCGATCTTCGTTATCGCTATTGGGTACAATATGACTGTATCTAGGTCCCTAATACAGGTATTGTTTAACCCGAGTGCCAAGGAAGCGTTAGGTTTACTGCGCATATCTTGTATGGTTGTAAATAAATTTCTTTATTACAAAGTTATTAAGATCAATAGAAAAAAATGGCGGATATTTGGCGCCAAATGATTTTTTTGCGGATCAGTTTTAAGTCAGTTTCTGCAAATTGACAAATTAAGGTGAAAAAAATGTGTTTTCTTTATCGGGATTAGTACTTAATGTTACATTACATGTTAAGTATTAAAATTGTCGAAGTCTTAACAAGGAACCAAAGAAGTATGGCAAAATAAAATTTCCTGAACTATTGTTTTTCAATACTGTTACAAAATCACAATAATAATACAAAAATCAACAGATTTATTAAAAAAAAATGTAATTTTTCACTGTAAAGAATGAAAACATTAAATATAGGTCTCTATTTAACAAACTGCAAACCGTAGGATTTCAAATCGGTTTAACAAAATGAAATAAATTGTATAAACTAAAGTTTCATCTGTAGGTACACTACTGTAAGGATTCTTAAGACGACTAACAATAGGAGAAAAAATTCAACCTTAAAAGACATAATAGAAAGTATTTTCGCAAATTTATTAAAACTTCTGAAAGAAATGATGTAGGTAATTGTATTTTTAATATACATTAAATATTTAGTTTGCAGTTTGCGCTCTCTCAGACAGAGTAATTGATAATTATTTTCACTTAATCATAAACCTAGTACAATAAATAAGATTGTCTTTTTACAAGCCATACCGTGAAACACAGTTGAAATTACATTCAAACAATCTTAAATAGAAAAGGTTTGTACAAATAAACTGGGTACCTCGCAACCTAGGTATACTTACATACTTGTTGATACTATAATAAAACATTCGACAAATAATGTCTGCAGAATTGTAAATGCGGTGTTACCGTGTGTGTCGGTCCTGGCAGAGTTACGATTTTTTTACCTTAGATAATTTTATTTGATTTAATCACAATTTTCCTGATGTTCAGCGATATGATGAGATCTATGATATTACCTATTAAATATTACAGCCAACGAGAAACAGAGATGCTGGCAGCAAGTTCCAAACTTGGCAGTATTCACAATGAAAGTGGTAGCAAACCGACGGTTAATGTGCATAGCATAATATATCGTTGGCGCATTGCTGTGCTGTCGTCTGATGAATAGGTTATAAGGATTTACTCATTCTCAATTTGGTTACTTTGCATGCTTTGAAGTCAGGGCAAAGACGGTTATATCGCACTGAAGTGTGTCGTTTCAGAGCTGTCCCGTATCTTACAGAGAGTGTGCGGTGAAACAAGACCCTTGCGAAAAAGCGCTGACACACACACATCAAAGTTTGCGGGGCTGGCAGGACGACACACACGGTATTATCCACGGTGAAGCCGCGGCTTTGTAATAAGTCTCTTAAATAGAGTTCTGTCGGTAACTCCTGATGTTTTGTGTGAGTTAATTAAATGAGCTTGTATATCTAGCCGTAATATATCCGCCACCGTGAAGCAATGACATTAACATTAATACAACACGCACGATAACACCCCGAGCTCGCTCGGGATACAAATATATCGTCAACGAAACATTTCACATTATGTACCGTATTTAAAATTTAATGACAAAGGCCTATCAGCTAAAATGCTCTCTAAATACTTTTAACAAACAACGTTATCAAGTCTTAGTACAGAAATAGATGACCGCACAAATTTGCAATGGATATGCCACCGCACGTGCGGCCCGTATAGAGACGGGCGATTTTGAGACAATTGAAGCTTCTCAATTTAACAATCGAGATATCTGTCGATGATACTTAAGTGTCATTCATTCAATCAGAGTAGTCTCTAAATTCATTCGAGTTATCAAGGTAATCTCGAACTCGCCCACCTCTAAACCCGATGCTTCTTAACAACATCTTAGACAATAATGAAGTGTAACAATAGATAGACAGGGTCGGTGACCACCCTACCGTTCGATGAAAAACTTGTGAAGCGCGCCCAGACATCGCACACAACTAAATTTTAAACACTATAAATATCTCTTTAAAATATTTGATATGAAGAATTAACTATTCTAAAATTGTCTTGTGCGCTAACATGCGAATACAAGGAAGACAATAATTATCATTACAAATAACTCATAGAACGCGCAAGTTTTCCAACGAACCACTCGTACGACGAAGGAGAAATATATTCGTAAGTAGACCACATCGGAATTAATAATGGTGCTTTAAATTTATTCCGTGACACTTAAACACATTAATTCGAAATGTAAAAATATTTACAGCGATGTCCGTCTTTTATGTATATTCCTCAACATTGATTTGCTTTGAGGGCTTTAGTGCAATACCTGTGATAACACTATTACCAACTTTCCATATTCGCTATCAAGTGTTGTAAAATATTTTTTTTACCTATACATTAAACAATCCTGCGCAACGCCTTTACGACAGCGGCAACTAGAGTTATATGTTTATCCAAAGAGGTTAGGTACCACACTCGACATCGAGAATAGAAAACTGCGATTGGCGACGTATGTACCTGTCTCCACCGACTACAAAACGTATGCAAATGTGGTTAAGCAACTGATTTGTTTTGTGACTGCTGTAGATATCTCTAACATAGTATCACGCTAAAGCCCTACATCGCTATATTTTTCTTTTCAATACACTCTATTTCTATTTAGTTCCAAAAACAAAGTCCTGCTTTAAAATATTGAATGTCATAGTGCGAAACGGGAGCGAAACATCGCGGCGATGTTTTCGTCGTACCACGTATTTCTATATCTAGAGTGTATTGAGCGATGTAATAGCGCTACGATTCTATCGCTGGTGGATACGTTTCCTTAGACGATCACGATCCAACGACTCGTAATACTGCAAAATACCTGTTAACACATCGACCATTCTCGACAATGTAACATCTCAGTTTAGAATGTACGACTAGGTAAGTATTAACGTTTATATATTTCAGAAAGTCCTATCTATGATGCTCTATAATAAGTTAATAACACTTGGTTGACACTTGATCTAGCTGTTGAATAGACACCAAAAACCTACAAATAATGTACCTATAAGACTGTAGTATTGTGTCCTCTCTAATGAGTCACCAATCTATTACTAGAGGCTGGTGACAATCACTTTCGTACATTTTATACTAAGCCTTCGCCCGCGCACTATTGCTTTTACAAGTCTGACCTAAGTCTAACCTGTGTTTTGTGGATTAGTATTTTGAAAATGTACGAAAGTTATAAGAATATGGTTCTTGTAAGCCACCAGTGGCGAATGGTCAGTGTCATGTATGGTCAGTAGTCAAGGGCCTTTGGAGAAACTTAAAATGAAGGCCTAGCACTATCATTGAACTACCAGAGTAATGAAGTACACAGTTCAAACTGTGCGAGACAGTAAAACAGTTTCAGTGCAGGTTGTCAGGTCTCCCAATGACCTTTTATGACCTTTTTACGACCTAGATAAAGTTTTATTAAACCTCGTGTCAACACCAACTATAGACCAAGCAATCAACCTCTCATACCAATAACCATCATTCTCCCAAACATTCTGACAGTTTAAAAATTGTCTCCTTTGACACGATATTACCTTTAAAATGTAATTAATACATAAAGAATTTAATAATTATACATATCGGCGGTTTTAAATTAATATAAGTAATGTAATTATTATGCATTTCACCGCCACAAAACAATACTTTAGATCGCCATACAAAGCGACTACGTCTACAAGTAAAATGAATTCTTAACTTTACGTTTAAAACACTGAATGTACGTACCTAAGATTTGGATTTACTTTTACGTTCTTTTGTAAGCTCAAAACCTATAATTGTCAGGTTATTACTGATATAAACCTCTGTCTACACTGTTGGCTAATATCGGCGTTAGTTAAAGTGATATTACTCGTAAACCCGAGCTTTCTAGCTAACGAGACATGATAATAAAGTTTAGTAATTAAATGATCAACACGTCTCACTAATTAACACCTCTTAGGGCCCAGTTGAACAACAAGTAATCGTATGTTTTAATTACTTAATCACTAATTTTCTCATATGTGATCCCACGTTTAAATCATAAACGTGAGTTTGATCGTCATTACACCATCTAACATAACGTTCGCGCATCATTTGCTGTTTCCAGGTAATTTCAAAACAGATTTTGAGCTCCCAAAACAAACTTTAACATTACAGATTTCTAAAACAATTCGGCTTATTCAAATAATGGATCCACAACGACGAATAATTAATGAAAGTATCTTGGTTAACATTGCGTTGGTTAACCGACTACGAGTGAACACTTCAACTTAAAACAACATTACATCCACATAATTAGACCATAACGCGCTTCATAACATGCGAATTCTGTTTCCTGTTACATTAATACATCTTACTAATATTATAAATGCGAAAGTAAGTGTGTGTGTGTGAAGGTTTGTTACCGCGTATCTCCATAACCGCTCAACCGATTTTAATGAACTTTGAAATGTAGGTAATGTATACCCTAGAATAGGACATAGGCTAACAATATTTCCAAAAATCATCCCTTAAGAGGGTTAAATAGAGGGGTGAAGTTTGTATGCAACTTTTTATTCCTTGGTCCTATTCATTTAAAATTCGGTACACATAAACCTTATGAAAAATAATGAGATACGGGTTTTTTATTTTTCCATAATTACCCCTATGAGGTGTGGATAATGAGTTTTAATGGTAAAAATTAAAGTTTCTCTGTATCTGTATAGTCTGAAGTCCGATCCACTCCAAATTCGGCACACATATACCTTAAAAGAAATCATGAAACACGTGTTTTTTATTTTTCTAAAATTACCCCCGGTGGGGGTGTTAAATGAGTTTTTTTGGAAATACTAAATATTCCAGAACTGTTTAGTCCTTGGTCCGATTCACTTCAAATTCGGTATAAATAAAGCTTAAAACAAATAATGAAACACGTGTTTCTTATTTTTCCAATTTTTTTATTTTTATCCTAATATTACGCGGGAGAAGCCTGCGAAATTATTCTGAGTTTGATTTTCTTCAAAGTTGATATCAATACTCCTTCGTGCTTTTTAGCTAAATTACTTTTTATTTTGACACGATGACGTTTGATAACTCAGACCGATTATTAGAATTCGAAATTTAAATTTTATTTCTTCTTAAATATTGAATGAAAAACTTACAATGATCATGGTCTAAGAGACGTAGTATTTTTTAAGAAACCCCTATAGATTTATGGATATACCTATGGGTGCTTGCCGATTTCAAAATGTTGCTTACACGCCTACACTACTGAACTAATTTTGTATGGAGATAGTTCGAGACCCGGGAAAGGATAGTTTTATCCGACTGCGAAAAAAGAGATTAATGGTTTAGCGCGATAACCGACATCCGCGGGCGAAGCCGCGGGCGGAAAACTAGTATTATATAAATTGAATTATCCTTATAAAGACATTGAATATTCTTAGGAATTATTCGTTAGCTAATCGCAAAGCGTTGATAAGATAAAAACATCGATGATATCAATTTGTAGAGCATTGACAATAATAACATATGTTCGGATACAGAACCCGCACACGACGCGTCACTCCGCCATCTAAAACGTACAGCTTACTTGTTGATGCCGCGAAGTCTACGCGTCCTCATTAAGTTTCTTGAAAAGTAACGTCTCTTCAAAGATGTACTGCTTTAGAGTCTCCTTCGGAAGGTCGTCGAGCTCCATAGCGAAGCGGAAAGGCTCCTCCGCCACGGGCTGTAATCAAAATTCCTCTTTGAACTATGTCCAAGTGTAATTTTGTTCGCGATACATTATTCATTTACATTAACATATTTTCAGAGTCTTTATTCTAAAAATGTAAATGAAAAAAGTTTCGTGAATCTTAATTGACGGCGAAAAACGCGTGATCATTTATTTAAAGCTTTCATAGACTAGCGTTTCATACGAGTGTTTTAGCTCGTTTTTAGAAGCGCGCTTTTTACCACGCACATCAGGTAAGAGCGTTGCGTTTTGGTGCGAGTTTTTAAAGACGCCACTACTCCAACGATTCGTAAAAAACTGACAGTCTGCAGGCGCAGGGTTTCGAATTTGAGGAAATATTTACCGTAGGTAATTTGAGTTGCTTAACTGAAAGGGATAATGAAACGGGTAATAAAGAGTTATCCTCTGTCACCGCCCGTTGTTTAAGTAACTTAGACAACAAATGTATTAAGAAATGGCTTAAGGCCTTGATAATCTCTCCTCGGGAAAACAAATTCGGAGGATGGTTTTTCCTTTTCTTTTATTTCATAATAACTCCAAGACAGTATTTGGTTATTTTTAGAAAAAGTAATCTCTCTTTTCCATGTACAGCAATTATCCAAATGAATTTGTAACAAAATGAAATAGACACATTTATTTCATGACAACATCAACGAAAGTCTGTTAAATTGTAGAAGTTCAGTTAAATATTCTCATCAATAAACCACCAGAAGGTCCTTTATACACATAATTAAAAAGCACACTCAATGTAAAACCAAAGCCCATTTCACTTTGTAATCTATTACGGTACCCGTTTGCTCACAACAAAAAGGTTTCATCGCAGTTTCAAATTACTTTGGGCTTAATTGGCATCGTATTAACGATATCAATTAAAGTCGTAATTACGTGGGCAAGCATTACTTTGTGATAGAGAATAAATCTAGAGCCTAGTTAGAGCTAGGATGGCTTTGGTTTCTGGAGAAGAATATTGACGTGTAATACGCCGTGCCACTGCCCACTCACGTTCACTTGTCTTTAGGGACAGCTAAAGCAAAAACGCAATGAACGATGAAATCGAAAAACGCGCCGCCCGAAGCCGTGTCCTATGGCCACGGCGTTAAATGGAGCTAACTAAAGTCCAAATATACCTATAGCTAATTATTAGCAACAAAATTCATATGTAGAATATTGAAACTGGCTATGGAACTCGTTTTCACGTTCCTGTGTCTGTAAAGGAAGATTAAGAATGGGAATTCCAGCTGTACGATAGGACATGCTACTGCGAGCTCGTAAGCATGTCATTTTGATCCTCGACAAAATGAGGTGTGTTATAAGTTTGACATTTACAAGTTTAAAAAAGCAGATGTAGAAGACGTACCTACAGCGCCACAAATTAACGAAAATTGTCATTTAATGTTAAAAAATTAGAGTATTCTCAGATGTAGTGTTTTAGAATTTAGTACTGCCTGACAGAGTCGAAAGTCAGGTTGTAATTTTAGCTGAATTTATTGAAACTTAATTTTTTTTAACTAAAAATGATTTTTGACTTCGGAATAGTACCCTAAAAGTACCTATATAAAAGCAAATGCAAATTAAGTAAATTTCAAATTGCAAACAGTCTCGTTTAGCTATAAAATTACAAAGTTTAATTAAAAAGTATTTCATGTTACATTTGTAGTGGTCTGACGTCACAGCAAACAGTAACAAGTTATCTAGGTTACTAACGTATCTCATGCTTTTGTAATTTATAATAAATGCAATTATTAATTAATTTAACTAAACTAATTGTTTATGCTCGGTGTGGAATCAGTTAATTTATATTACTGATGACTTCGGAGCAGAGGTGAACTTAACACAAGCCTTTTTTACGAATCCCTTTATTACTGGCTGAAGCCGCATGATAATAATTCAATTGTTGTTAAGATAAAACAAAACACACAGACTTGTTTGAACTCCCAGAGTGTAATGAACTCCCTTCCCCCACTTTTCATGAATAAATATACGGCGGGGATATCGTTTTTAGTGGAATTTTATAAGGATTTATAAGAGTTCGAGAAAGTATGGGGTGCACCCCAAAAATTAAAAATTCAAAGAAAAAACGATTCGCCTCCTAAAAGGTGAAAAAATTAATTTACATCTGTTAGTTGAAGTCGATACTAAATCGGTAGACTAGACAGTATTAAAGACGAAAACAAAGATTTGTAGAATTTTAGCACCGACTTCAATTGATGTTCATTTTATTTTTCACTTTTTAGGTGGTTCATTTCTTCCCTGAATTTTTTTTTCATTACAAATTTTTCTCTGTTCATGATTGTAATAGATAACTTAAAAAACTTATGTAATCATATTATTATTATCTATACTTATATTACCACAGTTTGTTTGGTTAAAAGTGCTAATTTCAGGAACTACTGGTCCGATAAGATACATTTTTGCATTGTTATGTAGACCACTTATTGAACACAAGTTCTAGGCTACTTTTTGTTCCACTAATGGAATATAAAATGTAGTTCAAGCGGGCGAAGCCGCGGCGGAAAGTTACGCACATAATACAGCCTGTTTAAACATGGTATAATGTAGGTACAAAGTTTGCGAACAAAGAAGATTTCGCCATGATTTCAATTTTCCTCCCCGGCGGCCGCGCCACAAAGTGGCTTACAATTTTCCGAGGCGTCCGTCTTTTTCAATATTAGAATAAACGATGATGTAGACAAGGTTTTTTACGGAAACAACATTGAAGATGACGGGAAAAGTACCTACCACAAAAAAGGTTTAAACGTTGTTATATATTACCACGAATATATGTATTTTTAGCCCCGACGCAAAAAAGGGGTAAGATAAGGATCCTAGACACAAAATGATTGTTTACTTTTTATAGTTTAATTTTAACCCCCAAGGCCCTGACGCAAAAAGCACGGGGCATTATAAGTTTTAAGTGTCTGTGTTTTTGTCTTTCTTGATTATGATTTTTTAATTTCTGTATGACGGATAATTAGCCTGGAATGTTCTTAACATAAAAATAAAAATTAAGTCCGGAGGTTATAGATTTTTTATTTTAGTGTTATTATGTGACATGTATTACTTACTGTATGTGTACCTATTTGTTAATAAAGAAATGTTATGTTTACAATATTATTATTGTTATAAATATTATTTCTCAACGGAATAAGGAATAGCTTTAAAAATATTTAACCTTATTCTACATGTAAGGTAAAAGAGGTTAAGTGTTCTGGACAAGTTAAAAGCTTCCGTTAAGCTCTAGGAGAGCTTTTATGTTAGAAAAGGGAAGCAGAAATCTCCATGTGAAGCTACTACGTTGAACATTAAAGGGTTACCCCCTTGGCATAAAAGGTGAAATTTGGTGAAATAAGTAATATACTTAATAAGTAAAATACGTAAAACGTACTTTATCATTGTACCAGAAGAATAGCTCCGATAATAATAAAATTAATTATAATGATATAATAATGACGTCACGAATACGGAGGTTAGTCATTCAGTTATATTTATATTTTTAATTAATTTAGGTTTTAGTACAGATACGATTTAATAATCTATTTTAGTTAATTTGACTGACAATAAGATTTAAGGTTTACTGGTGATATATATCAATCATTTGTCAGAATATTATAATATAAATTAAAAATTTTACATATTTATTTGCTTATATATTATATTTGTCTTTATAAGGTAGCGTAATATGATATGCTACATAATAATATTATTATAATAAGGTATAGACATTTCTAGTTTGACCGAAATTATTAATGTAATGGTTAAAATTACATTGAAATCTGTTGTGTAAGTTAAAGATCTAAGCGTCCATACAAAACAACAGACGCGATGTGGAAGCTACTTTATTTTCCACTATCGACGCCTTAGAGTGAAGACCTTTTAAATGAATTTTTGCTCAAATTTACTATAAAACGTTTCTGGGAAGAAAGAATGGACAACCTTAAAATATCGAACAGTTCTTCCTATAACTGCGGGTTAAATTTCTATTAAATAATGATAAGAAACATAAAAGATGCGAACATTCTTACTCCTGAAAAATTACTTCTTTTACAATTACGAGGTTTTCACGCTAAGACATATAGAGATATCTCTATGTAAATATAGGGTTCATTTTTAGATATTAATTCAGTATGTATGAATGAACTCTACTGAATATTTCAAACAGCTTTAATTGCTTAATATTTTTTGAAGTAAA
This sequence comes from Meganola albula, assembly GCA_936450015.1. Taxonomy (NCBI): domain Eukaryota; kingdom Metazoa; phylum Arthropoda; class Insecta; order Lepidoptera; family Nolidae; genus Meganola; species Meganola albula. The sequence goes on from OW388147.1 coordinate 12,241,899, forward strand.
AGAATAATATTTAGAGGCAGACATTTTCTTTTTATGAATAATTTCAACTTAAGTAATATCCCTACTAATGTTATAAATGCGAAAGCAACTGTCTGTTACGCTTTCACGCCCTAACTACTAAATCGATTTGGATAAAATTTGGAATGGAGATAGTTTGAAACCCGGGGAAGGAAATAATATAATTTTTATTCGCCTGCAATTTTTATTCGCTTAATGGATTTGCGCGATAACCGACATACACGCGGGCGAAAAGCTAATACATCCCATGTTTAATATTTCACCCATTCATTGTATAGTAACGAGATAGGCGGCAAAAGCTTTTAACGTGACGCAAAATAATAGTTTTCTCTATGCATAATATAACTAACCGGTAAAAGGTTACTCGAGTTTACAACTTGCCCGCGTGGTACTTATTGGGATACAAACTAGCCTAGGTATGTGTTAATCCAGACCATAATCTATTTCTGTGCCAAATTTTATCCAATTCTTACAAACTGTCGCGTTTATAATGTTAGTAGGATAGAAACCTTGATATTGAAAATCAAATCTGACCGATAAAAATAACTTCAGAAGCAGTTTGTATTTTAATGCGCGAAAAATTCGCGTTATTAAGACAAGGAGAGCATTCAAAATAACTAGGTAGTCCACCATCTTGGGTGTTTTGCCATGTTGGATGACATCACATATGTATAAAAACATTATCATCCAAATTCAACAAAGGTATTCCAAATTCAGTTGAATCGGTTGAAGACATCTGCTTCAAAATTGAGTAGGAAGATTCCACCCGAACTAACCCAACTTCATTTATTCATTCATTCATTCATTCATCAAAAGCTTGTCAAAATAAAATTACGAATTAAGAAGCTTCTCTATTTTGAAATCGGTTAATACTGAATACAACAAAATCAAATACATTCTAACCACGTAAATTTCAATACAGATTTTTTCAGAAAATTTAACATGGAACTGGTATTGCGCGCGTTCCTCTCTACCGAGGTACACGAACCGTTCGTATGCATAACTGTTCATGTTTCGTGTTTGTGTGTAGCTTTTATTTACGTGTGCATTTGTAAAGACGCTTCAAATTTTACATGTGTGCTGATCGTGGTTACCTCGCCTCCCTCAAAAACGGGCAGAACTAGGGCATTTACAAATAGAAGTTGCGTGTAAAAATGGTAACGTTAAATGCTCTAAGCAGAATTTAATGTTGTTTTCTTTTTAATGTTTGTTACTACATACAATCCCCCTTATAATTCGTTATTCTTTGACTGTCAACTTGACATGTTTACTATTAAGAAAGAGATAAAATCCATTTTTACTAAAGAGTTTTATAAGACTTTTATGAATAAGGCCAAATGAATTTAATTATAAAGAAACAAATAAAAAAAAGAAAAGAAAAGAAGCAAATGTCTACTCGAAATAATGTAAAGGCATATGAAGCCTTTAATTTTAATTAGTACGGGAATTAATTAATAATAATAATAATAATAATAATAATATTTATTTTATCTCTCACAATTTCATTGTACACAGAGCTTAGCATAGAGGGTTAGTATCGAAATTGTGGGAGACTGATGCCTAAACTGGGCGTAAGCCTGTATTTCAGGACATCAGATCTCCCCTTCAGGCGGTAATACGGTACGCTATGGGGTTAGACTATTTATAATTGAAAGATAAATTTTGAAAAAGAACATACAAATAATAATAAAATTTAATAAAATAACTTGTGTATGTGTGCGCGTTTGTACGTGTGTGTGCGTGTACGTATGCGTGTGCGTATGCGTGTGCGCGCGCGCGCGCGCGCGCGTGTGTGTGTGTGTGTGTGTGTGTGTGTGTGTGTGTGTGTGTGTGTGTGTGTGTGTGTGTGTGTGTGTGTGTGTGTGTGTGTGTGTGTGTGTGTGTGTGTGTGTGTGTGTGTGTGTGTGTGTGTGTGTGTGTGTGTGTGTGTGTGTGTGTGTGTGTGTGTGTGTGTGTGTGTGTGTGTGTGTGTGTGTGTGTGTGTGTGTGTGTGTGTGTGTGTGTGTGTGTGTGTGTGTGTGTGTGTGTGTGTGTGTGTATGCGTGTGCGCGTGTGCGCGTGTGTGTGCGTGTGTGTGTGCGCGTGTGTATGTGTGTGTGTGTGTGTGTGTGTGTGTGTGTGTGTGTGTGTGTGTGTGTGTGTGTGTGTGTGTGTATGACGCTTGCATGAATACTGTGCGAAAATAGTTACTTGTTTTTTTTTTATTTTATTTGGAGGGTTTTAAAATAGCTTCTGTGTTATCGTAATCCAGAGTGAGAAGAAAGTCAGTTATTCTCTTTTTTGCTCGGAATTTAGTAAGCGCATAAATGTCTAGGTCTTTATTTAAATTATTGTATAAGTTTTAATTAAAACTTTAACGCTATGTGTTCAAATCACTGTTTAAATAGACAAAGTTTGAGGTCGGTTCTCTGTTGGATGTACACAACTTGTGATAGTAGGACGTTATACAGGGTGTCCCGCAAATTATAGTCCAAGGTTAAGGAGATAGTATATTATTTTATTTACAACAACTAATTCGACCAGTTTCCCAAAACAACACTGAGTAAAAAATAAAATCTTTTCTTTATGTTTTCTCGTCTAATAGTCAGTATTTCTAATGCTGTTTTACAAATGTTATCGTTTTCTAATTCTGATTGCTGTAAATAAAAGGGTGATGGTTCATCATTGTAATCCGCTATGTTTTTTGTCATTAACAAGCACCGCGGCTACTATAAATTGGCTTTAATTAGAATCTCAAAATAACTATGTTTTTCATTTTACACACAACGTCCCGCCTGTATTACCCGAAGGTACACCAATTTTCGACGGCTATGCTTAGGTCCCATATGTAAGGGGGGCAAGCCTATTGCCGTTCATCGGGCACAATTTCTAATTTCGAGATTCAACTAAGTTTGTCTAAGTATTATTAGTAATTATTTTTAGATATACACAGAAGAAAAACAAGAAAACAAAAAGAAATACTTTAAATTATTGTGGGACCATTTCGAAAAAACAGAAAAATATTTTTTCAAATAAATATATTATAATAAATGTTTTATTTCAATGTCCATTGTAATAAAACTATTTATTGCGGTTTATTTTAAATTTTAAATCCCGACGATATATTTAAGAAAATACAGTTATGCCCAAACAAAAGGTACACCTTAAGTAAAAACTTTTGCAAAACACAAATGAATAATGAATATCAAAACATATGTAATTAAGAACCTGGAATGACCGACAAATTTAGGTGTTACATACGTGTATCATTTTACTCGTAACTAAATTAATTACCTAGGCATAAATTCGTGTATTTATCGAATTGCAAACAATTAATTATTATTGCAAATTACTTCACCGTTCGTCCACAACAAAATTAACATCAATCAAAATAATTAATGTATATTATAAACTGATGGTATACCTACAAAAATAATATGTTCATGTTTCACACGCAACAAAAAGTGCCGCTGTTTGTTTTTTTAACTGAACCATAATTTAAACACAACATCTATATATATATATAAAAATGAAACCCGTTTTCCGTTGTCACGACATCACGCGTGAACGGCGGGACCGATTTCGCTAATTCTTTTTTTTAAATATTCCCCTAGTACGAGGATGGTTCTTACGCAAAGAAAAATAAAAAAAAAAGAAAATTTAGAAAGCGAAGATTTGCCGAAAACCGGGTTAGATACCTATTATTTATTATTGGTTATATTCGGTAGGTCTGAGACCCGGTAGATGGCACTGCTTTACCGGGCAGAACGACGTCTGCCGGGTCCGCTAGTAGGAAATAATAATAATACTAAACATAATAAAACCAAACATGACAAGTAAAGTAAAAATATAATATGCTATGGTATACAATGAACACACTCTGATCTCATCGGTGACGTCCTTGATAAGGGTCATGTGCGTAGCACTCACAACCGCCGTGTATTTATGACCAGATGTCACATATTACAAAACAAGTCCCTTGCGGCATCTGTCTGTAAGTTCGCGATGATTTCAAGTAACTACCACAAAGAATGATATAAGAGAAAGGTTTTAACGTATAGTTCACGTTTTTGAGAAACTGGGACAGGTTACAACTATGATCATAAATAACACCATGGAAGAAGTGTTTGTAGTTTATGGAGTTAGACCTTATTTATAAAAGTGGTAATGGTATGTATGCAAAAAACTTAGTTGCCTGGCATAGTGTATGAAATTGATTTAAAAACAAGTGTTACCTCATCGTTGGGGTCGTAGTATTGTTCGAGGTAGGGATGCGCGAGCGCCTCCTCGACGGTGATGCGCTTGTGCGGGTTAAAGGTGAGCATGCGATGCAGCAGGTCCAGCGCGCGCGCATCCGCGCCAGGGAACAAGTCCGTCCACGGCACGCGCGGCTTGAAAGGCAGGGACTCCAAGTACCCGCGTGCCTGTTGATAAAAGTCACTTTTAAAACTACTACAATTTGTCAGGACTAGTTGAAATTATCACAGAATAAAAATGATACCCCTGAGATCAGATCCAGATCTCCTTGAACAGTCTGTTCGTAGCAAGCTTAGCTTTTAAATAAAGAAAACCGCATTAAAATCTGTTAACTCGTTAAAACGATAAACTACAATCTTGTACAAAGACATTCCCATTCACAAGTTATACTTATAATACCCCTCTTTTTCGTAAATAAATGTTTTAATTTGATATAAACCATCCATATTTGATAAAGATAATTCCCACGTGTAATGTTTTGGTTCATACTGTACGAGTCTACAGTAATGTACCTAACTAGATTATCGTGACGCGACAGGCCCCTAACGCATTAATATTTCAGTTTTCATAAGCCATGCCAAGCCAACCTTAAGTATGAATTAAATAGTTTTGCCCCGCAGCTCCGTCTGCTGGTATGACGGTTACAGGCGCGGCTCCAGTGCGAAAATACGTTAGGAGCGTGCGAAGTTAGGTTACTCGAAGCTAATTACGAACGTAGTGGAAGTTATTCTCCTTAAATTGAGTTGAAATAAATTATTGAAAATTTTAAAACCAAAAAAGAACGTATATCGTGATTTCGACCGACTGTGTCGTCGGGCCCGAGGGTCCAATGCAAGGCGCCTCCTTAAGAAGCTACGCTACTATTAGTTTCACGTTGATAATATTACTCTCCTTTTACGAACTTTGAAGACAATCATAGACCAATTATTGTTGAATAAAAAATAAAAGTTGATTTTTCTTGTGTATTTTAACTTTAATATAAATAATATTGATATTTAATGCAAAATACTCAAAAAAAAATTGTTTCATTTAATTATGAACAATTAAAAATTGATGAAATATAATCAAAAATCACGTGACTATAAACGCGCCATAATTGGTCACCATTGTTGTGACGTCATAATGTTATAGCCATTTAATAACAGTATGCGGTCTTAAACTGCGCCCCACTTTGTGGTCTCCAGTTACAACCTGGGAAACCAACTGCAATGAGTGAAAACTAACATTATGACGTCACACGCGCTCGGGTTAGTTCGGAAGCGGTCGGCGTGTTTTCGGTACTGGATTCAAAAATTAATTTTTATTTTTACAATTTTTTGAACTATTGCGAAAAAAACGAAAATACAAAATGATTTGTTATAAATTTATATATTATGATCTTTCCATTTATGACAAAAAAAAAATATTCAAAAACCCAATTGCAGAAAAAGAGGACATGATTTTACGCGACAAACGAAACTAGTGTGAATCACCGCACGAACATTAATAAAATTAAGTACAATAAACGTGTGAAACCTATTTTCAGTGTAACGAACAATAGAAATGTGTTCAAAGGGTTTCAAAACGATTAGCTACCCTTATTACTACCCACACCATGTTTATTCAATTACTGGTAATACCGCAAACCAACAATCCGATTAAAAGGGGCTAAAGCAAAGGGCTGGTGACATATATGTTTTCAGTTAATTGTATTTGATTAGCTAAAGGTAGGCTCCGATTGTAATACGCTGTTGCCACAAATAACATGACCAACAGGATCAGCTACAGGCCAACAAAAAGCACCCGAGCTTTGTTTTTGCTTATTACAAAAGAAAATATTATGTGTGTAGATTTAATGATACAGCGTAAACCCCGGGCAATTTAAAACAATAATAATAAGCAGGCTTAAATTATTTCCTCAGATGATAATTCTGCTATTATAAGTACCTAGATGAAAATTTCAGTAGCATAGTAATTGTTTATTTTTATCTTTAATTAATGAGCCTCTAAATTGACTATCCAGTTCAGTAGGGTTATACATAACTGTGCGTGGTTGCAGTTCAAATTCACGCGGAGTTGTGTTCATTCTATAACCCCCATCAAAATTGATAATCCATTGAGTGGTAGACAATTAACGACTTTATCGTACCTATGTTAACTTCTTGTCGGATGAGGTCAACTTTCGATTTGACGCTGATGGCTTATACAAATTTTCCTAAGTGATTGTGGAATATTGTGGCAGAATATAAATTTTAGGTATTCTATTGGTTTGTGAATTGAAATGTAGCAGATTGTAGCAATAAATTGCTTCAAATGTACGCATGAACATATTAACATATTAAACTACCTTGCAATAATTACCCCAGCCGCAATTTTTTTACAATTTTATGTACAGACTAGATTTTGCCCGCTCCACGATTTTTAAACACTAATTATGAATTTTGTTACAACATAAGACGCTCATCCGTGTTGTTAACACCACTGACACCAGCGTGGACATTAAAGTGATCATTAGAAAAGTCCTGGGAAACACGTAATCTCTTGATGGGTTGATCTTCCGTACCAAATTTGTTGTATTTCGATACATTTGATCGGTTGCAACTAACTGGCGGTGATTTCTAATGTTTTGATAGTATCGATTTGGCGATCATGAGTATTCATGAGACATAACAGCAAATTCACCCCAATTTTTTGTCACAACACATAATTTTTTTTACGAATTTCCCTTGAGCGTACGTATGCGCGTAAGGTTTATTAATTCCCAATATATGTTAAACAACTCTGCATGTATTTTTATAAATATACACAGACAATTTTTTAAATGTAATAAATTTGCGAAAAACAATAATTATGGAAAACTACTACCTACTTACTTTAATATTTATAAGAAACAAAAAGAAAGCTGAAAGTGCTATACACAACAAATCTAACACAGATTAAACCTAAAAGTTTTAAAGGAAAACCAAGAAAAATGTTAGGTTTTTCATTCAAATACCCAAGAACATATAAAATTTAAATTTGAAATTCTATTCATCTATTGGGTTATCAAACATGTGTCAAAATAAAAAAGGAATTATGATCAAAAGCACGAAGGAGTATCGATATCAACTGAAAAGCATATCATCCTCGGAATAATTTCCTAGCCCTTTTAACCGCGTTAGGAAATGAACTTTAATAAAATACGAAACACGTCTTTCATCAATTCTATTAAAGAATATTTAAGTAAAATTGAAGTAGATTGGTCCAAGAAATCGCGTAGTTCCATAAAAATTTTACCCCTTTTTTTCATCCCTTTAGAGTATTTTCATTTTCAAAAATCCCTTCTTATCGGACGCCTACGTTCTAAAGTCATTTTTTATAATACACAATGAATTTCACTGATAAAATCTGGGCCACGAATACGTATTACGTTCAAATGTTAATCCATTAACTCTTTCTATCGGTATTTCACTTCATCTGCGGTTGACGATATCTTATTCATGGGTAATTTTCAGTGCCGGATTCTATGTAACATAAATACAAGGCAATTCCTACGGGTCCCAGCGCAAAACGGGGCCCGCGTATAACTCCACCTCTTGAGTGTAACTTTAGAGTAAAAATTATTTGTTTAGCAGCATAGTGCTCACGCCTGTTGCCATATGTAGGCATGTATATCGCTATATTTTGGGGTTATGTTTAGGCAGGGGCGAGATAATTGCCACTTATCGGGCACAATTTCCTACTTCGGGCTGCTACTAAGATTATTAAAAGTCGTAAGTACAATCATATTATTCGCTCGTCCTGGGACCTCAAACAAGGTTATTAAGCAAACACTTGCCAACTGGACTAAAGAGGCAGGCAAACTAGCAACAAAAGCTGTTAGGATTGTTTGTCGAATACTCTTGTAGATGACTAGCAGATTAAGGGCTCCGCTATAGCATTTGCTGCAGGTCCCACACCCTTACTTAATCCGGCACTGTAAGGGACCGAAAACTTTCAGATTGGTTTTCACTGTATGTTACAAAGTAAACCTAAAATTACTCGCCGTTGTAAATATACAATGAGGTATCTTTTCGAAGTTATTCGCTCGTAATTTATTTTATTACTCCGTCAAAACCAAATGTGAAATGAAATGAAAATAAATACTGTGATGTATATTCTACTCTTTCCTTTTCAAGTATTATTTAATTTACGAGAAAATATCAACTTGATTAACAACGTAGAGTGCTTTTATTATGATTGCTGCCTCCTACTAATATTATAAGAAGTAATAGGGGTCCGTAAGGTAGGTCCGTGATATAACTTCTTATCGAAAATTATTTTTTTACTTTCAACCTTATTTTTAAACTCCTTTGTGAGGATAGATGGACGTCTGATACTTTGATGTCTGTTATTAGGATATTTTCTTTTGCGATAACAATCTACCTTGTTTTGTATTTAAGAGAATTGTTTCGCTAAAGGCTTTATAAAATGAACGTAGCCTCCTAATTTAATTCTAAGTTAGGGTATGGTCACCATAATGAATCGTAGAGCCACTCAATGGCCTATCAATTATGGTAGGGTTAGATGAATTGCATGAATTTAAACCACGAACCCGTAACCGTAAAGTCCTTTATAACTCAACGAAAATCGATAGGACAATGATTGTTCAATAAATAATTTAACAATTTTATCGTACATATTATGAAGATCGAAAACACTCCATAAAATCTCTAATGTAGAGCTCCAATATATTTAGAACTAATTGATAGTAGTTGAAGGGCCACTCCGACAGATCTTTTCCAAGAATACATAATCAAAATAAAACGATGGATGAATAAGTAGTTTAAAACGTATCACTTAAACTTCGCACTTTGTAGAGCAAGTACAGAAAGACAATGATAAGAAACTGACTGACTGTTAAGCCGAAGGTCATGGGTTCGATTCCCAAACAGGACCAATCCTTGTGTAATGAGCATGATTGTTTGTTCTGTGTCAGGGTGTCATTTAACTATATATATTTATTTACAAAAAAAATGTTCAATATGTTAAGTAGTGCATCCGTTTCTAGTAAGTACCAAGCAAATTTATATCTGTGAAAATATTGTTAAAGGGCTACGCGCATAGGTATTTTAGGACAAAACAACTGTAAAGGTTGCTAAATATTGCCTTTTTAAAGAGAGGTTCTATGTTCAGTATGTATTTTCTTTTCTTGATCCATGTTCGCTTATTAATCGGGATTCATAACTGCCTCGGTGTTCCAGTGGTACGCGTGTTCGCTTAGTAACCGTGAGGTCCTAGGTCGAGCAAAAATACTTCTAATTTACTAAGAAAATCTTAGTTGCAGCATATGGGAGCTCAACGTAGCAGGCGAAAAGTGCATACTCACCTATGCCGACACCTTCAGGTAAAACAGGCGATATGCTATGATTATGTTATGTTTATGTTCGCCGATATCTCCGTAATACTGATAATATTAACCTATTCCATCTAAAGCTTTGTAAATATTACAAATTACAAAACGTACCTTTTCGTTGATAATACATTCGAGGTCTTCCTGGCTCGGCGATCCAAGCACCCCAAGGATATGGTTCAGCTGATCCAGGTAATGCTTCCCGGGGAAGATCGGCCGATTCGACAACATCTCAGCTAGGATACATCCCACAGACCAAATGTCTATTGATTTGGTGTAGCCCTGACAACAGAAAAAAAGAGATTCTTAATCTGCTATTTACTATTAGCCTAACCTAACGCCTTCTAGACATCGCAATCTTAAGCCACCTGCATCTAACTGTCTAAGAATTTATCTATGTAGTTAATTCAGCAATACGTCTTTCTGTACCATTAATACGAGTATGTCAATACGAAAAAAGTTTCAGTATACTATCTTGAACTTGTCAGTATGCGTTTTGAAATTATCTTATACCCTTCTAATAAATTAAAATTAAAATCGATTGCTCATAAAATAGGTAAAATTATTTGGCATTTTAAATTATTCGTGTTGATTTTTTTATTACTTTACTTTTTTCGTGTTGACAAATCGTACTATAAAAAAGGGGTATCTTCCGCCACACCTCACCAGCTCTTTTATTGAGTCATATCCACAATGGTTTGTAAAATATTATCTGAAAAGTACCTATTCTTTTTCTGTCGAAGGTCAAGAATAATGGAGGCAAACCTTTTTCGAGCCATTTCATTTATTCTTATCGTTATCACTAGTGTTCACAATAATAACCCTCTCACTGAATACAATGAAACGCCTCTACGCTACTGTTTTCACAACTTCTATAATTGAATCCCAAACATTACACAAAAAATGTTGAAAACATAAAATGACGCAAAGGGCCGACAGAGCTTAGTTAGAAACACTTTTACTGAATGTCGGCGAAACATAATCTGTTTCAATAAGGATGACGACTATCTTTTTATTTGTTTCGTCTTTCAGATTGATAAATTAAAAATATTGGACATGTATATATATATTTTTTAAAGATTACGGCAATACGTCCAAGCGAAATCACGAATGACATAGGATTATTGACAAAGGTTTTATACAGAGGGATGCCGTAGCGCACTTTCACTCCATAACTTTAACACGTTTTAACTTATTATTGTTTCATTTTAATGGTAAAACAAAAAAACACGTATCTGACATAATTTTTTTCTTTTTTTTTATAATCTCACTGACGGACTAATTTTAAAGTAAGATTTTTATACCTTATCGTCATCCCTATTTTCTGAATTTAAATTAAAGTCCCTTTTACCTACAGTATCGGCCTATAGACCTTATAATAACTTGCATTTAAAAAGAAGAAGATCACTACTGCTTTTGCTTATTCAAGCTTTACTAGCGCCAACATGTATGTAATTTCTCGGGAAATAATAAGGTTGATGATCCTACCTCTCCATCTCTATACCAAATTTCGTCTAAATGTGATCAGCGGTTCATACGTAAAAAGCCAACAAACAGAACAACGAGCACATAGAGTTACTTTCACATAAATAAAAAAGAAATCGAATCATTTCATGAAATGGTTCTAAATGCCACGACATATACTAAATATTAGTATTCATTAAACAAAAAAGTAAGTATTATTATACTATCATTCAATAACCATGTCATAAATTCACGTCTACTGTAGGTTTTTCTGGAAATACTTAATCTTAATCTTACACTGCTGAGATACAAAAAATCTATTTGCTCTCAGTAAGGCAGAGTGATCATGAAAGGAGGCTGAACAAAATGACAGTGAATAATGCCAGAAAGCATAAGGGGGGAACAAAAGACGAGCGATCCTAATAATACACCCTATGTTGTATTGTTTCCCGTTGTTAGGAACACAACAGCCTTCTGAGAGGTTTTTCACAGGTAGGTATTAAATTTATATATAGAGTGGGCCATTCACAGTTGTCCTTCGATTGTTGTTTCGAGTCATTATGGTGCACTCACTATAATGAATGTTAATGTCAATGTTTATTTGGCCATAAAATATGTGCCACGAAAATTAATTGTCAGAGTTAAAATAATTTAATTTCTTTGAGAAAGTGATTCCACAAGATGTTTAGAAGTTAAAATTTTTAATGCTTGGTCTTATACTGTTTTACCATTTAATATTAGTTATTTTCTTGCTAGCTGTATCTCTATAGGACTCATACACTTTAGACAGTAACTTAGAAATTACTGTATATGTAGACTTTTCCAATATACTTCGAGGATTTTAGTCTGGAATTGTGCCCGGTGAACGGCGACAGACTCGCCCTCTTTTCACGTATGGAATCTAAACAGCAGACGAAAAGTTGGTGTCATTCAACTCTGCCTGTAACTTCTGGTAATACAGGCACAGAGCTAAGTAGTGGTAAAAAGAAGCTATACAATCATAACTTCTTATATAACTTGAAAAATAATTGGACCTCAATTACAGAGCTACACTGTATAATGCTGACAATATGTATTAAATTGGTAATTTTTTGCTAGTTGACGTCTGTAACTCCACCTGGGAGTAGGATATCACGTCGTAAAGAGTAAGTTCGAACTAATTCTAAACCAAGTTCCTTTCAACGGTACATATTTGTAGTTGTAAGTTGTAGAAAATTTACAAGTACAAATACTACTAAACTAATAACATAAACAATATTGTTTAAATGGTGTGAGCCTAAACCAATAAGTTGGCCTTAAGTGTAAGCTTGATATTCCACAAAATAGTCGGGTTCATTGTCAAAGGAGAAGTTATCACCACACAAAACGAGACATGTGAGAATGCCGCAACCACAATATATTGGGGAAATATAATGGAAATCTGACGTTTTGTACTTACGAACACTACGATATTGTGCGAAAACCTTTTTATAGATTCCTTCTATTCAGAGAAGAGACAATTATAACATTTTGTTTAGTTATTGAAACTAAGTTCCATATCTTGCGTTCCACTACACTGGACGCTAAGCTAAAGCTGCCATCCGTTCGGGTTTTCCCGAATTTCCCGAATTAAATAGTGCATTTAATAAAAAAAACATAAGCATTACCACGTGGTAAAGTGCTATACACTAATTACCCTGTATTAATATTTAAAACACCGATTAATAAATTAGTGATATGTGTACCTTGGAGTTGAGCATTATCTCTGGTGCTCGGTACCAGCGAGTTGCCACGTACTCTGTGAGGAAGCCTGTGTGGTCATGGTCGGGGTCCGCCACTCGCGCCAACCCGAAGTCGCAAATCTAAAACATAAAATAATCATAATATCCTGGATAATTAACACACACTGCCACCAATTAATTACCATCTCTAATAAAATACAGTTTGAAATTCATGGCGTTTATTTTTCGATTTTCGGTGTGGTAAGCGAATTTTCGAAAATGTGTGGAGTTTGTTTTTATAAAGATACGTAACTGCAGTTATGTTTGTTTATAAAGGAATATTATGAAGATTAAAGTTATGTAAAAAATGTTTAGTACATTTTTTTAAATAACTTTAATCTTCATTTTCAATAAAACCGGTGTTTTGTAAAAAAACATAACTAAAAAATAGAAAAACTAAAAAATAATTCGGTCTTAGGTACTAGTCATCACACTACTCTCCTCATCAAGCTAGAACATTAATCAGACAAAAAAAACCTACTATGCGTTCTAAATAAGAATAGGACTGGACTCGTAACTAACTTCATAGGTACCAAAAACCAAGTATAAGTAGTGTCAGCACAAAATATTAGACCACACATCATTATTACTTACTTCTTTCCCATTTATATCAGGGTCAGCTCCCAGTCTAACCTAATGCGGCTAGATACCAGAATTATACAAGCGACTGCCCCACAGATCTCGAAACCTTTAGGGAACCAGTAGCAGAGATGGTTAGATCAGGTGTCAGCTTATACCTTATGGAAATGTATAACTTGATGTGTAGCATTGTACACAAATAAATAGAAACACACATTTTACGTATTAGGTATAACACTTATTTTTTCGTAGGAAGGTAATAAAATATTTAAGTTCGTTTTTAAATATTCGACCGCATTCTTTTAAATTTTTATTTAAATGTAATTATTTTTTTAAACAAACGTTTTTGCCTACCATACTAAAAAATGTGAAGTTGTTGCTCATTCCTATTTTTATTTAAAACGCATTGCATCAAAGAAATGTTTAGTCAGGTTACATCGGTGTCATATAAGAAGTGACCTAGTATTTGAACGTTGACCTCAAAGAGCACCATGTAGTACGTACGTGACTGTGCAAGCTCTCAATGTGTAGGGCATGCGTAGGTAGTTAGGAAGCTAGCTATGCTAGCCAAAATCGATGGTGCAATGCAGTCACGGTATAATAAAACTACAAGGGTATAGTGGGGATCTGTGATTGTTTTGACTGCTCCTTTATTATATAAACACTTATGACCGTTGAAAAAAGTCCCGTTCCCAATAGTAGGATTTTAATGGGTTGCTGGTTGTTTGTTTTTATTTAGGTACACAAATAAATATTATATAACAAATTCTCCCACCACGTTTGACTCGCTATGATCTCGAAACTACTGAACGGAGTTTCAAACAGTTTATACACTTAGTTAGCACATTTAAGTTAAGCATTTAGCGGGGTGTTAGTTGTGTATATAATTCGATGATAGAGCCTAAACCACTTATCTATTTACTAATTAATTACCATTATAGGCCGACCATTTAACTCGCGTATCGCCTATAGCCAAGATACTCCTCAAGCTGCACAGACAATGATGATGATTCAAGCGATATGGATATTAGTGACGAATAACCTTACATCACTTTAATCTGTGGTTAAATAGTTCTTTATGAGATTTAATTAATGTTTTATGACTTTGTACCTCAGATGGCGATACCCGAGGTAAACGGCCTATAGTAAGAATAGATTGAAATCGAATATTTAGTATTCAGCATACGTTAATTTTCAATTGATAATTTCATACACATCGCCTCTATCCCTCCACTCTGTGCTGATGCTGAGAGAAAATATTTCAATATGCGCGCAAACCGCAAGCACGAAGTTAATAACTCGCTATATTACGCGCCTACATCTGTTTTACGGCTGACATGCAAAGCGGCCACAATATTACAACCGCCATAAGCTGTACTATTCCGTTTGCGACGAGTTATTAAGTGACAACATCAAGGTGCTTTATGTGATATTATAATATAAATTAATAAGGGGTTGTAACGATTTGATGCTAATTTTCTATTTACTATTACTTAACTTAAATATGCCTATTAGCTGATGAATTAACAAAAACAACAGGACAAGATTGGATAACCCTAGCTAGAGACAGAGTATTCTGGAAAATGAAAGAGGAGGCCTTTGCCCACACGGGATCAACACATTTCACAGAAAGTTAACTAATTACAATAACACTAGATTTATAAGTTTATTATACTAACAATACTAACAAACAAATGTAAAATTATTGTTGTGGAAATAAAAGGCTTAATTATTATTATTATGCCTATTAGTTGAACGCTGTTGTTAGGTAGGACGCATCTAAAGGCTCCCTACAGACTTATTTGACAAATACATTCTTACTATAGCCAGTCTTTATGAATAATGGGGTTAGTCTATTTATAATCTATATCATATATCATATAAAGATATCAATGCATTCCTTTTTCATTCTTCTTTTTTCATATTTATATTAACCTTTTTAACACCAAATTGTTTTATGAGTCTGGCATGTATGAGTATGTATGTAGATGCCTGTGTACAACATTGTAACATCTGCATCGATGTGCTTAAAAGAATTGTGAAACGACCGATTATTTTAATGCGGTTATTTATTTAAAAAACTTGTAATCGGGATAATTCTTAGCCAGGTAAGAGGTTTACCTAATTGTTCCCAAAGACTACGTACAAACATTCATGAATGTTTCCATACCTTTCAAAATTCCGCATTTAGTAGGATGAGCCCAAATAATGAAACCGCTTAGGGCGACATTGAATTGAGAACAATAACCAAACGATTATAAATGACCGTGCCAGTTAAAATTGTTCTTCATAATTCTACCTTACAAAATTTTGTCATGGATGGCTTTCGTAAGCAGTTCTGTATTTCAAATTGAAGGGGTAATTCGTAATCAGCAACAAAAACAAGAAAATGGTAATACAATTAATACCATAATCAATAACGAAATTCAGATATCAGAATCTATACAGGGTGCTCTCGAAAACTATCGTTACTTGCAAGGAGTTCAAGTAGCTACTACAGCCTATTTCCAACTACTTAGATTGCATAACACTATGTTAAAACTTTATTGTTTCAGAGTTAAGTAATTCGGTCAGTGAGGTGAATAGTTCCGGAACTTAGTTGTTTCTGTGTTTAATAACTCAGAAATAACAAAGTTTAGGACAAGGTGTTATGGGACCAAAATAGTTGCAAATATGCTTTATTTTCACAACCAATTTATACATTGTGTATTTATTTATTTTTAAGTTTGCTTTAAAAGAGCTTTCGCTAGAAAAGCTTTTCCAAATCTTTTGGGAAATATGTTTATGAAATCAGATGCGTTAGTGTTGTGTCACGCCCACGTAACGCAGCGAATCGTCTATGGCGCTATAGCGCGTTGTAGATGGCGTTGTAATAACAACTTTACAATGTTGCAAACTAAAGCTATTGCTTTTTAAATAAAAGCTTTTCGCTGTAACGTCCACCACTAGCTGCTATTTTTTTTTTCAACTTTTTAATTTAAATTCAATTTAAGTATGTATGTCGGCGCACAACATGAATCAACGAACGCACGTGCAGCGCTGAGTAATTGCAACGACACAAACAACTTGTGACGCATCCCCCACTACTGTCGGTCGTGTTATAAAACGGCGTGCTGTCCCCTCCCAAGCTCAGAAGCGAGCGAGTCGCCTTATTGTACAGAACGCTCCTGCGTAATAAACGCTCTGAGTTATAATTTCTCGTTTTATTGATTTATTAGGATCATTCGTTTACCATGTCGCTACCCGATAAAGGAACTACTCCAACATCAGAAGATGGGACACCACGTGATGAGCAACGGCCTAATGACGTAATACAGGCTATGGCAAATGCATTTAAGACCACAATGAACGATATGATGGCTCAACTATATTACGATCATCGTACTACTTTGGCTGAAATGATCGGCATCATGAAATCAGAGGAAGATACACGAGTGCGTATTTCTGACGTTTATTTTCCTGCGTATGACCCTGATTCTAGCACCGATGTACGTGATTGGGTAGATCTTATTACACGTACTCAAGCAGAATACGGACTTCGAGATCATGAGGTGCGATTAAAAGCAGCAAGTGTTCTAAAAGGACGAGCGAAAACGTGGGCAGATACTAGCCTTCTAAGGACAACAACCTGGAGTGAGATGCGAGACGACATGTTGCAAACTTTTGAACCTGAATCCAGATACTTTGCAGATATTCTGCGTTATAAAAATTACACCATTGATGATGCAGAAAATATTCAAGACTTTATTTCAAACGTATGGCGTATGTTCAAAAGGATAGTAAAGCCTAATCCAACGGAACAGGATGCAGTGGAATTTGTTATCGGGAGTATTGGGGACGAACGTATTCGGACAGAACTTCTCAATAGCAAGTCAAATACTGTTCCGGAGTTAATTGCTATAGCTAAAACGTTTCGCAAACGAAAGAATGCACCAACTAGAGCGAATGAGTTCAATAAGCGACCTCGTTTGGAATTCAATCGTGATAGACCCAACTTAACTTGTTACGTTTGTGGAAAAACAGGTCATTTTGCTCGATATTGCTCAGAAAATGCAATGCGACGTGGATCATACACAGCAACAGGATCAGAAGCCTCTTCCTCATCCACAAATTTGCCTACACCACCGTTAAAGGAATGTTCCTACTGTAAAGGAGCTCGACACACTACAGAAACTTGTTTTAAAAGAATTGCTGACGAACAACGCAGTAAAAAAGTGAACTTGTGCCAGAATAGTGATGCTAAGCTACATAATATAATAATGATACAGATTGGTCAAAATACGTTGGAGTGCATATTCGACAGCGGCGCAGATTGTTCTTTAATACAAGAGTCTGTAGCATTGCGCATTCCAGGACAAAGAAAGAATATATCAAGGTGTTTGAAAGGAATTGGTCCAGTCCCGGTTTACTCTCACACACAAATAAAAACAGAATGCAAGATAAATGATATTTTAATTGAGCTTGAGTTTTGTGTTGTGCTAGATCACCAATTACCTGCAAAAGTTCTGATTGGTAACGATCTCCTGAAGATTCCTGGAATAAAAGTTGAGATATCAATGAAAGGCACTGTTGTCAGTCGTAACGAAGAACACCCCTGTTGTTTTCAGTTTAGTGAAGTATCGGAGGTTAATATCAATACTGATTTAAGCGAAGGAGAGCACAGTGCCTTGATGCATATGCTGAAAAAATACCAGCACGCTTTTGTTGAAGGGTTTTCGGCAAACAGAGTGACCACTGGAGAGCTAAATATCAGATTAAAAAACCCAAATAAAGTCGTGGAACGACGACCCTACAGAATGGCTCCAGTAGAAAGAGAAAAGGTCAAGGAAATCATCAAAGATCTTTTGGATAACGGAATTGTTCGAGAAAGTAACTCCCCGTTTGCAAGCCCAGTTATTCTCGTAAAAAAGAAAAATGGGCAAGATCGTTTATGCATTGATTATCGAGAATTGAATGCAAATACTATCCGAGATCATTACCCGTTACCCCTCATTTCCGACCAGCTGGATCAACTTGGTGACGCTAAATATTTTTGTTGTCTTGATATGGCGGCTGGTTTTCACCAGATTCCTGTAGCTGAGGACTCAATCGAGAAAACTGCTTTCATAACCCCCGATGGGCAATACGAATACTTGACTATGCCATTTGGACTAACCAATGCCCCGTCCGTATACCAGAGATGTGTTAATAAAGCACTCGGATCACTAATAGGAGAAGCAGCTCTGGTTTACATGGATGACGTCCTTGTACCTGGAAGATCGGTAGAGGAGACCTTACAAAGATTGGACTTAGTACTTCAGGCTCTTAGTAACTCAGGATTTGCAATAAACTTGAAGAAATGCTCGTTCATGAAAAGATCCATACAATATTTGGGATATGTCATAGCCGATGGACAAGTAAGGCCCGATCCCATAAAAGCAGAAGCCTTAGCAAGATCTCCCGTTCCTGAAAATATCAAGCAACTTAGACAATTTAACGGGCTCGCGGGCTATTTTCGGCGGTTTGTACCCAATTTCTCTACAGAAATGGCACCACTGTACGAGTTAACGAAAGCAGGGACAAAATGGATGTGGACTGACTGTCATGAAGCGGCAAGAATGAAAATAATTGATTATCTTACCTGTGCGCCGCGCCGCTTCTTACAATCTTCAAGGAGGGTGCACCAATTGAACTGCATACAGATGCAAGTGCATTGGGATTTGGAGCAGTTCTCATCCAAATCTTAGGAGAACGACAACATGTCATCGGTTACTTTAGCCAAAGGACAACTAAAGCTGAGTCCAATTATCACTCATACGAATTGGAGACTTTGGCCGTAGTAAGATCGGTAAAACATTTTCGTCACTTTTTATACGGAAGAAAGTTCACTGTTGTCACAGATTGTAATGCGTTGAAAGCCTCTCGATACAAACAAGAACTATTACCACGTGTCCATCGCTGGTGGTCTTTTCTACAAAATTTTAACTTCGAAGTCGAATATCGTAAAGGAGAAAGACTCAAACACGCAGACTTTTTTAGTAGGAACCATGTTACCCAGAAAATCCTTAACCTGACTTCCGATAAGGACTGGTTAGTAATGGAACAATATAGAGATCCACTTTTAAGCAGAATAATAAGTGATATCAAGAAAAATATCAACAAAAACAAGGACTATTTAATAAGAGACGAAGTCTTATGCCAAAATGTTAAATTAGACAATGGGAGAAACAAGACTTTAAAAATAGTACCACAATCTTACCAATGGAGTATTATAAATCATTACCATGAGGCTTTGAAACACTTTGGTTGGGAGAAGACACTCGAAAAACTCAAAGAACACTTTTGGTTCGACAAAATGAGCTCAAAAGTTCGCAACTTCATAGACAATTGCGTGGTTTGTAAAACTATGAAAGGGACTTCAGGCGCAACACAGGTGCAACTACATCCAATAGAAAAAATAGCGGAACCATTCCACACAATTCACATAGATATTTCTGGAAAACTGAGTGGACCGTCATCTGAAAAAGAATACGTCTTTGTAGCGGTTGATGCCTTTTCTAAATTTGTGTTATTGAAGTATGCTACTAAGAAAAATCAAGAATCGGCCCTGCAACATCTAAAAGAAATTATATTTCTTTTTGGAGCTCCTAAAAGAATTGTCGTTGATGGTGACGGTGCATTTGTGTCTCAGTATGAACAATATTGCAAACAGTATGGCATTGAATTGCACCACACCGCAGCATATACCAGTAGAGCAAACGGCCAAGCAGAAAGAGTAATGCGTGTCATCAAGGATGGACTCACTGTTATCAGTAATATCCAAAAGAATCACTGGGAATATGCCTTAGGAGCTTTACAACTTGCTATTAACTGCACTGTATCAAAAGCAACGGGGAAAACACCCATTGAATTATTAACTGGTAAAAATGGAAGCGTACCTCCAGAACTCATTTCAATTATTGACAAAGAGAACGAGAGAATTGATCCCGAATTATTCCGTAAAGTAGTTTCTGAAAGGATGACCGAACGGGCAGAGCAATCTAAAGCCAAATTTGATAGCACCAAGGCGAAAGTGAAGAGATTTGAAAAGGGCCAATACGTTTTAATAAAAGAACCCGTCCGGCTAGGGACCAAACTGAGTCAAAAATTCGGGGGCCCTTACGAGATAAAGAAAGTTCTCCCTAACGATCGTTACGAGGTCAAGAAAATCACAGGACGTGGACGGCCTAGAAAAGTCGCCCATGAAAACTTACGAGCAGCTCCAGACTTTGGAAAACAAAATGAGATTGCCATGTCGGCGTATGAGTCTTTATTGGATAACTAATGAGGTACATTTTTGGAAGGAGGTAAGTTTTTGTATTTTATTCGATTAGCTAAGCGTTTGAGAGTTAACCTTGAACACCAGCTTCGAGACTTGGTTGTCCCAATACTATTAACAGCGTGGAGGCTTAACTCTGAACACTAGCATTAAGGCTTGTTTGTTTTAATCAATCGCTAAAATTTAAACACCAGCGTAAAGGCTTAATTGTTCCAAACAGCGTCGAGGCTTAACTTTGAACACTAGCGTTGAGGCTTGTTTGTTTCAATATTGTCAATTGCTAAATTTGAACAGCAGCGTAAAGGCTTGGTTGTTCCAAACAGCGTCGAGGCTTATACTTTAAACACTAGCGTTGAGGCTGGTTGGTTTCAATATTATTAATTGCTAAATTTGAACACCAGCGTCGAGGCTTGGTTGTTCCAATTTATTAATGGCGTCGAGGCCTGACTTTGTACACCAGCGTCGAGGCTTGGTTGTTTTAATATTAATGGTGCCAAAGATGTGAGCCACTTGAGTGCCATTATTAAAGCTACCGGGGAATTAATTATTAATATTATTTTTAGAGACTGATGCCGCAGAGACGCGTCAATTGCAGAATGGCCGTGTCGGCGCACAACATGAATCAACGAACGCACGTGCAGCGCTGAGTAATTGCAACGACACAAACAACTTGTGACGCATCCCCCACTACTGTCGGTCGTGTTATAAAACGGCGTGCTGTCCCCTCCCAAGCTCGAGTTGCTGCCCGGCCGCCGTCGCGAACACACGTGAGTGTCCGCGCTCCGCTGTCGTCTGCCGCAACGCATCGCGATCTCCGTCCGCTACGCTGCGCCTGCGCAACGCGTCCTCCGGCGTCTACGGCCGCCATCTTGTGTTAACGGAGCGCGGCGTTCTTTTCAGAATAGCGCGCTCCTATAATTATTTCATCGGATATTCGTCAATTGTCAACTGTGCTTGCCCCTTCTGGGTAAAACCACAGTTTCGTGGTCCTCGGTGGATACCTTGCGGTGCCAACGAAGCCGAGTGGGGCGTGGACCCGACACGCTCGCTGCGTCCCTTCAGGACAAGGCAATCCGTCGGTCGAGGGCTTGGACCACTGGCCTTGGGGTCTCCCCTAGTCAACCCTTGCCCGTAGGGTCCCCTTTCCTTTTCCCCGGAGCAGGGACAGCCCTGTTTCCGTTCCCAGTCTGTAAGTTCGGCTCCCACTGAACCCAGACGACCTTAGGGACCTCTCTGCACAAAGTTTGGCGGAGAGGCGTGCTCACGTGCAAGCTTAGGGCTCACCTTAGGTACACACGCCTCCCTGTCTACACCCGACAGGGAGGGTCGAACTACACATCCCCGGGTGTCCCCCCGGGGAGCTAGGCTTTGTAGGTCTCCTAGGTGTAGGTCTTAGCTAGGCCAGATAGTGTGCGATCGCTCAGGCAGTTTCTTCCGACTTCTTCTGCCGAGAACGCACCGCGAGCGAAGTCGAGTAGTTATAAAACTCGTTCTTAATCAGTTTAGGACCAACTACGTGTGCCATACACGTAGTAGGTTATAAAATCATTCGCGCACGTAGAACGCGAGCAGCCCAACATGTCGTTCAACATGAAGGAGCTGCTCGCGTTCCTCAACACGGTTGCGGCCGAATTACCGCAATTCAAGGAAATGTTTGAGGCTTGGCTCAACAGTAACAAAATGTCGAAAGACATTAAAACTGTTGAGCCAAGCGCCAAACTTTCATCCGGTCCGCGCGAAAATAATAACATTCCGCGCAAAAAGGTGTCGAACCCGGCACCCAAAACTGGTCCGGAGGCTACCTGCGCTCCTAAAGCGCAGGTACCTACCCCCGCCGCCCCCTCCGCTACCGACGCCAAGGTTGCGTCACAACCGCGGCCCGCGACCCCCACCTCGCGACCCGTCACGTTCCGCGATCCCCCCGCCTCACCGTCCCCCTCTCCCTCGCCCGTTCCCTTCTATCGGCCCCGCCCCCGCTCCCTTTCACCCTCCCGGCGATGCGTCTCCCCTATGGAGACCATCGACGAAGCGTCGTCGGTTACCTCCGACTCGATCCCCGGATCTTCCGGGGACGAATCGGAGGAACCCTTCACCCCTGTCCTCGGTAAGAGGAAAAGGGCCTCCGCTGCTGGGTCCGCCCCGTCCAAGGCGCCCAAACCGTCCTCGTCTCCGGTTCCGACCGAAGACACCCAGCCCTCTCAGGTCTCGCGCCCTCCTAAAGGGCCGAGATCTATTCGCCCACCGCCAATAGTCCTCCTGGGTCAAGAGGACTGGCTCAAAATCCGTTTGGACATGGAGTCCAAAAACATTGTCCCCATCCGTGCCTCATGGGACGCGAGGCAGAAGGGTTTCCGGATCCAACTGTCGAGCTCCGATGAGCACAGGGTCGTCACGCGGATGTTCGAGAAGAACAAAGTCCGCTATTTCACGTACTCCCTTCCGGAGGAACGTATGCTCCGCGCCGTAATAATCGGCTTGCCCCCGAGCATCTTGCCCGAAGCGGTCAAAGCTGACCTCATCGGCAAAAACTTGCCCGTTCGCGATGTACATCGCATGAAAACCAAGACCGGTAAGGTCTTAGACATGGTCCTTGTCATTCTCGACAAGACCAAAGCCGGGCAGGAGATCTTCAATCTCCGGTCTGTCATCTTAGATGGCATTCGGGTGGAAACCCCCCGGAAAAACACCTTCGCTGGACAGTGTCACAACTGCCAGATGTATGGGCACGCATCCCTAAACTGCAAGCTTGACCCAGCCTGCGTTAAGTGCCTCCTCCCACACGCCACGAAGGACTGCCCGAGGCCCAAGGACAGGTCTCTGTGCACCGAACCTCCCGGCTGTGTCCTGTGCGGGAAATTGGGACACACCGCCAATTATGGCGGCTGTCCCAAAGCTCCCAAACAGCGCAAGGCTGGTGGGAAAAGGGGCATTAGGAACCAGCCCCAAACCTCGCGCAGCTCCCTTCCGACCACTGCGCCACCTCCTCTTATGTCTCTAACTCCCCAGAGACCACCTCATTGGGACAAACTCTCGTTCCAATCTTCAGCTCCTGAGTTTTCATACTCAGACAAGTCTTTCCCACCGTTGCGATCTAAGACCGCTCCGGCGACCTCGTCCAAGGCCGCCGCCAGCCCTCTTAAATCAACGGTAAGCGCCGGGGCTACCCCAGTAGCCACTGCCGCTCCCTTACCGTCGCCGCCACCGCCGCCCTCTGCGCTGTCGCGCCCTCCACACTATATGGATCCTGTTGCCGCCTTTTCCCAAAGGTGCAACTTTGATATTTCCACACGCGCTCTGATCTGCTCTCAGAGAGCGTTGGCAAATCCCCACGATTTCGGAGCTCAATGCGCAGCCAGTATAGCTGTCGCTGAGCTTCGCAATTACTGGATTATGCAATCCCAATGGAAGGTCCGACCTTAAACCAGCCGGCTTCCAGAATCAAGCCGAGAGGCCTCAGCGTTGGCTTCTTCAACGCTCGGGGCCTTAGTCGCCAGCGTACTGAGGTTGGAGATTTCCTCCGACGTCACCAGCTGGACCTCCTACTAGTACAGGAGACCTTCTTGAAGGCTTCGCATCGCAGTCCTAACATTTCGAACTACAAGATGGTCCGAAATGATAGGACAACATCGAGGCTTGGCGGTACCGCCATATACTTCCGAAGGGCTCTATACTGTGTAGCTGTCGATCCCCCAGATCTAACGAACCTGGAGGTCTCAATATGCCGTCTAGGCATGACCGGTCACGGACCGATTCATATCGTATCGGCCTACTTGCCGCCCGATAAGGATCTGCTCGAAAGCGACCTAGTAGCTTTGCTCGGTTTAGGAGGCGCCGTCATCGTGGCGGGCGACCTCAATGCAAAGAACGTCAGATGGAGCTGCAACTCGACGAACTCGAGAGGCAGAACACTTGACTTTCTCGCGAACCGCCTTAACTTCGATTTAGTAACACCCTTGGAGCCGACGCACAGCCCTGACACTCTGGACCATAGGCCGGACATTCTCGATGTGGCCCTTCTGAAGAACATAAACTTACGTTTATCTTCTATAGAGGTGCTGCACGAGCTTGACTCTGACCATAGGCCCGTAGTGTTGAGTCTGTCCGCCGTTTCCAACGGTCCACCAGACGCGGGGGCCGCGAAAGGCCCCACCAAGATAATCACAGATTGGAGTAGACTTGAGAGCGCGCTCAATGCTACTTCGTCTGAAATTTTAAGTACCGTGCCCGAAAACCTCGATAGCCTCGAGGATGCAACCAAAGCCATCGACTCGCTAACGGCTCACGTGTGCACCGCTGTACACGAGTGCTCTCGGGAGATTCCGACGACGGATGACCGTCGTTGGAAGATTCCCGACGATGCGCGCGAGCTGTTAACCGAGAAGAACGCAGCCGCACGAGCCTATGACTCTTATCGCACCAACGAGAACAGAGTTCGCTTGCGCTCTTTACAGCGAGCTGTAGAGTCGTTTCGCGGAACTCCGGGATCAGCGGTGGGATAAGACGCTCGGTGACATAAGACCGTCACACAGGGCCTACTGGCAACTGATTCGCACCTTCAAGTCTCCTACCGAGGATTCGATCCCTCCGTTGGTCACTTCGACCGGTCAACTCGCGTTCGATGACGACGAGCGTGCTGAATGCCTAGCAGACAGCTTGGAACTTAAGTGTTCTCCTAGCAATCTACCAGTAGCCGCGGCTCACCTTTCTAAGGTGAACGCCGAAGTCGAACGTAGATTAGCTAATCCACCGCCGCCGCCGGCACCCGTATTCGCGTCCGCGCCACCACCGCCACCTACCACCGCCGCCGTTTCGACACCTCTGCCCGCGCCGCGACCCGTTTCCGTTCTCGCGTCCAACAACGCGATCTCGTCTTCTCCTCCGCCGCCGCCGCTGCCGGCGCCGCCACCACCACTGCCAACACCGCCGCCGCCGCTTCCCGCCGCCTCCCAGCAGGCGAGGGGAACCGACGATGGCGCTTGCGGAGGTACTGGCGGCGCCGACGGCGTCGACGTCGAGGATCCGCTTCCGCCGACCTCCCCAGCCGAGGTCAAAGCGTTGATAAAAGCCCTTCATCCAAGGAAGGCACCCGGTCCCGATGGTATCACCAATCGAGTTTTGAAGCACTTCCCTGCTTCCCTCATTACTCTCCTGGCTCTCATCTTCAATGTGGCCTTGAGACATAATGCCTTTCCACAAGCGTGGAAAAGAGCCACCGTTATCGGTATTCCCAAGCCTGGAAAGCCCAAGTCTAAGCCTACCAGCTATCGCCCCATAAGTCTTCTCAATTCCATTGGGAAACTCTATGAGCGACTCATTTATACCCGGCTGTTGAACTTTGTCAACGCCCACAACCTCCTTCCCGACGAGCAGTTTGGCTTTCGAGCCAAACACTCTTGCGTCCATCAACTGCACCGCCTCACGGAGCACATTGAGATAGGATTCCATCGTAAGATGTTAACCGGGGTTCTCTTCTTCGACGTGGCGAAAGCTTTCGACAAAGTGTGGCACACGGGCTTATTATATAAGCTCTACCAACTGGGTGTGCCTGATCGTCTCGTGCTCATCATTCGAGACTTTCTCACTGGTCGCAGTTTTCGTTACCGAGTGGAAGGCTCCCTGTCTTCGCCGCATCCGATTCACGCCGGAGTCCCTCAGGGCTCCGTGCTCTCGCCTCTCCTGTTCACGCTTTTCACTAGCGACATCCCTCGTCACGCGAAAGCCTGCTTGGCTCTCTTCGCTGACGACACAGCTCTCTACTACCGAGGCCGCTGCCCGGAAGTAATAGCCCGTACACTCCAATCCGCAGCCGACGCCCTAGGCGAATGGTTCCGGAGATGGAGAATCGAGGTGAATCCCGAGAAGAGTGCCGCCGTACTCTTCTCTAGGTCTATCCCTCCACCTATTCGTTCCATCTGCATGTTTGGCAAGCGGATCCCTTGGGAGAAGCAAGCCAAATATCTAGGTGTCATCCTAGATCAGGGACTCACTTTCAAACCGCACCTTGCCTCTGTTCGCAAGCGTGCGCGTTTCGTTCTCAGCAGACTGCACTTCCTTATCAACGCCAAAAGTAAACTTTCGCTTCGTAACAAAGTGAGAGCTTACACGGCGTGCGTACGACCCATTATGACGTACGCTTCACCCGTTTTCGCGCACACTAAGCGCTCCTACTTGCAACCGTTGCAAGTTCTTCAAAATCGATTCATGCGTAGAGCCACGGGAGCTCCGTGGTTCTTACGCAATGAAAACCTACACATCGATTTAAAACTGCCGACCATCAGGCAGTGGATGAAGAACGCATCCAAACGCTTCTTCGACACCGGTGTCAAACACCCGAATAGGTTAGTCGTATCCGCGTGCGACTACAATCCGCTCAGAGGCGCGAAACGGCGACGTCCGCGATGCGTACTCACCGATTCCGACGACGAGATCACTCGTGCGATCGCCCGCGACCGCGAACTCCGATCCGCTGCTAGAGTAGGTAGGGACAACCAAAATAGTAGCACACAACACATGCCGAGATATCGCCCACGCCGTCGTGGGCCGCGCCGCGCCCCTCCAAGATAGGCCCTCAGTCGATTACGGTTCCGGTCAGGACCGGACCGCGCGAACGCGAAATGCCCCCCGATCCCCTAAAAAACTAGAGTGTCCGGCAACGTCCTGAGCCGAGGTCCGTCCCCACATGGGGAGCCCTCATGGCAGTTGCCACAGTACTTGATCGGTTCGACCGTCCTCGGACGGCTCACCGAAAAAGTCCGGTGAACCAATAGAGGCCCTTCAGGCCAATTGGGTTAGGTCATCGGCAAAAAAAAAAAAAAAAAAAAAAACCTCCCAAGCTCAGAAGCGAGCGAGTCGCCTTATTGTACAGAACGCTCCTGCGTAATAAACGCTCTGAGTTATAATTTCTCGTTTTATTGATTTATTAGGATCATTCGTTTACCATGTCGCTACCCGATAAAGGAACTACTCCAACATGTACTTGAACCCTTTGCAAGGAATAACCAAATAAGAAAGGCAACCTGTATACATTCATATTACTATGTATGTACAAAAGACACAGATGTATACAGTATATTGTGGGGAGAATCACAACAGCTCAATAACAGATTAGATTATCTCCACATCAATGTACATAACTTTACATTAATGCTTGTCTATGCGTCGGAAAATCCGTTTACGTCAGTGTTATCGATTCACTTAGCGGCCCCGAAACAGTGTAAAGTGGTGGGATTATCAATTATTATATGATTCATTGCGCACTTGTCTTAGCAGTTAGGAAAACAAACCAACAGGAGCGTGCAATGAACTGTTAGTTCGGGTGTTGCGTCTTTTGAGGCTGTCTCGTGCGTGGCCAAGCCAATACATTGTTAAGTTATTAGCACACAATACATGACTGATGATGTTCGTGCATTGGTAAAACGACGTTAATGGTCTATCTATATTTTGGTGACGGTGAATGATAAGAAATATTTGCTTTTTGAAAAGTTAATGCCTACAGCAGATTTAGAATATCGCACAAAGAAATGATACAATAGCCACGTTTCCACTAGCAAAGAGCAATGTGCGGAAAATGAGGGCTAAACGAAGCTTACTCCGTTTATGTGATATAGATACCTATTCGTTTCCACCAACTAAGAGTTTAGTACAGTTGCCTGCTCCCTAACCGAGTTATTTCAACTGTTTCTGCTCACATATTCATTTTTGTTTGACTGTTTGTTGGAAAGTACAATTATGGAGTTAAATCTTGCAAGTTAAACGGTATCTTTAACAGGTCCACTTTGCTCGCAGTGGAAACCTGGCTAACGCTGATTGCATTATTTAATTCTGATTGGTCGAAAAAGGTTGATACACTTGATACTCCCAATACGTGATCAATTATTCTCTCCAATTAAAAACAAAAGATGCGATCGATGAGTTTGTGACATTTGTTGTTTCTTCAGTTCCTCGTGAGTATAGAAGTAAAAGTGAATAGTTGAGTAAACGTTAAAAGCCTTAGAGGCCCCTCAGTAATCCAACCAGAAGAAAGTGATATTCTATGTATGAACAGCGTGTAGATGAGTATTTTGGTGTGAATGTACCTTTAAATCACAGGTAGTATTCAGTAACAGGTTGGAGGGCTTCAAGTCCCTGTGGAGCACGTTCGCCGAGTGAATATACTTCAACCCTCGTAGAATTTGGTAAAGAAAGTAGCAGATGTGATCATTACTTAATTTCTGAAACAAAAATAATACTAAATAATTGAAATTACAAACATTGAAACACATTTTGTAATTATTTGATGTATATAAAGATGATAGATAATATCTATGTACTTAGTTAAATATTAACAAGGATTTTACCTGTGTTTTTAACAATTTATAAAGATCCGTTTCCATTAAGCACTGTACGATGTAGACATCTTTCATTTGGTCGATGGTTTCCGCTCTTAAAATATCTCTTATGTCAATTATCTAGAAGAAAATATTTTTATTAAATTCTTAACAAACAAAAAATGATTAAAAATTCGGTTTAATTATAGAATTACTCACGTTTTCGTGCTTAAACCGCGTTAAGATTTTGATTTCTCGAAGTGTTCGCTGACAGTAAGTTTGATGTTCAAATGGTGATATTTTCTTGATGGCGACTTTAGCCTTCTTCACATTGTCGATAGCAGACCTGTGAAAAAATAGGGTATATAAATCATTTGGCTCACAATGTGCGATCCACTTTCAAAGGTTGTCGTGCTAACATAATTCAAACCGGAATATCGATAAATAATGACAATACAACCTCTCCTTGGTTTGGGTTTACGTAAAAAACTTGATATTTATATGCCCGGGGGAAAACTCTGACGGAAAAAGAGATTTTGTGTAATGCGTGACTTTTATGTGAAATATTTTATTGAAGGTACGAAGATCGACGCATACAAATGTTGCTAATTTGCACGTACAATCGTTTGCTCATTGCGAATTTTACAAATATTTACGATCGCAATTATTTATAGCTATGTAATAAGCATACCGAAATTAAGTACGAGTTTTCTGGAATTCATGCGCACCTATGCCAGAGCCCCAGAGATACCCAGAGCTGCTGAGGACGAGTTTTGTAGTAAACATGACGCATCATGCAGAAGGTGTAGGTACTTAAGCGTGTAATTCTTGTAAATAACTTGCGTACTATAATAGACCCTAACTCTAATAAGTAACTATCTACCTAGTTGAGTTTAATACAACGTCAAAGTTGTCACACTAGGTACACTGATCTAAGGTCAATGATAGGTTATTCTGAGCAAGTTATCTTCATCAAATATGCGTGACCACAGCACAAACTTCCAAAGTACTCTAAACTATCTAAGTGCTGAACCCTTGTCTGGTCACTCTTAACTCACAGTAAATTCGACAAGTTTCCAAACTTAACATCGCATTGCCCTTACTAATTATTCGAGACTAGCGACCCGACCCGATCTCAAACGGGTGCGATAAAATACTATACCTAATCTAATGTAAATATAGAAATAAATCCTTGTTACCCTTGGCCATAACTGTATAACGAATGCAACGAAGGGATAATTCATTTTTTTTTGTTGGTTATTCGGGACAAAAATCTCACAAAGTAAAAAAAAAACTACGGGATTTTCGTTTAAACAGGTACCTACATTTTATGTGCAAACCTTCAACTAGGTAACATCTTAAATTAACAAAATTTATCTAGCTATACGTTATTGAAAATATGTAGAAAAAAAAAAAGTTTTTAAGATTATCAGAACATACACGGAGAGTCACTGCGAGGTTTTATGTTTTCTAAAAATTATATCGTGATAGTGATGTTATACTTAAGTAGCTAAAACAGTATTCGATGGGACAAAGGTGGTTGATGATAAATATTATTATAACCAATTATCACTGATAATTGGTTTTAAGTATTTAACTCTACTCAACAGATAATACTAAGAACCGCTTTGATAATCATTGCGAATTCTCTTCAGTGCTGAAATCTATACTCAAACTTTATTGAAGAAACATCAAATCATCATAGGAATCCGGTAATAACGACAAAATGGACTCGTAATAACTAATGAAATTATATAAAAAGGCAGAACTTTATGTGAATAGACGACATAATCTTATTACTTAGAGATCGCTGATAAAAATATGTCCAGTGGGCCGCCGAGCGAGAAATCTGCTCGAGTAAACCCGGCTTGGCTGAGGGTATGAATGCTAGGTAATAATAGAAAATTTATGAGGAAAGAAAAATGTTTCAATTCTTTTTAATTTCATTCGTAATGGATTTATTTTAATAAAACTTTGCTTATAATAGATTTATTACGTAATAAGAGGAAGAAGGTATTATTATCCGACTAGTATTGATAGATTTGAGTCTCTAACTAATTTAACGATACAAAAATATGTTGGGTTTGAAACGATATTGTATTAGGTATCTACAATAAATAAAATAAAAATTATTTATTTTGTCTCATACATTGTTAACTTAGGTATGCCATAAGTTATCTCCAGTAGGTACTAAGTATAGTAATAGGTAGGTACATACTTGTATTTAAGTTGGCTTGCAAATGTCCGAACATATCGATTAAATAACGGTTTTATTTTATAATGGAACCGATAATGTATTGGAGCTTCATTAATTGTTAAATTATAGATCTGTAAAAAGAAAATAAATGGTTCGTTGGAATATCAGAACTTGAACCTATTGGAGGGCGACTATTTGACCAGACGACAATTAGGAATCATTTCTTAATTAATATACAAATTGATACTGTTTTTAAATTGATAACAAAAACAATAGCATTTAAGACATCTGAGCTTTGAGCCCCTAAAGTAACGTCTAAAACGTAACCCTTTTGTTTATAAAAAATATTTTATTTTATTTCTGTCGATTCATTAAACAGCAATTAATCGAGCCACGCGCAGTGATTACTAAGTCATGTGCTAACAAAGATACTAGGTACTTGTGAAGTCATGCCATGTCACTGTTAGACCACACTAATCACCAACATTTATCCTATAATTTGCTATTAAGTATAGGCTATACGTGACTCTACGACACTATAAAACTTGACGGTTAATTTTAATATAATATATGCACCAAAAGTTTCGAAACAATATAAGTACTTGTAATCAGTGTTGTGGGTCGCCTTTAGTAGGCACTTACAGCGTTTACTGAGCAATGTCCACGTTTGACACTGATGGGTCACACATATACTTTTTTCTTCTTCTTTTACAGTTTCCATTTATGTTTTACTAGTTTTCCGCCCGCGGCTTCGCCCGCGGATGTCGGTTATCGCGCTAAACCATTAATCTCTTTTTCGCAGTCGGATAAAACTATCTTTTCCAGGGTCTCGAACTATCTCCATACAAAATTAGTTCAGTAGTGTAGGCGTGTAAGTAACATTTTGAAACCGGCAAGCCTCCATAGGCATATCCATATATCTATCATATTCTTTCTTAAAAAATACTACGGCTCTTAGACCATATTGAGAACAAATAAAATTTAAATTTCGAATTCTAATAATCGGACTGAGTTATCAAACGTCATTGTGTCAAAATAAAAAGTAATTTAGCTAAAAAGAACGAAGGAGTATTGATATCAACTTCAAAGAAAATCTCCCTCAGAATAATTTCTCAGGCTTCACTCGCGTAGTATTAGGATAAAGATAAAAAAAATTGGAAAAATAAAAAACACGTGTTTCATTATTTGTTTTAAGCTATATTTATACCAAATTTGAAGTGAATCGGACCAAGGACTAAACAGTTCTGCAATATTTAATTTTTCCAAAAAAGCTCATTTTACACTCCCCCTGGGGGTAGTTTTGGAAAAATAAAAAATACGTGTTTCATAATTTCTTTTAAGGTATATGTGTGCCAAATTTGGAGTGAATCGGGCTTGAGACTATACAGATCCAGAGAAACTTTAATTTTTACCAATAAAATTCATTTTCCACACCTCATGGGGATAATTATGGAAAAATAAAAAACCCGTATCTCATTATTTCTCTTAAGGTTTATGTGTACCGAATTTTAAATAAATAGGACCAAGGAATAAAAAGTTGCATACAAACTTCACCCCTCTAAATAACCCTCTTAGAGGATGATTTTTGAAAATATTATTAGCCTATGTCCGATTCTAGGGTATACACTATCTACATTTCAAATTTCCATAAAATCGGTTGAGCGGTTATGGAGATACGCGGTAACAAACCTTCACACACACACACACACACACACACTTACTTTCGCATTTATAATATTATATATATATATATTTCGGTGCAGGGGGCCGATCAGAGGGATGGTCATCGCCAGAAAACTTATTGAGTGGGTGTGGTAACGAGCAGAAAACCAAATAATTTAATCACACTATTACTTTGTTACGAAATGTAAAAAAAAAAATAATACAACGAGTGGTAAGACAGTTCCTAGACCGATGTTGGTCGCACGGACGTCTGTAGAGAACTGCGGCACACAGTTCGTGTAGTGACAATCCCCACTCGTCGCCCGTGCGGACCTCAGGCTAGACTCTGTCGAGCGTGTCGACCCGACGCGCTGCCGCCTCGCTGTCAAGTATGCTACCGTACTAATGACTTCTCCGACACGGCCATCCTGCGAGACACACGTCTCTGTGTGTTATTCTGAAACAATATTCAACACACAGTATCAAATAGTTCAGTCACGCCTGGCCTACTAATCTAGAAGGAACAAGTTCCTGGCTTTAGACAAAGATAAAGATAAAGATTTCCAGAAATCCCCAAATATAACAGAACTCTAAACTTTTTTTTTTTTATTAAATTAAGGAAACCTGTTTACTAAAAATCAATGAACAATCAATATCACTTATTCAGTTAAATCGCTTCAATATTAAAATCAGAAACTCAAAACACAACTGACTACTAAAACTTACACTCTCACACAAGAGACAATCACTTACAATAAGTTAACTAATTTAAGCTCTGCATATGACCATTGGCTACACATAGCCCAGTAACCTCCAGTTACTCAACTTTATGCGAACCCCCACGGGAACGCCGAGTCTCCCCTGGACTCACGGTTTCCCAAGAAACCCGACCTCTGCCGGAGTTGACTGCACTACCGCGTACTCACGGACTACTACAATGTAGTAGATGCCGATTTCTACTGAGCTACGGCTACACGACAACCTCCGGTACGGTCCAATCATTATGCAAGCTTAAACAATCTTGTCGTCATCATCACGACTACTTTACTCTACCTCAATTTCGTCAGTTATACTTTGATTCACCGGATTTCTTTTTTGCAAGCTTTCATGTGCGCATTTGTAGGTACAGTTACAATGTAGTACTTTTAATTTATAACGGTCACTGTCAAAAACTTCTATGACCTCGGACGGTCCTTTAAATTTGGGATCTAACTTTGTATGATCACACTACTTGTTCATAATCAAAACAAACTCTCCCATTAAA
The DNA here is from genome assembly GCA_936450015.1 of Meganola albula. NCBI lineage: Eukaryota > Metazoa > Arthropoda > Insecta > Lepidoptera > Nolidae > Meganola > Meganola albula. Next base: position 12,276,032 of record OW388147.1, read on the forward strand.
AATTATTTACCTTTGCCTTTATCTTGTCGAATTTACTTTTTTTTTTCATAGAATGCGGCCCTATTTACATTGCGTAAATCGTCATGAAATTATTTCTTTCCTAGTGTTCCCGTGGCGCTGTTGCCAAGAAAAAAAAAGAATTTTATCACAAGTTAATTTATAGAGGGGTCCAAAATTCGTCACAAACCTTTTTTTTATTATCATCTTAAAATAGTCTTGTGCTTGACCACAACTTACCTGATGTGAAGCAGTGATTCTACGATGGAACCCGCTTACCCAGTAAATACCGATTCGCTCGTGACTTGAAGACCGGCAGATTATAGCAATCGAGAAACATAGATGCCGGCAGCGAACCCCACAACCCGGCAGCTCGCACAGTTAAAGTGGAAACAAAGCGCTTTGTGCATACCACTAGAATTTCCACCATATAACGGCGGCGCACAGCCACACCTCCAATTGTCCAGTGGAAGAACGGGGATGGGGGAATAAGATTGTTTAATCCCAATGCACACTTTCCGAAGTGAGTCCGGTAAAAGACCGAAAGACCACCAACCATGCGGCGATGCTCGAGGCTTTGCAATTTAGCCTTGACGAGGGATTCGTTTCTAATAAGCCTCTTGGCTCGCCTTTCTATAGACTCCAATGCCTTGAGTTGGTATTTAGCTGACCCATCCTTAAGATGCGAGCAGTACTCTATGCATGAGCGAACTTGTGCTTGATATAGCTTGAGCATCTGTTTTGGCGTGAAGTACTGACGTATTCGCGAGGACACCTAGCTTTTTGGTAGCGAGTTGAGCCATGGGCTCAATGTACGGGCCAATTAAAGGTCGAAGTCATATTAACGCCAAGAAGCTCAAGGTGGACTGTAATAGGCACGGATACACCTTGAAAAGTAAGAGCCAATTGAAATGGCATTATTTTTTTTTAGCAGAGAATAGACACGCCTGGGTTTTAGCAGCATTAAACTTGACTAGTTTGGCGTCACCCCAATCGGAAACCGCTTTAAGAGACAAGTTTAAGCGCTCAACCATGGCCTCCCAAAGAGACTAGATATTAGCAGTCTAACTGTCTGAAGTGTGCAACTAAGCCTATAAACTGTCTTAGCTTAGCTATAGTGAAAAGTTAAATTACCCAGTGAAATAATATTTGCACGCAACTCATCTACACGCTCACGATCGTTTTTCTTTCTTCCGCACTAAAACGATACGGTCATTTTTGAGCAACCAAATAAGGTTCAACTAAGCGAAAAAAACAAGCTCACCTATAGTTACGCATGTTAGCGACATACCAGTTATTAAATAATCTAAATAACGAGACAAAACATAGACAATAGCCGATTTTTGTTCTAGCGAAACGTGATTGTCAACAACGGTAAAACAATTTATCGAGGGTAAATCATAATTATTAAACAGTTCGGTGGTACTCACTGATAATTGTACTTTTCAAACTGAGAACTCTTCAAATTTTAAAATGAGTCGCGGTCATACTACCAATAAAACCTTGCAACAATACTTCGCGGCCTAATATCACATTACTTCGTAAAAAAATCACTACATCAGGCATAACGTACAATAAAATCTCGATTAAATTATCGATTTCAACAAAACAAATAATTTAAACAATGCCAAGTATGCTTAACTGACCCTTTAAGGTTACAACATTTGTACTCTTTTACCAATATGTTTACTCTTTTTAACGAGTGAACACTCGGCACCGTAATCTTAATAGAAAAAGAACGACTGACCTTGATGTTTAAAAGTTCATCCCGGTGGATCAACCACCCACACGTCGCCCCTCACGTGTCGCTTGCTGCGTGAAACCTCGACACCTCCACTTCCATTAGGGCACCGGGTAGAGATGTGTCCTTTTGTTCACGTCGCCAGCTGTCACCACTCCCGTCATTTTATTTTTCACGGCGTTGCGTAGTTTTAGTTAGGTGATCGTTTTTGTCCGGATGCCACTTCTGATTTCGGTGCAGGGGGCCGATCAGAGGGATGGTCATCGCCAGAAAACTTATTGAGTGGGTGTGGTAACGAGCAGAAAACCAAATAATTTAATCACACTATTACTTTGTTACGAAATGTAAAAAAAAAAATAATACAACGAGTGGTAAGACAGTTCCTAGACCGATGTTGGTCGCACGGACGTCTGTAGAGAACTGCGGCACACAGTTCGTGTAGTGACAATCCCCACTCGTCGCCCGTGCGGACCTCAGGCTAGACTCTGTCGAGCGTGTCGACCCGACGCGCTGCCGCCTCGCTGTCAAGTATGCTACCGTACTAATGACTTCTCCGACATATATATATATATATATATATATAGTAGGAAGTAGGATTTCTTCTTTTTCTTTCTCTTTGTTTTGTAATCATTTGATTTTGTGTGTCCTGTCTTTGTCAAATATGTAAATGTTTTTTCTTTCTTTTCTTTTCTTTCTTTCTTACTTAGATAACCGTTTAAAATTTTTTTTGGTATAGTCAATACAAAGGAAATTAACTAAAATTGGATGGGTTTATCTTGATTTTCTGTAGCCACCTACAAACCTCATCAGCAGACCGGCGCCGAAGGTACGCAAGAAAATTCGGTACTAAGGGGATTCCAACATTAGGGAGTGTTCCTAGCCTCCAAGACTTTTACTAAGGTTTATTTTTGTTATTACGACGAAATTAATAAATGACAGAAAATGCTAAACGCGCTTAACTTCACAAGAGAGCATAGCGTCTCGCAAGTATGACTCGGTCTAAACCGTAGTTTTAGTTCCAGTGACCGTTATGAAATAAATTGCCAACTAAGCTGGTTTCCAACAATAGATAGCTTCCAACTAAAAATAAAAGAGAAAACCATCAAGCATGTTGCAAATACGTGAAAAGGAGAAGATTTACTGAAAGCATAACATCCGAACAGTCGGAAAATAAATATAAAACTACATAGGAAAACATGGAAGAATCCAAATTTGAAGACTCACGAAGACAAACTAATCGAACGGGAACAGGTCGAAATCGAAGTAGAATAAAAAATTGTCAGAGAATTCTACCTTAATATTCCAGTATTACTAAGATATCCTCTATCGCTTTGAACCTAAATAAGTCATCGTAGTAATCACTACATATCCTAAACCAATATTTATCGCCGAATTTTGGAGATAGGAATACCTACAATAATATTATTTCTAGCAATAAGTTGCGAACCGTTTGAATTTTCATTATAAGGGCGAATTCTCAGAATGGAGAATTTAAAATCAATTTTGTAGTAGTGTGGAAGGAAGTGAAATAAAATAAGATGACCAAAAAGTATTTTATGAACTGCTAAAAATAGAATGTAAAAAAATATCTAATATCTAACTTCAAGATAATCTTTAGGGTGTGCTCCCTAGTATAAATTTCAATCTTCACGGTTTCACGGCTTTCCTGTTTCAGCAAAGGACTACAAATTTTGACCGATCGACCGATTAGGTAATATAGGTACCTACTACGAGTATTTAGGTCACACTGAAAGTTTCTGGATTCTGATAAAAAAGACTAGATAAGATGTTTATGATTAATTTATTGTTTTTCAAAGTATTTCCCCCCACTATTTACAATTTTTTCATTCCACCAACCAACATTGTGTTTAGCAGTGGGTCCAATCTTCAGCTGAGACCTCTTCAACGGCTTCCTGAAATGCATTCACCGCAGTTTCTGGGCTTGAGTATCATAAAGTTTTAAGTTTATCTTTTATTTTTGGGAATAAAAAGAAGCCGCAAGGTGCGAGGTCTGGATGCGTCATGAGTTCCACATCTGAAGCCTTCAAATACGCATTCGTTCTCTAAGCGGAATGTGCGGAGGAGTCATCGTGGTGAAGGATGATATGACTGCGAGGACGCTTTGTCTTAGACACTGCAGTCACTGTTCTTTGATTTTCAAGCGAAACTGTTACATAATTTTCAGTTCTTCCAAAGAAAAACGCAACCATATTATTTTCCAGTGCCCCGACTAACTTTTGTTGGCAACTCTTCAATAGAAAGAACCATTCTGCTGACTGCGTTTTTCTTTCCGGTTCGAAATAATACTTACATCCAGGTTTCGTCACCTGTTACAATAATATAGACAGCCAATGCCTCTTCTCCATTAATATAATTTTTCGGCAACATTAAACTCGGTCGCTTCTAGTATTCCGTTAAATCTTGCGGTATCCATTGAGAGCAAAGCTTCCGAACTTCATTGCTACCTATGCCTATACTGTACGAATTTGCTGACAGGTAATTTCTTTGTCTGCCTCATTTGTTGTACGGTATTGACAATAGATTCAGCAACCGCAGTCCCCGGTAACCTTCGTGTACATCGTCATGGAAATGATCTCGTCTAGGTACCTACGTCTAAATTTTTCGAACAACGAATACCTACACATAGTACGAGATGGGGCTTCATCATTAAACGCAAGTTAAGTCCCTAGCAACACTCTTGTTGACTGAAACCATATCGAAAATCATGTAAAAATCATTGAGCGAAAATTTTCACGAGCTAGTTTCATTTCATTTTTCCATAATAGCGACACAATTCTGAACCCCGCCAAATTGAAAATACAAATGACAGTCTCGTAAATTGAAAAGTATTTTTTTCATATAGTCTACCTATATAAAAAAAATACTTTTCAATTTACGAGACTGTCCATTTTCAAATTCTATTATTGTGTAAGTGGCCAGTTCCTGAAACTTTCAGAATACCCTACGTATAATAATAGAGTCTGGTCAGCTTAATGCTCCTGAGTTTCCTCAACAAAATAAGGATTTCATTCCCTAATAAAACGGCTAGGTACCCTATAAAACAGTTATCGCCTTTGCTGACGAGCAGTAGGACAAAAATGACTGACTTTAAAAATTACTGCAACTTAGCATTGTAACGCCCAGGGACAGTTTATTACTGAATTCTAAAAATCTTAAAATGAATATGTGACAATATTGCGCGTTAGTAATAGATGTTTAGAGGTAATCTAAATATTGACGTCACAGATCAAACAGAGAGCTCACCATTACAGATAGGCTGAGCAACTATCAATCACATAATGTGACGTTGTTAGATCAAATTCTATTACGTCATCGTAATACGAAAATGGAAATATTCGGTTTAAGATTAGAAATTATTTCATTTTAGATCTTAAAACGAATATTTCCAATGTCGAAATGAGTAGGTAGTGTATGTACACCGAGTTCCGAACGGCTGCTGCACCAAATTAGATATTATTTTATTGTTAGGACAAGAAATAGGTAAAATAAATTTAATAAATGATAAGTACACCAAAGTTTTTATAGGATACCTACACTACATTAAGCTGGGGCGGGCAAATATGTAGTAATAAAAGCTAAGGGCGCCTAATTTGTTTACCTACTTGATGGTTGTAACATTCAGTTCATATTGAACTAGAGAAAAATAAAACAATATAGTTAGAACATAACCTAAAACCAGACATAGTAATAACTAAGTAACAATAACACCGAGTTATTAAGTTATTCAATTATAGTATAGTAACTAGTTCTGTTAGATCTAAATGAAAACAACTTCGGCCCTTCCCACACAATAAAGTAAAGAAAAAAATATTTTCTAACTTTTTCCTAATATTTATCAAAACTAATATTTTCAGTTGAAATCAACGAACAGTATTGTTTTCTGACAAAATAACGGAATAAAATTCAACCATTACCTATTCTTTACAGAGAACACGCTCCGCTAGCGGAATTTCTGGAATTAATGCTACCAAAATAAAGGCGCTTTTGTTAAAAACAACATGTTCTCAAGACCGAGTTCTGTACCTCTAAAAATAAAGGAAACCTATTTCGCATTAATTATTTGATCTACTTATTGGATAACATTGAAAAAAAAATCGAAATACGTATCCAAACAGCCCTGTGCTGTGAATAGAGATTAACGACTAACCTCCGGCAAATTATAGCAAGGCAAATTATACTATTTGATTGTGAGTATTTGTATTATATCTGTGTAAGTTAGTCTCTTAAATAAAATAAAGGAAGAAATTACATACACAATCTTTTTTTACAGCTTAAATGATAGTTTTAAACTACATAATTGCTTTACAACAGGCAAGTTGTGGTCAAGCGCACTACGCAGACCTATTATAGGGTAAAAAAGCTAGGTCTTAAGAAATTTTACTTAGTCACTTGAAAATCATTAATTCTTTTCTAGTTGATATAGAGAATAGATTTATTTTTAAAGATCTTCTGTGGTTATAGTCCGAGTTCTTGTAACTTTTATTTATTATAGCACGTACATAATGTTTTATATTAAAAACTACAAAACATTATGTACGTAAGAGAAAGAAAAAATACATTACAACCGCACATAGAACCTCTACCTTCTTTTTCAAAAGTCGGTTAATAATATCATTGTAATCATCATGTAAATGTAGCCAATTAATTTATCAAACTATAATACCCATAAATCCTTTTCTTTAATTTTTTTTGTCGAACCAATGATTAAAATTACAGTCAAGCAAGATGCTTTGAAAGTTTTCTACCAATAAATTCATTTCATACTTCATAACGATGTGTCATAAAAATACCGTATTTTCGATCGTGAACTGTAATAGGTCGTTATTCTTGTCAGCCACACCTTTGATTGCTTGGTTTCTATTCAAGATACCGAAATTTATACTCATAAAATATTACGTCAGCTATATCTTATCATTGCATTGTCGATAAGCTGAAGATGAAACGGCAAGCTATTATTTTAGGAGCGGATATTTTGCAATTAGGTAGGTTAAAGATAATTAATTTTACAACAATATACATCCAATCACATCTTGAATTACGTCATTTGCAGCCACTGAAAAAACTTGTGTCTGTAGGTACTTTGTGCAACTTGAATCTCTAAGATCGTGTTTTTAACCCCCTCCCCAGTTTCTACGATTAAATAAATAAATATACCGTGTGGAGTATTGTTTTTAATTGAATTTTATAAGATTTACAAAAGTTCGGGGATAGTATGGGGAAAAAAAGAAAAAATGGCAAAAAAATGTGAATAAACGTTTTTAAATGTAAGAAAGATCTGCCTTCTAAAAGTTGATAAATAATATTTATACATTAATATTAAGTACATCTGTTGTTTGAAATCGTTGCTAACTCGGTAGATTACAAAGTAATTATTATAGGATGAAAACAAAGATTTGTGAGCCGACTTCGATTAGAAAATTTAAATATTATTTTTCTGTTTCTAGAAGGCGTTTCCTTTTTTTATTTTTTATCCTATCCTGTTAAAGTTAAATCCTAGAATACACATCATTCGTAGATGTCATGATTCCTGATGAAGGGTATGATTCCTGGGTAAAAAAATTAAAATTCTATGTAGTCCGTATTGTAGATTATTAAAAAATATTGGACACGAATTTGTTGTAGATAAATACTCAGATAAATCACATCGAAGTTAAGGAGCGAGAATTCATTACGACATAATCACTAAAAACTTCTCCTTGAACGTACGCAAGACACATTGGCTCAATATACAAGCCTTTACATTTCGATTACGTAAAAAAAAGGAAATTACGTGGACAATATTATCGAAAAATCTGCTAATTGACTTATCAGTTGAGAGCCGATTCTCACAGAAACTTCCAAAAGCTCAAGTCCATGTACCAAAGGCTATCCAACAATTAGAAACGTCCCTTTAAAGAATAATCAAAATAATAGCTGAACAGCAGATGTGTTCACATCACACTAATCACATTTACAATTACGCTAATTGTAATGAATGTGTTATAACAATTATAACACAATTATAAATCACGGAAATTCGCATTAATATTTCGGTGTAGTGTACCGTACAACCCGCATCAAACCCCTGTTGGGTCTCAGTTGGTTTACCACCATGTTATTAGATACGCTCATCACGTGCGCCCTAAATGTACCTCCTGCCTTATAGTTCAATGTTGGTAAATTAATATTTACCCATAAGGAAATAAAACGTTTTTCCGCAACAATGGTGAGAAGAAACATAAGGATATTAATAAGTGAATTTCGTTAATAGGTAGGTAATAACATAATTAGAGACCATTGAACGTGGAACTATAATAAAGAACGTACATAATTACCGTTAATAATTTGCGGTAAAGTCTCAAGTATGTGTACCTATGATAATATTGTGTTTTCACGTTCCAAATTAATACCTAAGCTTCCTAGATTACAGAATCATGAGGGCTATAATAACTGAAATACAGAGAAACCTGTCGATAATTAATCTAACCAAAATCTCTGCGACAAACCATAATCAAAGTGCCTCCCTTACAATACATTATTTTCCTGGGGCAATACATTAAACTCTCCTGCTCAATGTAGGTGGTATTTAATTAACAAACATCTGTACCTAAGTTACTAGGAAGAGATTACATTACAGCATTTTTTTTAATACACGAATCGAATCGAACGAGTCTACTTATCTCTAACATATAAATTCCCTTGTCCTAAATGACTAATTGACAGACGGATCAACATACAGCCTAAACCGCTGATTGTTGAAACTTAAAACTTGGGCGGTGTGTTCTTTGTATAACGTAGGCGTTCGTTAAGGGATTTTTGAAAATTTGTACTCTAAAGAGATGAAAAGTTTCTATGGGACTAAGCGATTCCTTGTCCAATTCACTTTAAATTTTGCTTACATACATTAATTGATATGCTTCAAAGTTGATATCAATACTCCATCGTGCTTTTGATCCACATTACATTTTATTATTATAACACATGATGGGAGCAGAGTTAGATAACATCAATAGGGAATTAATAAACCTTACTAATTTACCAAAACTGGGGATCGGGTAGGTATGCCTTTTCAGTCCGCTTTCATATTTGATGCACGGCACAGAAACACGATGGATTTAATTTGATTAAATTGGTAAAGAAATTTTGCGTGATGTTACAAGCAATTAGGATGAATTTGTTATTGTCTCATGAACGTCAAGGCAAGAGTATATATTAGATACTAGTTTTCCGCCCGCGGCTTCGCCCGCGGATGTCGGTTATCGCGCTAAACCATTAATCTCTTTTTCGCAGTCGGATAAAACTATCTTTTCCCGGGTCTCGAACTATCTCCATACAAAATCAGTTCAGTAGTGTAGGCGTGTAAGCAAAATTTTGAAATCGGCAAGCCTCCATAGGCATATCGATAAATCTATAGGGGTTTCTTAAAAAATACTACGGCTCTTAGACCATATTGTAAGTTTTTCATTTAATATCCAAGAACAAATAAAATTTAAATTTCGAATTCTAATAATCGGACTGAGTTATCAAACGTCATTGTGTCAAAATAAAAAGTAATTTAGCTAAAAAGCACGAAGGAGTATTGATATCAACTTCAAAGAAAATCTCCCTCAGAATAATTTCTCAGGCTTCACTCGCGTAGTATTAGGATAAAGATAAAAAAAATAAAAAAAATAAAAAACACGTGTATCATTATTTGTTTTAATCTATATTTATACCGAATTTGAAGTTAATCGGACCAAGGACTAAACAGTTCTGGAATATTAAATTTTTCCAAAAAAGTTAATTTTACACTCCCCCTGGGGGTAGTTTTGGAAAAATAAAAAACACGTGTTTTATGATTTCTTTTAAGGTACATGTGTGCCGAATTTGGAGTGAATCGGACTTGAGACTAAACAGATCCAGAGAAACTTTAATATTTACCAATAAAACTCATTTTCCAAACCCCATGGGGGTAATTATGGAAAAATAAAAAACCCGTATCTCATTATTTGTCATAAGGTTTATGTGTACCGAATTTTAAGTGAATAGGACCAAGGAATAAAAAGTTGCATACAAACTTCACCCCTCTATTTAACCCTCTTAGGGGATGATTTTTGGAAATATTATTAGCCTATGTCCTATTCTAGGGTATACACTACCTACGTTTCAAATTTTATTAACATTGGTTGAGCGGTTATGGAGATACGCGGTAACAAACCTTCACACACACACACACACACACACACACTTTCGCATTTATAATATTAGTAGGATGTTACTACATTCAGCTTGGCGGTTTCTTTATCATTATAAAATTATTACCGTAAATACCATTTAAAAATCATAATAGAACCATATGCGACTAATACGTGGACGAAGTCGTGGGCAAAAGTTAGTATCTTACTAAAAGAAAAAGGTGATTGACGGACCATTTGAATGCACAAAAGAAACTACAAAACGATTTCAATGGAATCTCGCATACAAGATAGTATTGATGTAGGTAGGTTAAGGAAAAGAAAGGATTGGAGAATATTCCACCACACAACGGTAGAATTAGAATAAGCCAAAATCTTACAGTCCACGCGGGCGAAGCTGCTGGTAGAAACCTAGATCGGCATTAGATTCATCTTCCTGAATTATTACTTCTTTTAAACGACACCTACACTGAACTATTTGTACGGTTCACAGCTATATTTCATCTCGCCAACGAAATTACAAACAAATTACTCATGATTTTGAATAAGTACCCGCATAAAACATTTTCGTACAAATTATAAGTCCACTTTAAAATTCTCGGGCAGTCTAGCCTAGACAAATAGCGTATGATTCATCGTCTTGAACACTCCTCGTCATTCGTACATTATGAAACAATGCAGCGGCAGTACACCATGTATGTACCTATTTCACATCCGTACATAGATCGTACCTATCACCAGGAAAAATTATGGTATTTTGAAATTGTCACTAAATGAGGATAAGTAAGAAAAAATGTAACAGTAATTTTAATTATGACCATGTGTTAGGGCGTTATCGTTGTATTGTAAACTGTAATAATTGTTCATGGTCACAGAAAGAATGCGTGTACGAGACACTAACTGGGTCTCACAGTTGCGTAACATAAGCAATACGTTTGTACCAATATAAATATTATCTACGCTAGTTGCAAATGTTTGTACAATTACTTTATCACATGTTGCTATAACAACACGACGAGCCACATCGGTGTTCTGTGTCTACAATCTGTATGAGTCACTAATTTAATACGGCCATACACATGGCGAACTTCCGTAAACGACGCACAGTGGTCCCTAAACGTCGCCAACGCCCACTATACATAACTGTCTAAATTTTTAACCACAGCTTAATTCACTATAGTATCAGAGCGACCTCGTTATCAACGTATAAATACTACCATCAAATTCCATTAGAGGAAAACGGTATACATACAATATTTATTAGCTATTATTAATTAAATGTCACTCGTTAGCCTGGAATCCAACAGACGTCTATTTGAAAGGGAACAAAAGCCAAGCCGTAGCCGTATCATGGGACTTAATAGCAGCTCATCAGTGTTCAAACGGCGACATTACCTGCCAACGCTAGCTTAGCGAACGACGGACATGACGATGACGCGCTCTTAGTTTAATTACGGCTACTAATAATTGTTGATGGTACCAAAACATATTGCCATCAAGCAACAATTCCAATAACTGTTGTATTCATTTGATAATGCTTTACAAGCATGGAAAATAATTGAATATAACTATATCTTGTGCATGGTGAGTGTCGAAACTTCCAAAAGGTGGAATAATTTCAGCTTACTTAAAAACGAGTAGATCCTAATGAAATATTTATGTAAGTCGTTCAATATTATACGGAGACCGAGGATCTCGAAGATAGTTGAGCGTAAAAAGATCGTTTGACCTATTGACTGCCCATCGCCTTACTTGTTAACCTTCATTAAGCTGCTTCACTGGTATAATGTAAACATTATCGCCAAGCAAGAATACTCAGCAAGTAGTTGGAAAGGAGTTTGGACTACGAAGCCAGCTAAATTTGAATACACTTGCCTCTACCATATAAATCGCTAAAAATTACCATACTAATTAGGTAGTTACGTAGATGAGAATGTCTTTATTTAAGTTTTAGTCATTTCAAGGTCGTGTTGCAACTTACCATGTGATATCGAAGGTAACAGAGTGACAAATGAACGACTCCAGCGAGTTTATGCATCACTTCACACCGCCGGGACCTTGGCTAGCTAGAGTTCAGTACCGGTACGTCAGGGGAGCACTCTCGCGGAATAATTTGTGCACTCGCCAGTACAAGATGGTAACCACAAAGCAGGATTCACACATCCGTTTCATCAAGCTGACTGGCACGTTTTATATAACATAACTTCACACTTATAATTACCCGAAGGAGTAGGCAAAGGTAGATACTACCAACATTCCGTCAGTTATGTTTATTGTTCAGTATTGTTATACTGGGGGCCAACCAACTGCCATTGCTTCGCTCGTAGCAACCAGTGTTGAAGAGAATCGTGCAAACCGCCGCCGCGTCCGTAGGACTTCGACACAGCAGCTTAACAAAACGACTGTAATATTTTGACTAGAGAAAAACGTGATCGACAGCTTAAATGTACCAAACAAATTTTCTTAAAGATTTATAATTTTTTTTTTTATCAACAGTCTTTGTTCATCAAGCAAGTAAAGTTGACGGAAAGTTTACAAAGATATTAATATAATCGTCTGGTCTCTAGTCTAGACCCATTAAATAAACCACATCTTAAAAACTGTACGAGACTCAATGAGAGTTCATCAAATGAGACAAGTTACAAAGAATTGAAAAGTAATCTAAGTTTACGTGTCGAGTTTGTTTGAGAAAAGAAAGCTATCAAATCGTAGGCGACAACGTTTAGACAAAGTTTGTTACTTCAAGTTTCAAGAATCGCCATTTCGTGAATATTTGACTGCCTGTGACTTTGGGTACTTACTGAAAATCTTCTAACCTCAAGATTAATTGTATATTAATATGATTTGGTGTATATTTTTAACCGACTTATTAGGCGGAGGTTATATGTTCCACTGTAAGTATTATTGTTTGGAACGTTGTTTTACGCGTCTTATAGTAGAGCGAGCTTGCAGAATTTATTTTCTTTCTCCCTGTACTGTTTTTTCTATTAAACTTGTAAAAGAGTGTGCGTTTGAGTATTGAGAGCAGCGAGCGAGCAGCAAGCATTGTGTGCTCGGTCAGCTGTAAAACATTAATTCATAACTCTATTGTTTAATACGAGTAATATACACCTATTATAGATTGTGACATTAACAATATGCAATTTTAGGAACTTCGTAGGTAGGTCTGGTACGTAGGAATCCCCCAACCGCACAGCATTTTTTTTTCTGATTAGTTAAGCCCATTCTTTGATTCAATTTTGTCTACACCCATACAAAATACCAAAATCGAATTCATTATTTGAACACGATTGCTGTGGGGGAGTGACAGAGGCGATGGACGTGACTGGAATAACCAACATTTTGAAGTGTTATCCATCGATGTCCTCATGATCTCTGGATATATTTCTGGAAATAGACATCTACGAATGATCCGCCATTTTCGTTTGTTGAGCGGCTGTTTGATTGATTAATGTAAGAATAGTGTGCAGACAACTGTTGGGAGAATTTTTGGAATTGATTCACAAATGGTATATAGACTATCTCTGGTCTGTTACAGGGTTGGACTGTTGTGGAAACAATGGCTAAGACAGGGTTGATTTCACTATTTGTTGCTTTAGTGAAAACTGAGGATCTCTACCTATTCACGAAATAGGTAGAGCTGGCTAACAGAGAGACGAGCGGACACGACGGAAAGTGGAGGTTTGGTAATAGTGTCCTATTGCTTTGACATTTGACACCCTGTGGGTACACGAAACGAGAGGGAAAAGACGTCACGTGTTCGATTTATGCTAATCCTCTCGCGCGAAACAAAGTGACACGATCGGTCTCACGATCAGAGTTCTATCTTTATGTTGAAGCCGTACGACAAAACGTTATTAACGAACGATCGATCATGGGAACTCCGCTGTTCAATGCCTACTACCGGACGCCGCGCCTTCACTTCAAGTGCAACTGATCTCGTTGCATCATTAGCCTTATCATAAACTAATATTATAAAGCTAATGAATTTGTTTGTTTGAACGCGCTAATCTCAGCAAAAACTGGTCCGATTAAAAAAAATCTTGCACTGTTAGATAGCCCATTTATTGAGGATGGCTATATACTACTTTTTATCCCACTGCTGGGCATGATATGTAATACAAGCGGCTGTAGCCGCGGCGGAAAGCTTATACATAAATCTGATTGAAATACCAAAGATTTCTTTGGGTCTATCTTAGCAAACAGCTGCTGAGGTAAATGCGTTTAAAAACATAAGACTCAAAATTTATATTTTATAAAGGTTACAATGTCAGATCAACAACAATAAATGCAAATTAAATGGAAATCTAGCTAGCTCTGTTATCAGATAGATCTATTTTCAGTCCATTCACATTCAATATACATATGTATTAGGTACCTACAAAAGTAATCTATACAGGTTCACCACAATATTGTGAATGAGAAAAATATTTTTTTTCTGATAAGTACCTATCTCCACACTAAACTTATACTGATATTTTAAATTTAATTTATATTATCTTGTTTATTAACTAGTCAGTAAACAAGATAATTTAACCTACATATAGTTATAATAGTCAAAAACATATTATGTTTTAACTTATCAAAATTATTGTAACTAGGTAATACAAATCAATTACCTACATCAACATTTATATTATTGATGGATATTGTTCACAAGAATAATACTTAGAATATGTTCAAAGGTGTGCTTTAGGAAAGGCCTAAATTTACAAATATCACAATGGACTAGAATTTATTTATCATTAATTCTTACATTGCTATTACAGGCTTGAATCTAATGCCACATTTTATTTATTTATTTTATTTATTGGAATCTGCTAGTCATTTCAAGTTATCATTGAAGTAATATGAATTTTCATTTATTTCATTTTCATTTCATTCAGTGATTTTGTTGGAATTTTAAATAACAAAAAATTCATTACAATAAAGTAAAAAAATTTAACTTTTTGCAGAAACATAAGAAAAATTATAGATAACCCATGATAGTTCATCTATAATTATCTTATTTTCACTTCAAAGTGGACCTCTGATGATCAGCAGATTTATGTCTAGTCATTAGACCGGCTAGTAAAAATACTAAGTATAAAATTATATACATCCATATCATCATACATTTCAGCTACAGGAGAAAAATGGTTTAGAGGACCATAAACTATATTTTTAACGCACTTACTTGACTTCACTCATGTCATTAAGTCTTACTTGCAAAGCAGTTTGAGTGCTATGGAATTTGTAGTAGGAAATCACCAGCGAGAACAGAGTAGGCCCTAGAAGGACATGACCATGCCATGCCCTAGGGCTTAGAGCATCCTCTCCCTGCTGTTTCACCCATCTCCCTTGTATACATGTTTTGTCAGTCATCTATCTTCCATCCTCTACACAAGACCCACCTAAGCATACTCGAACAAAATATAATGTCTTAATCTAATCCAGTAATGTAAAGTAAACAGGTAATTCCAAATCTTCAGAGATAACATGAAGCAATATGAAGTCATTTCATGATTCAGTTTATATATTATTTTGGATTGACTTTTCCTGTAACATTTACTAAAAATGTTTAGTAATCCACTGCAGAGTTCAGTCATTTTAGATGCTTGTCTTGATTTTAGATTGTAAGCAAAAAAAATGTTAGCAAGTTTGTGCTAATCTAAGAAAAGGCTTTGCCAATTTTCATGCTATTGTAATTGATCTTTTTATTGATAATTTTATTAGTTTGATTGATTAATTTCAATTAGTGTGAAACTCTAGTCAAAGTTACTCATATCAGACCTAATGGTGATATTACATTTATATGCATGCCTCATTATCAGACATTCTATTCCGAAAACTTGTAGTTATAAATATACTTAAGGCATACAAACCTCCGGTAAACCAAATGAACACAGTGACATGGTACATCCCCACAATCTAATATAAAATTTGACTCATAAGCATTCTTATTTTAAAATAAGAACTATGTTTCCTCAATGCTGTATCATGGAAATAATATTTGCTTACTAAAATATCAAACTTTTACTGATACTAGAGGTTTTAGCTTGATATGCTGGGCAGTACAAGTAGACTGTAAATACCAACTTTAGGGGTGATAAGTTAGATCACACAGTCAGTCAGTGCCGAAAACTAAACAAATGTACTCACACAACCATTCCATAAGCTCCTTCTCCAATATACTGTAAATTAGTGTATCTGGGTCCTACTTCAAACACTTGGCCCCTAATGATCTCCGCGTTGGGATTAGTGCTCGCGGCACCAGCAGCCTCAGCCATCGCAAAGCACTTCCAAGTCACTTAACCACAAATATTTAAAGTACCAATTGCAACAATACACAGTTCAACTTATTATGACACACAGCTGACACTACTGCAGTAATTCCTCAGATACAATTCACAGTTATTATCAATCAAAACAAACCAACAACCGATCTACATCATCCACTATCCGAACAAATCATCCACTTGTCACTCGCTTATCATTATCGTTTGTCTATTTGCCCGACTTTTCATGGACGACACTCCCGTACAGACGCGGTACCGTTAGAAAATGAAATCATTTTTTCATTTTGTGCTCGCCCGCTTGTCGAATGACAAGTTCCAATTTATTCTATTTTCTCTATTTGTAGCATAGAATCTGTCTCTTTCTGTCCAAGTGATTTAAAAGAGATGAAAATAGTGATAGTGAGGTACCTGTTACCAAATATTCATGGGCTTTAAAATACCCATACACGTACGTAATACCTTTAGCTAGAAGGGGAACGTAACAAAATTATAGACCGCGTGTCTTTCTGACACTTGATAATTCTTTTTGACGTTTTTTTTGTGACGTTTACACTCAATTTGTATTTGTGTGTTTTAAGATAAAAAAACTTATTAATAACTAGATAATCTCAGTAAAAAAATAAAGCTTTAAAGAGTATAATAATAATGTTGTACACCTTTATCCAATACAAACTACAACTAACTAGTAAATAAGCATCAAGTGACCTCGTCGCTTCGCGAAGGACTGATATACAAATAAATTAGGTATGTCGGTTTGGTCAGCCAGTACAGTTGGAAATAATTACCGCTCCGCTGTACCAAGTGGTCATTACGGTTCCTCTAATAGTTGGTGCCCAAAGTTTAGCAAGGTATGATATTAAGTGGCTGTCTTAATTTTGTTTGTATGCTTGCACATATTTTTGTTGCCAATTACATTTTTGTTTTAGTAATTTTTACTGATTGGCAAGTCTGAAAAGATAAATCAGTCGAGGAGGGCCTATTATCTGTTTTATTGGTTAATTTATCATATTTAGATATCTAGGCTTGTGAGGTAGGTTCCACATTGTAAAACTATATTTCTATGACATATTTAATTGTTTTTTAATATATCTCTACTTCTACTTAGTGATATATGTTGTACAATTTGTATACTCATAGTTAATGACTGATTTATCTATATATTACCTCTTGCATGTTGTTTTAATTTTTTATTGATTTTTTAAATTTTGTTTTATAAAGGAGTGGACAGGTATCTAGGGAGCCTTTCATTCAATTTAGTGGCGCACTGTTGCAGAGGATTGTTCTTCTTAACATTTGCTAATAACAGTGAGTTGACAATTGATTGAGGGAACATGGCCTTGTCTTGCCATGCTGTGTTGTTTACAAAGTTGTCCATCATTTACAACATCTTCTGGACATATTTACATAAGAAATATCAATAAAAGTAACTGTTGTCCAGGAAACTACATTATTTTATGACATGTAACTTGCTGATAATTTTAAATGAAATTTTATTAAAAGGCTATTGAATCAATGTAAAGTATGGATGACTTTCAGCTATTTGTCAAAGCTTGGTGAAGGTGTTTATTAAAAACAATATAAATTGAAATCAAAATTGAATTAATTTTTGAATACTTAAGAAATTCTTTTTAAAGCATTTGTGATGTATCATATTTCTATATTATATTTATAATATAACAGCATTCACGCCTGTATTGACCAAATGTGTAGGTAGAGATGAGTACCTATCACCTATATGGCATTAGCTATGTCTAGGTTTAAAACATTATAGGAAGTAAGCTTATTGCTATTTATTTATTAATCAGTAAATTATTGTTAGAATAATTATTGTAGCTGTTGTACTATTTATGTTGTACTATTTATTTTTGTAAAGTTTATTTATTTCTTGTGATTTGTTACTAAGTTTTTACTAATCTAATATTCAATGTCTCATTCATCTTGTTACATAATATGTGTGGGAGGCTGGGGAGGACAGTAGGGTTCAGCAGCGTCACAAAGATTCCACCAGAGTTAATTAATAGATTTAAAAAATATTGTCTACATTAATCTACATGATGTTAAAACCTAAATCTGTTGCATGATTAAGAAAGAGATGGCAGATCATACATACATGCAGACATAGATAGTAACAATGTTTTTATACTTTGTAGAGATAATACTATAGATTTCAATATTCTATGATATTATTGATTAATAATAATAATACTAATAACATTTGCACATATACGCACAGCACCATCTAGTCCCAAATTAAATAATTAATTTGCTTGTTTTATGGGTACTATTAACTGATAATATAATACAATAACTGATAATTTTATACATTTTTTTTTGTAAATACATATAATATTACAGATATACATATTACATCCTGACACAGAATACACAGTCATGCTCATCAAAGACGATTGTAGCAATATTGATGGTGTTCTACAGTTTTAGTTAGTTGGTTCTAGAGGATTGTCTAGTGTTGTAGGATGGGTTATATAGATAACTGATATTCCTACCTGAATTTGACATTATAATGGTCATATATATCAACCACACTAGACTTTAATTTTTACAAGTGAATTCAACTTATAACTGTTTCTAGAAATATTTAAAGTATAAATTTACAAATATTCTTATGTTTAACCAGCACAAGTGCATGATGTCTGCGGAGACTCCTTTGCAGACAGCTGATGGCTATCACACACCTGCCTACCTCTCCTGGAGGAAGCTACAGCTCAGCAGAGCTAAGCTCAAAGCTTCCAGTAAAACCTCTGCCCTGCTCTCCGGCTTTGCTATGGCAAGTATTATACAAATACTAGTGCCTGTATTATGAGATTTCTACACTTGCTACCAAGAGTATGGAAATTGTCCTTTTTGTTTGAACTGTTCAGTTGTACTTAAATACAAAAAGAATAGATAGTCTCGATAGCATGTATAGTAAACTTATAATAAGGGCACAGTGCTACATACTGTATTAATTCCTTTAGATTTAATTATTATAGAGAATTTTGGTAAATTTTTAACAGGTAGCGTTGGTAGAGTTGCAACTAAATCCGCCTAATACACCCGTTTCTAATGGTACACAGAGCAAAGATCAGGTTCGTGGGCTAAAGCGTATGCATGTTCATATAATAGTACAGTTTTTGTCGAATCAATGCAGAATGTCATTGTATTACTAGATACTACAGTATTCGTGTAAGTTAAATGCAGAATGCTGACTGTGAGATTTGCCGTAAAATTTACACGTTCAAGCGCGTTTTATGAGTGGCTAAAGCGATTGCGATTCTGTTGAAGGAAAGGGATTTGGATATACGCGTTGTATAATCAATCGCATCCCTTTCTTCCCACGGAAACATTCATAATACGGCAGCTGGTAATCTTTGTGTTTACCTACTTAATATAAAATGCAGTCATTTCCGTTGCGATATCTGTTAGCGATAAATTTAAAAAATACCTAAAGATTTTTGTTTGCGGTTTTCACCAATGACAGTGTGATCCATGAAGTTGCTAGTTTTATACAAATGACAAATCACACACTCAGTACTCTGAGCTGAGGAATGCATTCAGTCGAGGAGAAGAGAGCAGCGCCAGCGAGAGAGAGAGAGAAGAAGAACGTGTAAGAAGCTTCTTTACTTCAACTCAGACGCCTACTGCTTTGAACTCGCACGTATACTGTAGTCAGATTTTCCTTTTCAATATCATCATATTTAACCTTGCCGCATACTGCAAACCTTACGTGGCCTATTTTCTGTATACATAACTATCTACATTTTGTTTGGACTTCCCATATCTCTACTACTTTCCATGCCTCATGATGCTAGCAGTTACCCTCAGATAGAGACTTCGTGGATATCGTGCATGGTCTGTGTGTCCCACCCATATTGTTGCAATTAACCATATCAACCCAGCGTGATAAAGGCTTTTTAATTTACAATCACCTATTTTCATTAATTTCATTTTTATAAATAAGTACCATATTCTTGTTAACAGGTAGCGATGGTAGAAGTGCAGCTGAACCCGCCGCCTTCAGACGTGCCAGAAGGTATGCTCATAGCATTCACTGTGTGCACCACGCTCCTGGTCGCCGTCCACATGCTGGCGCTCATGATCAGCACCTGCATCCTCCCTAACATCGAGGCCATCGGTAACCTCCACAGCATCTCCCTCGTCCACGAGTCACCGCATGAACGACTGCACTGGTACATCGAAGTAGCCTGGGCTTTCTCCACTCTTTTGGGACTAATACTGTTCCTTGTGGAAATAGCAATTCTCTGCTGGGTCAAGTTTTACGATCTCAGTCATACGGCAGCCTGGTCGGCTTGCGTGGTACTTATACCAGTAATGATAGTCTTCCTAGCCTTTGCAGTGCACTTTTATATGTCTTTAGCGAGACACAAATATGAAGTGACAGCTACAGGCATAAAAGAACTAGAATTGCTCAAAGAACAGATCGAGATGGGTGATCACGATGCGCGTATGAATAATTTAACACTTCTAGACCAAAGTCGTATTGTGTGATCGACGTTTGCGTCCTATATCCATTTTGGAATGTTACTATCTTTTGTTTCATATTTAGTTTGATGTGCACCTTAATAGTTTTAATAGGAGGCTCAAATCGTGAGCACCTTCGCATTTCATTATTTGTCTGTCACATAGGATAACTTGATGTTCTGACTACATAGTTAGATGGTAATTCAAAGCCGAATGTGTAGCCACACTAATTTTACACAGGCGTGACAATGATTACTAATTTTACTCGTGGTCACATTGATAAGGCTCACATTTGACGGAATTATTAGAGTGATTGTACTTTATTCGCAAGTTAAGTACTACATACTATGTACTAATTTTCCCATCTATGTAGTACATAGACGGGAAAATTAGTACTTTGAACACTTTGCATCCTTGTTGCATCCTTGCTCAAATAAAGTTGATAGTGTCTGCGATGGATGCCTTCTATTGTAAATTATGTACTTACTACATAAATATACATAATAATGTTTAAATTTAAGATAGTACTTATATAGTTCAAATCAATTATTTGTATATAATAATTATGGCTGTGGTATTAAAATTATTTAAATAATACCTACAATAACAATTATTGATTAATAGTTTCCTGTTTCCAAAAACAAAATTCTTTCTAATCTTTCTAACCTGGTACTTAAGGTATTTAGAGTTAAATTAGCTGTTTATAATGTCTAAAGAATCTCTGTAAATTCAATCAAGTTTCACTTGTATTTGTAATTATTAGTTTATACTGTTTATGTTTTTATTTTACTACTTGTATCCATTAAACATACATACAGTTATGTAATAAGTACGAGCCGGTCATAGTAATCCACGCGTGAGTCGTACCCACTGAACTATAAACTAACGTGCTGTAAATGTCACAAGGTATATAATATTAAGTATGTTAAAACCGCAGACAAGACTTTGTCATTATTAACAGCCTGATAGACATCCAATATAATCACCTAGAGGAAATTCTTCTAAATTCTAATAAATGCAATACCTATCGGTGCAGTAACTTCGTACATACAAAAATAATGAGGATTTAGCCATGTTTACGTACCTGTCCATACAGGTAAAATCTTCTAGCTCTTTCAAGGATAAAATTTAATTTTGAACTGTGTTATAAGTTGTCTGTAAACAAACAATTTAACCATTTTGCTACGAATGACAGTTTAAAGAAATAATTAGTTACATAAGATGTCGTTGCATTGAAGGTACGACTAAATATAATGAGTAAAATACAGATATACCAGTTCTTGTAACTTGTAAGCACACAGTATTTTACTGTATAAAGGTTTCCTGATAATGAAGCACACAGTGCGACATAAAAGTATAGAAAATTAATGACGGTGCCACACGGAATTAAAAAAAATGGTTTCTGAAGTTCCCGAGTTCTATCCTTTTTTGTCGCACCGTACCCAAGTGAAAAGCAATAACTATTGACTGTATTTACTTAATCAAATAAGTACTGTGATAAAATAATGAATGACAATGTAGACCGTTTATATAATTTAGGTGTAAGTAGTTTATTGTTCATATATCACCTGTAGATTTTTATAAGGACAATATACAATGTTGAAATAAACTTAATAAATTTGGTCGATACAATATTGCAGTTTCTTGTCAATGTCTCCTAATTTTTGTCGAAGCCATAACTCGCTTTTCTCCAGAATTAGAGCGGGATCCTGTAGTTGATGCTGTAATAGTAATATTAAATTTTACTAATGATATGGTAAATAATAATTAGACTCATACGGCTGTGTTAACCACAGATAGAAGTAATGTAAGACTATTCGTCACTAATATCCATATCGCTTGATTCATCATCACTGACTGTGCAGCTTGAGGAGTCAGGATCTTGGCGATAGGCGATACGCGAGTTAAACGGTCTATCTATACTACGAATGTTAACAACAAAGAACTTATTATGACGATAATTAGATACATCAATATTAAAATTATTTTTAAACTCACTCACGTCAACCCTATTTAGTGTCCCACTGCTGGGCGCCGGTCTTATATCAACTATCTTACGAGTTGAGACAATTTAGGCCTTAATCCACACACAATGGATGTCACGTGTCCTTGAATTATTAGTTCTTAAACATGCCGTTTCCTCACGATGTTTTCCTTCACCGATACTGAGCAGCGCCGACGAAACAATTCACACAGATGTGTGGGTACGACTGGGAATCGAACCCGCGACCTTATATTTCTAAGGCGAAGCCCGTGCCGCTGCTCAAACGCTTTTAAAATTTAAACTGTCTGACTGTTCTCAACCGGTTACGAGCAAGGTTTTTTCATATTTCAAAGCATCTCAAAATCATATTATGTGAACATTTTGCAAAGTAGTTAAGCGTTTTATTATACAAGAATTTACAAGATACGTATCTAACCGTGAGATCCATAACAATGGTTACAGATATAGATACCCACCTTAACAAGCAGTCTCCTTCAGTTTATTTTATACGCATTATAGGTAGGTAGGTACCTAATAACGTCGCGTCGTTTAAGGCTACACAAACTCGTAAAATATAACAGATTTCGACTAGTAGAAGAGATAGCGCGTTTAATCAATCAAATAAACCTCTTCAGTTTTATTAGTTTATTACACTTAATTACTGCGTAAGTACGCAGCCGCAACCCGCAGATAATATCTTAATTACCTATGTCATTATTAGGTATTGCTCCAAATAAAAGTCAAGCTAAGTAAAATGACGTCTTATTAAAATCACATTGCATTGTAAGGAATGCCCTAGCATCATAAATCAATATAGATAGTATCATCTCATCTTATATAGAAAGGATCCTAATATAAGATCCTTTTGCCCTAGCTATAAATTTTCTACAGCTAGTCGCTACCGTCATAGAAAAATCTAATCTTATTTATCTTGGTTACCGTATCAATACTACCTACACCATTATTATAAACAGCTTTATTTACATGTAGTTACCGTTAGAGACGCTGCTGTAGATTTGATACGAAAACAAATTGTTGAACATTACCTAAAGGTAAGTATTTGATTTCGAAGTGGGTAGGTAAGTACTTACATCAGGTATAGGGTACTCTGTTGGCAATTCGCAGAATTGCCGTATTATGATGTCCGACATCTTAGACCTGATGCACAAGTCTCGAAGCCAGCAGCCCTCTTGCAGTTGACCAGTGTGAAGATGGTAAAACCGACCAAGTCCATTCTTTTGATCTTTATCCCAGTTACCTTCGTAACGATTGCCATTTTCTAAACATAAATAAATACCTGCTAATGTTATACCTAAATCATTCTTAATTTATTATTTTCAGCTTATTAATTAATCATAAGAGTAAACAGCGATAGACAAGCACAGCGGACATTGGTGTATAATAAGGGCACATTTCTTACAAAAGCTATTTCAATTCAGTTGATCACAGATAGTCCGCAAATGGCCAAGTCTACAGTGCATAGGTACTTAGGTAGGTACTAGATAGGTAATCTAACCCACAATCTTCCTGTCTACCTACAAGCTATCTGGGACCCAGAGCGCGACGTGTTAGTGCCGTGTCTAAATTCAGCGGTAATAACGAGCAAACACAAATTAAAGAGAACTCACTTTGGACAAACATACCGATTCCATCTTTCTTGTTCTTGCCCCAGTATCCCACATAGTAAGTCCCATCCTTGTACCACATTTTGCCAAATCCGTGCATCTTCCCTTTATCCCAGTATCCAAAGTATACATCGCCATTAGGGTAGTACCTCCAACCGATACCTTCGGGTTTACCGCGGACCCAGTCACCGCGATACTCAAGCTCGAACGTACCATTAGGTAGACGGTGACTCAACACACCAAAACCATGGCTGGAACAATATTATGTGGATGGGTAGGTAAACCCTCCGCACGCGTTACGTATATGCCGAAAGTATTCCATGAAACTATTGCTGGGATAAAAAATAGTTAACCTTTTGGAATTTTGGGTAATAAGTTCACCCAAATCGGTTCAGTCATTTTGCCGTAAACTAGTAACCACAGATAATATACCTAAGCTAGCATCAAAACATTCATCCATCTGTCCTCATTAACTTTCGCGTTATAAATAAGAAGTAGGTATAGAATATAGAACGAACTAGCTACAGTATAATATGTAGGTACTCGCAGTAGGTACCTATGCCGTTAGGGTCCACTTACCGGAAACCTTTATACCAGTCTCCTTCATACAAATGACCGTTAATCGTCAAGAAATATCCCTTACCTGTAAGATAATAATATCAATTAAAAGAAGTCTGCGGTTTTGTAGACATACTTATGGTGGTAATGATGGCCATACTGCTTTTGGGTGGTCGCCATAGGGGCGTTGCTGGGTTTCGTTTTAGGTACCCTTAGAGTCGGCGCAGGCGATTAGTGAACACCTAATAGAACGAATTATTATCAGTGCCGCAATTTTGGGTTTTGTAGAGGACAGTAGCTATCTATAGAGTAGGCATGTGTAACTACTTTTTGATTGAAAATCAGTGCAGCGCCTCTAGCGGTAAACATATACAACTAAAATGTTCGTACGTGCACGTTAATACTTCCTGGAACTCGAGCAAGTAAAGTTATACATGAGGGGACTTATGGTAAACTCCAAATAGTGGAACGGGTGCTGTGTAGGTAGAGCGCGCTCTATCCTGATTTACCTAGTTCCGGAACCGGTCTTACTGCCTACATACATTTACATACAGAGGGTGTTAAAGAGTAAACCCACCTTCTTTCAAATCTTTCTTCCAATCACCGATGTAACGGTCGAATCTAGAAGTGAATATAGCGTGGTGGACACCATTCTTCACAGACTTCTTATCAGCTAAAATCTGGAGAGGTGTAAACTCCCGGGGTTTCCGATAGAACGGCATTAGGTACACAAACTACTAAGAGGTAATTATAAAACTACATAGAAAGTTCATTAATGTTTTGACATTTGTAAATAAACAAAATAGTAATAGATTTTAGTTAGTGTTTAAAAAACCTCCGTGCAGTCTATGATTAAGTAAATTTAAAAAGTAGGGTTAAGCGTAAGCGGTTATAAGCTCTATGAAGTGGGGTTAACCGAGTTGCCAAAATCAAAGTAGAAGTCAAAGTTCCCGTTAATCGGGGTAACCGCTAGGTTCTCTTAGTAGTTTGTGATCGGGGTACATTGATAGGCGGCGGTCAGTGGTTTCCCCATACAAAAAGAGCGAAAAAAGTAGAACAGGATAAGCATCTTTTCGCATCTACGATACTTTTCGCTCTTTTTGTATGGGCAAACCGCTGAACTCCATCGATTTAAGTATCTCAACCGTTAATAAATTCACGTAGGTCAAAAAGGGTATGTTTAGGTTGACTTGTTTTAAATCTTATTTCTCATTAGTTTTTATATTCGAATTACTTTTGATCTTGAATTTTTAGGTAAAAACTGAGACTACCTTTCAAACAACTTGCGGCTCAACACCTTACCCGCTCTTTTTATACTGATAAGCAAAACAGAGGCAAAGAACACAACCACAGAGTAAGTTAGAATATGTATTTTACTGAAGTTTATGTTCAGTATACTGTTTTACCTATAACTTCAAGGTTCAAAGCTCATATTAAGAGTCTTAGTACACTAGCACGCTCTTATCGCAATCTATTCATAAAAAACACAGAATAAAACTTAACTATCTATTAGGTACATAATTACAACAGCATTCTAAACATTAAGCTTGACCGTGCGCCTTCTTCAACCCACGGCTGAGTTCTATCAACTGCTGATAATGTTCTCTGTAACCTTGCAGTGCCAGTTCTTGTTGACTTTTCATCGCTGATGTGCTAGTTATGTACTTTTCTATACATTCAACACATTTGGTGTCCAGTTGTATGTCGTCTTCTGATAGGCGTTCAGGTTTAGTAAGTTGGATTGGTGTGGGAAGGATCTGCAACAAAATTGGGGTAAAAAATTACTGATATAAATTAATATTACTCTTATAATAAAAAGAAAAAGAAAAGAGAAGCAAATTAACAGTCTAACATAGTAAACAGAACAAGGAAAGAGACCAGATACAGGCGAATATCAGTTGTTCACAACTGCTTGTCTGTTTAATAATAATAATAATATAACCAAATTCCACACGGACGTTATGGTTTTAACAGTCTTTTTAATGTACCCCTTTACGGCGCAGAATTATAAAATCCGTTTGAATCGCTATAAAACATTTCAGTAGTGAGCCCAAGCACAGAGGCCCAACCGCCCGACCCTTTGGAAGATTCTGATGATCTGTGGTAGTAACTAATACACTAAATAAAACTAGTTTTTTATGGGTAGATACAGTACAGAATGTATGCTAGTCATAAGTCGTCATCAGTAAGTAGCTTGTTTGTAGATGCTCTAAAGGGGAACTAACCTCTAACACAAGGGTGCGCGCTACATCTCCATCAGAGATATCACCCAGTATATCTTGTCTCAACGCTACTAAAAGCACCGCCTCCCTGACAGCGCCGTTCTGAAGCAGTTCCAGCATCAAGTTGTCTACAGCCTTGTGCCAGGTCAGGTAGAACACGAGAGGACCAAAATGCCTTGTAGATCTGAAAACAAAATCATATTTTTTTGTAGATTTAAAATAGATGAAGGCTACATAAAGTCAGTGTAGGTTTTAAACCAATGAGTTCTAAAATATTCAAGATGGTTTTGTTTTACATAACAAACTTAGCAGGTATTTGTTTATGAAATAATATAGATATTGTGCAATAGAGGCTTAAAGGAAAAAGCGCATGACACTGCGAGATTCTTTTTGATAACGAGTGGCAGGCCTTTTGTCAAAATCTTTGCATATAGGACACTGAAAACAGCTAGACAAAATTACTTACACATTAAAATATTACCAGCGCCGCGACCCTGGCTTAGCATGGATGCAATAGTATGATGATTTTCAGACTTAAAAACTGTATTTTCAATTAATTTTGATATTGTTTTCTCAACATGAAAATGGGTTCAATAGTTTTTGAGATCTTTGCAAACATACAAATATATTATCAAGGGCTGAAGCTTTTATTTTATAATATATATTTTACTAGCTTCCGCCCACGGATTCGCCCGCGAAATTGGTCTCACCAATCTTGTTTCTCCATACAAATTTTGGAACACCGTTTCACCCCCTTAAAGGGTGAGTTTTGAAAAATCCTTTTTTAGTGCACCCCTAGACCCCATAAGGAACCTATGTGCCAAATTTAGAGTCTTCAGACCCAGTGGTTTGGGCTCTGCGTTGATATGTCAGTCAGTTTCTTCTTTTATATATTTAGATAATATGGATTTAAAAACCTTATTATTAACATTTACCTTAACAAGTCAAACTTGGTATTAGTATCCACATGCTGGTAAGTAATACTGGAGATTCTCTGGTAGGAAGGCTCATCAGGTTCATACTGTAGGCACGCTCTGTCTAGTATGAACTCGTATTGTTCTCTATCAAGTAAACTGTTGAATCTTTTAGGATCCGCGAACATTACTGGTTCTTTTATCTTACGCCCGTGTATCGGGAAGTACACCTGAAAGTTTGTTATTCTAAGACATTAAAATATTAATTAAATGCTTTGTAAGCAAACACTACCACTTAGAATACGTATCTACTCTTTATCTTAATATGTGCTATAGGTGGGCGGAAGCTAACAGCTGTTACAACCGAAATATTCAGGACTCTTGTATGTATTTTAGCTAAGTAATTTGGGTCCTTTGACGAATGTACTAGGGTATCTAGGCCGCAGAATTGGCAAATAAGGACTAGCCAGATAGGGGTGTGCTGCACTGAGCAGCATACATAAAAATACTTTTGGACATTTTACCTGTTTGTAGTATGTGTTAATAGAAATGTATGAAAGTGGCTCTTTGTTATGCTATATGAGCTGATGCAGCACACCCTAATCTGTGCCAGCATTTAAAAGTAGTTAGGGGACACACTCCCAGTTGTGTCTTCCCCTATTTTATTTGTTGAGACTTTATGTGTATGTGGCATGAATAAAATATAATATGTAACTTGCAATAAGATTTTATCATGCAGTATTCACTATTTCAAGTTTATCTTACTAATAAGTTTTAAATGCTCAGGAATAATAGCAAATTATTGAAATTTTTTTAAAAATTTATAAATAAAAATTTACCTGATTCAATCTTTTCCTTATATCATGGTCACAAGATTGAAGTGTACCATCAGGATCTCTGAAAAGAAAACAAAAGATACTCAGTGGTGATAAAGCATGCTTGGTTTCAAAGAGAAGTAAAAAATTATTTTATACACACAAATAAACAATGGCAATCAAAATGTTAACATTTGATTAAGAAAACGTAATTATGAAATCTTCTGTGTACAGTAACAAATGATTATGGACAGATCATATGTTTGGTTCATAGAAACGTACTGTACAGATAGCATATTTACTGATACATGTTTAATGCAGATTATTGCTTAACTATAGTAGCAATAAAAAAAAATACTCTGGTGATGATGATTCTTCGAATCTTATATCTTTAAATGAGCAATTCTTGTATATATATAATTGGAATCTCGGAATCGGCTCCAACGATTTTCATAAAATTTAGTATATAGGGGGTTTCGGGGGCGATAAATCGATCTAGCTAGGAAACATTTTTAGAAAATGTAATTTAAAAAAAAAAATGAGCAAAGCTTGGTCATCCAGATATTATTATTTATTTATCCAGTTAGAAAAACCAACAGCTATGTAATTAATTGAAAATAAATATCTAAATAAAAAACATTAAGCCAATAATAGGTTTTCACAAATTGCACTTAAGTAAGACTATAAATTTTTCAGAATGCTAGAAATAAATACGAAAAAAATTAAATTAATTGAACACCTTGTGTACTATTCTTTTGTAACATTTGTACATTACACATATTTATTTTATATACCTTTCTATAATAAGCCTGTGTTCATTAGCCACACCGAATGAGATGTCAGTGAACAAATATTTAGCTGTATCATATCCAATCAGTGCTGGGTCTTTGGAGAGGACATCATCTATATGTTGCTGGATCTATTCAAACACAGAAAAGAAAGATTATTAATATTGAAAGTTTATCTAGGTAATGTGTAGTTTTATTGTTAGGTATAGAGATATATTAGCTTTAGGCCTGTTGTTCCACTTGAACGTGGGTTCTTAAAGTTAAATAATAGCCTATTTAAAATTGATCAATTTTTTTTCATACCATGCAATGAATGCTTTTACAGTTTGTAACATATAGTGATGATGTACAACTAAGTAAAAACTAGACTAAGTATATTCAGTATAAACTATTTACGTAATCGACTATTTGTTACAGTACATGTTTTAATATTTATAATAATAATATTGTGTTTAAGCAACTTCTGTGTCGGATAGTAAAAAATAAACATTTCTTAAAAGTAACTAACTAACCTTCACAACAGGAGGCATTTGTAATAACCTATTGGCCCTTCTATTTGCTTTAGCCATTTCCTCTTCTAATTCTTCATCAGTCAAAAACTTATACTTAGGTGTCTTTAAAACATCCAACCCTTGATTTGTTCTTTTCCGAAATACTTTTTCAAAGTTCGGCCGAGTTAAACGTTTTAACAGAACTTGTACATTCGAAGAAAAGAACTTTGGAGCTGGATCCTGCTCACCATCTATTGCAGATAAATTTGAATTAAAAGGAAGGTGTGTTTAAATTAAAAATTTCAGCAATCAATACTTACCGTACAGGGAAGGGACTATGCTTAATTTTCGAGATGAAATAAAAAGTATTTGTGCATCACTGAATATTTTAGAATTATGAAGTAGTTTGCGAATTAGAAGCGACATTGTTATTACGGTTTTAAATAATAAATAAACCAATAATTGCCCCTTAGCCTACCACATAGGTTAGGTTTATTTGTCAACTCAACTGAATTGAATTGAATGTCATGTCATTGTCATCTATACGTCAAATGGAACGGATCGTGATGTAATGGAAACAATGAAATGGTCTTTTTGGTTAGTGCTCTAGCGGTAATATTACATAAATCATTTGCAGTTTTCGACTTGATGTTGGCATAATTAAAAGGTCAAGAATTTTTTTTACAAAGTAATTGTCACATTTCCTAAGTGGAAAAACAAATTTGGAAAATACCCAGGTACGTATGTAGCACATAAGTTGAAATTATTCGTTCTTCTTACTTCCTATTTGCTTTTTTTTGCAGCAGTGGAAATTGCAGGGCCTAATTTACTGTCTGTTTGTCTACCTACCTACCTACTGTCAAGTGTCTGACTGCAGCAAGTGTCATTCCTTCTGTTGTCAAAAAATGACAATTCTGCTTATTTTTGAGGTTTTGTTTGAATTATAATTATTTTACCAAAAAAGGTACCTCGTTCAATAATAAGAAACGTGCCTCATTTAACTAAATGCTATCATGTCTAAAAGAAAAGCCAGAGTTAATAATATTATTTATGAATTGGATAATGATGACATCGAACTCAGTAGTGATGACGAGGTGAAAGAACCCAAAATAAATCTCTTAGAAGCTATAGTATGTGAGAATTCTGCTCCAAATAATGATAATTCCAACTTGATAACCGAGGAAACTATTAGTGTTGAAAGTAAATCCGAAGAAGTGGTCGAAATGCCATCACTAGCAATAATTCAGAATGGAGGGAAAACAACCCACAACATCAAAGACGTTCCTATTCAAAAGTACACAAGCGCGCCCCATACAAAAGACGAAGTGGATTGTATTAAGAAATTGGCTACAGAATCTACAAAAACCACCATTTTAAATGAAGATATAGTCATAGATTCCCCAGGAAACAGTGACTTAGGTGTTGAGGGCTGTGAAAATAAAACACCCCTGGTTACAGTGCGTTTTAAAGATAAGAAAATGTCTAAATTGTATAAAGAACAAGTGAAACTATTTATGTTAAATTTAATCAAGCTTCATCATGGAGACAGTGTGGAGTCAGATGCAGAGACTGATTTAGAACTGGATATCTGGCCAGAAGACTTGAATGATGTTGAAAATGTGCCTATGATTGTCGAGGAGGACTCTGAGAGCAATTTGTTTTTTGTTGACACTGATCCATGTGTGCCTGGGATTGATGACATACCCAGGTATATGCAGGTGAGGGAGTTATTTTGTCTATTTTTTGTCTA
The DNA here is from genome assembly GCA_936450015.1 of Meganola albula. Classification (NCBI taxonomy): domain Eukaryota; kingdom Metazoa; phylum Arthropoda; class Insecta; order Lepidoptera; family Nolidae; genus Meganola; species Meganola albula. Next base: position 12,307,851 of record OW388147.1, read on the forward strand.
TTAAAATCTGACATCTCCTAAAACCCAGATGTTACAGGATTTTTATATATTTTTTGTACTTTTCCCTTCCTCAATAAAAGTACTATTTAACAGTGGAAGAATTTTTCAAATTGTTCTTAGAGATTAGTGCTTTCAACTAAACTCTTTAGACTTATAATATTAAGTATAGATTACTTTATGATGTCCCTCTGTTACTCAAAACCATTAGTTATTCTAATGATTTATGAAATATTGCAGGCATCTACGCTTATTTCAAACATACCTGACAAGGAACCTACCCCTGCCCCTCTTTGGAAAGGACCTATTTGCTTTAACTGCAGAAGTAATCACCAGCTGAAGGACTGCACTATGCCAAGAGACAATGCTAGGATAGCAGAGAATAGAAAAAACTTGATTTCACTTAAAGTTGGGTGGGTGTACTTAAACTTAATTTTTTAAGCTTGAAGGGTGTTTTAGTTTATTTTTATTTTTTACTACTATAAGTTGTCTTTACCTAATTGTATTTTCTTATATTTGAGTATTACCCTAAATCCCATAGTTATGATTACTCACACTTATTCAGCTCTTTTGTATGGAGACGTGTACACATCCATTTAGCTTTCTGTGTCTATTCTGTGTTTTAATCATACAAATGCTATAGAGAGCGTTCAGTGCTGTTCATTTACCGTCGAGCACGGTGGAACAGCTCTATAAAGAGATGTTTTGTGACTCCTTGTGGACAAGACTTTTGTAACACGGGTCGAAATAAGTCCACAATTTTTTACGACACTGTGCGCGGCTGATAGAAGCAGAGCTGTTAAGTGTGACCAAAATCTTTCAGAAACGCGAATGGAGCTGAATAAGTGTGAGTAATCATCATTTAGGAGACTACCTGCAAGGTTGAGATATAAAATGTTGTGATACAAGAAAAGAAACTTTTTCAGGCGCTATCATGTTGAGGATGAACAGAAATATGGTCACTTTATTCCGGGAAGAATATCAGGGCAGTTGCGTCACGCATTAGGACTGAAGAGACACGAACTACCGCGCCATATCTACCGCATGCGTTTATTGGGCTATCCACCAGGATGGCTTGAAGAGGCCAGGATATCACATTCTGGTATATCCATGTTTGACTCATCGGTGTGTATTTGCCATAAGAATTAAGTATATAGGTGCACTTGCTTTTTACCTGTTGTATGACATTAAAGTGTTTTTTTTTAATTCAAACTTACTAATAAATAAATAATACTATTTTTCTGGATTACAGGGTAACGCCATTTTAGACCCTGAGGAAGAAGAGGGCGAAGTTTGTGAGCCGGGTTCCAAAGATAAATTTGACATAAAAAAGATTCTAGATTTCCCTGGATACAATGTGCCTCCCAGTTCACGATATAAAGACGTATGTATTAGACATCAGGTGTTAAGTACTGCTTAAGAATGATAAATATTAACATGGATTTTATTGTAATTTAAATATAAAATGAATAAATAAACTAAAATCTAACTTAAATTTAAAAAAAAATTGGTTGTTTGTAAAGTAGGTTTACGATCGAGATGTTTACGTGATAACGTCTTATTGGTGATATAAGTGAGAGAGACGGAAGATCGGTCCACTCACTCGAACGCTATGCCAGCCTCCGCTCGTGAGGATTCCGCGTGACAAGTTTCACGGAATGACTGGCAGCGCTCGAGATGAGACGGGAGAGCGGTCCGACTCTCTCTCGTTATACCTGCGATCGCGCTCGTGAGGTTTTGGTGTGACACAAGTTTCTGAACATGTCACCCGACTAAAACGATTTTAAAGACGTTATCACGTCAAAAATAATCACTAAAATACTAAACTTAAAAAATTGGTCTATATTTAATTACATATATCTAAATTAACTTATACATATTTAAATTACTACCTAAGCAAAATTAAACCTATATCTAAAATCTAAGCGTCGAGAAGCCCCTCTGCATCGCTGTCTTCTGTTTGTCCAAGGTGAAGGCCAGCTGTTTGGTCACGGGTGGTGTCAAAGAGAGACTTAAACACCTCTCTAATTAAGCAGTGCAAATCTGAGTCCCACAGCATTTCTAACATGGATTGTAATTTTAAATTTTCTGAAGTGCAGATGTCTATGAATTGATTTTATCTTTTAAATCTTTAATCTACTATGTTTCATTCACAGGAATCTCTTGACTTTGGGTTCCCACCAATATCAGACCAAGATAGTAAGATGAACATGCTACAGCTCTTAGCACCTAATGCTATGAAAGCATACAAGAGAAAGAAACTGACGTTCTTCCCTTCGAGTTCCGCCAACTCCACCCTTGTGGGACAGGGTGAGATGGAATTGGATAGTGGAGATGGTAAGTATATATTCAATACGTTGCCACTTTTATATGTTACAGTAATATGGAGAAAATATTGTGAATGTTTAATATGTTTACAGAAATTCCGGAATTTCCTTCTAACCCACCTCTACCGGATGAAGCGCCGCCACCTCCTCCACCGCCCCCATCCTCCCCTCCGCCATTACCACCCGCTTCCCCGCCGCCTTTATCCTCAGTTTCACCCCCAATACCATCTCTATCTATATCTGATAGCGAAGATATTGAAGTGATTCAAGTTATCCATGTCCCAGATATACCAGTGCCTGATGCTCAATGGATCACTGTTGATGAAGATGACGTAAGTTTAACATTTTAGCTATAATGTACTTAGGTTTAAGATCAAAATTCTTATATCAAGAGGTCTCAATATCCTGTAATGAATGATTTTTCCAGGATTCAGAAAGCCAAGGACGAATTAGTCCAACTTTAGACGATTTAGAAGAAAAGAAGAAATTGTTACTTAGTGCTCTAGGTGACAATACTTCTCTTAATGACAGTCAAATTGGGAAGGATAATGAGAATCACATTGAAAAGGAAGATGACAGTCACAACCAAATTGTAGATGATGATGACCTCCACAACGTTACTAGTGAGAATAAAGAGAGTAAAGACAATGATATGGTTGATGTTGAGAAACCGCTAGAAAGTGTTTGTGAAACAGATGAAGTTATTTGTAACAATAAAACAGGAATCCAAAGCTTAGGACTTAAAAATGACGACGCAAATGATGTACCAGATAAACCTACTTCATCGAATAATGATAGTCAAAGTAATGATGAACATGACAGTGGTAGTACTACTGATATAAGTATTACTAATGCCCCTGATGTCACAAAAACACCAAATAGCAAGACTGGACACGTAAAAGGTACTGAATATGGTACCCCAGTCATGAACATAGCTTCATCTTACATGAAACTTCCTACAGATGTGAATTTCGCAAAAGACATCTGTGACATCATCAATTTCGAGAATCTTCCGAACTCCATAGGAAAGTACAAAAAAATAAGTGCATTATTAAAAAAAGTTAAGAACGAAGTTGACAGAATACAAGAATCATGATGTTATATGGTGCCTGAAGGCAGGCAGACTTAAGTTTTTATAATGCATGAAATTGTTGTATATTTGTAAGTATAGTATATTTTTACACAGATAAGTGTTCAAATTTTAGACACTTTTTTAATATTTGGGATGAACGGCATGTTCGCGATTAATGCGATTTTAATGGAAATGTTCAATGAATTACCTGGACAGATATTGGTATGTATTGAATAATTGATTACATTCATGTGAATAAACAAGGTTAGCTCACTAGATATTTTTAGCTCTTTCATTTCATAAATTACTGACTATTAATGACGATGGAACTATAAAATATTAACTATATAAATTGTCAATGGGGAACTTTAACAAATAGAAATAAAAACAAATGTTTTATTATTATTTATTTCGATACAATACAATCTCGGTTTGGTCATCTAAGATACATAAGAATATTGTAAAATAACAAAACATTAGAACATCTTATATTTTTACCGAACCCAAGTCAAACGTGAATTACTAAATCTAGTGGAATATGTGTAAATAGTTTTAGCAGAAAAATAAAAGTAATACTTTGGCTAAAAATTATGGTCCAAACTATTTATTTTATTATTCTGACCTTACATTCATTAAACTAAGTGCGTAAAACAAAAAAAAAGTGATTTATATTTTTTATACAATAATAAACTTGTAAATGTTTATTTGCATAAGGCAAAGTGAACTTGCTGTTTAATAGGCATGTCACAATAATATAATAAATTCAATGTAGAATTCCCTGGGATAATATATCAAAATATTTCTCATTCAATATTCATCTAACCAGTGGCTTTTTCTGTAAGAAATAGATTTCCCAACAAAATATAAAATTATAGAAATGTATCAGTTATAAATATGATGAACCACCTAATTTTTTCATAAATAATACTAAAATCAGATCTTTATGAAGGTTCTGATATTGCACTGTGTGATATTGTCATGTAAAGAATATTTAATTATTCCGACCATGTAATTATTTCAAAAATAAATAAAACATCTGTTAAACATTGATATTGATAAACGCTACAGATAAAATATAGCACCAAATGTGACATTTATACAGTAAGTGGAATAAAAATAAAAGATTATCTATGATGTTTCTAGATATTCGCCTACTTCATGAGCAATAACTGTTGCAAATTCAGTTGGTCTCCTAAAATATTGATTTACATACAACAAAAGAAACTGACAAATATAATTAATAAATAAACATTTAATTTGTTTATATTTAAACAATCTTATCAGTATTATTATATATTTATGTAACTATACACAAGATCTTAGGCTACACAGTGTGCAATATACAGTGGCATAGTAAGGGTAGTCAGGAATTTCTATCACCTATCAACCCACCTTTATCTCTTAACACTATACAAGCCCAGTTGCGACAATAGGCGCTATAATATTTTCTCCTACAAGACGAACACATTAAACTTGCGGTAGCTTGCTTAGCTTAGACAGATCGAGCATATTTTTTTGTGCTGAAAACTTGCAGACACAATGACGATGACATTAACTGTTATTATAGCAATACTTTAAGTTAAAAGTAGAAATTCACTTATTTAGCTTAGCTGATTATACAATATCATAATTTAAATAATCGAATATCTACTTAAGCTAACTCGTAGACACGTTATTGTGTTGTCACGCAATTTTGTTAGGATAAATGTTACACCCTGACTACGCCACTGGACGGGTATTCTGGCACAATGCATATTCCTACCATATTTATATTACAATTACTGGAATTAATTGTAAGCGTGACCCCTGGAAATGTATTACCTCTTTTATATTCTTGGAGGTGTAGGAGGCGCACCGTCGCGATCCTGGAAAAACGAAAGATTGCAATGAAATAAGTGGATAATCAATTTCTATGAAAATAGAAGAGAATTTTAGATAGCAAGTCAATGTAAAAAAAATATAGAGGACAAAAACTGCTTTAACTGTCTTGTAAATATCTTGCGTAATCTGAGATTTGAATTACTAACCAATCGAGAGACAAGAGCCTTCAAACTTGACAAAATAAAAATGGTGCATTCTGATGATATTTCAGAATGACACGTTAAAAACTATTATCTACACCAGTATTAACTAGGTCGACCAAACGGCGATAAACCTAATCGTAGTATCGTCCTAACCAAGTTTAACGAGGTTAACTATATTCAATTTATACCAAAAACCAGTAAACTTCATTAGCATATCAAACCGAAACGATCTACTGCTCAAATTATAAAAATAATTGTTTTTAAATTAAACATTGCACGTATACTAATTTGATGACGATACTAAGAATCATGTGCCTAGCTCTTATAACCTACCTACCTAACTAACCTAACTCTGCCTACCCTCGTGGCAAAAAGACGTATCATGTAATTGCCAGTTTTTTCAAATATTATTTTTTAACAGCGTACATGCCTTTTCCAATCTAAATTGGATACAAAATACGGTGGTTCTTATCGAATTGAGTTTTAATTGAAATACATACGTAACTCACACTATAAACAGTGCGTTTGACAAAAACTAGTAAAAACGAATCCTACTAGTATTATAATGCGAAAATGTGTTTGTTACAACGTATCTCCACAGCCACTAACGGATTTTAATGAAATCTTAAATATAGATAGTGTACACTTTGGAAAAGGGCATAGGCTGATATATTTTTAAAAATCATCCCCAAAGAAGGTTGAATACAGTGAAAAAGTTTGGAACTTTTTATTCCTTGGTCCTATTCACTTAAAATTCGGTACACATAAACTTTAAAAGAAGTTATTCCTTGCGCCGATTCACTCAAAATTCGGTACACATAAACCTTACAAGAAATAATACAACATGTGATTTTTTATATTTCCAAAACTATCCTTGAGGAGATGATGATGATTATTTTTCCAAAAAATCGCTTTCGCTCAAAAATCGGTACAAATAAACCGTAGAAGCAATTCTAATTTTACCCCTGGGAGTAGTTTGGAATCCAAACTAGTTCCGGGAGAAAAAGGAGGTATGTTTAAAAAAAAATTAAGTTTCTCTGGAACTTCTTAGTCCTAAGTCCGATTCACTCCAAACTCAGTACACATATACCTTGGTACAAATAATACAAAGTGTCTTTTTTATAGTAAGAGTTTATTATAAATGTAAAAGTTTGTAGGGACCTGTGTAGATAGATGTTTGTTACTCTTTCACGTAAAAACTGATTCGAATGAAATTCGGCACTGAGATAGAATATAGTCTGGAACAGCAGATACGCTACTTTTTATCCTAACCCCATGCGGACGTAGCCGCGGGCGTAAGGTAGTAAATAATATTTTCAGGTTGTCCAGTGAATATGATCTTTGCTATAATGATTTTTACAACTAACATTTTAATAACACGTTGTTTTTGGCTTACATAAATGATATTGGTGCTGTGCTGCCCAGTTCCGATGACATATACTGCTATGCTGATGACACAGCTCTAATATTTCAAGGTGGATCTTGGGATGAGGCTTTTAGCAGTGCCCAAAGGGGTCTAAATCTAGTTGCTAAATATATGGAGGGAAGTCTGTTGTCTCTGAACTCTAAAAAGACTAAATACATTTGCTTTAGTAAGACTCGCGTCTATGGGCCACCTTATACTCCAGCTCTAAGGATTCATTCATCTTGTAACTCTGCCTCTCTGTGCTCATGTTCTGCTATTGATCGCGTTACATCCTTCCGATACCTAGGTGTTGAGATTGACCAGAATCTATCCTTCAAACCTCACCTTACACTTACAGGAAATAGGGTACGTAAACTTATTTATGTCATGAAATTACTACGTTGCGCTGCTGACTTAAACACCCTGAAACTTGTATACACTGCTCTATGTGAATCCGTACTTTGCTACTGTATAGGGGTGTGGGGAGGTGCTGGGAAGACCGCTATGCTAGGTCTAGAGAGAGCTCAACGCTCAGTCATAAAAGTTGCCTTTAAGAAACATTCTCGATTTCCAACTAACCTACTATACAAAGAAACCAAGTTGCTGTCGGTTAGACAGCTTTTTGTCCTTAGAGTTACTCTCTCGGTCCACAAAAGAGTGCTGAACTCTTCTGATTACCCTGATCTATTATTAGCACGAGTGTTTCGCATCCCTCAAACCAGGGCTCATTCAGCTTTAGCTCGTCGTCTTCCTGGCTTTCTCCACTCCCTTGTGTATAACCGTATTAATGAAATATGTGAGATTAAGGAACTTAAAATCAGGCAGGCCAAAAAAAGGGTGGTCGAATTGCTCTTATCGATGACATATGATTTCACGGAGGACTTGGTTGCCAATCTATCATATAACCGTAAAATGTACAATGAAATGATATCAGCATCGAACAGTTACACACACTAACTGATGCCTGCCCGTTCACAAACGACACACACAAACACATACACACACACACGCACACATAACCTATCATCATTTGAGTATGGATAAAAGCTTTAATTTTCCTCTATTTTTATTTTTGTAAAAGATAGAATCGTTTATTTCTTCACGGTCTCACTTTATAAATCTATTTGTAAATATTGTCTGGACCATCAAGATACAGGACATGTTCCTAGTTTGAGGTCCGTTGTTTAAGCTTTTGTTTTGTAATCTTTTGCCAATAAACGGTTTTTATTATTATTATTTATTATTATTATAACAATAACATGACACAAATGACTCAGGGTCCTAATTAAGCTTTATTTGTCCAGTAATTAAGCCTGTGTCAAAATCAAATGTTTATCTTGAGTAGCCAAGCTGGATTTATAAAACCATCAATATGTAATGCAGTACTTTTCCCTAACTCTCGCTGTTTTAGGATCGTATAGGGGACAGACATACAAATGTATATTATTACAGCTTGTTTCGATACTATCAATTCAATACCCTCTTACCTGAGAATTACGAGCGGGCTTGGCAGCATCTTGTATCTGGTTGCGACGTGGGCGCATCGCGTACATGGCAAGAGCCAGGGCCATCATAAGGAACATCATAATAAAGCTGTTTGCCGATGACTCGGGCCGGGGAAGCCCCGGCAACTGCTCCAGACACTCGCTGTCTGTACAGTATGATTGACCTTGTCGTAGCTGTCACAAAAGAATAATGTTAAATAAAGGACATGTATAACCAATTTCAGTAGGCTATTTGACCCTTTTTTTGAGACTTGATTTTTAACTATAATGTAATTCGATTTAATTTACATGTTTTTTTTTTTCAAATAGAGATAACTTTTTGCTCGTTCTCTCTATCGTGTGTTTAGCGTAATAAAACGAAAACAAAAAAGTGGAGAAATGAGCGACCGATTTTTAACAAGGTGATAATTTTTAACCATTTTAATACCGTGATCTGTTGTTGCTATCACAAAATTTCACAATTTATTTACTAACACATAGGATTTCAAAGAATAACCATGTAAATAGTTTTATTATTAGCGTAATAAACTTTCCATTTGAGGGTCTATTTCGAACGGATATATTCAAAATAATATAGTGTTTTGCTATAATATCTTGTTTCCACAATTTTATTTTGAAGTTTACATTTTACCGTAGGCTTTTTCTGTAGTGCCCTTACACGTGGACTCTAAAGCTGATTACTCTCTTATTTGATTTTCACAAAATCTGACCATAACTTTCATAATTTTGGGAATGTTCACTAAATCCTGGACATGTTTTCAAATAATTCTGAGTGAGTGGCCATTAGAGCACACGTACATAATAAATGGAGGCAAAATAGATAAATCATTAGTAGTTTTTTTTATTACAACTCATAAACTTGACAAGTTAATAATAGTATTCGGAAAGTTCCTTCGTATTATCAACTCGTAATAAGGGTAAGTACGTAGTATTTCAGATTTGAATCAAATAAAATAATCTTCACATTTTATGCAATGTAAGAAATTGTAAACACATGTCGATTTTGCTGTCTGTTCATAGCTGAGAATAATAAATGATTAGGTATTAACTGTATTTGGGTGAGTACTTAGGTGGGTATAATTAATACCCAGATAATCTCTTATAATACCAGGAATTCTACCCAGAAAAAGATATAACATGAAAATAATTCTAAAGCACACAACCCAGGTAAATATTAATTTAAACAAGTTGCTACGTTTTGTTTTGGGTTACCGGAGTCACAAATTGATTCCTAAAAGGCAATTAGCTAACCACGGACCAACGACATTCACCATTAATAAAACAAATTAACCTTCGTTACTTTCGACTATTTCTTCACAGTAATTTAAAATAGATATGTATCAAAAATTCTGTACCTAAGTAATTTACGAGTTAGTGAATGTCACGCTTATTTTCCAACATTGCATACAGAACATGAACAAAGCCGACGCCACCGGGACAGAGAAAACTTTCGTCAAGTGGCCACGGAAAGTAGATGTAAATAAACTTGTACAATGTAAAAAAGATTCTTTATGATACTCGTACATACAAAATGAAGTTACTAAAACAATACAGATTAACATAAACAATTACCTAGCTAAAGATAATGTAAATGTTTTTGATTATTTCAGTGAAATGTTGTCGCCTGTCGATTTCCTGTATTTGTTTGTAAATAAATTCTACACGCCTTCTAGGACACTGACTACTCGTAAGTAAACTAATTTATTCATTTATTAAAACGGAAATGCTTATCGTGGTTTATTCATTTGGATTTGCAACAAAAAAATATTATCGTCCAATAACACATAGGTACCTACATAGCTTAATGGTAGAATATCATAAATTATTTGATTTTTCTGTTTCTTAGGTTACGCGCATTTCTGCAACTGCACAATTTCGAGCAGGGCAGGCGTTTCGAGTCATATTAAGATACGAACATATTTTATTAACTTCGGACGAAAAAAAGGGGTGTTATATTTTAAGTATGTGTGTGCGCGCGTGTCTGTGTATTTCAGTACAAGTTTGTGGCATCCTTGCGCGTAACTGTACTAAGGTATGTAGCTACATACTTTTCTACGTAAATCACTTTTCCTTACATTATATTTAGCATAATTAATTGTGTTTTGATATTTTGTGCTGACGCAACTTTTGTTTGGTTTTTGGTATGAAGTTAGTAGCGAGTCCAGTCCTATTCTTATTAGAAACGCATAGTAGTCAGCATATAAAATGTTAACTGTAACAAATTACTTAACTGTTTTTTTTTTGGAACGAAGTTCCTTATCGCGCTTTGTGAAAGGGGGCTAGACGGAAAAAATTCTTACGAAAAGTTGTCACGACACTTTTTGATATAGTAAGCTATTTACGAAAATTGAGCCTACTGATTAAGTTTATATAACATTATATTTGTTAATAATAAAAAAAATATTATTATAACAAAAAAATATATATTACAATTCCTTCACTAATTAATCGAAAGGAACTTCGTTCAATCCGGGTGTCCCTTGATTTTTTAACAAGAAAATTACATACACACGTGTGTTATGTTCTCGAGTCCACGCAATGGTCGCTGCGGCGTCGGCCGGCCCGCTACAAGGTAGACATTTAAATTGCGGGAAACCGATGGATGGAAACGCATAGTAGTCAGACTAAACTGTTTTTTTAACAAGAAAGTTACATACACATGTGTGGTAGGTTGTCAAATCTAAGCAATGGTCACTGCAGCGTCATCGCCGGCGAGCCCGCTACAAGGAAGACATTAAAATTGCGGGAAACCGATGGATGAAAACGGCCGGAAACCAATCGTGGCGATCTAAAGGGGAAGGCTATGTCCAGCAGTGGACATTCCAGGCTAATGATGATGTGTGTTAATCGGACGGGGTACGCAAAGGGGGATATCACACTCATATCGCCAGCTGTTTTAAGTCCCATTCGTAATATGGGGCGACTCTATTGACGTTTATTAAAGTAATCTATAAAGTAGCAGAAAGAGCGCCTTCTTAACTGAAAGTTAATCAGTCGAATCGATTTGCAATCGGAACAATAGTGTTACATAAGAAATAGGAAAGTTTTGAGTAAGCAACTAAACCGTTTTATGATTAAAGAATTCTCACCACAGCGAGCCTTAGATGCGTCATAAGTTTTTATAAGGGGGTTTATAATATTACTTCAGACAATCTGACAGCGTAGCGTAATGGGAGACAGATAATAGTCGTAACTACATTTTGTCGTTTTTTGTTTTTTACACTTAATCCCTAGTTTCCAGTGGCGAAACATGCACAAGGAAACATGTTGCGAGCACTATCTATCTCTATCGTTTAGAGATGAGTAAAAAGAGATAAGACTATGCTTGTATCATGTTGAGTTGTGCAGTGCAAACGCCCGTCTATCGATATCTATGACTCGCAAAGTTTTCAGTTTGAAACTAATCGCTATCGTAGTTTTTATAAAGTAATAAAGTCGGAAGTTCAAGAGTGTCCCATTAAGCATAAAACTTTGTTAGGCCGTACTGAAAAGTAGCGTTTTTGTAGTAGTTCCGACATTGTTATTAGTTGCAGTCGATTTGATTTAATTTTGAGTTAGTTTGGTCTCACTTGCAAATAACATTGTCATTAAAAAAATATATGCATTGTATTGGCGTGGTTACTACATTTATTAAAAATTAAACTAATTAAAAAGCAACTGGTTGTCTTGGTATGGCCATGTAATGAGAAGAGAGGAAGGTAATGTTGTACGTAAAGTATTAAGTATGAATGTAGATGGATACAAGAAAAGAGGCAGACCTAGAAAGAGATGGATGGAATGTGTGAAAGATGATATGGCAAAAAAGGGAGTGACAACTGAGATGACGAGTGATCGAGATGTATGGAAAAAGAAAACATACTACGCCGACCCCAAATAAATAAATTGGGAAAAGGGCAGGGAGATGATGATGATGACTACATTTATTTCTGTTTAGTTGAATTTCCATGAAGTTCTTCTTATTCGTTCACTTCTGGATGTCTTTACAGAGTAATATTAAAAGTTTAATAATTAACAACAGAATTGTATATCTTTGTAGAACAATTAGAAGTTTGTTTAGATATCACCGAGACGTATGACGGTATGTTCAACTTCTCAAGTTCGTACGCAATCAGTGTTGCAATCCAGATAGCTGCTATGCTATCGATCGTGTGATAATAACGCGCAACACTGGTTGTTGGCATTTAAGTAACTTCTTAAGAAATTAATATTGAATATTTTTCATTAATTAACTGACGACCGATAAGTAAATTAATATAATAAGTAGATACATATTATAGGTAGGTACAGGTTGTACAGTACACTATTTTCTTAAATTGTGAATAGAAAGCTTTTTAATGTTAAGCTGAATTAAGGCCATTTTTTTGACAAGTCAATGACCTTTATGTGACTTAAATGCGTTCAATGCAATAATAAAGGTACCCTAGTAGTTAGACTAGTAATTCTACAGATTATTGAAGTTATTTTAAAGTACTCTTATAATGTAATATTTTTAGTCATAATATGTTCTAACGTGGGCGAAAACTCTCCTTGTGTGCTAATGCTGGGCGTTCGAAGTTTCGGGACAGTGGACGAAACATGAAATTAAGGGGCAAGAAATGTTAGCAGAATAAAAATCATTTTATGAATCTTACTGTGGACGCTTCTTTTATACATAAATGACAGCACGTTTGTCCTTGATTTAGATTGGTGGTAAGTATTATGGAAGCGGAAGTTGGTGCCTACAACACATGGAGTAAATTGGATTAGCATTTGCTCTAGACTGAACAAACAAAGTTTACTAAACCCGTTCCCATTTATATTGTCACATTGAAAAACGACTTTGCTTAGCCGCACTGTGATTAGCCGCAGCCGAAGCGTAACAATAACGTATTTTTTATTATTAACGTACTGCCATAAAATGGCAGTTCCGGAAATAGATGCAAAAAAATAATAAGAAAATATCCTAAAATAGCTGAGCAAAACAGGTTAAAAACCTGTTTTAAATAAAGGTGTACACATACATAACAATAGTATTTCAGTAAGCAGTTGAAAACGTCTACCTTAAGGTGGGTAAAAACAAAATAGTTAACTGTTTTATTAACAAGATAAAAGTGTATATGATAAAGGCCCAGTTAGCATTCAATGACAATGGCCTAAATATTGAGCAGAGTTTACAACACTTAACCAGAAACATTCCATTCCGATAGGTATTGGTTTGATTTCTTGTTATTATAAGATCAATAGTAGGTAACAAAAATCAACAGCAAATATAAAAAAAGGTTTTCAATGCTGAATTTAAAATGGGAGCATAAGTAATGTATTATATGTGGATTACGCCTAAATGACCAAGACTGACCTAATCCTATTTGAAGGCACTTAGCAATAAAATATTTAAAATTATATTTACATATTATTTACATAATAATAGTTAAATGACATCATTTATTAATTATTATTATTAACAACAAAGAACTAATTGCCCAAATAAAACTAATACTAGTGCATTCAATATAGAATGGATATGATGCTAATGGCGACGGCAATTATTTTCTGTTTTCCTTGATGCTATAAGGTAAAAAACAGCAATATTTTAAAAAAATTTCCACAATATTCTGCAATAGTAGTTTATCATTGAAAAACAGTAATGTCAAAACATAACAGACAAACATACTCATTGATAACCTGCATGACCTTATAAAAAGTTCAAGCTAAATGTGTTATAAACATACATTTAATATATGTTTACTAGTAGTCTGTTACCAACTATGAGTTGTTAATATTATTAAACAACATGCACACCAAATGATACAGCTGGTGATTATCTCTATCTGAATATTGTTTTATACAATGTATGATTACTTAAATTAGTAGAACTGACATTTTATTAAACAAACAAACAATCAAATCTTTCCCCTTTATTGTATTAGTATAGATATGGAATTTCATCCTCATCTTATAACTATGCTATGACCTCTGCTGGACTTAGGGTTAAAATAAGTGATATTTCATCCTGTTCTTGGCTTGTCACATACAGCTCCATGTAGCAGGAGAGCATCCTGAACTAGTCAAGGTGTGGTCTCTGCTCAAGAAACCCAGTGGACATTGGCATATTATAAACATTTTTAATGTAATTGGAAAGCAACTGTTTGACGATATCAATCAATAAAGGATGTTCAGATTTTAAGATTTTACACATATTAATGGTCTATTATAATGTTGGTTCTATTATAATATTATCAGTTAATAAAGGTATTTATCACCTTTGGGGAATGTGAAAGGTTTTATGTGAAAGAAGGAGAAGAAGAATGAAATGTATTCTACCTACAGTGTGTTAATGGAGGACAAATTTACAATCAACCATAATCTAAAAAAAAATCGAAATTTCAAAAAAATTTGAAAGGAAAAATAAAAATGTTAAATAAAACTTATAGGGATTTTTGTGGAGTGTATGATATAATGTCTAAATTATAATATTGCTACAAAGTAATGCTGCTTGTCTTCATTTCTACATTCATTTGTATCCAACACTAAGGCTGCATCTATCTTTGTTAATAAATTTTACAGTCATCCTATAAATGTTAAGATGAAACATAGTGTTGACGACACCACGAACAGCAGCTAGAGGAAGTATGCTGATACGTAATATCGTCTAATTATGTGGATGAACCGTCGTACACCTACTCCCACACAAATCAACACAACATCAAGGCTAAATAAATAACTCACCAGAGAGATGAGCCGACGCATTGCCAGCTCATGATTCCACAGGCACTCGCACGGATCCATTTCGTCAGCCATTCTACGAAAAAATCTGGCTTAGAATAAAACTACAACTTTCTTGGCCTATTTCAAGTCTCAATTTGAGACGACATCGTTACATCCAAGGGGATTACGTCATCAGAATATTACTTTTCCTCAAGAACGTTTCCAATATGCGTATCATCAACCACTATTGTTTTTATTTACAAATACAAAAAACACTGGTCAAGGATCATCTGTCACGGGTTACAAAGTGAAAGGGAAATACATAGTTTCAACTCGTACCTGCAGCTTTAATTAGCAAAAGGCGATATACAATAATAAAACGATATTAATATTGATGCAACAAGCAAGTGCTACTGTGGTGAGCCTTTTGAAGATATAAAAAAAACTTGATTATCACTCAATACAATTGCGACGACATTTTTGCACTGTTTGTCTGGAGCTATTTGATTGGTCCGCGTTATAAAATGCACAGACTACTAAGAGAACCTAGCGGTTCAGGCGGTCATGTTTCATTTATAGATTATAGACCGTTGCAAAGTTAGAAATTAAAAAGTATTTTTTTTAATTAAGGAATCGGGTTCTGGCTACTTTTGTCTAATGAGCCTGAATTTAGTCGGTACAATAATGTTGCCGGTAAAAAATAAAATATTTGCTTCGCCCAAAATAATGTTGCCAGTATTGAAAATATAATATTTAGTTTTTTAGGCTACGGCCTTATTTACTGGAAGGAAATAAAAAAAACAACGAAAGATTATTTACAGAGTTTATTTTAATTTCTTTTAATTGCATTATACCCTATTATCAATTGATGCAGTCTTATTAATTTCACTAATCAAGGTTCTTCACGGTAAAAAACTTCTGAAAGAAACGCTGATGTCGTACACTTTGATAACGATTTTCTTTTCTCACATGAAATCCATGTTATGTAGCGTTCTGTTGCTAGAATTCACATTTGAGAACACACAGTTATTTCTTGTTGTTGTATCACAATATTAATAAATGAGTCGATAATAATGTACAGAAATTAATCAACGCCAATACTTTAATACAACACAAACCATAAAAATAGGTATCCGAAATCTATGACACAAACGTCAAACAGTAATGGCAGTCATGCATAGATAAGTAATTAAATGAGGGGTAGTCGGATTTTTACTCTTTGGTAATCGGGAACGGCTTTACCTACCACAAACTATTTAAATGTACTCTACAATAGTGAGAAAGTACGTAAATAGTACTCTATGGTTTCAGGCGCGCCACCCCCTGACAGCTATCAAGTAGTGACATGAGAGTGACAATCCTTTAGCGGGGGTGAAGAAGGAAGTGGGAGAGGCGTAACTATCAGTTTTCAACTTTGCATTGACATATCGTACGGTCGTTTTTTTTCTAGAGCTTTAGCAGGCGTGATAAAATGATAGGTCAACACCGTCCAATGAATCGAGGGCTTATTTTTTTAAAAACGGGTTAGCTTTGTCCGCCTTTGCCTATTAAGACCAAGTTATTACAGATGTTGCCTGACTATAAAATTATGAATACTGTGTTTTTGAAGGCCTAATGATAGAGGTGGATAGAGGACTCAAAGGACCCAGTTTTGCAAAATCGGGCGGTTGGCTGCTCTGTGTGCATTATAAACCGCTTCTCTCTTCTGATCAGGAATAATTGTTAGATAACAAAAAATCAGCGTGTCTCTTGAGTCTATAGTATGTATGTATCCAACTACACACCTATAGGCCGACCGTTTAACTCGCGTATCGCCTATCGCCAAGATTATGACTTCTCAAGCTGCACAGACAGTGATGATGATTCATGATATGGATATTAGTGACGAATAGTCTTACATTACTTTTATCTGTGGTTAAATAGTTCTTTATGAGAATTAATTAATGTTAAGACATTGTACCTCAGATGGCGATACGCGAGTTAAACGGTCGGCCTATGGCACTTTTATATGTAGTACAAACACTTTTAATGTGCTAGATTACGTCATCTTGACTCTCACAGTCTTATGCCTAGGCAGCAGTTTTATGCTTTTTGGCCTAGGCCACGGAGTAGGTGCCTACTTTCATAATGTAATAACTAGGCATAGGCGTAGGTGACGCTAAAGCTGATGTTGTCACCAACGCGACATTTAGCTAACTCGCTGACTCGACATCGACGGCTTCGACGGCGACGCAAACCACAATATCGACGCCGAAGCTGACACTAAACCGACAACAACCGACGCGACGACTCCTTATCATCTAAGTGGGTTTCAATACTGACAAAAACACCGAGACGCCATCGCTAAAGAATTAAGGAAATCTTTTTAACCGGTAACCGCAATTTTTTTGTGGTACTTGATCAGTAAAATAATACATTTCCATTTCTTGTACAGTACATTTTTTATTTAAGCGACATTGATATTCTACAAACTATGAGAGATCTATTTGTATGTATTACCTAATATCGATGAAAGCTCGCAGCGTAAAATTAGCAGGGCAGTCATTGACCCAATCGAGCGCATAGCTGATACGGCAGCGTGCGGGTGACCAAAGAGCATATACCTACTCTTTGCGGGTGACAGAAATCTATCTTTCTTCTTCTTCTATCTATTTTCTTATCTTTCGTTGCTAAATATGAAGTCGCGGGATCGAATCCCAGTCGTGCCCACACATCTTGTGTGAGTGGTTACATCGCCGCTGCACAATATCGGTGAAGAAAACATCGTAAGGAAACCGGCAAGTCCAAGAACTAATCATTCGAGGGCATGTGACATCCACCAACCCGCACTAGGCCAGCGTGTGTGGTAGGTACTTTTTATTCTACTAACTAGTTTTCCGCCCGCGGCTTCGCCCGCGGATGTCATTTATCTCGCTACGCGTTTAACCTCTTTTTTCGCAGTCGGATAAAACTATCCTTTCCCGGGTCTCGTACTATCTCCATACAAAATTAGGTAGTAGGAGTCTAGGCAACATTTTGAAAGCGGCAAGCTCCCATGCATGTTTATATAAAATACAATATGGGTTTCATAAAAATATGTCTCACTTGGTTGTCACACCGGTGAAGGTCGTTTTTCTACGGCTCTTAGACCATAATTAGGTTCTCTTAGTAGTCTGTGACCATAATGTAAGTTTTTCATTTAATTTTATTATCCAAGAACAAATAAAATTTAAATTTGGAATTCTATTAATCGGATTGAGTTATCAAACATGTCATTGTGTCAAAATAAAAAGTAATTTAGCTAAAAAGCACGAAGGAGTATTGATATCCACTTCAAAGAAAGTCTCCCTCAGAATAATATTTCAGCCTTCGCCCGCGTAGTACCTATTACAATAAAGATTTAAAAAAAGACGGGTTGCACTCCGGGAGTGCCGGCAGAAGTGAAAACTTGATTATTAACATCTTAATCTGCCTAAACGAAACAGTAGGCCCAGGCATACATTTTCGCCGCGCCGTAGAGAGGGGATAGCTGTCTACTCTCCATCCGTCTTACGCTTTTTCGATCAGGTCACGTGTCCTGACGCGAGTTTAAGATTTTATACCCATTACAGAAAAAGTGCTCAACGCCGCTAAAGAAGTTTTCACTTCAAAAATTGGAAAAATAAAAAACACGTGTTTTATTATTTCTTTTAAGGTATACCTATGTGAGCCAAATTTGTAGAGAATCGGACTTGAGACTATACAGATCCATACAAACTTTTATTTTTTTCAATAAAACTCATTTTCCACACCCCATGGGGGTAATTATGGATAAATAAAAAACCCATATCTCATTATTTGTCTTAAGGTTTATGTGTACCGAATTTTAAATGAATAGGACCAAGCAATAAAAAGCTGCATACAAACTTCACCCTTCTATTAATCCCTCTTAGGGAATGATTTTTGAAAATATTATTAGCCTATGTCCTATTCCAGGGTATACACTACCTACGTTTCAAACTTCATTAACATTGGGTGAGCGGTTATGGAGATACGTGGTAACAAACCTTCACTCACACACACACTTACTTTCGCATTTATAATATTACTAGGATAGGATAGGATAACACGCGGGCGAAGCTGCAAGTGGTGGTTAGTTCTAAATAAATTAGGCATGCATTTATGCCCATTCACTCGTGATTACCAACAAATGATTTTTAGCGAAAAGGTGGAAATTGAATAAAGCTCCATGCGGGTACCTACCGTATGGTTAACCAAGTGGAAACCATCGAATTTATAATAATAGGAGGGACCTTTATAAGTAGATATGTAGGTAGGTGCGAATAGACCGAATATTGTGCGTACCTACCTAATAAAGAACTCTTGAGCAACAGTGGCGCAGCGGTGCAGTGGCCTTTGAAATATAAGGTCTCGGGTTTGATTTTCGGTCGTGCCTACACATCTCTGTGTGAATTATTTCATCGCCGCTGCAGCAATATCGGTGAAGGAAATCGTGAGGAACCGGCATGTCATAGAACTAATCATTCGAGGACATGTTACATCCACCCGCACTTGGCTAGCATGTGTGTGGATTAAGACCTAAACTCTCTCAACTCTTAAGATTGTTGAGAGTAGACTCGTGCCCAACAGTGGGACACTAAAAAGGGTTGCAGTGAATAAAGAACTCTTATAAGCACCTAACGACACGATCAATATTAAGTGGCTCTCTAGAAATATTCTGGACCATTTTTGATCAAGCAAAGTGCGAATCAGGTAGGGCGTGGAAATGTTATCTCCGCCCATCGCGATGTTTGAAGCCCCGCCCGCCCTCGACTAATTGATTTCTTACATAATTTATACGAAGTACCTACCTACCATAGATAGGCTCTCTATGAGCTTATCTATTTATGGTAGATACATCGTATATTCGTAATTATGAAGACGACGAAAGCGTATTGTCTTTCTATGAGATTTTTAGTGGCAAATCCTTCACAGCGTGCTTACTTGTGGCGGTAGACATATCTACTTGTACAAAAACCGGTTTCAGTGGCGATTCCCTGTACCTATTTTTCCAAGTAGTTGCATTTCCATTAATTTTGTAAGAAATTCTTCTACGCGCACGTTCTAGTTGTCTTAACAGTCTTAGTCTCTTGATCGAATGAACCAAATATCCATGAATAGATATTGAAACGAATATATTTTTTTAAGTAGCTGATGATGTACTTAGATGATGGATGACAGTCACCAGAAGGAAATACCATGCATTTTATTCTAAGATAGAAATCATAAGTTGGACTGAACTTGACTGGATTAATACGCAGCGTCAGACACCCTCGGACTAGGTGGAGTTGTGATTTCTGCAAGGTGACTGGTAAGAACAGGATAAGAGTAGCCACGGATTGTGCTTATTACTGGCGTACCTATTATAAAAGGCGCCTAGGTTCAATGGACAGGCGGGTGATCGGTATAATAGTGCCTACAGTTTATAACCTCTACAGGACATCAAAAACTTAAAATACTGAAATAAAATTGCAAACCTAGTTTTGGTTAGGTGAACAAAAATATGAAATATTGCCACAATAACCCCACATCTTGATCGCTTTTGTATCAACAGCTAAATTATTGAGGTACAGACTAGGTACCCCTAATACCTAGTTTATATATGTTAAAGCTAGATTCCTCCTCTTAACTAATAAAGAGACGCGAAAGGAACTTTATCTGTTTAATTTTCCGCCTGTCTCTCTGTCCGTTGGTACATCACGGCTCCACCGATTATAATAAAATTAGCATTAAGAAAGACCCTGGGGACGGATAGGCTATTCTTTTTTTCGATTGTGCAAAAGTAGATTATAATGGTGACATTTCTGAGCGATAAACTTGTGGGAAGACTCATGTCCTCCGCGCTTAACTAGCGTAGATAGGGATATGTTTTGCGTAAAACTAGCGATAAAGTTATGCTTTGGACTATATGTTTAAAATTCACTTCTCTAAATACGTTACAAGTCTGTTTATGTGTCACAAACTTAAATTTATTAAGCATCCTATATGGTTCCTTACTTTTGAGGAATAAAGCTTTAAAAATAACGAACCTACCTAGGTTCACAAGTAGCCTATGCTAAAAGTAATTACGGAAATATCCAAGGTAGGTTTAAAAATTGTGTCCAATCTAAAGCCTCTGGTTCCTTGTCCAAGTGTCGACCTATTTGTATAGGTAAGTACCTAGTAAATCCACCTGTTTCTGCAAACAAGTGCTAAATATCAATCATATAAGAAAGTTTTTAGCTTTTCCTTCACTACTTTAAGAGGTCTAATTTAGATATTAAATTAGGACGTCTCAGATTTTTATCAATCCCTATTTTAATCAATAACGAAGTTTCCAGAGGTTTCCACGAACTTATTGGTCGGTTTTGCCGAGTGGAAGAGACCATGGGGCGGGGTGTGAACACGCCTCCCGTGGAAGTCACAGTCACTTCAGCTCCGACTTGGCGCCGTGCGGACATGGCGCCCTCCATGAGACCGCCGGCACGCAAGTAAGTCACACATTTTATTATAATTTGATGAGTTTTATTAATTAAAAAAGCAATTTTATTATCAGCTAGTAGATATCTAAGGCCGTAACTTTTATTGTAAGTAATAATGTTGGGAATAGTTTAATAATAAGTAGGTACGTACTACTACGTATTTAATTGTGGTAATAAATATTAGTAGTTATTGACTCGACCGTTTCCGAAAGACTCACTAGTTGAGAGAAGACTGCTTGCAGTGGGACACTAAATACTTTAATTTTTTTAAATAACTCCAACTAAAACGTTTCTAGTAGTAAGTAACTACTAGAAAAGTTTATAAATATTTTTATATTTTACGTCTTCGGCAAAAGAAAGCAGGCGTCCATTAATTACGTTAGGTGTTCTAGGTGGAGGAGGTGATCAAGCTAAATCTTTCCAAATTTTTGTAATTAATGGACGCCCCCAAAAGAGTGTAAAAAAGTAAAACTACTAATTTAATTAGGTAGTAGGTACCTAAGTATTATAGACAAAGTTGGTCAAAGATCGCTACATTTTAGAGTCAACAAAGATCGCCACAATTGTGCCGTATGTATGTACTTTACATGTAGCTAGCTAAATTTATTTCTATCACTTGTGTGATATAAAAAAATATTTTAAGCTCCTTAGACATTGAGAACATAGAAAAATATTAGAATACTTTAATTCATGCATTTGATCACTATTATTTTATCTAACTAAATTTTGTAAGTAGTTTTAGATTGATTTAAATCTTTTTATCTTAGTGTCCGATTCTTTTATTTCCGACTTTCAATTAGTTTCCATTCATTAATTTTCCCGCACTTGGTTAGCGTGTGTGACGCTGACCAAGTGCGGGTTGGTGGAAGGCACATGTCCTCGAATGATTATTTCTTAGACATGCCGGTTTCCCCACGATGTTTTCCTTCACTGATATAAAGCAGCGGCGATGAAACAATTCACACAAAGACGTGTGGGCACGACCTTGAATCGAACCTACGACCGCTGCATAATCATATCTAAGAAAAGGCCCGTACCGCTGCGCCAACGCTGTTTTGTTTTTTGTTAGTTACGGAAGATTTCGCGTCCGGCGCGTCCAGCGCAGTCAGGTAAAACTCTGGAGTGTTTGATTCGACACTCACGATCATATTTTGGACTCCAACCACTTGAGTTGGTATTTGGTTGAGACATCTCAAAGATGTAAGCAGTACCTACTCTATGCGTCATTGAACTTACTTACTGGGATATAGCCGGTTTTGTTTAAGTATACTGCTAGTCGTGTCTCATAGAAGTAGCAGTGATTTGTTTAGCCCCAGAAATAATATTTATCATGTAAACGTTTATTTGACGGGCCGGTGGCATGGTCGGTAAGATACTTGCTTTTCACGCCGCAGGTCGTGGATTCGATTCCCACCCGAGACAAACATTAGTGATGAACATTTGTGTTTGTGTCGAGTCTGGGTGTAAATACCTATTATAAGTATATATTTACAAAAGAAAAGTATTATATTTATAGTATACCAGTTGGGTCCGGTTGTCTATACCCAGTTATCTGGTTTCCATAACACAAGCTCTGCTTAGCTTGGGACAAGATGACCGTGTGTGTTATGTCCCAAAATTATTTATTTAATTATGTATGGACGGATTGGTCGGGTGCACAGAGGTAACAAAACTGTTAGGGCTCTTAATAAAGTAAATTTTAATAGTTTCGTGTCATCGTAGCGTACTACACACTACGCAGCAGCTATAAAGTTTTTTAACGTTAATACGCTACGCAGCTACGAATTCTAATAGGTATTTCATGGTAGCACACTACAGTGATGCTAGGTCACTTCGGAGGTTACTGTCGTAGCACTGTACACGACAACGCTACGCTACTCTGCTACGACAATTTATTTGCGTCGTAGCATTCGATAACGACGCTACGAAGCTACGACTTTATCTCTTTTGTCGTAGCACGTGACCTACGCTACTCTGCTACGACAATTTATTTGCGTCGTAGCATTCGATAACGACGCTACGAAGCTACGACTTTATCTCTTTTGTCGTAGCACGTGACGCTACGCAGCTACGAATATTTCTTTACCATTGTCGACCACTATGGGACGGATTCGACGCTACGCTGCCTACTACCATAAATAATTTGGTTCTGTCACTTCTGTCGTAGTACTCTATCGCATCGCAACGCTACGCGCAGCTGCCGGCCGCTACAAACTTTTATTTTTCCCAGTAGTTCGTTACGACGATGCTACGCATCTACGAGATTTTAAGTGTTGTAGCACTTTACGACTACAAACTAACCCCCGTTTAGTATTCATAAACGTTTTTAAGCTCATTATAACTAAAATAGGTTTATAATTCGTTTGTCTTTGTCTGTCATCTTGATATTAATACTAGTAAGAAAGAGACAAGGTCCATTTTAACTAAAGAGTATTGAAAGATTTTTATGAATAAGAACGTAAGTTTAAAGCGGATTTTACATTCTGTTTTCTGGGTACTAGAAGGATAACTAAAATTGATTTTCGTCAGTGAACCTACAAATAAAACAATGGGTAACATAGCGACATGCAAGGATATATAGTTAGGTACATAGGTTACCTACGTTTCCGATAAATGCGAGGTGTGCTAGTTATATTATAACTTTATTTAGAGATTTTTCTTAAATCATGATTCTGTTCTCATTTTCTTGTATTTCTTGAGAATTAATTAACTTAGCGATGACGAACATAATTTATATTGCACCTTTCAGTTTACTTTGATGTGTCGATATTTCTTAACTCTACAATTGGCTTACGTTTGACTATAACTTGCCTGATATTGAGCAATTATTTGGTCTATGCGATGGGACGTGCCTGCCCAAGTGATTACGAATGATTTTTGTGTCTAATTGTGTCATCGTACACGCACTGGAACACGTTACGGCCACTTGGCGGTGCGGCTTTGTCTGGTGGGTGATCTAACCACGTCCGAAGCCCACCACCGGTTAGGTCGATCGAAATCCAATTCGATGTAATCGTTGTAAAACTTTGGTCAAATCCTGACAATCGTGTGATTGTGAACTCAGTCTCCAATTTATTGACTAGGGGGTGCGTGCGCTGACGGTAGTGGTATGGCATGCAATTTTTGGTTAGCGAATCTGCTTCGTCGGATAATCAGTTTAGCTGGACATGACAGCACTCGAGCGCATTGCTGGATTGAGTGTCAACTAGGGTTGCCAAAATTTTAAAAACGATTACGAAAAAATATTAATCACTTTGACTTTAGGTGCTTCAACAGTTATTATCACACTGAATTACATATTTATTTTTTATTCATAATTCATAGATACCTGTCCCAGTTCTTTGATTTTGTATTTTAAAAAAGTGCTTAGCTTTTATGTAGGTATCTGAAAAACGTAAATGTACTACTTTCAGCTGAATCTGTTCGAGCATAGCATTAAATTAATGAGTACAGTTACTTTTTCTTTTACATTGTAATGAAACTCACCTCTTTTTAGTTGATCCTAATAGAAATAATCAGATATTACACAAACAACTATTCTTTATTGAAATTTAAGGACCAAAAAATGTTTTTTAATTTAGTTACGTGTTGATGCAGTTGCCAACCCTACGTAGGTACTGTAGGTCGGTGGCACGGCGCGGCGGTCAGCTGAAGTGCAGGCCCTTCGTCACGCCACTTTACATTGTCACTTCATAACGCGACCGGATCGAGGACCGCGCCAAGTACTCATGTTTCTGTCCGGTTAATTAACGAAAAGGTCACGTGCTAGTTTTAATTTAAATGGAAACTCGAGTTTTGTTTGAGTAAATATAGAAACATCATTAGTACCAAAAGCTATTCAGAGAAGATTTAGGGTTGGTTGTGAGGCAATAGCGTCTTCCTTCGAAACATAAAGGTACTATGTTACCGTTTCATACTAAGGTTACATCTTAAATATATAAAAGAAGAAACTGACTGACTGACTGACATATCAACGCAAAGCCCAAACCTCTGGGTCTGGAGACTAAATTTTGGTCTAGGGGTGCACTAAGAAAGGATTTTTCAAAACTCACCCTTTATGGGGATGAAACGGGGTTCCAAAGTTTGTATGGAGAAACAAGATTAGTGAGATCATTTTCACGGGCGAAGCCGCTAGTTAGATTATAAGTTAACTTAGATTACGTAACATTACCTTGTGCTGAAACCATAGCTAAATTGACAGTAAGCTTGTTGTTATTTGTGATATTTATTAGTAATCTTATTACACGGCTTCACTTTGAATATGATGTACCAATTTAGGTCAATAGGTACACCTGATATGGGGATTTATTCATACTTGTCAGTTTTAGTGCAGTAGGTGCCTACCGCATGAGTATGCATTTATTAGAAAGGCATCAAGGAGATCTTTAATAGTTAAACTTTATGAAAAAATAAATTTAAACATCCAAAAACAGGAAGTCGAATTTTTTTAAGTAATTTAGTTAGAATCGGTTTTATTTTCCTCGACATTTAAGAAGTTCTATATTCACATCGTACTACTTTAAAGTTTTGGCTCTGTTGTATCTTTCTGAACAATAAAATAACGGCCCCAAGGGTTGGTATTAAGTTAAACTCAACTTTTTTTTGATAAGGCTATTTATATCAAGGGTGTGGCGGCTACGGTCGGCGGGGCAGTAGGATGGCGCTGAAGACGCCCACGCCGGGCGTCGGCGAGCGCGAGACCTGGGGCAAGAAGGTAGACTTCTTGCTGTCAGTCATCGGGTTCGCCGTCGACCTGGCCAACGTATGGCGCTTCCCCTACCTCTGCTACAAGAATGGAGGCGGTAAGCCCCTTTATTTACCCTTTAAATGGTTTGACTGTGAGGCTGCAGAATATATGTACAGCGGCCGACATTTTGAAGTTATTGCGGTTCTATTGTTTTATTAATTGCATGGTCAGTAAGTAAACACAAAAACGTTTTCATGTCTAGACAGTAGGTAATACAATAAGGGTCCCTCAGACTAATGGGATAGGTTTCCGAAAAATAAATTAAAGGCCTGCCGTTTTTGGGTACCAAAAAGTGTCATATATGTCTTTAGAATTTTGACTTCAAAGATTTTATTAATTGTTTTTATATCATTCGAAGTTAATGCCAAGTAAATACTACAACAACCTTACTTTGCGAGAAAGATTGACAATACCTGTACTTAGATATTGTTTTACTTGGTGCCGAGATCGAATGATATTAAATACCTACTTATTAAATTTTTTGCCTGATACTTTTTTTAGTTCTTCTTTGAAGTCCGTTTTATTTTTTGCTAAAATTATTTTATAAACTAACCACAGGTACCTACCTAAATGTTTACTAAAATATATAATTTACATGTCTTCATTATTCTCGTAACCCTACGTGAAGTTAGCGTCGCAGTAGCGTCTTGAGTGGTGGTCGTGCCTTGAACAGTTCTAAGTGCTCTTGCCTCGCTAATTATGGCGCTCGCTTCTCGCTTCACGCCTTTTGTCACTAAGTCGTCCAGACAGCTTAAGGTAAAGGTTTTTTCTCAATAAGACCATAATGTACTATTTAATAATAAATTAAAGTAAAAGTACCTACCTAATGTCTAGGTAATCAACGCGATCCAAATACCTGTAGTAATTGATTCTTATACGAATATGCAAAACTATTTCGGTAAGCTGTGATGCAAGTATTTACAACTGAATTTATCATGAACGACCACAGAGTTTCAAATCGCCCTAGGTGTAACGCATTTCTGAAAGTGTGGCTGAGTTACTTTTAATGGGTTTTTCTACTTTCTTGGACTGCGTCTAATAACAACAACGATTGAAAGTTGTTCGAAAGTGTCCATTGATTTATTGTAGTTACTACAAGCTACCACAGATAATATAATACTATTGCTACTGAGTAACTTTGCTGAGTTCCAAATAAGATTTAGACAAAGAAATTCCTACTTGATCTTAAGCACTTGTTAAAATATTGTGTAACAACTTAAGAATTCATTCCATAAAACATTTCTCAACATGTAACTAGGTATATCGCACTGTGAACACAACAAGACTGGTTGCGCGTTAGGTCAGAGTGTAGGACTCTCGAGACATAATAGACGGTTAACAACAGCGCCTTGTGCCTCCACATGCATGCCTCGAGTGCCTCAGCTTGCACCTGTGCCTTACTAATTGAAGGCTTTATTTGAAGCTTCACTATACAGCATCCATATGCACTTTCAAGTGTTGTAATACCAGGCTACATACCTACTACACTCGTATTTGCGGGGGACAATTTGAATAAACAGTAGGGAGTCTTTTTTGGTTGGTTAGACGTACGTAACTAAAACCACGTTGGTCGACTTATGGTCACTTGCTTTATATTTTTAGAAGGTTTCGATGACTAATTCGGGTTTTTCGAGGACCACAAGTAGTTTATCGAGTTTTGAACCACATTACCTACACTTGGTATATGTATTTATGTGTAGGCATGTCGTCAAGTTGACACTTAGGTACGTACTTAGTGTAATTTTTTTCTAAGATGTTATAATTACGAAGTAATAAAACTAATGGCTTATTTAAAACGGTGGCATAAGTAAGCTGAAAAGATTGCGTTGGATAGGTACTTTCATCTTAGGGAGCGTAATCTTTTCACCTTACAAGTAGATATTGTTACAGTTTTATGGTGGTTTTAGCTATTACTATATATTCTGCAATAAAGATTATTATTTTCTACTAGATTAAATGAGGAGTGCGTATTTTTCGTTTCTAGTCATGATCTGGCAGTGCAAGTGACACGCCAACAAGCGAGGTCGGGCAAGTTCTAGCCACTTTGCTGGGCGGAAATGAACTGTCCCGGGATCGTTTGTTAACACTCCGAGGATACGGAAACCACTTAGATGAGATTTGATTAAATACCCATGATCTATAGCACAACAGTTTGTAGATTTGCTGTAGGTAGAATAAGCCGTGAATGCTTATGGAATTTCACCTGTAAACGCCTACGTACAAGTATGTAGGTATTACTAAATAAGTGTAAGTACCCACGGATACCTAATTGGTGACCTATTTTCTTTGCCTATACAGTATAGTATTATATTATCTGTGGCTATTACAGATGCAGATTGGTTAAAGCTAAAATATTTTAATATATTAATTTACGGCATCAGTTTGAAGATTGCTTTAAGGTGCTATGTACGGTGTACCTAAATAAATAAATAAAATTTTATTGCGAAGTTTTTATACCTATAACGTAACTATTTAGTAATCTGTGCTATAACCTACAAAGAACAAGAATATTTTATGTTCCATTGAATTCACCAGTTTTCTCTTTACTATCATTTTTTAAGAATTTTGGCCTTAAACAAAGTGAAGTAATTGTTAGCGTAATGCCGACTTATATACCAAAAATTTAAAAAACATGTGTAGGAACACCTATGCACGCGTATATAATACAGCTTTTTTTAGTTGAGTCCGAATTGTATTGAAAAGTGGGAATACTTTTACCAGGGTTGTCTAGCTAATTTGGAAAAGATTTTTTATTTTGCACAAATAAAATCCGTACAATATAATTGAATTTATAAGTCTTTTGTTTCATTTTCATTAATCTTATTTTTACGTAATAGTATGTAACAAAACTCTTTCAAAGCGCTGCTAAACAAAGTTTTTGCCACATACTTAATTACATCCTGGTGTTGCTTTGATCGCCGCCACCCTTTGCGTCCAAGAGTCTGTAATTGACTATCAGAGCGAGTCCTTTACGTTCAGAAACTTCGTTAGCTCCTCGACGTTCAGGAAAATTAGTAACGCAATAATAGGGAGAGTAATACGGTAATGGAGACGAGGTCATCCTATGAAAAGTCGATCGAACGTTACGTCTGCTGCTGATCTAATTAAATGGCAAGACTAACTTTTTTGTACTATTTGTATAGGTATTATACGTAATTGATATGCTCAATGTATTTTGTGTCCTAGTGTCATAGGAATCTGTAGTTGTAATTTGTTAGCAGAACTCTCGTCTTTTCCTTCTCATTTTAACTATGGCATCTGTAGAAATTATTTGCAATTTTGCCAATGTCAAGTTTATATATAAGTAGGGATACAAGTTTTTAAAAGATTAGTAGTAAAAAACTAATAAGACTTCAGCGGTCTTGTACAGTCTTGTATGAAAACTATCATTATATAAATATACCTACCTAGATACAGGCTTTTAAAAGGTTAGTTGTAAAAAAACTAAAAGATCCCATCTTTAAGTGTAGGTAGCTGCGTTCCATTTTATATAACAAACTTGAATTTTTGACACACTAGGCATGAATTCAAACAAAATCTAATAAGTCCGTTGCATCAGTTACATATTTTTTCCAAATAAGTAATGAAATACTTAGGGAATCGGACTTCGCGACTTCGACTAAGTTAAAACTAACGTCCCTAATGTAAACAAGCCTAACGTCACGTGACATTTTGGCTCAATTGATCATGTAAACAATATGCGCAGTATCTGAGCTAAAAATGATTGTTAGTCAAATCGTATAGATTTATCACGTGTGGTCACACTGGTTTAGTGGTTCCACACTAATTGATTGGGCACTTCATCATGCGACCCGCCATCTATCATCGAACGTGACGTATGCTCTCGCCCTGTGCAGACCTACGTGAATTATGGTGACCCCTAACGTCTGAACAAGTGGTTTCATTGAAAAAGGAAGTTGTATGAAGCTGTAATTCATCAGTTTCTTTGTATTACCTATTACCTACACCAAGTTTTAATAAATAAAATGGCTACGTTTTTAAATAATGACTTTATAGGACATTTTCTCCCACACTTGCGTGGTTGCAATGCAAAGTTTAGGTATATAATTTGTACCTACCAGTATAAATAAATAAATACACTTTCAAACAAATCAAAATTCCAATCTTTGTTTATCACATTAACTTTAATAGCTCAAATTAACAACAAATAGTACAATTTAACAACACTCAAGATGATGCTCGATACTCAAAATGAATCTTGTATTTAAGTATTTACCTACATCTGATTGAAACTTAACAATTAATTTAAAGGAAAGGTTTATAATTACATCTTTGCCCTAAATCTTGACAGCCAATAATTTCCTTTGCTATAAACATTTCACTTAGAAACAATTGTCGGTATCAGCGGATGATTTACTGCATACCTTTGAGTACCGGTCTTCGGTAATCTTGTAATACGTACCCAATCATTCGACGCTCCCCCGGGACCGGATCGCTTCGACCGAGACGATTCAATTACGCACCTTGGAATTGTAGCAAAATGGAAATATAAATTTAATAATAATCGTAAGCGGATTTTTTTCAAGTTATCATTGAAATTAATTAAGACTACTGCTGTCGGTTTTACTTAAGTACATACCTTAGGTAGTTAGCTACTTACGAGGGTACCTGCCTGCCTATATAAGGACACCTACCTACTTTAAAGCCATGGGTAATATAGGTACCAAAATTAGGTTATGTAATGTTTTGATCTAAAACATTAAGTTCCTAATTTTAAATAGACATAGATAGGGACGAGTTCAGAAAATATCCACACAAGGGGTTTTTGGTTATTGGTAGTAGGCACGCATCTAGAGATAGCTAAATTTTCTAAAAGAGATATGGTACTACCACTACACTGTATCTACATGCAAAATACTACTTCTCTTAGGATCGACATCGAATTTTGAAGTGAGGAAACCTGACCATGCCTTGGGTAATCGAGTGTTCTGCTCGCGGGTTCCACCAACCCGTACATCAGCTATCGAGCAGCACCATTAGGTACCTACTCTTCTTATGCGTAGTCGGACAAAAATCTATCTATATCCTTTTCCGAGTCTTAAATTACCGCTAGTATACCAAATTTTATCAAACCGGACAGCGATTTATGTGTGTATATAATGCATGGAAGAAAGAAGCTAGTTCCTTTTTTCCAGCGATAATGTAAAGACAATTGACAGAGAGTAACTTTCGCATTTAAGGTACCTATATATTAGTATAGATAGTTGTCTATTTATTGAAACAATTACTTTTACCATAGCTAAGTATATCTAGTATTTTCTTAAATTTACGCGAATATCTCACATTGAAATAAACTATTTTATAACAGATTTTATCTCAGTTTTCTTTAGATGAAGGCTGAAAATACTTTGAAACATTGGGATTTAAAATCTGAAATAAACCGCGATAACATCATTATAAAATAGTTTTATTTCAACAACTACTTATCTATTTTACTTGTAGAAGTTAGATATAATGGTAGCAGAAGTAAAGAACAGTAAATAAATAGCAGAGTTTTATTCGCTCTAAAATTCTACTTTAACAATGAAAATGAAATGACAATGCTAGCGAACGTAAAGATCGCACTCCATAAGCCCATTATCCGGCACTTAAGCAAGAAGATTCCCTCAAGTCACTCGGCTTACTGTTACTTGGCCGCGTCTTCGTCCCCTTATCTCCGACCTGTTGCATCCGGCAATAAAGTAAATCCCTGCCATTCCTCCATCCCCATCCTATCTTATTATACTCTGCTCAAAGTTAGTTACAGCTAGCATAAGTAAATGTGAAACCTAGTACCTACATGTGCTAATCAAAATATTTAAAGAAGAAACTGACTGACTGACTGACTGACATATCAACGCAGAGCCTAAACCGCTGGGTCTGGAGACTCCAAATTTGGCACATAGGTTCCTTATGGGGTCTAGGGGTGCCCTAAGAAAGGATTTTTCAAAACTCACCCTTTAAGGGGGTGAAATGGGGTTCCAAAGTTTGTATGGAGAAACAAGATTAATGAGATAATAACGCCAGTAGATAAAGTTCATTTATTTACTTATTTGATAGAATCTCCAACAGAGAATACATAGTTACATTAAAAAAAAGCTTGTAAAAATATCAAAGCTTCATAGAGTAGATATTTTATTAAATTTAAGCGAATATCACACATTGAAATAAAACTGCTTTTTAACGGATTTTATCGCGGTTTTTTTTTTATAATTTATATCCCGACGTTTCAAAATCTTTTCAGACTTAATTTTCATTGTTTTCAGACTTCCACATATGACCATGAAGTGTAAAAAGACTAAAACGTCGGGATATAAAATCTAAAATAAAACTAGTCCAGCTCAACGTAACTGGTTTCCTAAGAGGCGAGGGACCCTCCAATTAATGCTCCTCCAATTACAGAAAATCACAGGATGCACATAAAATAACTAGGCTACACAATCTAAAGTGACATTAATGATATAATAAATACCTAATTTCATCTTTAAAACAAAAAAAATAAAGTAAATATTTAAAAGCTAATCTGAAGTGATTAAAAAAATTTAAAGAAAATATGAGATAATTTTTTTTTTCGTGATAATTTCATAATTACTGAATGGTTTCAGTCATTCGGATTACACCATCAATGAATAATTTTTCAAAGAAGGTTTCTATACCTAATCTTTCAACATTTACAGTATGGGATAGGAGAAAATCCATGCTCAGCTGTGGTTAGAGATTACAGTACCTTACAAAACATGCAATGTTCGTAGAAGTTAGACAAAGCGTAATTTGCTCGATTAAACTCTGAGGCAGTGAGGAAGTAGTTCATTGGACGTGTTTGTTGTTTATTAGTTGTTTACTTGGTAATCCTTGATACTTGCTTTACATTCTTTAGCTCGTCCTGTAATTTAAATTATGGTTGGAACATATTAAAATTTGCCTAAATTTTGTACTACCACTTAGTTAATGTAATCTTTTGTTGAGATCTAAAAGTCTTTTAAAAAGAATTGAAACTAATAAAAAACATCGCGTTCTGATAAGATGTCTGGTGACTCCATAAACATGTACGGTTTGATAAGTTCTCTGTCATGTGTCTCAACCTCAACTAGGGGTAATTTCCATGTTGGTGAGGTGAAATAGGTTGGCATTTATGTATACTTAGTCTTCATTGTCACCTTTGTATTCGAAAAAATTGTGGTCAATTCCATAAATAATCTTATATAGATATTTAAGCATGTTCAGACATTATCGGATCTACCGTCCTCGGACGGCTCACCGAAAAAGTCCGGTGAACCAATACAGGCCCTTCCGGCCGTTTGGGTTAGGTCATCAGCAAAAAAAAGTTCAGACATTAGAATCAAGGGTAGCCATGCTCTCCCTAACCATGAATATTAAAAATCTTTATAACTATTTAACGTATTAAATAACGCAACAGATTTAAGAACACAAAAGTTACTAATTGCTCCCACTCAACTTATTAAGATCGTGTAACTAATTGAAATTCTACTTCAAGGAACATCTCGAGTTCCATAAAAGCGTATTGGAAGTAAATGCGAGTCTTAAAAGGCCAATTACTGCACAATTTGCTTCGCCTCCCTCTCGGAGTCGATGTGAAATTATTTGACCCGCTTTTAGATCGCGAACTGCGAATATCGGGGACTTTTGTTACTTTTTCTATTAATTTTGGGATATAATACATACATAAATACTAGCGTTAAGAAGAAATCATTCAGTATAGGTTATAAGTAAGTTTGTAAAAGTAGGTACCTACATATTTAAATTTTGCTGGAACTACCTATATAAGGTACCTAATTCTTTATTCTTTTACTAGGTTGAGTACTAATTACTACATATTTTGTATTTTATTTTGTTCCTATGCAAAGTCCTTTGTATAGGTAATGTTAATAAATCTTTTATAACATTTTAGAAAACCATCCATGTCGCTTGTAAACAGGATGCACACTTAGAAATATATGTATAGATTGTGTGCCTGCAACTAAGAAGAAAATACGATTGTAATTATCGTTATCTACTTGGTCAATGCACTTAACTGTTGTACCCAGGTGCTTTCCTGGTGCCGTACTGCATCATGCTGGTGGTGGGCGGCATCCCGCTATTCTACATGGAGCTGGCGCTGGGGCAGTTCCATCGAAAGGGCGCCATTACATGCTGGGGCAGGCTTGTACCACTCTTTAAAGGTAAGTGGAGTGGAAAAAATACTCAGAAAACATATTCTTTATTAGGTGTAGTCAGGCCGTCCATAGTCAGGTGGCTTGACGTCCCTGTGCCTTGGAGTGCACGTTAAGTCGTCGGTCTTGCATTAGATCTTACACAGATCATGTCAGTTTACTCGTCCCGGACTCTGTGAGCTAAGAAATGGAGAGAGCGCCAGAATTTGCTCTCACAGATATTTTAGTGCACTTGCCACTAAAAATCTTCTCCTCTTCCTAAGTACCTAGCTGCCATCGTGCCGTTGCACTGTAGCCAAAATACTGCTAAAGTTATTGTACCTACGTATTTCAGGTAGGAACCATTTTTTTTTACTTTTCTTAGGCATCTAAAGCTTAAACATAAGGCTTCTAATGGTAAAGCAGCTTAACACTTAAGTACCTTCTTACCATCATTGCTTTACTGGCAGTGTTTTATGACGTCACGTTCAAGTCATGTGCCAGATTTATGGGTTTTGGTCACGTGCCTGCTAATGTGATCTAAGTGTAGCTCCTACTCCTATCTTGAAATATTAAAACACTCTATGACACGATGATACTCTTCCAAATGTGTTCATGATTTTTAACCGACTTTATGAATTCGGGTTTGTATTTTTTTAATTTTGTCTATTAGGGCGTACGGGATCTGTCGTACATAAAAACATTTTTTTAAAATCCTATTTTGTTTGAAAGTGGTTTATTCTGAAATCCTGAAATGTTAATTGATTTTTCTGATCTCGAAATACATAATTCAACTACTTACATACTAACTTCACCTGCGTAAGACACATTCGCTTTGAAAATACTCTCGACACATATATTTTTATAATAGATCTATGAATATTAAATAAATCAACAAAAACAGCTAACTCCGAAAATTATAAGCCAAACTTGAACTGTAAAACAGAGGACACGTCATTCACAAGATTTCAGGGAAAACGTCCCTCGCACTTAACACCAATAATTGACACCATTCTAGGGGTTCCTTAAGTGCTCCCTCCACACGGACGCGCTCAAAAGGTCCCGCCAGATTTGCGGAGCTTATGCCCTTGATTTTATTCCACCCGATTGTCACGTCGCACTGAGTGGCTTCTAGGTACAATATGATTTCTGAAGAGAAATAAAATTGGTAATGGAGTGGAAAGGTGCTATACGGTTTAAGTGAAAGCATTTTTTCTTTTTTGAAGGAATGGGAATGTTCGGTTGATTGATCGATTGATGGCCTAGTTTAAGTTGGACCAATAGATTTCAGTTTAGTATAAACCTATTGGTCAAAGTTCAGGAAAAACTAGGTGACTGATTTTTTAAATCATAAGTCACTAAGACAATCAGCGTCGAAAATTCTTACTCATCGATCTATTTTTGGAACTTGTTCAAGACTAGCAGCCATAGAATTGCATCTAACTTTTTTCTTTATGTCGTGGTACCTACTAAATAGTTATTAAGCATGTAATAATGAAAAGAGAATTATTTTTGTTCTGCAAAGGTATCGGATATGCGGTAGTTCTAATAGCATTCTACGTGGACTTCTACTACAACGTGATCATCGCGTGGGCTCTGCGGTTCTTCTTCGCTTCGTTCACCACCATGCTCCCTTGGACAAACTGTGATAATGAATGGAACACGCCAGCTTGCAAGCCGGTGAGTTTTGACGTATGTATGTCAAACTATTAACTTGACCACATTTTGTTTGGCAAGCGTCTACAGATAAGTACTAAGGCGCTGGAGGTGAAGTTAATTTGCAGAAGCACGCTGGCCAAAGGAAAACGCGATGATACACAGTGAAATGTCGCTATGATCCATATCTATCAGATGTCCCAATATATTCATACATTTCTCTTTTCTGTAGAATATAGATATTTTGTATTTAGGTAACCATACTATCCTTTTCATATCTAATAGTGGAATCAATTTCGAACCAACGGAGAACAGAAAAGGTGGCTCGTCCTGGGCTCCGATTTTCGCGCTTTAGACAAATGACTTAAAGAGAAATGTCAAAAAAATAACAGAAAACGAATGAAATCCTTATTTATTTTCAACATATTATGTCTATAAGAGATAAATGTCTAAAGATCGAGAATCGAGCAGCTAACCCCGAAATCGGCGTTGGTCCACTGGCAAAATCCTCGGCAAACAAGTTTTTTTTGTGCCAGTTTACTTAGAAAATATAAAGTGGTTTAGAGTTGGGACGGGGAGTCCCATAGAAATATCATCGTAAAAAAACCTTTTATAATCAATCCTCTTTTGTACGCGTACCTAGTGATTATATACTCTTTGCGCGTATCGCGTACCTATACCGGTAGATTAAAGATTAAGAAATATAAATGAAAATAAAATTGTATGGCATCCCGTCAAAAATTTTAGCCAGCAATGTCTAAGAACGAATTGAAAACTTTTTGCAACGTCGCAAGTCGTGTCAGGTATCTTTCAAAAAAATTAAGATAGGTCATTTACCTACTTAATTATGAAACATGATTTTTTTTAATTAAATGAGAATCTGTCAAAAAAATTATGTGTACCAACCAACAGTATTTAAGAATGAATTAAAACCTTTTTGATTACGCACACTGCTTTTTATAGCAACCCAATGTGTAGATGCCTTTTAGCAGCATGAAGTCCTAGGTAAAAGGAGACCACACTTTGAATAAAATCATTTTTATCATTAATCAATCACTAGGTGTAAAACACTATCCCCCGTATTCATAAACGTCTTAGCTTATTATAGGTAAAATAGGTTTATAATTCCTTTGTCTTTGTCTGTAATCTTGACATTTAGGTATACTAGTAACAAAGAGACAAAGTCCATTTAAACTATATAGTTTATCTCGATACACAATACAACTGGAACTAGGTGACGCATAGATGTAGGATTTTTTCCTACGATCATCCTAAACCTATG
Source organism: Meganola albula (assembly GCA_936450015.1). NCBI lineage: Eukaryota > Metazoa > Arthropoda > Insecta > Lepidoptera > Nolidae > Meganola > Meganola albula. The sequence goes on from OW388147.1 coordinate 12,345,179, forward strand.
AGCTGACCAGTTTACGTCGATAGTTCTTCGCACGTAATAAGTTTTATTTTGTGAATTTTACCCACGTTTTATATTTTATATTTTATTTATTAACGTCTTCAAAAAAGGAGGAGTTTCTATGTTCTTTCATATATGAATGTTTTCTCACCAATGTAGATAAGAAAAAAGTTCGACGATAGTCAAACTTAAATTTCACAATCTGTAACAGTTAAAGGCTACTGCAATTTATTTCAGTACGACCTGTGCGACAAGAGTCGGGTCTCAGGAACTTCGGGAGCTAAAATTTTTCATTGCCTCATTGATTTACTACTTTTTTATGTTGCATTATAAAAAATCTAGCGACGTATATTTATTACATTGTACCTAAACGTATTTTTAGTTTGAAGCAATATGGGAGGCGTCTGCGGCTAATAGATCTCGTCTCCGGAACACCAGCTCTTCTGCTACCATCGGCCCTCCACAAACTATCCCATTCAACTCTGCCGCTTCTGAATACTTCAAGTGAGTATAGATGTGTACGGGCATCGTACATGGCACACACGTCACATTACACACAATCACACGACAGTACACAGTACACAATCAACATTCACCCTCAATGGTAATCATTCATGAATTAGCATTAGTTACGTGGTAGTTAAATCTTCAAGAAATCGCATCTCTTTGGCTATCAGCGACTTATCATATCAAATCAACTAATTTCAATTAAGTGATGCGCATACATGATGACTAACTTTGAAATGGGTATTTACAGTGCTTCTATTTTAGTTTTTTTTAACAAAAATGAAAACTACGAGAAAATCCGTTTTAAAGTATTTTTTTTTAATTTCAATGATTCTTTTTTTTATAATACTGTCTAAGCTACATAAAATGAAGACATGTTCTGACTGAATTAAAAAAATGGATAAATATTAGTTTAGCTGCATAGGTCCTCTAATTGTCGAACCACCTCTTTTGGAAGTCTGAAAGTATTGCATTTTGTAACATTTTTAATTATTTCCTTGGTTAATGTTAATAAGCATGAAACACTTAAATAATATTTAAAAAAAAAGGAAAATTGTTTACTCTATTAGTATAGTTGACACAACAGAATAAAGTACTTAGTTCTAAATTCAAAATAAGATGCTCAATATAATAATTGATCGACACGGACGACACGTACAATTAACATATTATTATGTTTGTATTCGGAAATACGATGAGATTACAGAAGCACTGTACCTACGTACTAAAGTATATAACTATACCTTAGCTATCGTATTTTAACTATTTCGCATTGGTTTTACAGTCGCGCTATCCTAGAACTCCATGGGAGCGAGGGACTCCACGATTTGGGTGCAGTGAAATGGGACATGGCTCTATGTTTGTTGGCGGTATACATTATCTGCTACTTTTCACTATGGAAAGGAATCAGTACTTCTGGCAAGGTAACAACTTTAAAAGTATTTGGAATAAGGAAATCCATGTTAAATCAGATCAGATCGCAGGTCAGAAAAGATCTTGGGATGGTGAAAAATAATATTCGTTTTCTCATAAGTCATGTTAGAGAAAAGTCTATAACTCAACGTACGACATGCAACGAGTAATCGACATCACAATTGTTTTATCACACAGACGTACAGATATCTTAATAAATAAATTAAACTATTTTAATAGCTTTTACTTAAATTTCCTATATTATAATATACAAATTTTTAATTCGATACCTAATGCATTAATTATATTTCTTGAAATATAAAATGTTTATTTAAAAGAATTAGTGAATTATATATTGTATAGAAAAAAAAATCTCACTTTCCAAATTTTGCCGCCCTAGAAAATTTGCCGCCCTGGGCACTAGCCCGACTGCCCCTAGTGTAAATCCAGCATTGATTATAATACTCTTTGCGCGTACCTATACCGTTAGGTAATTAAGAAACAGTGACAGAAGGACATTAGAGATTAAGAAATAAATAAAAAAAATACATTTTATGGTATCCCGTCAAAACTTTTACGCTTATTAGCCAGCATGTCTAAGAACGAATTGAAACCTTTTCACAACCTAGTGCGTCTTGGCTGGAATCTTTCAAAAAATTTGAGATAGGCCATTTACTTATAAGAAACATATTTTTATTTTTTTAAATGAATTTGGTCCTGTCAAAATTTTTACGTGTAGGTACCAACCAGCATTAACCAAGAATGAATTAAAACCTTTTTGGTTAGACCACAGATATAATTTTAAAGGTTATAGACACTCAGTTTTAAACAACCCGATGTGCCGATGCTTTTTAGCAGCATGAAGTTCTAGGTGAAAAGAAAAGGAAACCACAGTTTGAATAAAATCATTAATAATAGTACGTATTTCATGTAATCTTCAGTCAGTTGACTGGTCATTAGTGTCATTACTTCTCTTTAATTTTTCAAACTAGATAGAACTAGACTAAAAATTTATGCTTGAAGCTGGCGGGTCAGATCGTCGCAGGGTTGTTAGTCTTTCGGTCTTCTATCGGATACAACGGACACTGCACGTACGTGCGTTCCATCGTAGATCGCATCATTGCTCAACAACATGCGGTCAAGTGCAAGCCATATATAGGATAAAAAGAGATCTAACTACATTTATTTTTTTGCAGGTTGTTTGGTTCACCGCTCTATTTCCTTACGCTGTGCTTCTTATTCTGTTAGTCCGGGGCATCACTCTTCCTGGCTCTGCTACCGGTATCCAATATTATCTGAGCCCCAACTTCGAAGCTATTACACAACCTCAGGTAAGGGGCGGGAACCAGACTACAAATTAACCTACCTGATTAACATATATTACATTTCTATCTTCTCGGTGTTCATAGTACCTATTTGGCTTTCAGGTGTGGGTGGATGCGGCGACTCAAGTGTTTTTTTCGCTTGGACCTGGATTCGGAGTGCTTTTGGCTTATGCGTCCTACAACAAATACCATAACAACGTATACAAGTAAGAATTATCGAGAATAGGGTAGGTACTTATTTAGTCAAAGCTGTTTGCATTTCTTTTTCAAAGTCGTACTTATCTAAGTGTTTAACTAAATCATTATCACTTGCAAAAAGAGTTGAATCACTTACAGAGACTATTCTAGAATAACACTTAACATAACACAATTTACCCAAATTCTGCTCGTTATTCAAATAATCAATTGTAATTATTGTAATTGTAATGTTAATAATTTCATTGTTATTATTCAATTAATGTGTTTGTGAATGTTAATTTTGTTATGCAATTTTGGCAAGTTCGAGTTATCAGATTAAATGTTTTAATAGATCTGTTGCATGCTGTGGTTTCTTATAATTGGGAAAGCATAGGGGACGAGAACGCTTGCATGCTGTTATATGTAATGAGATATGTATTTCTTGTTAGAAACCCTAATGGAATAAATAAATTACACTATGTTTTGATCATCAGATCTTGCAACACCAACTAAAATGCAAATTAATTTTCAGGGACGCCATCTTAACAAGTGTAATCAATTCCGCCACATCCTTTGTCGCGGGGTTCGTGATCTTCAGCGTGCTCGGTTATATGGCACACGCATCAGGTCGTGAAGTGCAAGACGTAGCAACGGAAGGTCCGGGGCTCGTGTTCGTGGTCTATCCAGCCGCTATTGCTACGATGCCGGGGTCTACTTTCTGGGCGCTGATCTTCTTTATGATGCTGCTCACTCTTGGACTGGATAGTTCTGTACGTAAATACTTTATTGAATGAAGAAGGAGAAATAATGAAGGATTGCAGCGGAATTTAAAACTTTGTCTTTTGAATTTGAAGAGGTGTTTCTTAAAATGGTTTGTTATAGTTTGGTGGATCAGAAGCAATTATAACTGCGCTAAGCGACGAGTTTCCTCCCATCGGGCGGCACCGCGAGATCTTTGTGGCGTGCTTGTTTACGTTGTACTTCTTCGTGGGCCTCGCATCTTGCACCAAAGGAGGGTTTTACTTCTTCCAACTGCTGGATCGATACGCGGCAGGCTACTCTATCCTGATAGCTGTGTTCTTTGAGGCGATTGCGGTTTCTTGGATATATGGTATGCAAATAATTATTTTTACAAGTTTATAGCAGTTTAGACACTTTAAACGACCAGTGATCATATTTTCAAGGTCCAGCAACTAATAATTTAAATATGATTGGTACATTCCTAACTTCTTAAGTGACCTCCTTAATGTCCATATTAGATGTAGGGAGTATAGACACCTACTGTGTAGATAGGGTATAGGGCTCTTAAGTATGAACCTATGAAGTACCTACCTATTTATTAAAAACTTATACAAAACTACTTAGGCACCGAAAGATTCTGCGAAGATATAAAGGACATGATCGGCTTCCGTCCGGGCTTGTACTGGCGAGTATGCTGGCGGTTTGCTGCACCCGCCTTTTTGCTGTTTATCACGGCCTACGGGCTCTTGGACTACGAGCCGCTACAGTACGAGGGATACGTGTATCCGGTATGGGCCAACGCGCTGGGCTGGGTGATTGCAGGCTCCAGTGTCATGTGCATACCGGCTGTGGCGATCTACAAACTGGTTACGACGAAAGGAAGCTTTGTTGAAGTAAGTTACTTGAGTTACTTCAGGACTCAGGCGCACGATTCGCTGAAGTGAATTATACTGTATTTGGTTTATTCTTGTGCCTTTGTTCCCAGCGTCTGCGCATCTTGACAACTCCCTACGCAGACACAGAACGCCACGGCACAGTGAGCAACGGCATGGTAGTATCAGAGAGCGGGGGAGTGCGGCTTGCGTCCGCCGCTCACAGTCCTGTGGTACCTTCCGCCCCCTCCCCAGTCTCTCCTACTTCCACTCCTGCACTCGTCTGAGCTCAACTCTCCTTCGACGTCTACTATGTATAGATAGTTTATTTTAAATCATCATATTAAGTCTACATAGCCTGTGCTACCTTTAAAAAATTCGAATTGTTACCCGAGCCAAAGAGAATTTAAACGCATCCGGACGTTCTTTGTCAGCGTAAGCGTTTATATACTCTTTGGTCCTTTGGTTCTTGCGCAGTGTTGCCGTCCTAAATATATAACCTGAATAGTAGAAATATTATTTTTACACATTTTTTTTTTGTAATTAGGCGGCAATGTAATTTTTCGTCATAAAAAACTTTTCCCCTCAATTTTTATTTCAAATTAGTAAATAATAACTTATTTAAAATTAGGAATTAGAAACTAGCTTTCACTTTAAATAATTGTTTTATCTAGTTAAAAACTATTAATTCTTAAAAAATCTTATTAGGTAGGTAGTTAAGTACATACGCAGTAGAAGTATGAGTATTGTGTAGATCGACATTCGCAACGACGAATTAGAAACATAAGTTTAAAGAAGATATTTTAATAATATATCTCTTGTAAAATTTTAAATATAAATACATATAACACGTCTGTATCTATCAATAAATATTCAGCAAACCGTCGATGTTATAGTGTAGCTTTCAAGCATTAAGGTTGACGCAGGAACAATTTTATAATTATTTATTACAGAAATATTTCTCTTAGAATTAGATTTTTTTTTTACAATTTATTCCTTTTCTACATATTATTTTATTAGTAATTAGTTCCATAAGCATTGTTGTAGTATATTAACTCAATATAATGTCTACCCTTTCCCATAGGTATTTAGGTACCAATTAAACTAAGTAAATAATAATAAGTACTATTCGTAGATCAGAATATTGTTAATATGATATAAAATGGAAAATAAGTAACTTGTATTTTAGTAATAACTACTTATAGATTTGAAAAACAAAACGTGTATCGTAGCATTAATAAATTTATGTAGCAAAATATGAGGGACAACTCATAAGAAAAATATTTGGCTGTCGCATCAATAAAACACTTAGATATGCATGACATCAATGTAAACATGCATTATAGCAATATATTCAGTAATAAAATTAATTCTAGCTTATTTGGTCGCCATTAAAACGTATCTAATTAAGAATATTATAAAATTAAAAATGCTGTGTAGATAATAGAAAAATTAGAATTAACTACTAAAAACTTAGTATTCTTCTACTTGTACCTTATTTAGAGTAAATATGTAGTTCATATACCCATGTTACCATGTTAGAATGCATTTATTATCCTTGTATTAGGTACTTATTGATAAAATATTGGGTATATGTATACCAATACTATATTCTACCAGTAAATATGCTTAATCAAAAGCTTATTGTTCAATCTATATAAATTTAGTGCTTGCATATTTCTTTATTATTCGAAAGTGCTCCAATTTTTAGATAGGTACATAATTTACATTAGTATTAACTACATTGATGTACCTACATTATACTATTGTTTTTTAGTCATGTTCATTTAAATTACCATTCATCACTCCGTCCTGGGCAATGCGGACTGATGAATAGTGTTCAAACGAAGTGAGTCTTAGGAACATTATAGGGAATGAAATGGTTTTTCATGGTTCGGTATGTAGCACGCTCCACAAAATATTCAGCTTTATGTGTATTTAGAAGACACGTATATAATCTTTCTAAAATTCTTATTACAATTATATCAGTGTAGTTTAAATTTAAAGATTTGTAGTCAGCTATAAGTAGATACCTATATAATGACTACATTTAAGGGAGAAAGCCCCCATTTCAATATAATACCTTAACATTTTGTGTAGTTTGGGAATATTTATCACCATTGATTACTTAAAAATATTATATAAACCTAAGAATATTAAACAAAATATTATGATTCGATGTTAGCGTATTAATGTTTGTAGCTTTTTGTTGATGATATATCAATCAGTAGTCATACCAGCCATTATGACTATTGGTTTATGGAATAAAATTTATACTTACTAAATTTGGGTTTCATTTTAAAAGAAAAAAATCACACTGAATTATTTCCCCACCATCCATATTTGTTTGCGATCTTCAATCCGTTAAATTCTTAAATATTTATTCACATAGATATAAATATATTATATAGATAGATAGTCTTACATAGACAGTTTTAGATTTACGCGAATATCACACATTGAAATAAAACTACTTTTTAACGGATTTTATCGCGGTTTATTTTAGATTTTACATCCCGACGTTTTAAAGTCTTTTCAGACTTCATGTTCACGGGTGGACTGAGATATTTGACGTCCAAAAAATATTAATCACAATTATTACTGACTACCTTCAAACATTAATATTTAAGTTGCGTTTTCGTTGTGAGTTGTTTGCTTAAATCGGAACGCAACTTAAATATTAATGTTTGAAGGTATAGGCGATAAAATCCGTTAAAAAGTAGTTTTATTTCAATATTTATTCACAACTTACAATTGAACAAGAAAAACGACCTTATTGAATAACAATCTCAACACCAATCTAAATTAAGAACTAAACTAACTAATGCCTAACCTGAACTAATGCGTCAAAAATTCTTCCGCATCGTTATCTTCCGGGAACGTACCCAGGAGGTTAGCAGCATTGCAGATCACAGACTTATTATACGCCGTTTACATTTTTATTTTATTATTCTTCGATAAGCTGGCGCTTGACTATAACTTGCCTGATGTTAAGCAATGATGTAGTCTACGATGCAACGCGCCAGCCCAGTGTACCGATTCACTTGTGATGACGAATGATTATCGGTAAGAAGGTGGCAGTGGAATTAGCCTCCATATGGTTAGAAACCTTAAAGGAGCATCAATTCCGACCAACCCTCTCTGCATGGTGTCACCAGACATCGCACCGGAACATGGTAAGGCCGCTTGGCGGTGCGGCTTTGTCCGGTGGGTGGTCACTTACCACGGCCGAAGCCTACCACCAGTTGATTATCATCTGATTTGCACCACCCGGGGCACACCACGTGTGGCGATTCAATTAAAGGTTTACACCCAAGGATGAAGGTGACTTAGCCCCCGACTCAGCAGACATTCAGCTTATTTATGCAGGGTAGTGGGCAGAACGAGTATGTGAACACGATACTCCTCATGCTCCTGACGCTGCTACTCGCGAAACCCGCGCTCACGTAATGAGTTGTTTTTTTGTGCAAAATTCAAAGGGCGGGCAGTGCGAATGTCAGTGTGTGTTGTGCACATGCAACTATGTCGCTCACTTCTCGCTGAACGCTTTGTCAAAGTGGACGTGCGTACTGCCTTGTGTTTTTACGAAAGCCGCCAATATGCCCTTAGATAGGAGCAATGAGAATACTATAGTTTCTAGAATTGGCAAAACGGCAAAAAACCTAAAGGGACTCAAAACTCATAAATTAAAACACAGTTTCCACCACCTTCTGCAGCGACTTATTTTTCTTTTTAATTTAATAATTATTGCTCGCAGTGGTGCAACGAGTAGCGGTATGTGCTGAGTGTAAACGAGGCATTAGAAAAATTGCTAAATAGTCATTTTCATGAAAAAAAACAAATTCTTTTTATTCCTACGAAAGTTGAGGAGTATTTTATTTTTTATTTTTTGGAAGTGTTATCTAAGTCTTCTAGTATTTTTTTTGTTTTTAGAAGTGGGCAAGAATGTCAGTTAACCACAATTTGACAGTGTAGTGAACACTGTCAAATTGACGTTAACTGACATAATTAATAATGACATTGACGATTTAGTTTTGAGGTTGTAACTCTTCTGTTGTGCATTTTGTTGGGTGTTCGCTCAATAATCTGAAATTCATATAAAATCGATCGATATGGAAGGGAAAAGTGACGAAAAGTCTGCCGCTGATAAAACGATATTCGATGCGATTACTCAAAATGACTTAATTGAATTTAAGAATATACTGGCTCAACATAAAGGAAACGTCGATTTCTTCGACGAAAATGGCATGACTGCGTTACAACATGCCGCTTATAAGGGGAACAAGGATATGGTGCAGTTATTACTGGACAGGGTACGTGACTCTCTGTTTCCCTTATAGGCGCTCTAATTAGTTTATTTTCGTTGACCAAAACTTAAATTTCAGGGTGCCGACGTAAATTCTGGAAAACATGAATATAACTACACCGCACTCCACTTTGGCGCGTTATCCGGAAATTCTGAAGTATGTCAGCTCCTCCTGGACGCTGGAGCGAAGTCCATCGCTACCAACTCAGTGGGGCGCACCGCCGCGCAGATGGCCGCGTTCGTAGGAAACCATCACACTGTAGCTACAATTAATAACTACGTGCCTCGAAGTGAAATCGCGTATTATTCCACCCTACAAGGACAGCAAACTGAACCTTATCTACCTGCTATCTTGTTAGACCCTTTACACAAATTTGTGTTGGGTGTCAACATACACCCCGTGCGGCTGGCACTTAACCTGCACCATGCACCTATCCTTTTAGATAATGCAGATAAAGTTGTAAAGGTACTGGAATTGTTGTGCAAGAGAGAGATGACAAGAGGAGGGGAGACCAATGAGGTAATGGCCTTCAAGTACCATTACTTGGCTTATGTCCTTAGAGAAATAAACAATATTAGAGACAAGAAATCAAGTGCAGACAAGGATGATAAAAAACATGACATTGTCGAGGTTTTCTCTAAGAAACTACTTAAACCAGGAAAAGATGGAGTTTCTTTAGACTTAATGGACACTTTCCTCAAAGATTGTGTGAGGGAGTTTCCTTTTAGAGAATGTACTACTTTCCACCAAATGGTTTCGTCACTCACTAGTAAAGATCCTCCACCGGCTTTATCAGTGATTAATTGCACTATAAATGGTCAGAGAGGGTTTGTGGATGCTATTCCTTACTGCAGTACTTGTGGGGAAGAGAAACCAGCTAAGAAATGTTCCAAATGTAAATCTGTGCAATATTGTGATCGGGAGTGCCAACGGCTGCATTGGTTTGCCCACAAAAAGGCTTGTAACAGAGAGTCCAGTGCTCCTGCCACAACTAACAATGCTAAATCAAATATAGACACAAATGAGCTCAGCGCAGAGCTGCAGAACCTAATAGCTGGGTAGTTAAATAATATTTATAAACAAAATGATAAATGTAAAATTATTCCACATAATAGTCTGGGTGTATTTCAGTGTTGTATGCAATGTATTATGATAGGGACTAAATGCAAGCTAATCAATGGTAGATGTCATAACTAAAATTCATATAAAATAATTTCATTAAAATTCCTTCAGAAACACTTTAAAATATTACCTTTGAGAAGGGTTAAAGTGGTCACAGTCACATTGCTGTTGGTGCAATTTATCACAATTCTATTGGTGTTTAGATTTTGAAAGATAGTTTTAATAGACATTAATTTAATTTGATAGGCATTGTGTGGCATAGAAACTGAATGACAACTAAAAATGTTGGTGTTCATAAGGTTAGTTCAAAAAATAATTTTAAATCCAATTCTTTGTTCCACTGACTGTATGTATGGGCAGTAACAAAGAAAATTCTGCTATATATGTGTAGTTTAAATAAATAAGAAAATAAATTGATGTTGTATTTAGATTATTCTAATTATATTTAATGAGAGAACCAAATTTTTTGTGGACACAATAAAATAAGAATCAAAAGTGGATTTGCATTCAAATTGCTACAAATGTGTATGAACAAAGTAGATTATTTATTTAGTTTTTGAACTGTCTACACGTGATTTACCCTTTTCTAATAATAAGATAGACAAAACCTTTTCTTCAACGGCCTAAACCTAAAAAATATTTTTTTAGTTGAAATATTCCCAACCTATAAAAAATATAAGAGGTAGGGTAAGAAAAAGGTACCTACTAAACTGCAACAGCATGTGTAACCATCAATCAAAAATCTGGCACAGTAAATGTTAAATGACATGATTCTGTTAGTATTTGTGTTTAGGGGTCAGGTGAATTTTGTATCCAAGTCAAAGATTAATAAAAATCACTTAATGTTGTTATTTGTGTTACATTATATTAGAAGCATTGATGTTGTACATAATTGTGTTGCCGCTCCAGTGTGCATGTATCCTATACAGTGAAATAAATGTTATATTCTAGGTTGAGTTTTCGTTTCTATAGAATTTGCAAAAAAAGAGAATGTGACACACAAATATACAATTTAGGTACCTAAATTGTATATTTGTGTGTCACACCTACCTACCAGTACCTATGTGTGGGTCAAAGTAAAATAATTATTTTATTATGTATTTTATCCCAGCTACAGTGTCGCTAACTGGCGGCTTGAATTGTCATGAACATTGTGTTCGCGGCGCGGCAGCGGTGGGGATCCAACCGGACCTCGTCAAATATTACCAGTATTGGCGTGGCGTATATAGATGGCGTTACTTGTATAGCATAGTCGTTGGTTTTATGATCTTATTTTACAAAGTTCATCTACGGAACAATTCAGACTTATATTTTACTAGCAAACCCGGCGAACTCCGTTTCGCCACCAGATGGCTTCGTTTTATGTAACATTTTCCCGCTTTTCTGTTGAAATTTTTCCTGAATTTTCTTAGCTATAAACCTCACGGAGCCCGAGACCTTTCCAACGAATGCAAAACCGTGGAAATCGGTTCGTGCGTTCCGGAGCTATAGCGTCAGGAAGGAAAACCAGACTTATTTTTATATAGTAGATTATGAAGTGCAGATTATATTATCTGTGAGTGCAGTATAATTTACTGTAGGTATATAACTGAAAGTGAAATATTTTTATGTACTTGATGTTATAAAGAGGAAAGATTTGATTGTTTGTTACGGATAGGTTCAAAAACGACTGGATCGATTTCTAAAATTCTTTCACCATTGGAGAGCTACATCTTTACTGAGTAGGTAACATAGGCTATATTATGTTTTTAAAAAGATTTGGGATCTGTATGAAAACTTCGATAATGTAACCCAAGGTGAGAAAAAAATAACTAAACACATAATTATATCGCGTACGCTGCGGAAACTATTGATATTCAAAGTGATATACTACAGTTTTATAGTGGCCATAAATATCTACAAAAAAGTCTGCTGTACCATGTATCTAAATATTTTAGTTACCTACGTCACAATAACTGCTTTTTGTCTTGAAATATGCAATTGTAATGCCCGTACAAATTAGACTCAATTATTCGTACCTCGGTATTAATCCTTAACTAAATAAATCACTTAATATTCAAGGGTATATCAATAACTGTAAATTGTTTTTTGAAATATATAAACCGGATTTACCAAAATTAAAATTTAAGGAACAGAGCGGTTGTCTGTGACTCTAATGGATTTTAACCCCGACAAAAAAGAGGGTTGTTATAAGGTTGAGACGTGTATCTGTGTATCTATTTTTTTTATTTATCTATGTACAAGTTTGTTCCCATGTAGCGTGGATGGGCACTTTTAAAGCGGTTTTTTTTATTAGAATGCTGAAGTGATAAAGATCATTCTTAACAAGAAAAAATGTGTCAGGGTTGACCAATTTTTTTGTTCATTGAATTATATATACAACTACAAAGTAAGTTTTATTTATTTGGTTAAAAAATATTTTTAGTGTCTTGAGAGAGGTTAGGCCTTAATCCAGACATGCTGGCCAAGTTCTAGTTTATTTCGTTTTATTTACCTATTGTTGTTTTTTTTTACTATTTTTTAGTCTGAACTGTCCCTTTTTTAAATTCTGTAATAGGTTTGCGCTTGACCACAACTTGCCTGTTATTATGAAATGATGCAGTCTACGATGAAACGCGCTTACCCAGTAAATACCGATCTACTCGTGACTTCAAAACCGCTATGATCGATTGTCTCAAAAATTTGATTTGGATATAGCTGATAGTACATTGTTCGTCAATGAGAAACTATTTTTAGGGTTTTTTTGCGTTTGACTACATCTTGCATAAGTAATTAAAACCACCTTTGTATAAGTAATTAAAACCACATAAGTCAAATATAAAAAATATAATATTTAATCTAAGATATTATTTACAACAATGTACAAATTTCAATTATAACGGCTTGTCATAAAACAGTAGGTAGTCTTTGTATACTAAATAATAATATACTAAATGCTTATAGGGTGACTAGTAAATAGTGTAAAATACTATGCCACGTGATAGTACTCATGATTACAAGCAAATATCATAACGAAACCTTTTCAGAGCGAATAGTTTTTATTTAAATCGTTACATTATATTAAACTGCGCAGTAGAAATGCTTTTGCTCTCTTTTATCCAAATTTCATTATCGTCGTCATTACCGATTTAAATGCTCCAAAAATAAGTTCCTTTACAAAAGTTGTTGTACCTATTCATGAGCACTACCATGTTGCAAAAAATATTTTACACTCATTACCAGTCACCCTGTATGTATTTATTAATCTTTCTAAATTAACTTATTTAATAAAAAATATCTATACAATGATGAATACCTACTTGATATATTTTTATGCTTGAGTAGGTACAAGTAATTAATTTAATTATTTAGGTATAGTACACATATACAAACCAAAGGCACTGCTATCACAATAGTAACTATCCTTCTTATTATAACGAGGTAGATATAATTATGTCGTTAATACAGGGTGTATGTATAAAATGTCAAATAATACTCGCTTGTATAAAAGTCATGGAAAATAACCACACCGTTGTTAAAATGTGAAATTATTATTTGAAACTGTTTGGCCACCCTGTTTATCTACCTATACCTACGCTAATTTTATGGTAATTATTGCAAGCACCTCTCTTGAACAACATTTGGTACCTACCTACTACCTAACTATAGATATATTTATTTATGCCTAATATAAACATTGTTTCTAGTGAAGATTACATTGATATTAAGAATATACAGATAGGTAGGTACATGCTTAGTATTTTTTTATTAACAATACCTTTATATACGTAAGTACCCATATAAAATTATACCCACTTTTGACATTGAAAGCGATTCTACGCTATAAATAAATTATGATATCTATGTATTAGGTAATGTAAGTCTCTACATCGTATACAGATGTGTGATGATTATCATCAACCTTCTCCGAGTAGCGCACTGATGGTGAAACTCTTGAGGCGTCGGCAGGGAGCGGGAGCGTGTGCGGGAGGGGAGGGCCGCGGCGGCAGCGGTGGCAGCGCGCCCCACGGCAGCCCACCGCTGAGCGAACTGCCCGGCCACAGCATCGGCATGGGCATATGAAGTGAACTGATGTACGGCATCTCCGGGGGGTAGAATGCCACGGGTGGGGGTGTTACATTTTCAGTCGACGCTATCAAAGGTGCAGGGGACTCTACCAGCGGCGGTGACCGTGGTGAAGACGATCTTAAACTTCCTTCTTCGGAACAGGAGGATGCAGCATCGGAACACGGCCGCTTGGCCTCGGTCGGCTCCGTTGAGCTGTCCACGCTGCCCTCACTGCTCGGCTCGACGTTCTTCCGTTTGCACTTGGATTGACCGCAAGCGCGGAAACCTTTGGCAAATGGATTGTTGTCGATCTTCAGCTTTGTGATGCGGTCGTTCTGTAGACAAAGACACAATTACAATTACAAATTGTCCGATGAGTCATTATACCGATAATAGCAGGACAATAAAGAAAATTTTATTATCGACTGCAAATATGCGTTTATCGTCTTGCATCTGAGGTTCGACAGTGTCACACGGAAATCTTATCTCGTTTGGAGAATGCAATTTAAACATCCGTTTCCGCATGCATCCCGGCGACGTTAATAGCTTGTAAGGGATAATTGTCGCACATGTGGTGAGATGGCGACAAGCCAATAAGCATGGCATGTCGCGTGTCGCCGGGCGGCCGCCGCCTGCCGCCCGCCCGCCGCGCTCTGCTGCGCGTGAGCAGCTAGGCGCCTGCTAGCAAAAACTTAAACCTCTGCCGATCTCATATATGAAATTCAATAGCAAATTAGGCCCTCTCAATCTAGTAAATAAATGACGACAACAGTTTTAGAATACAATATTTAATTTAAAGGGTCGCCGTTCGAAATTTTACATGTTTTTTTCGCGTCTAGCACTAAAATGTGTTTGCAATCGAAAGTTAGCGGTTATCTAGCGAAATTCTGAAAGCAAATAGTGTCGTCAAGATACGTGAAGTCAATTGTGACGCTTGTTTACACGAGGTGATAAGCCGGCGCCGGCGCGGGTGCCACTCGCCACTAACTCCGCAGATAACCGCCACTCGCCGAAATACCGAGGAGTGCTAAAAGCTTGTCGTTAGAGGAGCAAAGTGCACTTTTTAAGTCGGTCGGTTAGCTAATAGCTGTGTTCGAGAGGCGCAGGCGCCGCCCCCGGGCCGCCCTGTCGCCGTGTCGTGACGTCACGCCACAAACTTGCGAAGCTTTAACTTTTTGTATGACTATTTCACATATTGGCGACTGTCGCCAGATTTTTTTTTGATGCTGTGTAATTAGGGTCTGAGTAAATTTACTTTGTTTATCTGACTGATAGTCCGAAATTATCGAGTGAGTCTGCTTACACTGGACGGAATGTTAAAGCTATGATTACATAGTTGGACACACCAACCTACGTCACGCATGAACGGCCAGTGTGCCACCTAGTTACGCTTTCAAATAAAGGGTCGGTGAAATACAAAGATGATTTCTAATTCGTTGATAATTCGCAACAATGGTGGAGCCGGCGAGTGGTCCGCCGTCGAGGATAATGCGCAATGATACACCGCCGCCATTGTGAGTCCCGTTAGCCGGACAATTGCGGGATAATCCCACAAAGCTTCCGATGAGATGGACGCGAGAAAACTTTCGCGCCTGGTTGCAGTCAACATGAAAGAGGTCGATGAGAGCCCATGTTTAATTACGGCGGCGGTTTATGCAAGGGATGGCACGCTGCGCTGCACGATAAAGGCAGTATTACCGTAGTTAGCTTAGCCCGTGTGGTAACAAACAGCGGGGGCTCTCGTTACTGACACAAACACGGTACAGATTTAATAAATGGAATTAAAGTCTGCCGCGAGTGGTGAATATGGTGATTGCCCAAAACATACTAGGGGGGGCTTTTGTATATACATTGGCTAATAGAATTAAACGGCTCTTAATTTTTATATTCGGTGGGGATCGTAAACTGTGTGAATATAATGTATTCCTATAAAATTAGAATCCATTATCAACTGCCTTTTTTATATGGAGCGTAGTTTACCACACCCAATGACTTAGGTTATCTATCTAATCAGAAAATGAGTCCATTTTATACTAGGAGTGATACCTAAGTAGGTACTGAAGTACGTAGTACCTACGTATCTTCCACATTTACCTATTAGTATATATTATTACTAAATGTACAAGTCTAGTACGTATTATCCTGTTTAATGTAACCTGGGAAACTAAAGAACCAAATAATCACAGTAATAAGACAAAAGGCTGTTCTCTACGAAGGCTCTAAATCCTGTTTTAAATCAATGATTGTAACGATTCTTACTCCAGGAACGGTCTGTGTCACAGTAAGCTTTACCGCTAAATGCAGTTTTTCAGAATCTAACTGTCACAGTTAGTTGCACTTGTGAACCGCCGCGCGCCGCTTACTCACAGGCGCCGCATGAACCAAAACACAAAAATTAGTCGGTATTGTTTTGTTAACAACTTACAATAGGCGACAGTCGCAATCTATATTTTTTTAATGTAAGACACGTAAAAGCTATGGCGCCTCAGATTTAGAAAAAAATGGGTGCCCGTATGTGCGAATTGATGCTCGTTCTTAGAAATGAAGTGGTAATTCTCCGAAGTATTGAGATGAGATCGTATCATGTAGGGAACTCCCTTGACAGTATAACTAAATAGTTACCTTCAAATAGTTTGATAATTTAAATACCTTTAGTATTTAAATTATCAAAATAATTGAATGTTTAACTATTTGAATCAAAACTATTTCTATTAAAACTGTACGCACTCAGTATTAAGTAGATAATTAACGTTATCTATCAAAGTTGAGATCATAACGAAAATACCATTCAATTCGAGATGAGACCGATCATCATCTACTTACAACTGCCTAGTATTTCATTCACGTAACAGTATCTATACCTTTGATTATAATATAATTGTACCTAAATATTATTGCGGTGTCTATAAACACCTTTGTAAGTAACTCTAATGAGTCATGTAACTGAAAATAATTTGTAAAGTTAGTAATGTCTTAGATTTACGCGAATATAACACATTGAAATAAAACTACTTTATAACGGATTCCTCAGTCCACCCGTGACCATGAAGTCTAAAAATACTTTGAAACGTCGGGATCTAAAATCTAAAAATATACCGCGATAAAATCCGTTATAAAGTAGTTTTATTTCAACTTGTAAAGACCTTGGAAATGAAACAAATGTAAGTAAATATTGACAACCAGGTTCTAATCTCAGATTAAAATCCTGCAGGCGAAGTTATTACTAATTTATCAGGGGATAAGTTGGTAGGTAGAACCTACTTTTCTAATTTTATTCTGCAGTAATTAATAAATGTGTAAAGTAACAAACCTGGTATGCAGTAACAGCGATAAACTCTGTCTCTGGGAAGGAGAAGGAGGCGTGGGGCGCGCCCCAAGCGAGAGCGGCCGCGTCGCGCGCTCGCACCACAAGCACGCGGGGCCTGTACTTGTGCATCGAAGTCAGCACCATCTACAACAATAGAGAAAAGATTTAGCTAAACCCCTTAAAACACTTAAGTTGTTTATAACTTGAGTGATTACATTGATTCTAAAGGAAGGTCCTGTACCGCTGCGCCACTGCAGTGGTTGTTAGTCCCAAAATATTTTTAACATTTAAACTACTAGGTAATATTATCAAGACAGGCCTGATATATTAAACGCATTCCTGGAGAATTTGTTTGCGAGGTGATGTCTGCACTGATGATGATTAAATAACAATATTAAACATAATGGTAATTAAACGTTCGGTTAGACAAGTAACTTCAACTACAATATAAACTGACATAGGTAATAACCGTGACCAATAAAAGTGACATAAATTAACTTTGTAGGTAGGTAGGTAGGTACTAAAAAACTACGGACACAACGTTTGGAGGTTGTTATAATTCGGTTCCTATGTAAACATGAAAAATATTTAAAAAGATACTATAAGTTACTACCTACCTGAAATTAATTTAAAGCATTATCATAATATTAATATTATAATCTTATAGAATAATGTAACCCAATGAATTATGTACTTAAAGAAGGTAAAGAACAAACAAGTGCAAGTCAGGGTGCGCGGGCGCAACTCAGGCGTCGTCTCGTCGTCCATGTGCTCTCAAGTTGCTCTTATCTAAGTCCTCGACTACTGCTACCTGAGCGTGCAGGCGCCTCTCAACCACTTCAAATAAAAAGGGGTAGTATTGCACGACCTATTGTCTCAATTTTTTGGGAATATCGGTTAAAAGTAGAAAGCAGATTAAAAAATAAAAGTGCTTGTTAAAAATGTGAAGATAAACTACACTTAGAAAAAGAAGGATTAAGAAAGTTAAAATGGTTCGTATTATTTGTGGCTATCGCTTAAAGAAACGTCATTGCTACCGCTTTTGTAACTGTCATCAAAACAGAAAAGCGCCCCCATACTGTTCTTTTCGATCTTTCGTTATCGCTTCGCTTTGCAATTTGCCTAGGGAACCTGTCATGAAAAAATTTGTAACAAATTCGTTACCCCTTCTTTAAAAAACATTTTCCCTACAAAGTTAAAGGTCTTTTTAAGTTTCGCTTCGGTCTTCTTTACGAACTATATAGAACTATGTATTATAAATATATGGTTACCTACATGCCCCCTACTTTTTTTTTAGTTATTGAACCTATTGGTTAAACCAAAAATTAGTTCTATTTGATAAATAATAAATAATAAAAATAATAATAAAATAAATTTATTGAAAAAATAATGTCATTAACACATAAGGCTTAGCTAATTAGGGATTAGTATACACATGATTATTGTGTTAGTATTATGGAAAACTAAAAACTAAAAACTAGTGTATATGACTAAAATGAGTAATTAAGGTAACAGGTTTAAATGGTATTAGCTAATATTATTAAACGGCCTGCCCGATCTAGGTTTGTTAAACCTGTGTTTCAGGCCAGCTGTCTGCCTACGCTAGAGACTAAGTACTAGACTAAAATTATTATTATTAACTACATTCTTAAAAGTACCTACTTAGTCATCATAACAGTTACGTTACTACCTATTTACTATGGTGAACTTAACTCACTACTTCTAGAAGTTTTTCTGTGTCTGCGTAATTAAGTTGTGATAGAAATTTGAATATTACTTTTTTACAGCTGTAAAAGGTAACACTATGTATCTAACTAAAATAATATAACTAATCTAACATCGATTGACTTACCTAACTTAAAAATTTCACGCACTGTTATAACCATTGTTAACCTGAATGTGTGTACCCACAGACAACTGTGTGTATGACAACAAAACAGTTTTAGGGGGCAATGAAATATTGTAATGTTGAGGGTAAAAAAGATACATACATACATACATTTAAGTACCTACTTATGTTAAAAAAAAATCAACGTTTCAGAAATGCGTTATTAGATATTGATTAAAAACATTTCTTACATATTAAAAAATTTAAAATAAATTAGGAATGTTACATCGTTCTCTATAATGAGAAATCAGTCCGCCAAAGTATCCAACTGTTACAATCAAATCTTCACATATCAATTCACATGCTCCTTCATCAGATAATCCCCAAAGTTTCCGAGATGTGTGACACAGACAGATTGACAGATAGGCAAAGACTAAGAAGCTCGTCGATCATAGTGAGAAGTGTTCGATCAAATGAGATACAACCTTCAGATAATACTATCTACGGAATTTAAGCGGTTTTTTGCATTAAAGGTTTCACCAGTAAAGTCAACCAATTTTTATCCAACTTAAAAAAGGATATTGTATTTGAACTGTATGTACTCTACGCGCAATGGTTTTAAAAAACGATTGATGGATATAAATTTCGTCATTAAGATATTTTTTTAGACAGCTGAAAAAAACGCGTTTCATCGTAGAACTCATTATTGCTTTAACACCAAGCAAGATGGGGTCAAGCGAAAGCCAATAAAAAAACAATAAAAAACGGAGATGGACTACAGAAGTTATCACCTACAAATGACCTGTGAATTGCTGCAATCGATGTCAATGACGAGCCGGTGGCGTGGTCGGTAAGATACTTGTTTTTCACGCTGCAGGTCGTGGGTTTGATTCCCACAAAAGTCAGGCATTTGTGTGAATCTATATTATTTAACTATGAATTTATAAAAGAAAAGTATTATGTGTAGTATATTACCAGTTATCTGGTTTCCATAGTACAAGCTCTGCTTAGTTTGGGATCAGATGGCCGTGTGTGTTAATGACCCTCTATATTATTATTACTATTAATGTATTGTTTTCTCCAATTAATTTCACCATAATGGCATTACGGCCTGTACGAAATTAGGCAAGAAGCACAATACACACAATTAGAATAAAACTCAAGTAAATAAGTCCGAGGTCAAGTTGGTTGTTTTTTATTATAAGTAACCTATAACATATGAGACGCTTAGGTCAGTCATCAATTAAAGTAAATTCAATTTAATTAAAATAAATTTAATTATTTAATAAATTAAATTTATTTATTTATTTTATCTATTATTTCTTATCCTAATCATTCTAATACCTATTTTTTTTTAATTACGTACCTAGCTATCGATTGTATTACAAGTATGTATTATATCTGTCAAAACTGGAATGATTTTTGGTTATTTAGGTATGTATACTAATATTTTAGAACTGAAAATCAATGGAAATGTTTTTACAATACAAAAGACATCAACGTCGCCGCCGCGCCGCCGCCGTAGCGAACCATGAAATAATATAGTTAATTTCTGTATTTAATTCCCGACAAAAAAGAAGGGTGTTATGATAGTAACATGTATATATCTGAGTCTGTGAATCAGTTTTGTACAAGTTTGTGGCAAAACTATTAAACGGATGGACCGATTTTTGTGTAGTTTTGTTTATTTATAAACTGAAGTAATCAAAATAGTTCTTATCTAAGTTTTAAGAAATCTGCTTATTTATCCGTCGGGAACTGCATTTAAATTTTAATTTAAATTTGTTACTGGTTTCTTTAAAAATAAACTATGTATTAAACCGTTTTAATGATAATACACGTCTTATTTAGTTATAAATTTTGTTATTATAAATTAACGTCCTTGTTCAAATTATTTATTAATTTTATTTATATAACCATCTACATAAGTCAAAAGAAGAAACAAACGTCCAATTAAATGAATTCTTTCGGCTTACATATAACCGAATATATGTAATAAACCGGTATATTTTTTCTAAAAATTAGGTATTTGAAAGAACATTACATACTAAATAACCTTTTTTAATTCTGTTAAAATAGTCATACATATTAAAACGTAACCTACCTAAAATTTATTAAAATAAATACAAACATTTAAAAGTTTGCCAAAAATGAAGACCACAATTCAAAAAACAACTAAAAACTCATCTCCTTTCGATCTATGTAATGAGGTCCTGTTTTTCTACCATAGAGTAGGTTTTGTAATTTTTACTACACCATTAATATATTAATCCCCGTATTCATAAACGTCCAATTAGCTCACTATAACTAAAATAGGTGTATAATTCGCTTGTCTGTCATCTTGACATTTATACTAGTGAGAAAGAGACAAAGTCCATTGTAACTAAAGAGTTTCATAAGATTTTTATGAAAAAGGCCATTAGTAGGTATTTAGGATACTAGCTCAGTATATATATATACAGTAAATACTATAATTTATGTAGGTAATGTGAAATTAAGTATTACACTAAAGTTTTAGTTCCAAATGTGAACTGCAGACTCTCCTAAACAACATAAAATTTCTAAAAAAAGGGGGCAAAATTCGTATCATTACTGACAGCAGTTTTAAATTTTAAATCGATCAGCTCTGTTTAAGTTGTAGTTCCTATTGAGAATATAATTTATTTCTAGGTTTCAGTAAAACCTATAAATGCTAAACAGATGTTCCTAAAAACTATTTAGATATCGCGATTATTTCAACTTTAAACAAACACATCAAACTTATAATAGGTACGCCTCTTTTTACCACGCTTTTTTAGAGTTAATAATTGGTAGATATACAGGTATTGGTACCCACTGTTTGTTTTTTTAGAAGGTTTACTCCCCAAAGGTTCTAATCTCGACACATGTCCATTATCTACGATCAAACGAACCTACACATGTAATCATTACTAATTAGGATCAAAAACAAAGCCACAAGATTGAGATAAGGGGTTTGCACTGAATCAAACCCTCCACCCTTCCGCGTCAGTGAGCCGATCGCTCGCTAGATAACGTTTATGTCTCGTAAAGCCTTGACATACACGTGTTTTGGTTACTGCTACTTGGTTCAATGATTTTTTTCTATCTTATCTAAATATGTAAAAGAATTGTCTGACATATTAATAAATAAAGAATCATATATATATATATATATATATATATATATATATATATATATATATATATATATATATATATAGAATTCTAATTGGGCACGTCTTACCGAACCTGGTATGAGACCTAGGGATGCACTAAGAAAGGATTTTTTTGAAACTCACCTCCTAAGGGGGTGAAACGGAAACCACGCGGACAAAAGCGCGGGCGAAACTTAGTGTTACATGATTTTTTTTCTATTATTACAACTTGAGGTAAAGAAACATGGTAGTTGTTAATGTAATTGTGACATTTTGTAATTTAAGTTTAATTTAAGTATTTTAACGAACGGTAATGTAATATCAAGCTGCACTGCTGGTTTCCCATATGTTTCCTCATATAGGGAAGGCATAATTGATGGTATTTAGCCTATAATTGATGACAAATCATAAAATAATTTTATTACTGATTAATCAATCGAACTTCAGCAGGTGAAAGATCATTAAAACGTTGATTCCAATGATACGAATCTTCGATGCTATAAAATGTTACTTATTTATGATACCCAATTTAATACAAAACAGGTTGTTATAATATTAAGTTTATTTAGTTAATGATTGCGTGAGAAAACCCCAAATAAAGCCTCTAATTTTCGACTGTATTCATTACCTCTATATTCTAACTTCACAAAGATTTAGGGATTAATCCTTTTTGTTATGTTCTTTTTCGCACAAAGTATAGCTAAGTTAAAAACCGCTGACAAAGGGTACTATTGTACACAAAAGTGCTTTTTTAAAGCAGGTGGCGAATTTTCAAGTGCACAAAAAGATTGGAGGCTAGTTTCCACACGAATTGATTTGCTTCTTGAATCCCAGTAGCGGTATTGTTCTATATTGTTGGACGTTCAAAGATACCGCTGCCTCGCCTCGATGGTGCGGTGCCTCGGAGCCTCCAATGTGCACTGAGGCGCGCGCACCACTGTTTTTGCTGTCCCTACCCGTCATAATAACTTGTGTTATATTTTGTGACTGATAACCATGAACGATGTTTGTTTTGATTGCTAGATGATCCTTTACTTACAAATATATTGTTAGATTCAAAGAGTATAATTTGGAGTTTAAAAGCCTCCAATTAAACTGTCGAATAGGATTGACCTTAGATTTTTCTCTCTTTGTTTAAATCCAGCTAGGTACTAATATAACCATGAAAATAACAGTTAAATGAATAGTTAGTTGTTAGTCTAGTCACCAAAATTACTGGCCAGATTTAGAGGAAATTTAGCACACTGATTTTACCTATATAAGGGTAGCTTCTAAGGGATGCTTTTAGTAGCTGATAAATAGGATGCCTGTGACATAAGTAAGAACCTACACCCAGGTAAGAAAATATTAAAATTAGACCTGCTTGTTTGCTGTGAATCCTAGCGTACAGGAATAGCAGTGTGGCACGATTTTGGTCATAGAATTGGTCAGGCAGGTTTATTTAAAAATAGACTTACTGACTCTAGCTTTCTTAGCCTACCTTATAATGTACGTACTAATTTTAACTAATTTACAATTAGGACTACATATAACTTATCTTAAACCAAATAAAAAAGGTAGGTACAGCTGAAACTATCATCATAAGGTTACTGTCTTACTAGTACGTCCTAATGGGGAATAAACCAGAAGTTTCTATGTCTATCATTAATCGACGCAGCAACCGTTCTGTCTAAACACACCGCCCGAATAAAGGAATACAGTTAGGTAGTTACCGCTGCAAAGGCTCTTACAATGCCTTTCAGCGTATTTGTTCAAGTGACGAAATGCTTAAAGACTCCTTTGTACCCAGACTCCCGCGGCGCTTCTGAACAAACCTCTCCTACAAACCAAACTCAACTTTATAACCAAGCATTAAGTTTGATATTACATCGTTATATACTACAGAACTATGTTTTTTACGACATTGTATAACGTGTTAAAAGTATTTGGGCTTTGTTTTAAAGCAAATAAAGTCGGTTTTTGTATTTCTAGAAGTTTTATGGGAAGTGTTTGTGAGAGGCGTTGCCTTTGACCAGCGATGTATGAGGCAGAGTCACGATGAAACCGACGAAGGCTGTGTTAGTAACTGTATTCGGTATTGGAACTTTTTGTTACTGGATAATTTACAATGGAGCCAATGTTTGCTGATTGCGTCATAGACCATAGCTTTATTAGCTTGGAAAAGATTTTGTCTGTGGTTCTCAATTAGGTAATAAAATATCTTCTATTGTTATAGAATTGCATTCTTTCAATAAAAAGAGTAAAAGAGTGTCAACTGTCAACGAACGTAGTGTATGTTACCCTTACATTATACGAAGTATTAGTTCTAGAAGAGATTAGTAGGCCGTGTTTAGTATACCTAGACATGATATTCATTGCCACTTATTGATCCTCTTTGACTATGTATTTGAGTATACACACCAGTATACACATAAGATAAAAGCGGCAGTGTATGAATACAGATTCCAAGCACAAAATACATGCTGCTGCTTAGGTATCTATGGTACTTATTGTGCTGCAAGGTTGGAACTTAGATAAGTATTTATTAATAAGGTCTATGTGTGAATATGTAAGCCTTTACGGAAATACTGTTATCCTATTATAAATGAAATTTAACCCTTTTTACTTATTGATATAGATGATAGTATCGTTAATAATAGGTGATTCTAACATTTTCGACCACACACGACGTTCACGATTATCCTAAAATACTTATGAGTAGACACAGATAACTGCTTCCAACATAAAAATACATACATAAAAACGTGACTAAAATTAAAAAAAACATTTGGAACAATAGATTTTCGTTAATTAGTTAAAAACGCTAATTAGTAGCGCATTCTTAAATACCAAAGTCAGCAAATTATCACTTCACTTATCAGACACAGGTAAAAATTCTTAACAGTTTTAACAAAATGTAATCTCTGCATTCCCATGCCATGTATAATATCTATGTACTTACCCGCTTACATAATATATTGACCGAGTAGCTTGCATTACATAGGTATTTTTCAGTTGAGTAATAGATGCATAATCAACTTTAAATGAGGCCTTTTGAGAATTAAAAGAACATATTATAAATAGAAAGTAGCTATAACTAATTCCCACGTTAAAGAAAGTTTTGCTACACCCACGATTTACTTTTATTAAATTTCAGTGGTTATACCATTGAAAGAAATTTCAATGGAACTCAAACACAGGGTTACTGCACTCTTGTGCAAAAAACAGTTAAAATACAAATCCTGCCTTGATTTGTAGTCTTCACATCAATACTGTCTTATGACAAGGCAGTAGGTAAACCTTAAATTTATTATAAACTAGGTACCTAAAATCTGCACTTTAAAAAATTATATTAATTAATCATAAAATAATACTTACATGGCCTTGTGCATCCATGGTATTATTAGTAAGTTTCAATTTGCTAAAAGACACTGGATTCGCCGTCCAGTGGTGTCCTGGCGCGGGGGAATCTGGGTGAAGCATTAGCCGGCGTGGAGACTGAGGTTCCGCTCCTCCCGCGGCTGCCCATGCGCCGCCAGCCCAGCGCCAGCGCCGCCGTCCCACGAGGGACAGCTCTAAAAGCACGCAGTACTCCTCCCGGGGGTCTAGACCAGCGAGGGAGATGCGGAGCGATGGAAACATACGCCTGAAACAAGAAGTGTTGACTATTATTTGAAGTTAGTCAACGGATTGATATTAATATTAAATCTATGTTTACTATCAGATTTTTATTGGATTGACTGCATAGGATCATTTCCTCTTTTGTCTTTATGTTTCTTAACGGTTACGTAATTATGTTATTAACCACAGAATCGAATTAATGTTTTAATTTAGTTAATTATTCAACTTTTTAGTCCGAGTAAAATTAAAACACGAATAAACCAAATTTTAGGTAGGCTAAAAACACGGCTACACATCAACCTATACATTTCCAGTACAAGCTGTACCTACTGGAAATGTATAGCTCGCATTGTATATGATTTACTAACAACGAGAAGTCAGTTTATAATGGAAATGTATAGCTCGATGGTGCAGTGGTGAGCAGCGGTGGCGCAGCGGTACGGGCCTCGCCTCAGAAAAATAAGGTCGCCGGTTCGAATCCTGGTCGTGCCCACACATCTTTGTGTGAATTGTTTCATCTCCGCTGCTCAATATCGGTGAAGGAAAACATCGTGAGGAAACCGGTATGTCTAAGAACTAATCATTCGAGGACATGTGACATCCACCAACCCGCACTTGGCCAGTGTGTGGGGATTAAGGCCTAAACTCTCTCAACTCATAAGATAGTTGAGAAAGGACCTGTGCCCAGCAGTGGGACACTATAAAGGGTTATAGCTCGATGTGTAGCCGTGTGGCACTACAGTCGTCGTCGTAGGTCAATTAATGTTTACATAGTTTAATATAATACCAAAGATTTATTACTTTTCCCTGTAAAATCCTATAGTGTCACCTTAGAAAAATATCCCACGAAAATTGAGATAGCATATAACCCACGGCAATAAATGAGACCACACAATCACCAGACGCGTTAGCAACAATTAACCTACAGGCCAATAAACCCTTGATGCTACTGTCCACTTTACGGCCACAGATACGGACAGCCAACAATGGCCACAAAAAGATCACTGTATATTGAAACAAAAAGCAAGATAACAGCATTACAAGATGGACACGGCGGCACTGCGGCTCTGATGGGAATCCTTTTGAATTTTATCGCGTTTTTAAATTGATAGAGTAAATGTGTTACCAATGAGCCCTTTTGGCACCCGGCAGGCTCTTACGACGTGTCGTAAAGAGATGGTGGCGCCACCGGCTTATCGTCCGCGGTGGCCAACATACGTAATGTAATTGTGACGAGGAATTTCTGGCCTCGTGTTGGTGGTCAAACGAAGGTGGTGATTGATCTGTGAGGTTTAACAAACTAATCTGGTCTTCTGTGCATTAGCTTAAGTAAATGTCCATTGAATTTTACCTCCAATTATCTCTATTTTCTTTTGGGAAGTTATACATGTAGAGTCTACCGCTAAATAATACCTATTGCACTCAATTTAAAACTTTTGACTCATATGTGTTGTGAATTTACTTTACAGTCAGAATTACTGTATCAAAAAGTATTATCACAAATAATGACTCGATACTTTAATGCAAACGAATGGAGATCTAGACGAATGAAAGTCCATTATAAAGGTAACTCTAACACATAAGACAAGATACACGACTTCACATTTTACGTATGGGTGACCTACCCATAAGTAATTTATTAATATATTTTTTATAAACATTCCAATTCTTTATCGTTATAAGCAGTCAATTCGCATACCTATAGAGGCGCGCCATCGCCATCAGTCATAACGTATTCACGTTATCTCGACGCGGCGGCCACTAATGCAACCCACTGATAACGGACACAGCCTCAATTAACTACAAACTAAATTAGCTCCATTTAAACTTTACGATCACCGCTACCGCCTTACGTTGATGTACCGACAGACACTAAAGTACGATTATCAAATCGAATAATATTTGAGTAAATACTTTATTTAATATTTGCACTTGTCAATGGATAAAATAGTCCGATAGTATATTTTTAAATAGGTGCCTAGATGTAATATAATACTTCATACGTGAGAGATATGGTTGATTTTTACTCTTTTAATCTAGATCGTACAACTGACAAAGCTCATATTTAGCACATGACTAAGCGACTTTTTGGCACATAAGGTTCTTCTGATTTATCATAAAAAGTATCTACATGCAATGATAGCGGGACGAATAGGTACTAACTGCCTTGACTTAAAGTTGTTGCAGGTAAATAAAGCTAAAAATATTATAATATTTCTCAGTTACTCGTAGTTTTGTTTTCGAATCATATTTAAAACGATGCAGATTTGGCTAGATATATTTTATGGTAGAAAAAATTACATGCCAAATTTTATTTTAGAGATACATTTTATGTATGTAAAACACATAATGCTTGACTAGTAATGTCTTTCGGATATTACAAGTGGTCTATCCACCGACGCACCGCCCACTCGCTATCAAAACATCACCTATATATATAGTTATAATACATGTAAATCATTCAAATTTGAAGCCCCATTTACTGATGAAGCGATATTAGATCTCTAGAGATAAAATTGTATGGCTTTGATTAATAAGGCATTTTATTTGGTAATTTATAACTTTAGCCATAACCTAAAACTATTAACAGAGAGATAGATACGTATAGATAAAAAATAACGAAAAATATACTTTTAGAAGTCAGGTATCTTCTTTATTTACTACATAATCCCTTGTGAACAGCTCTTGAGTTGTAAAAACAAGCGTGACAAGCGAACACTTGAAACAAAATGTGTACACACAATGTTGTTTGGTATCGGGTGTAGTGTGTTGACCGTACGTTGACAAATCCTCTCACTCGGCTACCGTGTAGCCGCGCGTTATCAGCGCCGCCGGACCACTTATCGAGACGGTTGAAAGCCTCCGCAGCGCCGACAAAGAGGTGACGATACACGCGCAAAATTAAACCAAAAAATCGCTTTCTTTGATCACCACATTTACTTCATAAATAAAGGTTTTTATACACCAATAACCTAGATTATGAGCGATTTAAAAATTAATTGCCGTGATGAAGTTTCGATTCAACTTGTGCCAGGCATATTTAAGTGTTTTATGCTTGGAATTTTGTTTACGATACCGTTCAAACGAGAATGCAAATGAAATAAAGATACTATAAAAATGGGACCGCCATAAAAGGCCTCTCGAGAGCTCTAAGCCGCGGTCGACGGGACTTAGTGAACACAATGGGACCACCAGAATCGCGTCGAATAAACTTAAGAGTAGGTCGTAAATCGGTAACAACTTGCCAATTGCCGCACGGAGGCGCTAACTGTGAGGGAAGAAACTGCCACATCCGCTCTAGCATCCGCACTCAAAATGTTCAATAGAACCGACCGTGACCGTTGGCGGATTGTTTCACACCCCACCTTCCTGCTAAAACTAACGTGAGTCTACTTAGGACCCTACAAAGTACTATGAACAAACTTTGGGACACTAGAAATAATCGCTTTCTGTTCGGTTCTGTACCATTAATGGTTTCTATTAACTGTTCCATGTCATTCCTAACCTACCCTCAGACTGACGTTTTTATCTTTACTGCCAATTTAATGAGTTTTTTATCACCAAGTTCAATGTTAAGATGCAAGGACAGCAACAGTTGGCTGCGTTGTCCTCGACACATCTGGGTTCATTTACTCGGCTGTAACTGGTATGATAAACAATATAGAATAATACTCGGGTTGTTGAGAGCGTCTAACCCGCGCTCATTAACGCTCATACGAGAAGTCCGGCCGGTTTTTTCGTCCGCCCAGATGTGGGCCTGGGTAAACATCTCTGCTATTGTCTGGCCACATAAAAAATCGTACACCTGGAAGTGTCAAATTGTTCACTCGGGCTGTGAGAGCGGCCCGTGTGAATCTCGACTCGACGGCACATAAATATCCGTATGTATGTTTTATGTATATACCCAAATATTTGGTCTACGTTCGTAGCTAGGTATCTGATGGTTACGCAAGTAAATTTTTAAGTCTAGATGATGTTCATGTAGAGTATAATGCTTATAATTGCTTATATTATGTGCTTTAGGTATCATTTTAACTCGCTAACGAATCTATTCGGTTTAATGTTGTTATTTTAGTGCAACGTATTTTACCAACATTAAAATTAAAATACCTACCAATTAAATGTATTAAGCTTAGGTACACCCGGAGTTATATTCATTTCTAAATTATTACCTACATGTAGCATAAATGTTAGAGTTTAACATGTTAAAAATAAAGACTTTATTTTCGTACTTAATTAATACTTAAATTTATTACACTTAGAAAAATAAAAAGTAGAAAATGTTGAACCAATTATCCGGTTGGAGTTAGGTAAAACGCAGCTTACGAACTAAACTCTGTAATAGTCAGTGTGTTTGACACAAACACTGAGCACACTCGTGATGCGACATGTTGCGCAACAATAATTGATGCCCGGCTGCGTGCGCGCATCATTGTTGTCCCACTTAAGTGGCCTGTTAAGACGGAACCAAACTCCATGAATCAGCAATAACGCACTATAGGGCGGTTCCTAACAATAAATGCACATCACCGATTCAACCGGAAAGTATCCTGTCGACAAAGTTTTTAACGTTTGCTTGAAAATTCACAAATATTTTTAATGCAACCACAAAAAATATTCCCGCACCATTCCCATATGCCACGAGAGGTTGGAGCAAACAAACTACACTTATAAAGAAATACACTCGTAACAAAACAAATAAACCAATTTGGGCACGACCACAAAAAAGGCTCGGCATCTTCTCGGGAGTTGTAACAACAACGTATTAGCATATTGATAGGCAGAGTCTATCTGTCCGCCTTTGTTTAAAATCAGCGACACCACCTTCAATCATAACGATCACATTTGAAAAAAGATTTATTTTATTACGGAGATAGTTTTTGCTGGGGGCGGCGGCGGGCAGCAGGTGGCGGCAAAAAATTGCACCGGCTACCTTCGACAGCCCTTGTTTTATAACGAAATTGATTTAACATCGACAAGTACTAAAAGCAGCCAATTTAGACTTTAGTCTTCGTTATTAAAAAAATCACTATGTTGGTTTTTGTGTAAAAAATATAAGATGTTGAATTAACCATTTAGCGAAGTCTGAGATCATGAGGTAGGCTTGTATTTGTTGTGGACAATGGTTTAGCGTTATGTGATAATGTGCCAATTTAATAACGTTTGTCCTTAATTGATTGGTAATTACAATTTTAGTAAAGTGCCTATTTACACTTTAAAATCAGTAAATAGAAAGAAAGAAAATGTGTACACATGGCTCACATCAAGCAATACATTTGTGGTATACCTAAGCTGATCTCGTATGATGTAGGATTTCCGTACAATAAGACGTCAGCTTATATCGGTTATGTATACCTGTATATGTCAGTTACTCACTCTATCCACCTAATTTGTCCATTGTATCGATTTTCATTACTTTTAATACTTAATACTTTTGCAAAAAAAAAAAAAACTTTACAAAATAACTTTTTTAAGTATTGTTGCAATTGAGTTTTCCAAGAAACTTAGCTCTTAAACATGCTATACTTTACTTGATACTCTAAAATGTATTTTAATTTAGTGTGAAATGAATTTACTGATTTGAGGAAATGTAACCAACCAACCAATGTATTTATCCTTTCCCCAAAGTTTTTCCTAAATCTACTAATCTCCTAAGATAAGTTTTTCTACAAAATACCGTTTTAGAAAATAAATAAGTAGTTCAGTATCGTTATTGGGAAAACAATATTGGGCTTTCGGGAATAATCTATATTTATTTTATCCTTTATGATACCTGCGCCGTTTCAGTTGCAGATTATACCTATCTTCAAAGGTATCGCCTCAATTAATACCCGATCTTACGCAAGCTGCTATTCGTTTTATTACTGTAAGTAAATGAATTCGCGGGCAGCTTTATCTTGATGTTTATTAATTTCGTTCTTGTTATTTATGTAAGATAATCTTGCGGGTAAGTTACACCATGTCTTGTTAGATAACTATTGACATATGATAGCTGCACTTTTAACTGTACTTAATTTATAGATACAGAAAAAATAAATATAAATTTTATATTCCTTTAAACTAATATATTTTTTAATTCCATAAATAAATATCGTCTCATGAAAAGGGGATCCTTTTTTCGCCTAAATGTTTTGTCCACGAATCATTAGACAAACGATTTATTTCCTAAAAGATAGATTAGTTAATATTTCAATGTAAAACAAACAAATAAACAAGATTTTGATGCTAAGTTTAAGTAGGTGTGCACTTGGCCAGCGCGTGTGCATTAAGCCCTAAATTCTCTCAACTCTTAAGATAGTTAAGATAAGACCCGTGCCCAGCAGTGGGATAAAAAGGGTCGAAGTGTTAAACTATAAGTTCTAACTTAAAATAAAGATACACTTTTATCGCAAATAAACTGACTTGTCTTTAGGTGCTGAGTAAAGAGAAATAGTGCTTTCAGATTGCAAGATTTGACCTCAACAAACAAACATACAAATATTGCTGTTTTTATTACAAAACGAACGCCAACCTAACGCTTGAATGCAAAAACAAGTTCGGAATACACCTAATCCAAGTTTCGGAATAAGACCGTTCATGTTAACTAAAACATTCAATTTGTAATTCGATACGGTCTTAACATTTAACAAAGACAATATCATTGACAAGCAAAAAACTATGCTTGAGACCTACGCTTGTTGTTGCAGTGAGAGTCTGGAATTAATTCGAGTACTTTTTTCGGCGCCGGCGCCGCGGCATTCACGCGTGGCACAAAGCTGGTTGCTCGTAAATTGCGAATGGAAGGGCCGACAAACGCGCGGTAATTTAGTTGACATCGGTCGAGCGAGGCTTCGAGGGAAGACCGCACCGACCGCTCTCTCGACTCTACACAAAGCTTATCTCCTTGCCGCATCTAGAGCCTATTATGAGACGCCGCACTCAACAACTGCTTGATAAGATTTATATTTGCCAATACGCACTTTAGTAATTCATGCCGATTTGACGATTAAAGAATTCGCCGCCAGTTAAAAATTAATTAAAGGCAGGCATGTAAGTACCTAAGTATAAAAGTGAAAAAACTATACAAATAAGTCTGATGATGATGGATCGCGGTGATTATGAATGATTCGTGACTGTGCAACGGGTTTTGACCGCTACTTTTATTTGGATTCGCTACAGATTTGACTCAGACTTAAAAGATTTAGAAACAGACACAAAATTATATTAAAAGTTATTTAATGAGAGTAATGAGACTGTATTGAGTTGTGGCGATCTACAGGTGAATCTTGATTGTTTGAATCACAATTCTCGTCCTACGAAGTCCCCATGACAGCAATATCACCTTTATGTGAACGCATCAAAGATGCATTAGAGCGAGCACAAGTGTCGTGCTGCGCCGCCAGGCTTCAGTGGCTATTGCGCGTTAGCTCCCGAGCCGATATAAATCACACCGTTTTATGAGAACTCCCAATTTTTTAATGTTTGAGTTAATGAAATGCGAGCGCAGTATGGGACCCGCTAGCGACATTAAAAAGGACGGACAGTTTCTAATTATAATTCTGTCAAAGCTTCAATTTAAGCGAAGAATTGATGATCGGCTAAAAGGCGGTGATTTTATCTAAAATAATAGCGATCTATCGATAGTAGCTGTTGGATTTTAATATTTGTCTTTATATTATTTTATTCTTTGTTGGTCAAACCCCGGGGTGTAAGCTCATAAACGAGATACAAGTGGTAAAATTATTGTTTAACCGATATCTACAATAGGTCTACTGATTTTATAGATAAATAAATTCCATTTTTTGTGAACAACAACAACAAGCAAACAATTAAAGTGGCTAATCAATATACAAATGACAATACTTAGTAGATATAAAAGGAGTCATGAGTTCCACGTGCGATAAGCGAACACGGTAGTCGAGTCCACCCAACTATCAATCAAGTGCAGGATCTCCGCTCGTCCTACCGTGATGCCGCTATCCCTAGAACTGACGCACAGTTAACCACTACCATATTTCACCGGAATATAGTTCATTATCCTGTAGCGGAAACTACGAAGAATGGCGCCAGTATTTTAGGATTTTCGAAGAAGCGAAAGGGTTAGGCTGCGAATTTAAGTAGCTCGCACGAGAAGTAGTGGGGATCACTAGCACCGACAAAGGCGCCGCCGCACGCGAACTGCCCGATTCACAATTAAGCCCGCGTGTGTTAATTGATATTAATTCTGTGTGGATGGTGCAAGAGCGCGGCGGCCGCGAACTATAAACTACCATCATTTTATAGCTGTGGATAAAGCTAACGAACATTGCGATTGGAAAATTATGACTCCATTCATATTTTTTTTTATATTCTATCTCAACTTAATTGTTAGTAAAAAATAGCTAGTGGAACTAAAATTTATTCAAACCTAGAATATTGACTGCAAAGAAATTCCCTATGCTTGATTTATTAACCGACTTCAGGAGGAGGTTCTCAATTAGAACAGGTTTTGGAACAATAAATACGGATATGATAGTGATATGAAGTTATTAATTACCCACTGGTGACATCTCGCCGGCCGCCTCTACCAGTAACTCCAAGTAACAAGAATCGCACCAAGGCTGGAGTAATGTGTCTGGTTCAAACACGCCGGCGCGGCGCGGGCGCAACGCGTCATCAACACAATTAGTGGGCGTTGTGAACGTCGCTATTGACATTGAACCCTCATTACATATTTCACAGAAATGTGTTCTGATGTCGCTACACTGTCACATAGCGGCTAATATGCGCGGACTTGTGCGCAAGCGCATTACTCGCCCACATCGTGCATGCAGACATCTCTCACGTAGGTATATCTATATGTGTAGGATTTTTTCTGCGAATGTTACTCGTCTAATTGATATTGATGCCTTCGTTAATTAGCCGCTAACTACCAATATAAATACTTCAATTGAAGCGATTGTTTCACTGCATTTATTAGAAAGTTGAAAAAACACAGTTACTGTGTACTATTTTGGAGTCGTGCAAAGAAGAAATTATTTATAGGTAAGTTTAGTGGAAAAGCGTTAGTAGTAATGTAGATCCTTTTTTTAGCCTCACGGTAACGAGCACAGCTTTATTGCGCTTATCTCATCATCAGGACATTACGCATTCTGTTGAGTTTCGTGTCCAAATCAGTCATGTTCTCACAGCGGCGCACTTAGACGCCAAACCGACACATTTATTCGAGAATCGTGCGTCTGTCTGCACCCAGGGCCCATTGCGCTTATCTGGGGTTACGGTAGCACCGGCCGTGGGTAGGCCACGATACACATCGGCGCGTGATGTCGCGATGCGCGAGCGCCGCGGGCGATGGTATCGACGCACGACGCGCGGGTGGGCACCGCGCACCGCCCCCCGCCCCGCACCATCAACTCACACATCGTTGTCACCATAACTAAACCCCTTTGTTCAACAGCCTACCTACACGGTTGAGAAGTGAAGATTAATTAATAACTCTCTGCCCGACTACGTCAAAATGAAAGGTCTCTCCATTTTCCCGAAATAATTATAGCTGCATATAAATACTGAAATTTACAAATAGGTTACGTTTACAGACTGATCGCATCGCGTGCGAAAGATCAATATAATTAAACAAAGATTTGCTCGAATTATTGAAATTATCTTGTTTTACAAACAATAATCATACACGCAACAGTTTTTTTTATAAAAACTATCTTCTTACGGCTCGTTAGCGCCAAATCTTGCATGAAATTTAACAAATTCGTACACATCACAACAGTTTTTTCCTATCACTACTATTGTGAGCGTGGGTTCCCAAGTTTTTTACGAGCACGACTATTATGATTGACGACGCACCCTTAAAGCGACGGGTTATTACGACCAGCTTTTCTGGAAACTGCATTATGGACACGTAGCCTTAGCACGTACATCATAACGCATACTTCCATGCTCTCGCAGGTGACATCTGAACCCCCTGTAGTTAGTACAAAGTGCTATTGACAGTAAATAAGCAAGGCTCGTATCAAATAACAACACTTCCCACCTTCTTGCCACAAACAGTAGTAAAAGTTTATCTTCAACTCTTAAACGACATGATCAAATCTCACAAAAACTAACAACGGATCAGAGAACGTTCACTATTTTTTCTGCATCAAAGAAGCCATAAGAATGCGAGTGTCTCATTCGCTCACATAAACTCACATTACAATTTGTTAGGTAGCGAGTAGAGACTGACTCCGTGAGAATAATTCCTGAGTTCCGAGTAACATGGGTTAAACGTTTGTATCGAGAGATACCGATCTAACCCGAGCTGCTTGTTGGCGCCATAAAAACAAAACATCTTCAACACGACCACTTTCTTCCCTAAATTATTCGTGGAATTTACGATGTTTCGACCGACAAAAATGTTATAACCTAATGAGAAATTATCATCACGGCCGCTGTCTGTCGTTCTCGTCCGGCAAAAAACGAATCGTGCGCCGCGTCGTCCGTTCCCGATGATGCTCGGATCGGACGCATATTTTTTATTCCAAATTCGAATTAACGTTTTCGTGTTTGTTTTTTCGTTTGATGCTCGATTGTTTTAGGTTGTAGCGGAATAAAAAGGCGCGGGAGCATGCGATGACTGTGCTTTTCTGTTGACCGCTCAACTTGGCCGAGTGCGGGCTGGGGTTTTCTGTCAGCGTCAGCGCACAAGATACAAGACTGGCTCAGAAGGGAAATGTTTAATCTCAGCACATAGGTAAGAAGCAATAGAACGCACTTTGTAGATTCTTGACGAACGAATGACGAGAGCATCGTGTTCCCAGGAGATATTGCGATATGATCGCTGTAGGCGGCGACTATTCGGCGCGTGCTTCGGATTCCTGCTCCTCCTATCCGGAATTACTTATTACATACAATGACATAACGTTTTTGACGCGACAATTTTTTTAAAGATTCCATCTACGCCATCATTATTGTAAACGTTTTCTAAATTGTACAAACGAGTTATTTCTATAAGTTGAAGGGGTTTAATGTCTATAAGACGAAATGACTCTGTTTGGGAGTAATGATGATAATGATGAGTAGTTTCCTTAACTATGTATGAGATATCTCAGAGATAGATAAGTAGGAACCAAAAGATATTAAGTCGGTACCTTGTGGCTGTTATTTTTATTGTTTGTAAAACTGAAAACACGTCCTAGATAAACTTTTTTTTTTTCAAAGAAGGAAGCTAATTGATTCAACCGTTACAAAAATGTGGTAAAAATGTAACGACCTGCGTAACCCCCTACAGGCATTGGACTGACACTGAGGAAAGGATATAAAACCAAATTGTAAGCTAGCTTTGTTATTGACGGTATGTTAGCCGGCTTCTTCGATTTCAGCTCGGTCCGGCCAAGCTTTGCTTTCGGCTCCAGGGTGATGAGAGTGAGTGAGTGACATATAGTACGGATAGGAGACTGTCATAATCTGATTATTAGTAGTGCGAGGAGGGGCGGAGCGGCGGGCGGCCGACGCACCGCAGGAGGCCGGCGCCCGGCCCGCGACACCGGCCCGGGTAAAACAAAAGGAATGTTGCCGACGACGCTTTGAGGCGCCAGCGCCGCTCCCCGCGCACTAATCACCCATTTTAATTACGACACAGATCGAATCAATTAATCGGTATTTCTGTTAAAACTAGCGACGGAACTAATTCACGCTCGTTTATTAGGTATGATTTCGTAGACGATGTCGAGATATGATTAAACTTTTATCTCGTAAAAGACGGCGGTGAGCATCAATTAGGTACTGGCGTAATTCATGTCAGACTTGAAGCTAGGAGCCACGCAGCTGATGACGATGATGCGGTAGTGTCGGCCTGACCGACAATATCACCGCCGCCAACACGACGATGACGACTCGACCCGAGTGTGCACAGACGTTTTTAATTATAACTTATGATTTTTTCGAGCGAATTCGGGCGCGCCCTTCTCAACGAATAACACAAGAATAAATAAAGAGTTTTTGTAGTGTGTGTTTGTTTTTAAAATGGCGGGAGGTCCGCGTGACGACACGCAAGCCATGCGCCGGCGGCGGCGGCGGCCGACTCGCCCATTTGTCATATTTTAGTTTGAAGAAAAAATAAATAACCTACTCTATTCTAACCGATGTTTGTTTGTATGTCGATTATTGAGGGCTATATAGATATATCAGTGAATATGGAGTGGAGCAGATGGATTATGTCACCTCTAAAAAATCTCTCGTGTTTATTAGTTTACAGACCGAGTGGCAGCTCTGCTCTGCTCAGCTACAGTCTGACATGCCATATGTATTCCAGGCAAGGAAAATATTAGTAATTATTTTATAAATTTACACATAAGATTTTCTAAAGGTAATGAGGTCATAGAACAAATCAAGTTGCAAGAAGCTGGAAGGGGAAACTTTGTGTCATACAATGTAGAAAGTAAACAAAGAGAATCGTGGAAACGTGTTTTAAGCAAACAGTGGATGTATGCCGAGCTGTCTATGTATCAAACAATTTACGGGTCCACACAGGTGCTATAATTTGGATAGTAGGTACTTGTAAGTTGTTACCTCAAATCCCAAAACTAACACATAACGCTAGCGATGCGCGATGGCCGCCGAGTGCAGGTGTTAACACTGCGCTAGTACAAGCCCACAAACGAACCGCCCAAATCCACTGTTTGACTTAACAATTATACGAGCGACTCAGCCAGCCCCTCACTTTATCTGTCCAAGACGACACCAGCTTTTAACACCATGAGGATAACTAGTAAATGCATCGAGCCACACTCACCAATTTAGATAGTGCTTCAAGCCGCACTAGCTTGAGTAGAATAACTCAATTACCAGCACACGCACTGTGGTTAAATCGAGAAATGCATGAAATATTTGTTAGTATTCGGGATGAGTCGGCGCCAGGGTCGGCGCCGGCGCGCCCCTGGCCGCTCTCACGTGGGATCGTTAGTACAAAACAAACAAAAGTGACCTCTAGACGGGCGCGGCCAGCTAAGCTAACGAGATTCACCAACCTCCGGATAAAGCGGTAAATTATCGGAATGTTAGCCAAGCGGCGCGCGGCAGCGAGCGGTGGTCTGCGCCGGCGGCCGTACCAAAAAAACGTGTAGGAGATGACAGGAGCACAGATGAAGCTGGCTAATTATTAGCCGAGTAAAAACCAAGACGGTGCGCAGGCGCGCCGCTACAGCCATCGCGCACGACAGCTATTCGTTTGCGAGGAGCGTCTAGTTTTTGCCTGTCATTTTAATAAGAAAGCACGGTAGTCGACGCACGATGCGGTCCTCCAAAGCTAATTACACGCCATTAATTACGGGATATTTTCAGGTTTAATTCCATCAGAAGTCGAACGGACGTGATGCTCATTTCCAATCAAACTTTCTTTTAGCGAGTCGGCTCTGGTGGTCGGGTTTGGAGTCACATCGTGAAATACATTCACATCTAAATCTATAAGGTATCTAACAACTCAATCGAAAGTTATTGTTTCTTAAATATCAGGCAATTTCAGACATTTGTGACCATAATATGTTAGAGAAATGTCAATAACAATGGTGTTAAGTGCGCGTGCGCAATTACGCATGCACCTACTTTCAGCACGTAGAGCGCAGGCGTGACGCGGCGTGGCGTGGCCTAGGCGGGTCGCGCGGTGGGTCGCGCTCGGCGCTCGCAGGAAGGGCGGAGGCGCCGAGATCGCGACGACTATGTAATTTCTTCACTGCTCGCACCCACATTATCGATCACGAAAAAAATATAATTGTAGGGGTACCGTCGTAAAGCAAACAAGCTTATAATAAGCTATAATTTGTGCTCGGCCATTTAGAGAAATGCACAAATTGCTATTGAGGCAGCTGTTTGTTTTGTCTATGGCGGAGGTCCGGCCCCGTCTCCCAAATTATCCGTTAACAAGCCTCGCGTCAGATTCAGCAGTCCTAATGGGTTTTCGTTAAGTTTTTGTTATTATTTAGTAATTTATTACTAGTATTTCGTTTTTGTGGTTGATTCTAGAATTTCGACAGCTGCATCGTTTAATTGAGTGTGTAGTAAGCTTGTAGCTGAGTTTCTTTTTAAATTCATTAATCGAAACAACATTGTAGTGCCATGTCACTTCTTTGAGAGAGGAGGGGGCGGTGGCGCGATGCGCACTGGCAGTTTCCGTGAAGCCACAGAACACTTGTTTTACTTACTCTAATAACGATGACAGGTGCTAATTAATAAATATCTGACAATTATGGACTAATACCAACTACTTATAGCTTTTTAAATAACCAATTACTCGCCAATTTCATGGTAAACAAATATCAAGAATTACGGATCTTCTTAGTATATAATTATAGTCCTAGGAAATCGCAATAAGTGCAGTAATTAGAGCTTAAAGAAAATATAATTCAACTAAGTAGATGTAACAACTAGTAGGTCGTTAAGAGCAAGTCTCAGAAATTTGTTAAAGACATTTCTTTATCATAATAATTAGTAACTTTAAAACACTTTAATATTAAACGATAAGGTCACAGTACAAGTGTTTAAAATTATACAAATTTATGTTTTTATTTTGAAACGTGGAACTATTATAGATACATAACTAAATAGGTGCTGCTAATAAAATTCAAAGAAATCATTAAATGTCTGAGTAGTTAGAAGCGATAAGTGTGGCGTAAAATGATTATTATTTTATCCAACCCCGTCAACTATAGACAGATTAACTTTTTAGATTTTTCACAAAAATGGTCACTCTATGTCCACGAGCACTGTCACTTAGTAATAGCTACAATAAAGAAGAACAGCTATTTACTAGTTAAGTGTTAGTGTGTAACAGTTTGTAAATTAAGTGTTCTAAACGATGCAAGGGTGATCGCAAGGTTAAAATTAATCGTTAAATTATGTCAAGTAAATGTCCTTTATGACGGTTAATAGTTATATGGTAATAAATGGCACTAGCAACAGTTGTCGCTTGTACCG
Organism: Meganola albula; assembly: GCA_936450015.1. Taxonomy (NCBI): domain Eukaryota; kingdom Metazoa; phylum Arthropoda; class Insecta; order Lepidoptera; family Nolidae; genus Meganola; species Meganola albula. Next base: position 12,385,995 of record OW388147.1, read on the forward strand.
ATTTGTCATTAAGCCGTAATATCGATATGTCGCAACGTAATTAATGTACAAATATTTAAAGGAATTAAAAATATCTTTGAAACATGACATGGAAATATGTAATAGGTATATTTCGTTACATTGCTTTCATAGCTCTAAACAAACGTTTAATTTATTTATTTTTAATTCCTTTAAATATTTAGACTTACTAAAGCTGGTACTGCTTATTAGCTAAAATGTTGTCTGAGACTGTACCATTGTACGATTCGTCACGATATTCATTTTTAAGTCGTTTTATACGGTGCCTAATCCTTATAGTGTATTAGGTACCTAAGATCATTAAAAATATCTTATTATAATTTCAAAATACCACTTCTCAACTTAAATTTCGAAAAATTATTACTAGGTATTATTTCGGACCGTAAACGGGAAATATTAATTTCACGTCTGGTATTCTTAATTAAATGATGATAATTCCGCTCAGAAAGAAACAATACAAAACTCATTTAACTGCTTCGTTGGCGGTTGGGTGCGGATCCAAACCTCCTTTACTATTTTGACGGACATTTTCTAGTCTCGATACTACATAAATCCGCTATACGCTAAGCAATGAACGACACGATGCGTTCCATGATGCCAAGGGCCGAAATAGATGGCGCAAAGTTGTCAGGACTAATACAACGGTACTCAGTATTGACTGTAATGAGAAGCCGATGCGAGAAGAGCTATATAATTAGTTCTAGAACATGCTAACTGGTTTACAGTCTTACCTTCCTCCCTTAGTGATGATCATTTCAGTGCCTATGTCGTGAAACCTCCGCCACAGATCACCGTTGAGAAGACGCGCCTCACACGCCGGCGGCTCTGCGTCCGCGCCCACGCGATGCTCTACAAAACAATTATTTATCCATATTAGAGTAACTATTGAGTTGTCAAAATTTTGTGTGAGTGACGGTCTAAGGTATGTTTGAAGATGTTTGCAGAGGTAATAAAGTCTATTTGTTATTTATAGAATATCTTACTTATCGTTAATTTAGAGAGAACGTTTTCATATTAAGTAGTAATAAGTACTAGTTTGAAAGTGCTTACATAAAACTGTATACAGTAAGCTGTTGTAGAAAAAAAAGTGGTATCAAAAAATTGTTTCCTTATTTTTTAAACCTTCTTTAGAAATAAGCTAGCAACCCAAATATTTTTTTGTATAACTATACAAATTCTTCATCAGACTTGTTACAATCAATAAATAATCATACCTACATATAAAATACTTCACTAAAATTAATTTATAATTTTATGTTAGTTTTTTAAATTATTTTTACAACCCCTTACTAACTATATTTTTTTATATTTATTTAATCAGGTAATAAGATTTAGATAATATTTAATATTGCAGGTTTAAACATAGACCACAGATAAAAAATATGATAAGATCTTGTTTCAAGTGTTGCTAAATGGAGGTCGAATTAATCGGTAATTAATCAATATAATTTTATTGCCTTATTTGTACCAATTGACAAATTTTGTTTTATAGTTTAACTGTAAAGATTTAATTAAACAAGATCACATATAAGAGCGAATCATTGCCATAAATCACGAGTTTTAGATACATATCATTTAGCTAAAATATTCATAAATATATGTATAGGTAGTAATGCGGCAACGGAGCCAGCTTCTTGGGCACCTTCGCCCCGGGCTTAGTTAGGAGTGGGTTGATTCCCTAGTTAAGTAGTTTAAAATTTACCGTTTTTATTATTCAATCCTATTTTAGTATAGTATTTATTTAATTAATTTCTTTATTCTTTTACTTAAAAAATAGTTACTAGTAATTTTTTAGTAAACTTAAAAAATATATAGTACAGTATACCTTAAGGGAATTACACTACAGATATTTAGATAAACTAAAAAATCAAATTAGTTTATTACAATATATTATTCAGTGATGTCCTTAAATTGTGAATTATGACGGACATGGCGGCCGCTTTTGATGCGAAATTGGCATAAAGTTGAATCAGTTACAAATAAATTTGATACTTTATGATGATATTGATGTCAGCGTTATTAATGAACATATTTTGCATAAAGCTGTGCTAAGTTAGATGCTAAAGACGCATTTTTGCCACATGTTTTAAAACGAAATACAACGCAACAGCGCATAAACGTATAAATCTTTAGGTACTGTATAAAGGACATTGGTCTCCGGATGAGCCTAGACTAAACAAAGGTCATGTTCAATGACCATGTGTCTCCGGGACTAATTGCAGTAAAGAATGTATTACATACCTCGGGCAAACACTGCAGATGGGTAAAAACAACTTTCGAGAAAGAGGCTAATAGAAGAATACAACTGGATTGGGAAGCATATAGGAAATTTCACAGATTCTAAAGTCGAAAGTATTCAACCAGTGCGTCCTACCCGTTAAACTTACGGAGCCGAAACGTGGACACTCACGGTAGGACTGGTCTACAAATTCAAAATCGCTCAGCGAGCTATGAAAAAGGCTATGAAATATTAAATTAAAATAAAATTCTTTCCTAGAGTAAGATATTGGATATATTATCTTAGTTTTATAACATTGATAATTTAGTATTCAAACTACTGTTTACATTATTTGTATAGTTAAGCACTTAAAGCCTGAGGTTAGCCACAGGGTTAGCCCTAGTTCAGGCAAACCTAAAATTCTGTTTTTTAGTTTAAATTTTGTTCTAATATTGATAAGTACCTTTTAAACAGCTAATAACAAATTTTTTATTTTAGTTACTAAAAAGGTAGCTAGGTACCTAGTTACATAGTCCCTTTTAAAATGCACTATAAGCACCGAGCCTAATTTCATAGGTGACTATTGTACCAAATTATACCTAAGTACTTTTGAACCTAAAACACCAGCGTATTGCCGGATGTAGTCACGTGCACAGGATTCTTTTGGAACAAAAACATAATAAGGTCCTCCACGCGAAGTCATTCAAACACACAAAAGATCAGCTAATGACGATATTATTAGAACTCAGGATGATTATCTCGCTGAATGAAACAGATGAATGAACGTTATAATTTTATGAGGTATATGTGTACCAATTTGCGTCATCTAGATTAAAGATTGTTTGTTATAATAACTTTAATAAAATCAAAGAGCCTTTTTGTGGTTTAATCGCGCTAACCTAAAATCAAAAGACAGTTATAAGATTTTTGTTAGTTACATGATAGGCAATATCCAGAATACTATTGCTAGCTTTGGATACTACGGAGCTATGCAGAAGGTATAGAGCACCACAAGTGAGTACCTAATATCTAAATTAGCATTAGAAGTATGGAAATTGTGCCTACTCTTTACATAAATCTGTCACAGAAAACTTATCGTAGAAAACATATTTACTAAAAAGACACGAGATATTATTATGTACTGGATACTTTTTTTATGCATTTCACCACATATAGACATATGTACTACGACCGAGTTTCCATTCTATAACCGTAAAGATACGGTCGATTTCTCCTTACCGGTAATGGCAGGTGGGTCTTATCCCAACTCTAGTTTATTTACTCCATATATGTGTTTAATCTGTATGAGACCTTTTGTGTTTTTGTTAAAGTTGAATATTAAATAAACATCAGAAACACCGTAGTTCATTAAAAACGCCATTTAAAGGACTTTACAAAAAGTGTACATAAATGGTCCCTATTTCGTGTAATTCGCTGTAATGTCGCAAATGACGTTACAATTACGGGCGTGTAAAAAATTACACGCTTAATTATTTAACTTAATAAATATATATTAAATCAGCCATTTTAGTCGAACAAGCTTCTTTGAGTAGCGCGTATATCTTCAAAATAAAGTTTCTTAAAATAATAAGAACTTTAGTATTGTCTTAGATTTACGCGAACATTACACATTGAAATAAAACTACTTTATAAAGGATTTTAATGCGGTTTATTTTAGATTTAGATCCCGACGTTTTAAAGTCTTTTCAGACTTCATGTTCACGGGGGGACTGAGGTATTTGACGTCCAAAAATATGAATTACAATTAAACTATTATTATTATTAGACAGACTAAATATACTTTACTGTACATTAATTTTGTTCTGAACTCTAGCTTGTACCTACTGAAACTGAAGTTTTGTAGTGTTGGGACGTCAAACGTTAACAGATTGTTAACGTTAATAAAACCAGCAAACATCTGACACATTGTGATAACACCTGTTACATAAGTTATGTACCTAGTGTAGTGTGCCTAAAATAAATATTATGACATTAATAGATAATAATTGAGCTTAATTTATGAAGATAATTTTTATTTCCAAGCTAGATACAATTTCACTGGATCCCAAGATTCTCTGTCCAGTCTCTTCTCACTAACAATATAAGTGTGTTTAGTACATACATCTGTATTAAACTTCTTAATTTAAATATGTACCGATGTGTAAATTTAGTTAAAATGAATTTTGTCTCTTTCTTACTAATATAAATGTTAAGATGGCAGACAAAGACAAACAAATTATAAACCAATTTTGACTATAATGAGCTTATAAGACGTTTTTAAATACGGGGGTTAGTTTATAGTTTTAAGAACATACTTCTTAAAACTATATACTAGCCATCGTATTTAAAACGCCTATTCTTAAAATCACAATACAATTTGCTACCTATTGCTTCAATCCTTTTTATTTAGTGTCCCACTGCTGGACACGGGTCTACTCATAACTATCTTACTAGTTGAGAGAGTTTAGACTCTAATCGAACCGACAGCAGCGGTGGCGCAGCGGTACGGGCCTCGCCTTAGAAAAATAAGGTCGCGGGTTCGAATCCTGGTCGTGCCCACACATCTTTGTGTGAAATGTTTCATCTCCGCTGCTCAATATCGGTGAAGGAAAACATCGTGAGGAAACCGGCATGTCTTAGAACTAATCACTCGAGGACATGTGACATCCACCAACCCGCACTTGGCCAGCGTGTGTGGATTAAGGCCTAAACTCTCTTAACTCGTAATATAGTTGAGAGAAGACCCGTGCCCAGCAGTGGGACACCATAAAGGGTTAAAGTGAAGACTCTAATCCTCACATGCTGGCTAAGTGCGTTGGTAGACGTCACATGTCTTCTAATGATTAGTTCTTAGATATACCGGTTACATCAAGATGTTTTCCTTCACCGATATCGAATAGAGTTGCGACTCATAGTTTTTCTAAAAAAAGGTGTATCAAAAGCATTAAACATGGCACTGCTGGGCCCTAGTCTTCTTTAAGCTACCGTTTTTAAGGTCCGAGAGATCTGAATTTGAAACTGCCCTTGTACTCGAAAAAATTTAGTAAGTACCTAGGTATGGCCATTGGTAAAAATATTATGTCAACTTCGTTATTGAAATTTATTTGATCATTGGATCAGAATTCTTAGTAAGTATTACAATTATGAGTAATAATCTGCAAGGCTATACGTTTAATAACAAGACTTTCGCAATTAAATAACAGTTGCTGCTTAATTACTAAATTTAGTATGATAATAGCAGAGACGACCTCGGTAGTCGAGCGGCGTAAGCCGTCCGATTGGGTTATACAGTGCCCGGGAGGTCGCGGGTTCGATTCCCGCCCCGGACAATATTTGTGTAACAACAAAGATTTGTTTCGGTGTCTGGTTGGTTGAGGGACTACCCTCCGTGCCTCGGAGAGCACGTTAAGCCGTCGGTCCCGGTTGTCATTTAACACATCTATGACAGTCGTTACATGTAGTCAGAAGCCAATATAATCTGACACCTGGTCTAACCATCTCGGCTACTGGTTCCCTATGGGTTTCGAGGTCAGATGGCAGTCGCTCGTATAATTCTGGTAGCTAGCTGCATCAGGTTAGACTGGGAGCCGACCCCAATAGAAATGGGAAAAAGGCAAGGGGTATGATGATGATGAGTATGATAATAGCAACTATAATAGTCTCTATTGAATTACAAACGTTTGTAACTACCTACCTATTCATGGAAATGTAGTATTTTGTAAAAATAATTGCCCTCACTTGTGTTTGGGTGCAGTATAATATGATCGTGGCTTAATGTTAATCACTTCAACCCTTTTTAGTGTCCCACTGCTGGGCATGGGTCTTCTACCAAACTATCTTATGATTACAGTGGATTTGACATGTCTTCGAATGATTAGTTCTTAGAAATGCCCTTATCTTCACGATGTTGTCCTTTACCGGGACGGAGCAGCGGCGATGGAACATTACATATAAAGATGTGTGGCAATGACCGGGGATCGCACCCGCGACCTTATATGTCAAAAGCAATGCCAACACCACTGCGCCGCCACCGCTCATCTTAATGTCTCAACACCTTTTAATTATGTTAAACTTGAATACAGATTAGCCATAAAGCCCATCAAACAAAAATACATTTGTCCATCAATATTTAATCCATCCATAGTACTTATATCTATAAATAGGTAAATGCAAATAGGTAAAGCAAAATTTTACTTGGTAAGTACAAATAATCTGTATACAGTTATAAATAATACAGTTTCAAATAATCTGAAAACAAATAGCCTTTTACGAGTAAACCCCAATTTATTATTCTAAAAATTAATTAATTTTTGAATTTTGCAATATGGACAATATTGGTGTGGTTACCCCAAAATTTAGGTGAAAATAAAAACTAATATGGCCAGTGTTTGTCAAACAATGGGATAAAAACTTTATCAATGACTAGATGCCGTCACGCGGGTTGTGATTACGCACGATTATAGACCTTACATGTGTTGGCGTATTTCACCCACATTTAAAGTTTTTTTTAAATTTCCACAGCCTTTTTGGACACTTGGGAGCCTAAAATGTAAGGTGTAATAAGTATAGGTGCAATATACAATCAAAGGTTAAAGAAACGAAACGAAAATTTTAATTTCCCACAAAAGACATCAACGCGCTTGGCCATGTTAGAATAATTAAAAAAAAAAGTTGTTTTTATTTCAAAAGGCGTACTTCAAATTGACACATTGCCTTTATGCAACGTATTTTATGAATTTATTGTTTGTTCTTTTTTATGTCTTAGTTTGGTGAAAAGACTATCATAAAACACAGATAAAGATAAATATGTCTGTATAGTGTTTTGATTTTCAGATACATTTATTACAACGAATATAAGACAAAATGAACGTGTTAACTAGTTAACTTCTTTGTTACAGTGTAGCGTTAATCAAGTAATTTGTTTAGCAGTTACAAGTAAGTATCTAACGCCAGCGGCCGCGGCCCACCGAGATGCGCGAGCGCATCCTTCTCCTACAGTTATATAGATCTCTTTTATAGTAGTTATAAAACTAGTACTTCCTTTAGGTAGGTACATAAAAGTTCCTTAATAAACACACTTTCCAAAATTTTAAATGGATGAACCCATTTTTCCTACAAAATGTATTTTTTCGATCAAATATTTGACTGAGTTATTTCCGAACTAAATATAATCCGAATTGAAATCTTTCTTCTTTTTGAAGTCTGTTACAAATTCTATAACATAGATATGAACTAGGTAATACGTGGTAATATTGTGCAGTGGCGAAGAGTCTATATAACACGATACCCACTGGCTTCCCTTTAGGAATCGGTCTATATAACGTACTTAATTAAATAATATGTAACACCTAAAAGTTTTAAATAGCATTTAAAATGTATTACATACTTTTTAGTAAGTTTGAAAGTCGGTGTAGGTAACCAAGAAATACTTGTTACATAATTTTCTCAGTCTTCAGTATTTCAAATTTCCACCCTTCGCCACTCATATTGTGGGATGTTATAAGTTGTATGATGTATGAGTATTAGGTATACGAGCAATACCTACTTATTATGTAATTGAAAATGAAAACAAGAAATTAAAAATTCATGTGTCGTTAAATCTATATATGTATATAAAAATCAATGCCACTTTTCGTTGTAATTTTATAACTCAAAAACGGGCTCACCTATTCCAACCAAATGTTTAGGCATTGTTCGGACTATTTAGTAGATGGTTTATGTGAAGTTTGCACAAAATCGGTTGAGCGGTTCTTTATTTATCACATTTTTGTAAATTGTTGAGTGGGCTGAAGCTACCCGGGCGAAGCTGGGGCGGGCCGCTAGTTAACTATAAAGAAACTGGACAAGATTTGCCCACCGAGGGTTCAGTACAACATATCTATCTTTGCTTAACCTCAATGATTAATTACGTACTATTTTATTACGATATTTGACAATGTGCAAATTATGGGAATTACAATACAATTACAAAAGATTTTTCTCTTTACTTGTACTAGGAGTATGACAGTATTACTTACCATATTTCAAAGTCCTTCGACAAAAGAAAATAGGTACCTTATCAATTTTGATTCCCTAGAGAGTATCGAAATTAACGATTTTGTTTGCGGTTTAAACAAGCGTATTTTTTTTTACTTTGACGTAGAAGTTTGATTTTTCATAGCTTCAAAGGCTGTAGGTAGATTGGAATATATGGTTTTAATTTCAACTCTATAATTTCATGTATTCTCGAGATAAAAAATCTTGACAGATAGAGAGAAAAGAAAGTGATCTTTAAGGTTTCGTTTTTTCCTTTTGAAGTACTTAAGGAACTCTAAAAAAATTAAAAAATGGTCGAAAAATATTTATAAACAAATCAAGTTTTATAAATTTAATTTAATGTTGTCACACATAATACTAAGTCCGTTCGAAAAATCGCAAACGGATGTCCCAAGTAATTAACTTCAATCATATTGACACTTATTAGTTAGGTACCTTCTCTTCTATACCAGACAAATGTAGGTATTTGTATCTTGATATAAATAAAAAATTTAACAACCCAAGTTTTTATCTAAGAACGATCTCTATCACTTCAGCTTTGGAGTACAAAAACCGCATCAAAATCGTTCCATCTGTATAGATGCTACATGGCAACAAACTTGTAGGTACAGATAACACAGACAGACAGATACATGCGTCAATATTACAACACCTCTGTTTTGTCAGGGGTTAAAAATACATTAGGTAGTACCTATATTAGCGGCCACCCTCTCGCTTTGCTTCACGTGAAATATGTATAGTGCAGTCGAGTAGTAGCGTCGTAACGTCGAAATACATAGCCTATGTTACTTAGTAATAATGTGACTGCTCGATATCGGTGAAGGAAAACATCAAGAGGAAACCGGCATGTCAGAGAACTCATCACTCGAGGACATATAACATCCACCAACCTGCACTTGGCCATCGTGTGTGGATTAAGGCCTAAACTCTCTTAACTCGCAAGATAGTTGAGAGAAGACCCGTGCCCAGCAGTGAGACAATAAAAAGAGTTGAAGTGATAGAATGTGGCATTCATTCATTTATCTAATTTATTTTCTGCAGCCTAGCCATTTATCTAATAACATTCGAATGAGAAATCGTATACTTACTAAAATCTAATTAGCCACTAAATATATTGAATGTGTAACTAAATAACTAAGTGTCTAAAACAATCCTAAAAGTACTAAGCGTCGAAAAATTCCTCCGCATCACTGTCTCCCGGCATTCAATTCTTTTATTATTTAGTGAAGAATTTTTAAAATCTGTTCACATTTTCTGCATACGTTTCATCTACTTATTTATATCATGTCACTGGCCCCTGCTCGCGTTTTTGCCTGTGTTCCAGACTACAATCTATCTCTGTGAAAATTTTTATCTTATTACGTTCAGTAGTTTTTGCGTGAAAAAATTATAAACATCCTCACAAAATTAGGGAGTGTTTGAACACCCTCTTAGGGGGTAAGTTTTGAAAATCCTTTGTCAGTGCACCCCTAGACTAATATAGTGCGCTGATATGTCAGTCAGTTTCTTATTATTAATGTATTTAAAAGAAATATTTCAAATTAAATGAAAAGAAATAATTTAATAATTAATAAATAAATAATAAATGTTTGTCATTTGCTTTATCATAAATTCTCATTTTTGTATGGACCCCCTTCGGCTAAAAGTTTGCTCCAAAAAAGCCCGTTTCTTTTTGTATTTTGCTGTATTGTACCAATTTACCTATTATACTGCTACCTATAGTTTCTTTAAAAGAAGGTATTATAACATAGTGGGACTTAATTGAAAACGCCAATTTGGAATACCTACTATTTTCTCTTACTAGCCTATTATACTATTAAATTACATGGTTCAGGTTTTTGTTTACGTGCTGAAAATTTAACGTATTCTACATATGTCAAAAGTGGTATTACAAACGAATGCTTATAAACATAAGGCAGGTAACATACATTTAAGTACAGAATAGTTATACCCGTTAAAACAATGATAAAGAGCGATAGCCAACCGGCAACTGCACTACGAGCTACGGACGAGTGGACGCGGGGCGGCTCCCTTCTATTATAAACAAAATAATGCAAATACTTACTTACCTTATTATTTAGAGTATAGTATTATATTATCTGTGTTATTTAGTAAGATTATTGTTTAGTGTTTGTGCTGTTTTTCTCATTTTATAAATTTTTGTCTGAGAGAACAAACCAGCAACACAGTAATTTATTGTTATCATCATCATCATCAGCCTATTTTAGTCCACTGCTGGACATAGGCCTCTCCTAAAGTTCGCCAATGAGCACGATCCGCGGCTTTTCTCATCCAGTTCTTGCCAGCCGCCCTGCTGAGATCTGAGTATTATGCTGCTGAGAATTTATTGTTATGAGTGTATTAAATTACAACTGCATATTTTTGCCCGTTTCTAATCTAATTTTGTCTTCAGATCGTAAAGCTAGGTTGTAGGTAAGAGTAATGTAAGGCCTGGCCTATAAGCATTCGGAATCGATGGAACCGGTAAAAATAAACGGCCTTGGACGAGCCCAAATTCTACCAGACTCTCAAACAGTGAACAGTTAAGCAGACTACAAAGACCACCAACCTTTTCACAATTTTACCCAAAAGGAATTTTACTTTGGATTTTTTCGGGTCCGGGCGATTCCGGATGCTAGGTAATGGCCCGAGCTTAACTGTTGAGCTCCTCAAGGGCCTATGTATTTTGATAGAAGAATAATTATACCCCTTGAGACCGCTTGAATTACGACCACGTTTCAAGCAGGTAATAGATAGTACAACCCTACCAAAATTTACATGACACCGAGTCGCTTAACTATTAAACAAACTCATTGTAAATCTCATTTGTCTCTTAATATGAACTGTGGTTACCTTTAACTAAATGAACGCAACTGTCCAATGTTTATACCTACAAACTAAATAAATTAATGTAATTGTGTATAATTTGTTGGTGATCCAAATAAAATAAAATAAAATAAGTAGGCACAGGAAAGTTACTTAATTTATGCTAGCTAATGTATGTCTGGTATCTTTGACTATTAAGATGAGCCCTGAGTCTATGTTTAATAATGACGGACCGGTGACGTGGTCGGTAAGATACTTGCTTTTTACGCCGCAGGTCGTGGGTTTGATTTCCATCTAAGACAGACATTTTAGTGAACATGTCTGTTTGTCTTGAGTCTGGGTGCAATTGTTTACAAAAGAAAAGTATTATATGTAGTATGGTATTATCAGTTATCTGGATTCCATTGTACAAGCTCTGCTTAGCTTGGGATCAGACGGCCGTGTGTATTTATTTCCCGCAATATTTATTTATATAAGTATTCATAATTTAAATTGTAAATTCCTGATACGTAATAACCTTTAGCAAATCAATTCTAAATTTGGCGCACCTTGTACAAATATTAACAAATCATTTCATTATTAACAAGTTGGTGACGCTTCCAGATTTTTATGCTAATTACTAACACTTATTTTAATTGACAATTAATTTAAAGTAGGTGTTTCAAGGACTTACGTTTACTATATAACATTTGATAAAGACATTTAAAGCAGTTAAAGAGATAAGAGTTACAAATGTCAAATGACTAATGAGATTTGGTTCAGATTATAAGATTAGTAAGTAAGCACTTATCTACTAGTTAAATGGGTTACACCTAGGTAATTTTGAATTATAGGGAGGTATGTGGTTGTTTAGCGAGACCTAAGCCTATAACTTCTCCTGGACTTTAAACATCACGTTATTAAGTTGATACTTATCACTAGTACCCACCTCACATACTTAGTTTTTTATACCGATATTAAGCAATGGAAATAATATAATTCACACTAGGATGTGTTGGCACAATCTAGGAACCCGTGATATTTTGAATTAGAGACCAATACTACGTTCTGAAACATCACACTAGGAGTGAAGGAAAAGGTCCTAAGGAAATTGATATGTCTTAAAACAAAACAGTGATTAAATGCAACTTCCACTAACCCGCAATTGGTCATTGTGTGAGGATTAAAGCCTAAACTCTTTAAACTCTTAGGAAAGGTGAAAAAAAACCCGTGTCCAGCGGTAGGAAGCTTAAACTGTTGTTAGTTTTTCCTGATGGCCAAAATAAAAATCACTTGTTTAGGTACATAATACTAGGTATAAAGGTCTGTAAGGGGTCCAGCTTTACAAAAATATCCCATTAGAACCCCACAGCTGGACACAGGTCTTCTTATAACAACCTAACAAGGAAGTTTTAACCCACACATATATGTCTTATTGCTAACGGATATTTTGTATTTAGCATTGGAATGATAAATATTTGTCTAGTACATTGCGATTTGGACATTTTAATAGCAGCCGTCGGCATCTAATAAATGAATTGCTTATTATTTTTGATTATGGTTGAATAGGTATCAAATGAAATTAGCAAGTAGGTTAAAAACCTAGATACCTAGTTAAAAAGGTAAATAAAATATTGCTAACATGGCTACACTACTTACAACTTTATTATTTTTCTAATTATTTGTCATTCCAGCACCTATTTAGGTCGTCGGTTGTGTACTGTTTCGCCCGCAACTTATTTGGAAAATCGTAGCCTATATGCTTTTCTAAACTATAATCTATCTCTGTGCCAAATTTTATCCAAATACGTCCAGTAGTTTTTGTTTGAAAGAGAAAAAAACGTTTTACATCCACGCACCCATCCAAGTTTTGGTTTTGTGATATTAGTGGGAATAGTGGTAATTAGGATAGGAAGTAGGATTTACACTCTTATAATTTTTACTCACGCAAACTGCTGAGCGACGCAGCGTGTAACATTTGCTGCCTCAGCAAGTACTCTCCAAAGTGCGCCTGATCCATCATCATATTGAAAACTTTCTAAGAACAGAGTCACTGCGCAGTCACTTCACAATACCATCATATACTGTCCAGATATATACAACTTATTTGTTCAAAAATACACCCATTAAACACATGACTCACAAAAAGTTCATAATTAAAAACAAACGAGTAACGAAAAGAGAACGAAAAACGTGGCTGCGGAACGACAGCTGCGTTTACACTGATCGGTTTTCGTACAACAGGCGGCGCGTGCGCACGTCCACGCCCCTTTCATCTGATTGGTTGCTCGCGGACTAATGGCGGTAGGAATCAAAGCCTTCGCAGCTTGAATTGCCTTGTAGCGCTTTCCTCGAGCTTTCCGCCCGCCTTTATCAGACAGGTAATCGCCGATTGTTACCATTGACATTCGAATTCAGTGCGTAGGCGCATATATCGATAAAGGCCTATTGTTGTTTCACTCAAACCGTGGCTAACTAAGATGAGATATTATTTAAACATATTATGTATGTCAGTAATATTTTGAGGGCCCTCTTATATAGCCTATTAACGTTTACGCAACCGGGTACTACTTTGGTAGATAATTGATTCGATAAAGCAATCTAAATACATTCATATAATAATAATAATACGTTTTTAGGTACCTACATTTTTATTAAATTGTCAATTTAATCACTCACTACTCACTCTTGTAGAACATGTTCGTTATGTTAATTACTCGTACACGTAAAAAACATACACATACATAAGGTACCTATATTAGGTATGTACTCATATATTATACACACAAATACCTATATAAGCATATAGCATTCTGACTAAAACAAAAACCCACAAGTTATCTACTGCAAAACTAAAGGCAAATAGGATACTTTTTCTTCTATGACATTTACATAGTTAATTAAAACTAATTCATTAACAAACATTACATATATAGAAAACAGGAGAAAGCGAGTCAATCTAGTTCACTGAAGGTTCAGTAGATCAGATACGAAAATCTGGTAGAGAAACCCTTTGTGAAAGCTGCCAGCACCAACCTGTATTATTGTTATTCTTATTACTAGCCCGGACCATCCCCTTGTTGGGAAAAGGCACAGCGATCTTGTGCCACCTCCATCCAATTATCTATGAAATTATCAACTTCGTCCATCCATCTCCGTCTGGATTCACCGCGACGCCGACGCCTCTTTGGATCTGGAGGCTCAACCTGTACCTACATTTTATATCTTTATAAAGTCGATTGTTATACAGCCATATAAATTCTATCTTAGGAATTTTTCAGACGTAGGTATTGACAGATGTTTCATAAGTACCTACTAGGTAACTGGTAGTACCTCATAAGACTTACAGTCAAACATCAAAAATATTCATTCTTGATAAAATTTATCTGTCTACAAATACTTATGCTGGCTGACATAACTGATATGATAGGTAATAACATAGTAACCACTACGTTCTTGAATATCTGTTATTAATAAATTTAATAACCCCCGACCAACAACTCATAACATCAAATTTCAAATAAAAAACCCGCATCAAATTAAGTCCATCCGTTTAGGCAGACAAACAAAAATGTGTCCAGTTCGACCGCGCGGCCATAGCGTTTTTTTTTAAAAAAAACCATGTCAATTTTTTGTAAAAATTTGTCAAAGTTGATTCCCAAAACCATAAATTTGTCAAAGATACGGTTAAAAAGTTATAAGGGTTTGAACATGGCCGCGCCATTGAAACGCGGCGAACCGCGCGGCCACTGAGATCTTTAAAACTAAGCCTTGTAGAGACCTGAAATTTACGCAAATGCAAGATTTAATTTGTAAAAAATTTGTAAAAATATAAAAAAAATACTCAGGTTTATAGTTTAAGAGCTATAACACTAAAACCGAATGGCCGCGCCATTGAAACGGTGGAGAAAACGCTATCGCCTGTATCTCGCTGAAAAAAAATCGCAGAGGTGTGTAGTTTATTGTAATTACCCAGATTTGAATTTGTCGAAACTAGGAAAAATACAACAAAAATTCCTAGGTTTATATTTCAGGAGCTATAAGACTAAAACGATATGGCCACGCCATCGAAACGGTGAATAAAACGTTATTTCGCCTGTATCTCGCTGAAAAAGCATCGCAGAGGTCTGGAGTTTTTTGTAATACCTAGATTTTAATTTGTCAAATCTAGTAAAAATACAATAAAAATTCTTAAGGTTATATTTCAGAAGCTGTAGAACATTATCAGTATGTGGTGCGATAGGGTGACCATGTCTTATTGTTTACAGAATACTTTCTACTTATTGTTACAGAAATTATAATTCAAGGATTCTAAATAAAATTAAAATGAAACCATAAATATAAAAACAATTATGTTTATTGCTTGAAAAGTCAATAATACAGTTACAGTCCGCGTGGACTTACGAAAAACTAGCCCTAAGATTGGTTTAAATGACGCAACTCCGCCCCTAAGCTATGTGATTGGTAATGCACACTATTGCATCTCACACGCGCCACCCCCGCGCGCCTTCGCAGGTCAGTGCGACGCGTACAGCCGTTAGTACTTATTATTCTGTGGTACAGCGACGTAAGCGTAAGAGTTTCGTTATCAGTGTGTCGTTGTGATGTTAACACGATAAAAAAGTGATCTACTGATTATTAAAATGTTCAGTTCGTGTGTTAAAACATTAAATAATAATAATCCAGCCTATTATTGTCCCACTGCAGGGCAAACATTATATATTATTATTATTTTTGTTAGTTATTAGATAGTTTTTAGTATTTCATATAAGTTCATATACATAAGATTGTAAATATTTCATAGTAAAATATCTTAACTACACGGTCATCCATACAAATAAAGAGAGAGCTCTAACATAATCATAAAATATTTAAATGCAACATACCTTAATCACTTCTGCTGAATTGTTTACATAATTTACCGAACTGACGTTACACCACAGTACAACACTTAATCGTAATTACACACGAACTGAACATTTTAATAATCAGTAGATCACTTTTTTATCGTGTTAACATCACAACGACACACTGATAACGAAACTCTTACGCTTACGTCGCTGTACCACAGAATAATAAGTACTAACGGCTGTACGCGTCGCACTGACCTGCGGAGGCGCGCGGGGGTGGCGCGTGTGAGATGCAATAGTGTGCATTACCAATCACATAGCTTAGGGGTGGAGTTGCGTCATTTAAACCAATCTTAGGGCTAGTTTTTCGTAAGTCCACGCGGACTGTAACTGTATTATTGACTTTTCAAGCAATAAACATAATTGTTTTTATATTTATGGTTTCATTTTAATTTTATTTAGAATCCTTGAATTATAATTTCTGTAACAATAAGTAGAAAGTATTCTGTAAACAATAAGACATGGTCACCCTATCGCACCACATACTGATAATGTTCTACAGCTTCTGAAATATAACCTTAAGAATTTTTATTGTATTTTTACTAGTTTTGACAAATTAAAATCTAGGTATTACAAAAAACTCCAGACCTCTGCGATGCTTTTTCAGCGAGATACAGGCGAAATAACGTTTTATTCACCGTTTCGATGGCGTGGCCATATCGTTTTAGTCTTATAGCTCCTGAAATATAAACCTAGGAATTTTTGTTGTATTTTTCCTAGTTTCGACAAATTCAAATCTGGGTAATTACAATAAACTACACACCTCTGCGATTTTTTTTCAGCGAGATACAGGCGATAGCGTTTTCTCCACCGTTTCAATGGCGCGGCCATTCGGTTTTAGTGTTATAGCTCTTAAACTATAAACCTGAGTATTTTTTTTATATTTTTACAAATTTTTTACAAATTAAATCTTGCATTTGCGTAAATTTCAGGTCTCTACAAGGCTTAGTTTTAAAGATCTCAGTGGCCGCGCGGTTCGCCGCGTTTCAATGGCGCGGCCATGTTCAAACCCTTATAACTTTTTAACCGTATCTTTGACAAATTTATGGTTTTGGGAATCAACTTTGACAAATTTTTACAAAAAATTGACATGGTTTTTTTTAAAAAAAAACGCTATGGCCGCGCGGTCGAACTGGACACACAAAAATACACGCTCTAAACTTATACCTAACATCTTTCCTTTTCGTCGGGGGTTAAAAAAGAGCCTTGGTAGATACGATTTAATTTAATATACCGAACCCTAAAAACTGTTATTACAACTCTAGTGCATGTGCCTATAGATAGGTAATTAAATACCTATATTGTTGTGCAAATACCTGTTTAAACATAAAAATAATGCAGGTTTATGCATCAATAATCACTTCTTTAGTTCTTAAATGTCCTAATTAGGTATGTAACCTACTGGGTAGCAGGTACGAGCGTTTTACTGCAAGTAAATATTTAATTATTTGCTATAGGAATTGCACTCACTTTGCCTCGGGTATTCATGTTAGAGAGTGTAACTTACTTACTGTAAGTAGTAACTTATTTGTAATTAATTTAACATTAGGTGTACAATTTTAATTGGTATTTCTGTATTTCAGATATAAATTCGTTTATACCATATGAAGAGGAATATGAATTGCACTCACTTTGCCTCGAGTGTTCATATTAGAGAGTCTACCTACCTACTACTTATTTGTAATTAATTTAACATTAAATAACGATCTCCATCTGCCAGTGGCGAAGGGTGGAAATTTGAAAGCGGGAAGACAGAGCAAAAAAAATGACACGCCGACTTTCAAACATACTAACGAGTATGTACCTAGTGTACCCAAAGCATTTTTTACGCTATTTAAAACTATTAGTCGTGACATACTATTTCATTAAATCGTTTAAATTGACTAATTCCTAGAGGGAAGCCGGTAGGAATCGTGTTTTATGGACTCTTTGCCACTGCTATCTGCCCTATTCCTAAAGGAGGTTTAATTTTATTGTAATTACTTACTATAAACAATTGGTACCTTTAAATGCAAGTAGGTGAGTCGCAAGTAATAGGTACTTCACCTACATATCAAAGTCACCTAAAAAAACTGCATGCGCAGCAGCACTAGACTCGACATTACAATGCAATATTAATCATGACGCATTTTTCGGTATTAGTAACACATATAATAACTAAAACACTCGCATGTAGATACTTACTTTAAAATCTAAAATATACCACGATAAAATCCGTTATAAAGTAGTTTTATTTCAAATGTATTTTATTTACACTGAGACATTATCACAATGCGTAGGTACTTACCTAATTATTATTACACATTACAAAAATTATTGCACATAACTGTAACACATTATTGTTGTGCTGCATGCACTTGTTCTACTTTGGTAAAGCTGATCAAACGAAATATCTAGGTGTTACAATTGACATACATTTTAATTTCCGTAAACACATTGATTATTGTACAAGACAGTCGGCACACTTATATTTATTTTTAAGTACTTAACTGCTCATTTTAAATTAATTTTTGAGACATGCTTATTCAGCTATGTTCATACTTACTTACTGCCTAAGTCGTTCCTTTCTAATGCTATGTTATTTTATTGTCTACTCATGTTAAAATGTGCTCAGAGAACTATTTATCGAAATTTTAACTACTTTAAGTAATTTAGAAAAGTTTTAATTACCGTACGTAATTGCTAGGCTTCCTAATTATTTTTGTCTGTACTTATTTAAAGATTTATTTACTTAATTCCATCTGAACTGTACCTACTGATATAGGTGTAATAAAATAATAATTTATTGATACTAGTATTAATGGTATTTTCAATACAACTTACTATTATAAAACTAACTTACAAATAAATATACCTACTAGAATACAATTGGTTGATAAATAAAACCGGTCAAGTGCGAGTCGGACTCGCGCACCGAGGGTTCCGTACAAACCTGCAAGGTTTTTTTTTTTTTTTTTTTTTTTTTATACTTATACCACCAACGGAGTCGGCGCCTGTGCATTGGCTTTTTTATGTTTTTACGTTCGATGCGGGTGGGTTTCTTTGTTTTTAGTTTTGTTTTGATCTTACTCGCTATACTATTTTACCTATTTTTAATTCTATTCTTAACTTCTAATTCTTAATGTATTTTTATTGCCAATTTATCTTATGTCTATTTTATTAACTTAAAATTTTCTTATGCTATACAATAATATACTAAAATACTATGATAGCATAATTTGCTTAACTATGTCTTATTCCTATCTATTACTATGTTCGCAATTTTTATGCAGTAATCTATAAACTTATATCTATTCTTACTCATTATTATTTTACTTATATTACTATGCGTTAATCTTTCATCTAACTTATTTTCTATCTTAAATCTATCTACCATAAAGACAGGGCACTCGAGAAGTAAGTGCGGGATCGTTTCCTCAACTGTCGGGTCGCAGGTGCATGACGGGTTATCCTTGCACTTGAAACGACATAAATACTCGGAAAACCCGCCATGCCCCGTCATGATTTGTGTGCAGACTCCGGACAGTTGAAGTTTGCGGACAACTCTATAAGCGGCGGTGGCGTCAGGGAAGAACAGCTTCGTCGTAGAAGCTGTGGTCTCCGACACATACCTTTGATTCCATTTGTCAAGCGTTGCACTGCGTATGCTGCGCTTGACAAATGAAATGGGGCAAAGGTCGTAGTCCGGTCTCTTCTTTGACTTCAAGGCGGCCTCCTTGGCCAACTGGTCAGCTCTCTCATTTCCCTCCAGCCCTGCGTGCGCCTTTATCCAGAACAAAGACACAGTTTTGTTCTGGAGGGATATTTGGTGGAGGTTTTCCCTAGTTTCCACCGCTAGGGGATGGAGGCAATTGGGGTTCTTGACAGTTAAGAGGGCCGCCATTGAGTCACTGAAGATACCGAACGAGGAGGCACCACAACCCAGAACGAACTTTGTGGCTCTGCAGATGGCCAGGATCTCAGCCTGGTAAACCGTACAATAGCTAGAGAGAGCAAGCTTGAGGGATTTAGTTTCAGTCACGCCATTCCAAACAGAAATGGCGGCTCCGACTCTTCCCTCAATCTTGCTCCCGTCTGTATATAAGCGGACGTCGAAGTCGCTGTGTGCATTTGACTGTTCTTGGTTTACCAGGCTCAGAATCTGCAGATCCCTGTTCAGCGCTGGATGCGGCGCCTCGAGTGCCGAAGACATTCGCTCGATCTCCCTGTCCCCGAGCCCCGTCTGAGGAGCTCCTCTCTTAGCCTCGTAGAGCTGGGCTGCCTCTTGGACGCGCATGTCAAGAGGGAGCAGCCCAGACAACACCAAAACGGAGTTCAGGGAGACCGTGCGATAGGCTTTGCACAGCTTTTGTGCTACTCCTCGCTGCACAACGGCCAGTTGCTTCCTGACGCCTAGCTTGTGAGCAGCCGGGGCCCACACACTAGCCGCGTACAAAATTACAGGCTCAATAGCTGCCGTGTATATTACGCGGATTACTTCCGGGTGCAGGCCCCAGCTTACTTTTGCCGCTCTCGAGAGTCGCTTGTATATCCCTATGGCCTTTTTGCAGACGTTCGATACGTGGGTGTTGAATGTCAGCTTATGGTCTATGGTGACCCCCAGTATCTTTATTTCCGTAGACAAGCCAATGCCGACTCCCCCCATGCTCAGGTGTGGGGTGTCGTGCTTCAGCTTCCGAGTTAAGACCATCGCCTGGGTCTTATGTGGCGCAAATTTTAGCTTGTTAGCAACACCCCACTCCCGAACCCGTTCGAGAGTGGCATTGGCTCGCCTCTGAACTTCTTGCGCTGTGTCACCATCAAACAACAACACCACGTCGTCCGCAAAGGCCTGGCAGTACTCTCCCCTGTCTCCCACGATCTTTAGGAGAGGATCTAGGAGTAGGTTCCAGAGTATGGGACCTCCAATCGAACCCTGGACACACCCCTTGCTTGTGTTCCTGCTGAACTCCTCTCCAGCGTATCTCACTGTCACCTGCCTATCTGTGAGGTAGCTGTCCATGACCCGCCTCAGGTTTGCCGGACATTTTTCCTCAGCCAGTCGTACTCTTATTACTGGCCACCAGGCGCTGTCGAAGGCTCCCTCTATATCTAGTGATACTAGGACCAAGATCTTTTTTTGGTCCAACTTTAGGTTGATATATTTCACTAGATTATAGAGGGAGTCCTCGGTGCTCCTCTGTGGCATAAACCCAAACTGGCGAGTACTCAACCTAGGCAATATGTAAAACTTGAGGCGGGCCACTAGCATCTTCTCATATATTTTCCCGAAGACCGGAAGAAGTCCAATTGGCCTGTAGGACTTGGGGTTGGTGTAGTCCCCCTTACCAGGTTTCCTAAGGACCACCACTGTGGCCTTCTTCCAGTCCTCCGGGAAATGATGGCATTCGAGACATTTGTTTAGGAGCAGCAGGAATAGCTCAGGGTTGTCCCCTATGACTCGACAGCATATATCGGCGGTAAAGCCGTCTGCCCCTGGAGCTTTTTTAGGATTAAATGTCCTACTCACTGACTTAAGCTCCGCCATGGTGAATGGCGGATCACAAGGTACATCTTGTTCCTCGCCATTCACGTTTTCGGCTCGCGTTGTAAACCTGCAAGGTTTACAAAGTTCGTTCATTACGACAATCGAGTCATAACTATGGTATTTTTATTGCAAAATGAAATTCATAACATTACAATGGGGAAAGATGGAGGAGCATTTTAAGACCAAGATCTCTTTATCGTTTAAGTAATCCTTTATTTTATATTAACACATATCATTTATCTATAATATAACTGAAACACTTATACTAGCCTTGCAGCAGACTTGCGAAAGTTCTTTTATTAAAGTTATTTATTTACTAAGTTTTTAGTCACTATTAGGTTTTAATTCCCTTGCGTGTAGTTGCGAGTTTCAAAATATGCGGTATCAATGGTTGTACTTTTGCGTTTTGCGTTTTTGCGTTGACTTAGAATTTTTTTTTTCAAGGGTTAAAGGCAATTAGATCTAAGTATTTGATATGAATTTCAACTTGATAGCTCTACGCGTTCATGAGGAAAAAAGTAATAAGTTTATATTTATTAAAAAATATATATTTTGTAATGTAACTAAAAATTTAAGGTTTTCGGAATTTTTCCTTTATGTGTGCTATAAAACGTTGCTTCATGCCAAATTTCAAGATTCTAGGTCGACTGGAAGTACCCTTTAGGTTTTGATTCCCTTGCGAGTACTTGCGAGTTTCAAAATATGCAGCTTAAATTGCTGTTTCTTTTGATTGCGTTGACATAGAAGTTTGATTTTGTTACAGCTTAAAGGTATTATAGACCTGAGTATTTGGTATGAATTTCAATTTAATACCTCTACGCGTTTATGAGGAAATGGGTAGTAAGTTTAAAATTATTAAAAAAAAATATATTATGTGATGTAACTAAAAATTTATGGTTTTCGTAATTTTTCCTTTATCTATGCTATAAGACGTTGCTTCGTACCAAATTTCAAGATTCTGAGTTCACGGGAAGCACCCTGTAGGTTTTGATTCCCTTGCAAGTGTCGAAAATTTGCGGCATAAACGGCTGTATCTTTTAATTGCGTTGGCTTAGAAGTTTGATTTTTTCACAGCTTCAAGGGACAGTAGACCTGAGTAATTGATATAAATTTCAGCTTCATACCTCCACGCGTTCCTGAGAAAAAGGGTCTTGACAGACGGACGGACAGACAGACGGACAACAAAGTGATCCTATAAGGGTTCCGTTTTTTCCTTTTGAGGTACGGAACCCTAAAAACGATGTTTTTTTTATATTTCCTAACTACAAAATTAGCCCACTCCTAAATGAGCTCGGTGCAAAGGTGTCTATGCCCCTGGCTGCCTTGCCGCGTTAAACTCTACACTAGCTAACCTTTAACTTTATTATTGATTCCGAAATAAGCTGAACTCTTCTTGGGCCAAAACAGAACAGCAAAATCCTTCTGACAAACAAAACCTATGAGGGGAGATGGGCGGTTTTGTTTAGGTGGTCCTACAATAAAACTACTAGTTACCTATACCTAGTATTTTACGTAAATAAGATATAAAAAGTTTGTGAAATTGTTCCCTAGGTATGCTTAGGTATACCTGACTTAAGTGGGTACCAAAATCAAATACAGTATATTTCTGAATACTAGATACACTTTATACGTACCTAAGTAGGTAGATACTACCTATTCAAAACAGCCAATTTCCCCACACTGGTGAAGCATTTTAGTGTTCTGTTGTGACCCAAGAAGAGGTTGCTTAGAGGTTTGATTTTGAAATCAACAGTAATTATGTTATTAAAAATTATTAGTCATACACGTGTGTGACTCGTTCGTCGCGGAAACGTCGCCGATGAAAATATGTGAAGGGACATCGTAATTATTTCTGGGGTGGACCGACACCTGCACGGTTATGGTATTGATTGCGAAAATATACCTATA
Organism: Meganola albula; assembly: GCA_936450015.1. NCBI lineage: Eukaryota > Metazoa > Arthropoda > Insecta > Lepidoptera > Nolidae > Meganola > Meganola albula. Next base: position 12,409,417 of record OW388147.1, read on the forward strand.
TATTATATAAAAGAAAGTAAACTCAGTAAACTTCCTGAGTAAATTGCCTACTTTTTGCGGTCTTTGCGAATATCCACTGAATATAGTATAGGTAGGTACCATGGAAGAAAGAGACAACTTGTTACACATGTAGGTACCCAGACGAATAATTGACTTCCTCCAGATTACAAGATGAGGAAAATAGGAAAGATCCTCTCAGTTAAGAGATGTAAATGATACCATTTGTCACTGTTTTTTTAGGTAGGACTCCATAAAATTTCAAACAAACCGCACTCGTTGAAGAATCTAAAAAAAACTGCGGAGAAAGTCTTTTCTTTTACCCACTTGTATTTATTAGCCTTGCCTTCCCCGATTCGTTTCGGGATTGTCCGAAATTTATCGCATAAAAGGCGTGTCGCGTCTCGGTGGGACAGTTTTTACTAGGATGAAATTAATTTATTGATTTTCAATTCAAATTTGGGACTAAAACTGACCTCCTTTGATTTAAAAATCTAGTAAAATTTGTTTTAACCATAATATAAAAGTGCATGTAAGTATATACAAATAAGTACCGATTGTTACCACCCCTTTCCTCATGGACGCATAGTGGTATTTTATTGAAATTTATATCAAATTATCTGATAAATTTTATTTAAACATCATACATAGGTTTGTACGAAATCCTCGGTACGAGAGTCCGACTCTCATTTGCCCGTATTTTTTAATCCCAAAAAGTATACATATCTATCTACGCCTCGCACCTGCTATGACTGCCTAAACACTTTTTTTAACAGCAAGCGGGCCGCGAAGCAACATGCTACCAATAAAAAAATTATAAACGCTATAAATTGCCAAATTGCCAGAAGGCAACGATAGGACCACCCTGGATCTTCCTGTAGGGTTTGTTTATCATTTTCTAATATTCTAATATTATTAAGTAAGTAGGGAAAAAAGTAATAACCATTTCGAGTCTCACACAGCACGGAGCGACGCTTCAGACTTCTCTGTACTCAATATTTTACAATTAGTTGATGGATGTGTTATCCTCCAATATTTAGGTATGGCTCTGAGAGACATCCTACTAATTAATAGGGTGGATCGAAAAAAAAAATTTATTTTTTTCTTAGCATGGGGGTAGAATTTGTAGCTTATAAAAAAAGAAAAGTTTTCAAAAAAAAAAAAATTTTTTTTCGCAACATTTAGAGCTAGCCCACTCGTTTTTTAATAAAATAATGGATCAAATGGACTTATTCTAGCAAAAAAATTTTTTTTCTGTCAAAAATCGTGGAAAACATGAAAAAATAATTGAATATGATTTTTTTTCACTTACCTTTTATTTCAATACAGAAAAAAGGGCTGCTTAATTCTTTATTTTTCGCTAAAGTTACAAAAATAATAGGAAAAAATTTTTTTTTTACTTCAGATCCATTTGGCTTTCAAAAAGACATTCCACAGTGTGGAATGTCTTTTTGAAAGCCAGAATTAGAATAAGTCCATTTGATCCATTATTTTATTAAAAAACGAGTGGGATATCTCTAAATGTTGTGAAATTTTTTTTTTTTTTTTGGTAAAATTTTCTTTTTTTATAAGCTAAAAATTCCACCCCCATGCAAAGAAAAAAAAAATTTTTTTTTTCGATCCACCCTACTAATTAATGTGTTATGTTGTTACGTAGATATGATTCTTAAATATACCTAAGTACTGCTCCAACTTATTTAAAAAAGTACCTACTTACAATTGCAGTTTATCAAATAATATTAAGCAAAGAACAAAGTGATCTAAGCGATCTGCATTCAGATAGTCTAATACAAGCAAATAAATGTCAATAACATTCTAATTTAGAATTGAAATTGTTTTCGTGCTTTGTCTGCCTCATAATATTATGTTCTTATTATATTTATTGCCATAAATGTATTCTTATGTTAAATTTTGTAGAATTTAATTACCGTTTACCCGTAATTGGTTATACAGTACCTATTGTCTAAACACATATTTTTAGTGCCTATCATGTATAGCTGTTATAACTGTTTGTATAACTTAATAAAATAAAATAATATGTCAAGACGACGGTTACCTATACCTAATTAATGTTTTCCATATTTGGTTAATAAATTTGATAGCTTTTTTGTACGGACAAAATGTCGTAACTACTTAGTATACTTAGGTACCTAAATCATACCTGCAGTAGAATTTTTATTTTATGTAAAAATATTTTTGGAATAGGTAGTTAAGTTACATTTTATTTGGTCAAAAAAATATCTTCCAAAGTAAAAAAGAACGACATTTTACAAAGTGAAAAACTAATTTAGATCTTTTAAACTGAAGTTGGAGCTGATTTCCCACAAATCTTTGTTTTCACCCTACGTATTTCTAAGTCTAATCTACCGATTTAGCTCTGCATTCAATTTAGCAGATGTAAATATTACTATTCACTATTTAAGGTTATTATTATTTTTTTGTTTTGAAGATTTTTTCTTACATTATTCACTATTAACGGAGTAATAGGCGAACATACATAAAAAACATACCTACATATAACCAAATAAGAACGTCTCTTTTTCTAAGAAGTCGGTTAACAAGGCCAAAGCTCTAAACTTACAGAAGTTTACCTAATGAGCAATCTCTTATCACTTATCAGATTGCATTTCTTCGCTATCTGGTGCACCCTGCACAATGGGTTGTGTTAGTCACAGCTAATCACCGGAACTTAATCACCGTCACCGGGAGCTAATGACTAATGGGAACGAGGCGAGGTGACTAAGTACTAAGGTAATAGGTTATGTGAAAAGGATCGACTGTTCCCACACTATTTATTTATGTATTTAAAAAGGTGTTAAAGGATTAGCAGGCAGTAGAGCATCGGTGGCGAAATATAATGCAAATTAATTTCTATCTTTACATAGTCATTAGTAGGTAGGCCTGAAGAATGTCTGGTTTCAAATATAATATAGCCTTTCCGGTTCAGGTTGTAGAAGAAGTATTTAGTAGACAAGTTTTCAGCATGCCTAAAACACGTTTCACCAGCTCTTGGACTATAAACAGTAAACACTAAACCTGTAAAGTTTATAGTTCTCCTGTAATTTAAAGGTTTAACCATGTTTTGTATTTTTTTATTAGACATAACAATTTTGGAGATAAGGGGAATGGTCAATTCTCAAATATTTTCAAAACTACGTTAATTAATATTGGAAAACAATACCTAGATAGATATAAATATATAGGTACTCTTTCATTTGATACGTCACACATTATACCACCTAGCAAAAATCTTTACTTTTAACTTTCTAAAAAAGTGGTTAGGGTTATGAATTCACATAAGTATAGGTACCTACTTATGTTAGTTTCTTTTTACCTCTTAAGGTACGGAAACCTAAAAATAATAAAAACTTAAACTAAGAACTTATCCATTATTATATCTTATTTGAGGCTGCTTTATGACACCCTTTCGTAGTTGTAGCGTTAATCAACCTTAAGTACTTTGATCTTTAAGTGAGTACAGTAAGTACTTAAGTAAGTAACTTTTACACGCTCTCTGTCACAGACTACTAAGAGAACCCTCTCTGTCTAGTTACCTAACTCCTTCAAAATTGCTTTCAAATCCCCTGCAAGCGAAAGTAGTAGCTTACGTCGACGGCGGTACCTACCAAATGACTCGAATGAAGTCTTACATGATAGCAATCCTGAAAACGATTGCGTAGGTGGTCGATCAGGGTGGCCACTGGATCGTTTTTCCGTTATGTTTACGTAACTGACAATTGGCGTCTTTAGATTTCAATTAGTGGTATGGAATAGTGAAAACAAAGTTCTTAATTTTATTTTATATCATCTTTAATTAATTTTTGAAGACAATATAGGTACATATAATATTATACCCAAGTATTTAACTGCCGCGCGCATCGTTAAAATATATTGGCGTAGGTACCTGTGGCGCTTGACCCCAAAAATTTTTGAATCATAAAATATAGGTACTTACAATGCAATGGTAGGTGCAAAGCCGCAACGCAAAGCGGCCTGGCCGTGTTCCGGTGCGAAATTTTTGCTCCTTTATGGTTTCTAACCTTATGAAGTCAACGTAAGCGATTATATGCTCTTTGATAAGGAGCATCATTCCACTGCCACCATCTCACGGAAATTTATTCGTAACCACGAATGAATCGGTATAGTAGGCAGGCGCGTCCCATCGTAGACTACATCATTGCTTAACATCAGGCAAGTTGTAGTCAAGCGCAGGCCTTCAGGATAAAAAATAAAAAAATGGATGAAAATGGAACAACATTCACGTTTTTGTCGCATAAATGCGACACGGGCGGTCAAAAGGTTGATTAGTTTTTTGCCCGCTGATCACCACGAGCGGTGAAACCTATTTGGGAACGTCAAACCAGACTATAACAGGGACGTACCGGCCGCCGTATCTGTCGTACGTATTGATTATGCGGGGCCCCGAGACAAGGGCGCCCCCGACGACGTGCGTAAGCAAAAGTTAATAAAAATGTCCCAAATTTCTTTTTTTTATTTCAGAAATAACAAAAGTCAAATATATCATCATCTGTAAATGATTTAGTATATCAGTTTGCCGAAAAAAAGGCGAGGTGAGTGTATATAAATTATTTGAATTATTTGTTAAAATTGTGGAAACCGTGACACATACGGATAATATGGTACTTAAGGTAAATACCTACTACGAAGGCAATTAATTTTTTTTGAGATGACAATACTTTATGATTTAAGTTCTAAACGATGAGTATAATGTTTTAACTATTTTCACACATACAGCGCCATCTAGTCCCAAATTAACTTTAGGTACTAAGAACTGATTGATTGATGCACTGAATACTTTCGGCCATGTCATATTCATAAAAATCTTCGAAGACTCTTTAGTTAAGGCTGTCTTATTCGAGTAAAGTAGGCATTTAGTGTTCTTTCAATCACGCGCGCAATAGCATAGTCCGTATTGCGACACAGTGTAGACACGTAGTAGGTAAGGTATTTTATGTCACGTTAGATATTATTTTCGTGGTCTAACTTCATTTACATTGATGATAAGTTTAGGAATACAGTTTAGTAAGGTAAATAAAATACAGAGTAAAAAAATACAAATTTATGTATTAGTTTTAAAACTGATTAGAATACACCTTGGCTTTCTACTGTTTATCTACGAGTGTTATCTGTGAGTAAAAATTAATTCTACACATCTGGTAATTGAAGTCAGTGCTAAATAGGTAGATACAGTACCTAAAATAAATATTCGTAGTATAGCAGCTCGAAGTTTGTGGTTGTAGCCGTTAAATGTCAATAGGTCATTTTTATGTATGGGACCTAAAACATAGCCCACAAATTGTGGGTAACATTCACCTCTGTCTTCATCTTCACTTAATACAGGCGTGAGCGCTTTGTTATTAATCAATAAGATAAATCTATCCATCGATTGCGTTTTTAACAGGCAAATCAGGTAACAATCAATCAACTGGTAAATGTGTGCTGGTAGGCTTCGGCCCTAGAAAGTAACCACCCACCAGACAAAGCCGCACCGCCAAGCGGCCTTGCCGTGTTCCGGTGCGATGTCTGGTGACACCATTTCAGAGGGTGGGTTTGAATTATTACTCATTTTTGGATTTTAACCATATGGAGCCTGCCACTGCCACTTTCTCGCCAAAAATCACTCGTAATCACGAGTTAATCAGTATATTGGGTAGGCACGTCCCATCGTGGACTACATCATTGCTTTACATCAAGTTAAAAAGGCAAGAAAGAAAAGAAACATGTAAAATAAGGTTAACATTTCTAAAACTGCATGATGAGTAAGAGAAATTTTAGAAGAATTTTTGGCAAGATTTTCACAAATAAAAGTCATTATATGAGTATTAACAAAAATAAAACCCTGTTATAATGTGACCGCACCACTTTTGTCACCACTCCCTAATTTCTTCATTCTCGCCTCATTTTCCTTTCCCTATAAGTGCCTCTCTCTCTTCTGTCTGACCGAGTGGTTTTATTGCAACTTTTACGAGTTCGGTCCATCTTTAAAATAAAACTAAGCAGAGTGGGAATAAATATACTTACTATAGAGTAATATATTAAATTCAGAAGGCCACTCTTTTTTAAAAACAAAGGTCTCTCACTCTGTCATTTACTCATGTACCTATTAAAAATCTCTGAAAGTACTAGACATAGGATGATAATATAAGGCAATGTAAGAAACTCGTGCACAAAGAGGTAGAATATCAGTAAAATTAACGGGGCGGAAAGCTATAGAATAGATGTATTTTAACTGTTATTTCTTTTTTTAATACTATAAAATTGAATAAAAGTATATGATAAAATCAAAGTACCAATCTAGTCCACTCCAAGTATGCTTTGAATTTAAGGATTACAAGACGAGGATTTTTTAAATTTGTCGCGGTTTTCGAGTGACTTCTTTCGTTTGCCAGACTATATAGTAGGTATATTAAAAGCATAAACAACTTCATTCATCAACGCGGCACTGAGTTACAGAAATTGAGTATAACCATTTTATTTTTCTTCTTTTTACACCTACTGATGTTATTTATACTGTGGTAAATACGTAGCGGAATAAAAGCGCGCGCTAGAGAAATTTGGCATAGGTCTCACCTCGGCAACGTCCCGCGGGACACCGGCGAGAGCCGAACGAATCAAAAATCACTAAAAAGATCGATTAAAAAAATTATAAATGCAGTAGGAAAAATCAATTCTGATATATCCCTAAAGGTACCTGTGAACTTTATTTTAAAAAATAAAACATGATATCAAATCACTTATTTTGGAAATAAAACCGAAAAAAGAATATTAAATTACAGAAGAAGAGGTATCTTTATGAATTTATTCTATCGAGCCAACTTTATCAAATCGTGTTTCCAGTCCTCATATTCCTTAGATTATATTCTCGACTATATGAATACATTTTTTTCAGATTTTTATTTTGCTTTTCACTGCTTCAAAAAATGTTTCAAAATACATGTTTTTGCGGATTTTCGCTAAAACCTGGCCTTAAAATGGAATGGACTTTGTCTCTTTCTTACAATGATTTTAATAGATTTCGAAGCTTTCTTACCAGTATTTAACTTTGTAGTATTTACATATTAATCAGGGTCACCACTACGTCAATAGGCCAGTCGAAACAAATACTATTATATTTTATTTCATGTGACATTACCTATACCTAATTGTAAAGACGAGCTGAGTGTGCTAAGTGATTTATAATATAAATTGACTGTATTGGAACCCATGCCACCGGTCCGTATAAATTATTTGTCTCTTATTTATTAATTTTGAAACATAGATTGTAGGGAGATTAAAGAGTAGAATTCAGGAACTTTGACAAGAAAAATTTTTCATTCCGTGTGGCGCCTTCATTGATTTTCTACTTACGTCGCACTCTTGCACTCAGACAGAAATGTTCAATGCTTAATACGTCATACGTGTTTAAGTATTTTGAATAAAAATAAGTTCGATAGGTACCTATCGAACTTACTAAACTAGGAAACGAAACTATCGATGCATAGTTAATCGTTTGATTTTGTGCTTTTCACAGAACAACCAAGGAGTTTTTAATGATCTGCGGTGCTTCCCTAACAAAAATCAGGCTTAATTTAATTTTATTAAATCAAATTATGTAGGTATGCACGCTTATTTGATACAAGCACGTATCCTTATATTATTACAAATCAATGCTTCTTTGGCGCTGTCACTAATTTAAAATGTCAAAAGAATGTCATAATTGTCATAATAAAATTATACCGTCGTAGTGGGTTTCTATCAGTGTTTAATTACAAAAACTAGAAAATCGATGGCTTTTTACCGAATATGATTAATTGATTACACACTGTGTTTTAAAAAACACAAAATAACATGTTAGAAATGTTAGTCGCTCGGTAGTTTCGCTTTAAAATGCATTGGGACAGTTTGGTGTCCTGACAGCTTTACTAAAAGGGAAACAAAAGCGATACACCAAAAAGTGCAAGTAGAAAAGTGAAGATGTTTTCAAAGTCTCAGACGAGTAAGGATAGCTTCCTGGAGCAAACGAAGGCGGCGCGGGAAGAACGTGCGTTGGAGAAAAAGCGGGATCAATCTGCTGTTAAAATACAAGCTCTTGTAAGAGGATGGTTAGCCCGTAAGGGATTTGTGAAGATTATACTGTGAGTATAAGATCCTACTGCCAGTATATTGTATAAGTCAACTAAATATGCATAGTTGCAACGTTCTGCCTCAGAAATACCCAAATGGCTCTTAATTAAAGATGTTGCATTCAACAAATACAACAATAGAAACCTATGGATCTAACATAAAGGTTGTTAGATCAATAGGCTAACTTTTAAGTAAGGGTAGAAAAATATGTAGTTATTTGAGGTTTGGAGTGATATGCAATTAGCAAGCATGAATAACACTTAGCACTTATAGATTGGAGTTTTTACAGTGCAAGAAGATTGTATCGCTCAATTTAAAAATTTCTATATTATACTCCAAAGCTAAGTGATTTAATTGGTTTTTCTAGGTAAAAAGCAAGGAATCGTAAATTAAAATATTATGTGCACAATGTGTGGTTCTTGTTGTCATGATTGCTTGTTGTCAGGCTAAATTGCATCTTCATTAGAATACATTAGTTAGTCCCTGTATTTTATTTTATAGGAATGAATTTGATCAGCTTCTCCCGGAGGCTGCAGCCCAAGGATCACAAGATGAACCTCAGCCAGTTGAGCTACTTCCCGCACTTGAAGTATATAAAGTTACTTGCAGGTTATTTCTTGTGTTCCAACAGAAAAGAGATCGGAAAAGAATTGAGAAGCTCTGTAAATATATTGTTCAGAGTTTACACTCGGAATCGGTCAAGTTGTCCTATGTAGGGGTTTTCTTAAATAAGGAATACAGGTATGACACACTATCTATTTTCTTACTAAAAGCTAATTTTAATTATTTAGAAAGAAAGAAAACATTTATTTGACATAGACAGGACACACAAAATCAAATGATAAAAAAACACATAGAAAGAGAGAAAAGAAACAAATGGCAAAATAAAATAAAAAACAAAGAGTAAGTGTGACCCACCTGTGTCAAACATGGACATTGCTCAGTAAACGCTGTGAGTGCCTATTAGAAGTGACCCACAGCACTGATTTTCAGCAATGTCCATATTCCCAGTTTGCTAAAGAATTGTATGTTTCAGTATAGTTGTTCTCAAATTATGTCAAAACTAAGGAAAACAGATGTTTGTTTTTATATATAATATTTTTTTTTACTTTTCAGTCTTCGCTGGATCACTCACATCAAAGAGCTTCTGTACAAATGTTGCATATACCTTGAGGAACTAAAACCAGAGTCTCCAGTAGAGATGCAGAGTATTCTTGTCCACCTTCACACTCTGGTAGCTTTCACAGCTACTAACACCTGGGCTTTAACGAGATTGAAGAACTTTGAGAAGCTCAGAGGAGGCATGACTCAACTCTGTGCTAATATCATGGGCTCATTGTTCCATAAAGGATATTATTTGACATTGAAAGTAAGTGTTACTATATATTCCCTAATGGAGCATAAACTATTAGATATTTTAGTATGGACTTTTCTCACAATGAAGAGTGAAGTTATTTACATGCTATGGGTTTTGAAAAGACACAAATATGTATATTTTTCTAACATTCTAGTTATTCTAGATTTTGTAAACATAATATTCTGTGAAGACAACCCACTGGTTTTGTAAAAAATGCAACATAAATAGTATTTATTTATTTTATACTAGCGGACCCGGCAGACGTCGTTCTGCCCGGAAAAGCAGTGCCATCTACCGGGTTTCAGACCTACCGAATATAACCAATAATAAATAATAGGTATCTAACCCGGTTTTCGGCACTTCTTCGCTTTCTAAATTTTCTTTTTTTTTAATTTTTCTCTGCGTAAAAACCATCCTCGTGCTTAAAGGAATATTTTAAAAAATTAATTAGCGAAATCGGTCCTGCCGTTCACGCGTGATGTCGTGACAACGGAAAACGGGTTTCATTTTTATATATATATAGATGAATTAAGTACACAGTTTAGTACCTGGACTAATACATATTATGATAATTTACCTATAACATTACACTATCTGTGATATTATTAATTATTAACTACAATAATGTACATTGGAATAATTTTTGTATTTCTAGGGGATTATGTTTTAAAACAAACAAAAACAAAACATTTCAGATATTTAATACAAGTATCTACCTTAAGGATGTCTATTAAAAGTACTACTAATTAATTTCTTTTGATTTAAATAACTTAGGTACTTAAATGATGCATAATATAATTATTATGTAAGGTCATAAGGGTTGCATTAATTATAAATATTATATGTTTATCTAATAAACTGAATTACAAACAAGATGGACCTTGGTCTAGTTTGTATTGGTGATGACTTTGTCTCCTTAGAACACATGCTGAATGGCCACTGTATACATTAACTTGTGACCTGACTTAATTTCACTTTGTTACTATTTTAATAGGCTCATTTAATGAAATTTTGTTATATATTGAATGTCTTAATCAACTATGTTTGAATGTCTTGCGCTCTGTGCTCCTCAGCTGCCATAGTGGATACAGGATGTGCTCCGCTTTGTTTTTGCGCTGAAAGCCATTATGCTCAGATTACTTGCTGCATATTGTACTTAAAACATATCACCCTCAAAGTTAAGAAAAAAAACGAAATGTTTATTTAATTTAAGATTCTGTATATGTATTTAAGTAAAGGTCTATTCAGACATGCTCAGTAGGTGCTACCGCTGTAAAAATTCCGAGTAGCTGTGCTATACCCCTTAATACAATTTATTAGAGCGAATATATACTACTAACCACAGCAGCATCGAATACCTGAAATTTTCTCGGGTTTTGATTCCTAGATGACAAATAGTTATAACAACATGGGCATCATCCCAAACTAAGCAGAGCTTGTACTACGGATATCGGATAACTGATAATATACGACATACAATTACTTTTCTATTGTAAATAGATAAATCTAACTACATGTGATTTGTTTTTACAGTCGCTCTTGCTACGCGGTATTTGTCGTGAGAAAATCTATCTGAAGAATGTATCTCTAACAGCAATTGTGACGCTGTCGTTGAGGCCATTAGTGTCTTCGCAGTTCTCAGAGAAACTGTTAACTATGTATATTATACAGATACTGTCTGTGCCTACGTTGGTCTACCATATGCATCTGATATCGCCGGAGGTACGTAATTCTTACCAACTTGCATTAGACCCATTAGACATCCATTTGCATCGTACTTGTGTAAGATTAATATCTGTGCACTCTTTGAGCTGCTTCACACTGTCGGCTGGTCGCCCGGAGACTTAGTCCCCCGGCAACCATAACATAAAGTAAGTCCTCTGAGTACGTAAACACCTTTTCAACTACAGAAAGTCACAGTTGCCATCAACCAAGTTTCGGGCCACCAATCGACACTGCATAATGGCTCTAAAGGATTGTCACTTAAATTTTTAGCATGCCACAACAGGTGACTCCATAACCCTATTTTTAAGCATCTATCATGTATCAATCCACTGTCAATTAATATCTTTTGAATTGTGTTAAGTAGAGTACACATTTCTTGTGCCTCTAAAGCAAATACTAAGTACCTATTGGCTTAACCAATAAGTATCTAACACTAAGTTATAGAACCTATTTTTATCTAAATGCTTGAACTGCTTAGAGATTTATTTTAAGAATCATTGTATTAGATCACTGTTACAAATTGTAAAGTAGAGTAGGAGTCAACTGTTAATTTCTTTCCAGTCGATGTCGTCTTTCCGTTCATACGCGATGTTCGACAAATGCCTGGAGTTCCTGAGCACGGACCAGAACATGCGCATCGTGTTCAATACACTGGAAGGCAACTACGCGCTCTGCTTGCTCGCTAACTTAATACAGCTCGCGCATACCGAACGGGATCATGCGATGACTGAATCATATCATCCTACTTTTGTGGTGAGACACAGTTTTATATGGTACAAAGTCATTGAAAACTCAGCACTGATGTCGTGTATTGTGGATTCTGGATTAATGTTATTTTTCATTCCAAGTAAAATTTTATTCGTACTAGCGAGTATGAGCTAGTATGAGTAATGTTACTTACCTACTATTGAAAAAAAAAATCCCCAAAATTATGTCACAAGGGTATTTGCTAAGTAACAAATTTGGACCGTGCTAAAACTTTGATTTGGGCTAAGAGCAGTATGCAACCGAGTTTATGATTTTAAAAATAAATCAATATAAACGACCACTTTCACCATTTTTAACAAACAAAAATCAGTCCTAATTATTCATATAAGTACTCTATTTCAGCTTGTAGTGACACGCTTTCTAGACAGCTGCCAGCAATATGTGGTCTGCAAGAAAGGCAACCTCAGCAACTGGCACCCTATCCTCGGCTGGTTCTCCCAGAGCTTTGATAGCTACCTGCCACCCACTATGGGGAACCTTCGCAACCAACTGTCCTTGTTATGGGGTGCTCCTATGTTGAAAAAACTGCTGGCGATGCCGTTGAAGGAGATGGTTGACGCTGGAGTCACGGCAGAAGGGGCAGGACCTTCACAACCGTCGACACCTATTCAGAGCAACAATCCTGCGGCTATCATTAGAAGAGCTATTGAGGCTAGAACGAATAGGTTGTTATTTTTTATGTATATTTCCTATTATATAAGATGGCGCTTGCGCCTGTTTTATTACTTCAGATAGAGGGCTTGAATATCACACATCAAACATAATATTCTGGCTATGCTTATGTTCTATTCCATACGTAATATGGAGCGATCCCATTGCCATTCATCAAGCACATTTTTAATTTGTTTTTACTACTAAATCTTTCTATATTTGAATATAGTGTGTAAAGGAATTTGTGTTTGTTTTAGATCTAACGCAAATAAACATTATAGAAAGCTGGGCTCCCCAGATTGTACCAAAGCTGCGTTGATCTGCTCGATGTATCACACCGCGCTGCAGACATTGACGCAGGTTAAACTTGATATACTTACAGGTAAAAAATATCTTATTAATATTACAAATTACTATTACAAAAATAGTTTTTTTTTTATTTCTGTTTATTTTGTTATACAATCTTCTCTATATATAAAACTGAATTGACGAATGTTTGTATTGCTTAAAAATCTCTAGAACGTCTGAACCGATTTGGCTGATTTTGGTTTAGAAATGTTAGTACAGGTCCAAGGAAGGTACGAAGTTCGCAGGGGCAGCTAGTATATTAATATTTCGCTGAAATAAATGTCATTTGTTTTTGGTATTTAAAAGCGACGCATCAATAGCTTTTTAATAATACTTATTGATGATATACACGATATTTTGCAGGGTTATGCAATCAAGATGAAATATTATACTCATTATGGCAATTCTTATGCACGTTGGGACCAAACTGTGGCCTAAAATCCTACCTTGATCTCTTAGCTGTTAATACAAAGACCTCCGCACCTGAGTTTCAAATGTTGATACTTTTTGCTGACTGCATGACTCATTACGTTACGTAAGTATACCTAACTCTTTCTAGTACTACCTTTCCATCTTTCAAAATTCTACCTTTTTGTTTGCATAGTCTGAATTGGTCAGATAGATACTAAATAACGATTATTAACCATATCAAAGGCTTGAAAGCAGCTAGAGTCTGGTTCTTTATTGGCCACTGACTATATTGAACCACCAACCTACCTACCTATTGAGTATAGACAGCACAGAGCTGGGACCGCACGCTCGCTTATGTTATGTTGAACCACTAGATATCATCCAACCATAATTAAATTTTGATTAGTTCGTTCAGGAACAAGAATTTCACAAACTAATATAATTAGCTGTTTTCCCTGATACCCCGCTAACTTGTATCTATTTGTCTGTATTGTTGGTGTATTACCAAACATATCGAACGTAAAACCCAACCTAGTAAAACATAGGTGACGCGTACTTTAGAAGTGTATTATGTACAGCTGAGGACTAAAATAAACAGATAACAACCATGTTTTTTTTTCAGTATTTTAGATGATATGGAAATGTATGAGCAACAGAACCCGTTCAAGCTTCAAGACTTTGTTCACATGTCCTCGTTCCTAAACATGTTTGTCTACAAGTCTATCATGTTACAGCTGTTTGGTAAGTAATCAATAAACATTTAATTTAAACTATCTTATAAAAATATGATCAGACTTGTTAATAGACAATGACTTGTTATTTTTGACTAGCCTTTTGGCGTATTGGGTTCGATTCCCAACCAGTACGAATCCTATTGTGATGAATTTGATTGTTTTTCTTTCAGGGTTTAATTTGTCTATATTATGTAGGTATTTACAAAAAAGATGTATCTATGTAGTATATCTATTTTTAGGAACCATAGCACAAACAAATATAATTGCTTAATTTGGGACTAGATGGCGCTGTGTATGAAATTATTATTATTATTTACCTGATACAAACTGGTTACTCCTACTGTCCCTCAGATCTAAAAACAATCCAGAACAACGAGCTATTCAGTTCTCTGCACACGCTCCTCCTGGTGCTGTACCGTCGCGACTGTCGACGCTCGTACACACCGCTCAACCACTGGCTAGTGCGAGAGATACGCGAGGGACAGTTCATGGCCGATCTGGAGAAGGGGAAGAAACCACAACAAGTATGCACGTCATTCTAATACATTTACCCTTTAACGGTCATAACCTAATAACGATTAGGATAAGATGAATTCAATATTATTTTGATTTAGGGCTACTTTTGATGTTAAAGAAAACTATTGAATAAAACACTTGTTTTTTTTTTGTGAAAACATGTCTCTGCCTCCCACCTAAAATTAAACTTATAGCGTATTCGAAAGGCTGTGAATATCAAATTACTAAAAGAATCAATACTTAAACAACAAATACACAAATGGCAATTAAGTTAAAGGGAAAAATAATTAATAAATATTAATGCTTTCAATTGCGGTGCCATATTATTACATCGCAACGTCTTCGTACTTCACAGAACCCCAGAACAACTCCACGTTCTTCCTAGAAGTCGTACTCCAATCCAAAATTGCTAATAACATTTTTTAAAATAAGTAATTGCACTAGAAATTGGTGCTCTTTAACAATCTCTTGCTTTATTATATTGATGTCTTAGATATTTTTTGCTTAATATCTACTATGCTTTTCAGGTACTTGTCCAAAAAACTCCTCACATGATAGCGCACGGGGAACGTGTTAGACTATTCAGACGCGCTGTAGCCGATGAAAAGGTAAATTTATGTTAGTGCGTAGTAGACGTAAGAAAGTCAAATTAAAATTTTTTTTGGCGTACAGTTCCAACCCGCCTCCGAGTTGGTACCCAGTTGGCAATGACTATCACCTTCAGAGAGAAATAAACGGGATCAATTCTACACCCAGCGCGGGGGGTTGCCCCTACGACGAAGGCGCCCGCCGAGTCGGCCCTTAAGTTTGATTTCGATTTGATAACGAATCTTTAGGTGAACGCAGACTTGGCCGCACCACATGCGCCGCCGTCGCCGCAGTAATCATTTTTGATCAGGCACTGTACCGCAGGCAAATGTGCATGATTACGTAGAACATCATATAAATAATTCGAATTCGTGCGTCCTCAGGTCTGTGCTCACCTTTATGCTCCTAGCAATATATTTTCTGACCTGCTTACAATTTTAGTGTTAAGAACATACGTAGATTGTTGAGTACTGCAAATAAAGACAGAATCCCATATAGAGCACAGAAATGATTATGCTTGCTAAAAGATGTGACGCTTTTTATCTATCCCTAAACTTTTGTCTATGACATCTTTTAAATTTTTTCAAAAGATGAAATTTCCAAATAACTTATTCATACCCATTTATCTCAAGTCTTTCAACCATCAACCTACTTATTGAAAGCTTTAAAGACTTCGTAAAAGAGGAAGCAATTTAGCGAAGCCTTTAATGTTTCATGACACTATTCTATAACTTTTGAAGTGCGGCTCTACATAAAATTGTAAATTTCTTACCCTACCGTGCATGAAATGATGTGGCAACTAAGAGAAATACTGCTAAAAATTCAGTAGGCTATGTACTAAATCGCGGAATCCAGGCGGTGGAGACGTTTGCTGTTCTGTGTTATTAAATTATACAATCATCGACATAAATTCATATAATTGTCTATGCTTTTAATATACGAGCCCCAACCTCTACAATTAATACGAAGTGTTAAATTGCAAAAAGGTTTTATTCCTAGACATTACTGGCTAGTGCGCGTAAAATTTTTGGCAAGATGCCATTTAATTTTATTTTTCATTTATGTTTTATAAACTTGAATGGCTTACTGTCAAATTTTCATGAACATACCTACCAGTAATGCGTATTTTAAATTCAAAAGAGGATTGCTTCAAAAAAGTTTAATTTATGTATTTATTTGATTTCATTACTTTTCAGTATAATAACTCGTAGTAATTACTCGTCTTCCCCGCTATCAAAAGTCAAAATATTTTTTTTTAGTTATGAAAAAGCGTCTATTTGAATACGTCTAATTTGATTTCCTATTGTATAAGTAAAGGACGGACGTGGCAAATACTGAGAAACACTACTAAAACTCCGTAGATAGGCTTTTGTAATCTTTTAAAACGTAGTACTTGTAACTATAACATTTTATTTAGTGTGTTGCATTAGAACGATCTAATTCCATTATGCCAACTATGCGTGTTGTTTATTTTTTTTTATGCACATACAATATATTTTCATAAACCTGTAGGTGGTGCTAGGTCTAACAGAGCGTGCATGTGGCGGTCGCGCAACACTAGTGTCAGTGCGTCGCGCGCGGCTGGTGGAGGACGGCTACCGACAGCTGGCCGCGCTGCCCGAGCGAGCGCTCAAGGGATGCGTTAGAGTCAGATTCGTTAACGCGCAGGGACTTGATGAGGCCGGTATAGATCAGGATGGAGTGTTCAAAGGTCAGTTACTGATATATTATACTAAAAATATTAAAGTGTAGGTACAAGTGTTAGTAAATCATCTAAGTTTAACAGAATGCTACTGAACGAATTTTCACCAACAGATAATGCATTCAAGTCTAGATGACGATTTTCAGATTAGTAATTCTTGGCATGGCGCTGGGTTCATATTCATTTGTGTAACCCTAACTTGATAAGCCATTGACTGACTCAACAATTAATGTGATCGTGCAATAGTAAAACTGAACAATATTACTCGTATAAGAACTTACAATATTGCTTTACCATAATCATACAACCTTTACATTTGGTTTACAGAATTTCTGGAAGAGACAATAAAACGTGTCTTTGATCCGTCTTTAAACTTATTTCGCGTCACAAGCGAGGAACGCCTGTATCCGTCGCCAACTTCGTGCTTGCAAGAGAACCATTTACAGCTCTTTGAGTTTATTGGCAGAATGTTGGGAAAAGCTGTTTACGAAGTAAGTGCCCACTAGCCATAAATTTATTTGCAGAATGTAGCCTGAAATAGATTTCTGAATCGGTCTATATTAATAACTACGTACTATACATGTGACTATGTACTCTAATTTACAGGGCATTGTGGTAGATGTACCGTTTGCTTCATTCTTCCTTAGTCAAGTGTTGGGACAAACACAACAAGCTCTGTACAGTTGGATTGATGAGCTCCCCTCACTGGACCGCGATTTGTACAGAAGTCTCACTTACATCAAACATTTTCAGGTAAATCTATTTTTAACTACTTGTGACCACATACCATAGACAAAACAATCTTGAGACTGACGATGCTATTGCTTTATTATGCTATTAAGATGTGCAAACAAAACTAAACTAAAGAGTAAATAAAAAGTGTTAAACTTTTTTTTTGTATATATGAACCTCTTTCATTTAGATAGTGCTACATTATCTCTGAGTGCCATCAGTTATATACCTTGTAGGTAAGACGACGCGACGCGATAGGGCTGTATATATTACATTTCAAAACTAGTAATAGACACAAATACAATGTTATATAAGGTTGAAAAATAATTATATCTTCCATTTAGGGTGATATATCGTCATTGGAGTTGACATTTTCTGTAGACGAAGAAAGGCTGGGAGAAATAGTTACACACGAGCTAGTTCCTGGTGGGAAGGCTGTCCCCGTCACAAATGAAAATAAGTAAGTACTCACTATTTTGTTAGTAGACTGATAAAGTTATTAACATAAATACGCTATTTAACCGTTAGATAGAGTTGTGTTGCATCCTTTAATTTTAGAATTCTAAATAAGTTATTTTTTTTTCTATTTTATTTGTTTTTTATTTCTAGAATAAACTACATACATCTGATGGCGCACTTTAGAATGCACACGCAAATCAAAGATCAGACGAACGCGTTCATCAAAGGATTTAGGACCATCATCAACCCAGAATGGCTATCTCTGTTTTCTACACCAGAGGTAAAACCTTAATGATATTTTGTTGAATATACTGCGCTACCGCATAAGTTGTAAATTGGTGTCCCATTAGAATGAATGTGAGAAAATACGGATCTAGTAAACTTATTTTATGAACTACATCCGATACAAATTGGCCTTTGGCTATTACATTCGCATACGCCACTGAGACAGAGTCAAAACCCTATGCACGTGAAAGAAGTTGTTTTGCTATGTATTCACCAGCTGCAACGTCTAATAAGCGGCGACAACGTGCCACTTGACCTGCGCGACTTGCGCCGTCACACGCAGTACTACGGCGGCTTCCACGACTCGCACCGCGTCGTCTGCTGGCTCTGGGATGTTCTGCAGCGAGACTTCACTGAGAACGAACGAGCTATGTTCCTCAAGGTTACTTAATAATTTTGTTTCATTTGACTGCTTTATTGTAACGCCGAAAGAGAAGTTATACTCAATTCAAACAGAAATGCATGCAGCAATATATCTTAGGCCACTGACTGGACATTCACTGACTCCTATTGCCCAGTGTGTCGATTAAGACCGCGAACGATTTGACACGAATCTCTCACGTAAACGTTCGTGGGTATGCGAATTAAATGCACACATTGGACATGTTATTCTGCGTGATATAGAGCCATTTTTTCTTTTCTTAAGTTTTAAATTCCAACAAGACCGGACAGTTTTTAAACTAACTCGATAGCTGACTGTTGACTATTTACTCTGTATAAACGTGAAGTATAATTTTTCAGTTTGTAACATCGTGCTCCAAACCGCCGGTACTCGGGTTCGCTCACCTAAAGCCGCCATTCTCCATCCGTTGCGTCGAGGTTGGAGACGACGAGGACACGGGTGATACTATAGGTAACGTGTTATCAAATTGTTATGTTTTTGATTACATATTTTTCCAAATATCATAATTGCTTGAACCTCGTTATGGTATAAGCTGATTAGGTCAAAGTTGAACACAATCATAAGTAGATAGAATTTGGCCATGATAAACGGCAATGTCATCCCTACATAATATGTATATATCACATACTATGTGAGCCAAATATGAGTGTGATGTACAATATATCTAGAATACCAGTATAAAAATACCCTGTATGTCAATCCAGATTACAAATAACATGTGTACAAATGTCATCTACATCCGTTCATCCGTAAAAAAGCAACAAACATCCTTTCGCATCTATAGAAGAAATTCACCTCTATTTACACATATTGGTATTAGAGGCGTATGTTATGTTACTGTTATTAAATTGATAGTAATAAACTATGTGTTGCAGGCAGTGTCATCCGTGGCTTCTTTACAATACGCAAGAAAGATCCTTTGAACCGTCTGCCTACATCGTCCACTTGTTTTAACTTACTGAAGCTGCCTAACTACCAGAAACGTAGCACGCTTCGAGACAAACTGAGATACGCGGTTAATAGTAACACGGGCTTCGAACTATCTTAAACAGCCCTTAACAGCCCCTTTATTTTGCCCTTAATATGCTGTCCAGGCACGAGGATTGAAGTATTGACTACACTGATAGCACGAAATACACTTTTAGCCTGTGAGGAAAATATGGGTTTATTGTATTGAAGCTTTAGAGCAGGTAGGATTTACAGCGTTTAAATTTTTTATAGCAATAGTTTAAAATTTGCTATACAATTATTTTCTTTTACATTCACCAATAAGGTACGGGCTTAATTTTGGTCATATACCGACAAATGCAATAATATTATAAATTAGTAGCCTAAAAATGTAGTCTGTCTTATTCATAAAAATCTTAATAGACTCTTTAACTAAAATGGACCTTGTCTCTTTCTTACTATATATTATAAATGTCAAGATGACAGACAAAGACAAACGAAATAGAAACCTGTTTTCGCTATAATGAGTTAATAAGACGTTTATGAATACGGGGGATTGTTTATATGCCTAATTAATTCGTCAACGTAATTTAATACACTAAAGCAATGTGCTACCCAATCAAGACCATCCAATTTGAATTATAGATTTTTTAGATTTGCCGCTGTTAAAGTCAAAATTGGACTGTATTTTGTCATTATAGGAGTTTGAACTTACAGCAAAAATGACAACTAAAATTGGCATGAGAAACGTTTTATCTGAAATACGCTTGTTTTGCTTGAAAAGTTTGGAATTAATCATGACCAGCCAATCTACAAGATTTAAAAAAAATAATAAAAAAAACCTCTGTTTCTCACAGCTGGAATCACATGTGAAATTGACCTTTTTTCGACAGCAATTTCATAAACCCAATAATCTACAATTATTGATCTAAAAAAAAACCAGCTATCTTGTTTTATATACAATTAACTAATTATTGATAAAAGAAGCAATATTACAAGTGAAAAGAATGGCAAAGAATTAACTATTTTACTCTGTGGAAGCTTTAAGGTGTTAAACATAATTTTAAATAATAATTGTTATTCTAAATAATCCCAAAGAATACAAAATTTTATATTCGACTGATTTGTTACGAATTAACTCTCGAACAAAACATAAAATATGTTAAAAAAGATCTCAGATAAAGTATTAGATCGGAATGGCGACATGGTAACAATATTTGGTAACTATATATTTATTGGGAAATGTACATAGTTTTCTTATTTTTGTTGTGAGTTGTGTGTTAAGAGTTTATGTACAGCTAAAAGTAATAATGCCACAGAAATAGTGCCGGTAACGATGATTTATGCTGGCCGAGCAAATAAGATATAGAACTTCAAGTAATTTAATAAGTAAACGCAGTCACCACTAGGTGTACAACCTCTTACAAATGTTTATGAAGTTGAATATGTATATGTCTCAGTGCTAGAGTAAACTCGTAATTCGGCACGGAATAAGGCTGGTTTTCTTCTCGCGCTAACTTTCAGCGCTGATCGCCGCTAAACAAACCCAAACAGTAAGAAACGCTTCACAGTAATACATATATATCGACCTATAAGCTCCGACTTTCAGCGTGAGAAGACAACGAAAGCAAATTATTCTCTATGGCCAGTAAGTAGGCAATAATCAGTACACGTAATCATGGTATTTAATAAGATTTTTATGATAAAATTATGCAAATAAGCGTCAAGTTGTGTGTATTAAATCACTTCGGAGTGTAGGTTACTGATACGAATTATAACGGATATTTTAGAGGCAATGTATTGGAATAAATCTCGTAATGTAACCTTTGTTGACTTATTCATTGCCACTAACTCACCACACGCTGCAAAAACACTTTAAGACACATTAAAGGCAATTGTGTTCAGAATGCCATTAGGAATATAGAGTATATATATTATTATATTATCTAAGTACATAAAATCAACACTTTGGAGTCCCACACTTTCTGGGAGCAGGTCTTTTCTCATCTCAAAAGTGTTAAGTAAGTGTACGCTAAAATTTACACACATTGATCTATTGTGTGTTGAAAGATAGGTTTGTGCATATAGCTGTACCAGAATCTTATGACAAATGTGGTAGTAAAAAAATGTAGAGGGCAATACCGGGTGATCTCATATTGCCGTTCACAAATCTTTTATTTTTTACTTATAAATAATTCCATGAGATTCTGGTACACATATACTACGAAGTAAATGTTCCGTGGTTCGTGCCCCAGTCCCGGACTAAAAGTTTTCGAAATCCCCGGATCCGAAAAACAGAAACGAACCAAAACTGCTTTCGGTTAAATTTGGGATCGAAAGGCCCTAATTCTTTGTAGTCGACGCGGGAAAATTTCAAATGATTGTTCGAGAGTCTGATTTTTTTCGGGTGATTTCGGATGCTTTAGTCTATGCCTTATAGAGTGGCAAAGAATGTGTTATACATACTTAATGAACTTATAATCAAGCCACTCCATTGTACGAATAGGTTTATGTACTCATATATAGACAATAATAATAATATTAAAGTACGTATCAGTTTATATTTATTTACTAATGTACAGTACAATACATTTGTAACTCCAAGGTTTTGTTAAATCTCCGTTATTATCAAGGAGTTCATTAATTTGGTCGAAACACATAAATATTACCTTCATAATGTGCTAAATGAATGTGGTATTCGTTATTTAACTTTGCTTCCACCTTTTGGTACTTAACCTTACCTTACCTTTTGGTATCAACTTGTGCTGTATATACATGTTACTTGAAATAAAGTAAAGAATATTTTTTTCCTCATAGATTTTAACAGCTCAGAATTAATTTAATTTTAGCCACCGACAAGATACCTATAGACAGTAATAGACACAGAATAGTTGGGTTCGCCTAACTTAACTCTTACCACTACTGTGCGACTACAATCCAATTTTGATTCGTTTGTTCAAGGACAAGAACTTGAACAAACCAATCAAAATTAGCTACTTTACCCGATACCCCACCAACTTTTTACTGATTCAATTTAAAACAATATTTGAAGCATAGTAGCGTCCATTAGGTATCTAGTGGGTGATTTTATCAGTTAAAAAAAACACCTTGTTTCAAATAGTCTATAAATATGTCATTGACAGTAAAGAAAGTCTTATTGTCATATTATTATATTTATTTAATAGTAGAGACATTATACACTTTTCTATTTGCACTTTTATACCACCAATTTTATATAAACAAAACCTTTATGTACTTTGCAAGATAACACTTTGAATGGTAGGGTCAAAATCCGACATACCTGACATCGCGGTCAAAGAATTAATTAATTAGTTGGCCCTCGCATGTTTCATTTTTGTCTGTAGTTTATCTAATAGAATATTTTATTGTATACAATTTATTTTGTTGTTATTTATGTTTACTTCGCGTAATAAGGGTCATTCAGATTGATTTGAGAATAAATATTTTCTGTAGTTAGATATTACGTCTCAAATATGTATCTATCATTCATTTTATTGTTACATACCTATAACGCTAATTTGTACCATGTAATAACCCCCGACTCATATTTGTTTAGCTAAGACCCGTCTCTATAACTCCAGCTTTCGAATAAAAAAAAAATCATCAAAATCAGGCCATTGGTTATATGGTAAACGGGTATGGTAATAAACTTTACAGACACAAAGGTATACGTGTCAAACTTATAACACCACATTTTTGTCGGGGGTTAAAATGTAATCAGATATAGTTTTGTAGTAGTGTTTCAATTTAATTAAATACATTTAAGTACCTATTTACTAAAATATATTCATAGTATGGATCATTGTAAGGAATATTTTGTACTAGCCACGTAAAATGTTGTTTAACACAATGTGATTCTCTGTGATAAAGTAATTGATATTTATTACTTAATTATACGTTTTATTTATGTAGTAAAAAACTTTCCTATACCTCTGTAAGTGTCTCTCTACTATCTAAGGTAAGTATTTGTTTGTAAGTAAGACTTGATGATCTCAGCAGGGCGGCCGGCAAGAACTGGATGGGAAAAACCGCGGATCGTGCTCAGTGGCGTACCTTAGGAGAGGCCTATGTCCAGCCGTGGACTAAAATAGGCTGATGATGATGATGATGATGATGAAGACTTAAATAATTAAGGTACAAGTCCCAGATGGGCTGCCGACTGCAACCGCAAGCGAGATTTCGGTCAGCGGCCGCGCAATTAGTTGCTTCCGGGTTTAATTATTTTTATTAATTCCCTAATAATTTTATAGATATTAATAGAAACCAGTGGTGTCGCTTGCAGTTTGCAGTCTACAGCTCGTCTCGCCTGTTTTACCTGAAGGTGTAAGCAGAGGTGTATGTCACCCAATTATCGCTGGCTATGTTAAGGTCCCCTAAGTAATAGGGGATGAGCCTATTTCCGTTCATCGGGTACAATTCAAACTTCGAGCTGCAACTAAGTTTCTAAATGAAAACTAAGAACTGACAATTTGTTTACAATGACGGTAAAAGACCAAAACCAGCGGTCGACAAACTGCGGCCCGCAACAAAGTAAACAATTTTAGTACCTAGATAACCATAGATCTACAGTTAACATGCTAAATCTATGTAGATGACAGCCTCAATTCCACCTAAGCTTGGGATTAGTAACTCAGTGAAAAGAATGAATATGTGTCATATGATTCGGACTAATGATATATATCTTCATAACATATCTGTATCCCTTATCATATCCGAGGATGTAGACTGGCCGCCGTAGACAGAAAATGGCTAGGCTAGCTATTATTATATAGTTGTATGGACCAACTAAACACACATTAGCTGCACCTTTAAGTACATACTTAAGTACGTTATTCCACAATGTTTAGATTAATTGGGTATGAAAGCGCGTAATAACGAAAAATGGCGGCTGCAGAAACATCCGTCTGACAATATGAATTTGTCTATCAAGCACTGCTTTCGCTGTTCGGTTCAGCGTCGCCAGTGATATACTCGGTCGTGTTGTCATTGCTCATTAGTATCTATTCACTCACGTCGCTATTGGATAGATATACTATCTACTACACTCGTTAGCTCTCTCTCTAATAGTTCGAAACAAACGCAGCGCAGTTGGACGTGATAGATATGGGATAATATGTTATATTATGTTAAATATCCTACTAATATTATATATGCGAAAGTAAGTGTGTGTGTGTGTGTGAAGGTTTGTTACCGCGTATCTCCATAACCGCTCAACCGATTTTATGGAAATTTGAAGTGTAGATAGTGTATACCCTAGAATCGGACATAGGCTAATAATATTTTCAAAAATCATCCCCTAAAAGGGTTATTTAGAGGGGTGAAGTTTGTATGCAACTTTTTATTCCTTGGTCCTATTTATTTAAAATTCGGTACACATAAACCTTAAGAGAAATAATGAGATACGGGTTTTTTATTTTTCCATAATTATCCCCATGAGGTGTGGAAAATGAATTTTATTGGTAAAAATTAAAGTTTCTCTGGATCTGTATAGTCGCAAGCCCGATTCACTCCAAATTTGGCACACATATACCTTAAAAGAAATCATGAAACACGTGTTTTTTATTTTTCCAAAACTACCCCCAGGGGGAGTGTAAAATGAGCTTTTTTGGAAAAATTCAATATTGCAGAACTGTTTAGTCCTTGGTCCGATTCACTTCAAATTTGGTATAAATATAGCTTAAAACAAATAATGAAACACGTGTTTTTTATTTTTCCATTTTTTTTATCTTTATCCTAATACTACGCGATTGAAGCCTGAGAAATTATTCTGAGGGAGATTTTCTTTGAAGTTGATATCAATACTCCTTCGTTCTTTTTAGCTAATTAAATTACTTTTTATTTTGACACAATGACGTTTGATAACTCAGTCCGATTATTAGAATTCGAAATTTAAATTTTATTTGTTCTTGGATATTAAATGAAAAACTTACAATATGGTCTAAGAGCCGTAGTATTTTTTAAGAAACCCCTATAGATTTATGGATATGCCTATGGAGGCTTGCCGATTTCAAAATGTTACTTACACGCCTACACTACTGAACTAATTTTGTATGGAGATAGTTCGAGACCCGGGAAAAGATAGTTTTATCCGACTGCGAAAAAGAGATTAATGGTTTAGCGCGATAACCGACATCCGCGGGCGAAGCCGTGGGTGGAAAACTAGTAATTATATATATACAAGAATTGCTCATTTAAAGATATAATAATTGGAATCTCGGAATCAGCTCCAACGATTTTCATAAAATTTAGTATATAGGGAGTTTCGGGGGCGATAAATCGATCTAGCTAGGAATCATTTTTAGAAAATGTCATTTAAAAAAAAATACCGAGCAAAGCTCGGTCATCCAGATATTGTTGATAAAATGAGAATGATTGATACATACCTATCCGTAATGTGATACGTATCATACAGATTGTGTCCGGAGTTACTCAATCCTAATTCTCACAAAAAAGGATTAGGTGGTTCAGGTATCCTTTATTTTAAATTTAATTTTCACCAATAAAATATTCAGCGTTCGCTTCGCTCGCGTTTCCGTTTATTTGCCTACTTTATATTCCATTTTCATTCTTGCTAACGACAATTTCGGGCTTGCTTCTTTCTTATATAAAAGAAGAAACTGACTGACTGACTGACTGAGAGCAGAGCCCAAACCGCTGGGTCTGGAGGCACCAAATTTGGCACATAGGTTCCTTATGAGGTTTAGGGGTGCACTAAGAAAGGATTTTTCAAAACTCACCCATTTAAGGCGTGAAACGGGGTTCCAAAGTTTGTATGGAGAAACAAGATTAGTGAGATCAATTTCGCGGATGAAGCCGCGGGCGGAAGCTAGTTATAGCATAAGTTTGTATTTTTCATGTTACCAAAGAAAAATTTCGGACTTTTGCGCTCGCGTTTTTATTAATGTAATGATGACAGTTGAAAAATATCATTAGAAACCATATTACTTCCATGTTAGAAACTTTTTCGTGCTCACTTACTGGGCGTTTGCACTGCACAATAAAACATGATACAAGCATAGTCTTAAGTCTTTCTACTCATCTCTAAATGACAGAGATAGATACGAGTATAAGATAGTGCTTGCTACATGTTTTCTTGTGCAGTGGAACAGAACAGTGCCGACAGAATTTTCGCGTTCGTTTCGCTCGCGCTTACATTTATCCTTTATTTTAATTTTTAAATAATTGTTGGTTAATTTTTCGCACTCGTTTCGCTGGCGATGCATTTGTCCACTGTTTTAAATCGCCTTTGGTTTTGATTGTTACCAACAAATAACTTAGCGCTCGCGTTGTCAATTTTTTATAACCACACTAGCTGCCCCAGCGAACTTCGTACCGCGCAAAATTGTGAATCTAAACCATTCCCAGATCCCCTTGAACACACACAAAAAATTTCATCAAAATCGGTCCAGTCGTTTAGGAGGAGTTCAGTCACATACACACGCACACAAGAAATATATATATTAAGATGACTTGACCCTTATGACTTTCTATAACTACCAAAGAGAACGCTTACGCTAATAGCTACGTGCCTGTGCAGCCTGCAGTGACACCTCACATTGTCCTCTAAGGGCCTTAACCAGAAAAACCTAATTTTTTTTTCTTTTTTTGTATGAAAGAGCTTCTGGAATCTCCGGATGTGAAAAACAGATGTTATATCCGGGTATAATTCATGATCGGAAGGCCCGTAGTCGGCGTCAGCGTAAGCCTTTATATGCTCTTTGGTAATGGCTTGTGCTTGACCCGCTTGACCGCAAATTGCTTGATGATAAACGCCCTATATGCGATCAAAATATTTGACAAATTTTATACGGATTTGTAAATAGTTTGATACCTTAAAGCTTCATGTTTGACCTTAGAACGTCAACCATGGTGTTTGTATCGGTCAAACAAGTAGTGCACACAATAAAATATAAATATTAAATAGTGGCAGAAAGTGCCACTTACATGTGGAGACGCTGAGAAAATCATGAAGCACAAACTCTGCGGGTGTAACTTATTAACGCGAAAACGCGTAAATGTATTAGGGTGGAACCTCCTAGATACTCCCGATGAAAACGGCCTCGTGTCCCCGAAAAATGGTCAAGGACAAGCGGTGAGGAGAAAAAATACTTGAGGCTTCATAGAATCAAGGGGAAGCACAAATTATCCCTTTGGGTCGAGGTGCTCTGAAACTACCGGCCCCATTGATAAGATAATTTAAAATCGTAATAACTGAGTAAATTAAGTAAAGTATAATTTTCTTACACAAACAAGCTCAAAGTTCCTCAAAGGTTCTAAAAAACGATGGTCCAAGTTTCTACGTGCGAATTAATGCGAAGAAGAACCATAGTCACCCATGTGATTATAGCCAAATAGCGAAAGAGCATATAAACGCTTGCGCTGAATTATAGCGACCTAAGTTAGCTAGTCAGGGTAACAGTGGGCTAAGTGGGCAGACCGAATCGCTCGTAGAACCGATAATCGCTGAGGAAGTAAAGTTCTCGAATGAACACCATGACCACGCAGAAGACAACCGGACCGCAGTAGTATTTTACGCTTTGTAAATCGTTTTTTCCTAACGCGTTTGATTAATTGATCATTATCACATAACAGCTTCAGACTTATCGCTTGTGGCCTGCGTGGTGATATTTTTTCATTGAATCGATTGTTTATAGTCTGTGGCATGATGCAACCTAATAAAAGTTATTTCCAACTAATGCAGATAGATGGCGATAGTCACCGATAATTTTACATTTTCGTGTTGTGATGTAAATAATTGAACTCAAATCTTGTTTATGAATAAAAACCAAACCAAACTTAATTAATACAAGCATGAATTTTGTTTATAGGCACTTTTTGCTAGTTTAAGTACGATATCGCTATTGGTTTCATACACAGCTGATCATTAGTTCGCCGCCATATTTGTTCGCCTGCTTGCTCTTTCATCGGTGTCCTATCCTCCTCGCTCGCTCGTCCGTTTCCTCATCTGCCTGCCGCCGCCGCCGCCGCGCCGCCGCCGCCACCATCGCCGCGACCCCTCTCCTGCTCGCTCGGCTGCTCGTACCCCTCCCTCCCTTCCTTGTCCAGTTTCGCTCGATTTTCGTGGCGTCCGGACGACAGTTAGCTTCTCTTTTAAAAATTTTACGGTCTAATCCTTTGTCCAAAAAGAAGCTGAAACCGAAGACATAGCTGACTTGTAATCATTTACAAAGCACTCCGTTCAAGTAATCACAAATAACTGGTTTTATCTTCTGGTGCATAGCTTCGTGTGTGTTTAGTGATTCCCGCATAGTCAATCGAGCATGAATAATAAAGAAGTAACTGGTGGTATAGTCTTGTGTTCGTTGGAAGTCTGGTGATCAGGCGCAGTGTTGCGGTCGTGTGGTTCGCCGTGTGATGAGTCTGCGGTGACGGCTCGCCGCTGAGCGGTTGGATGGCGGCTGTAAGTGGCCCCGCGCGGCACTCTCGCGTTTCCATGAGTGTGTCTATGTCACTGATGCAGGGCGGTACGCAGAGCGCGCCGCAGGGCGCCATCCTGGCGGCAGCGGCGCCCTACTACCAGACGCCGACCATCCCCACAGACGTCCAGCCCGACCGCCCTATCGGTTATGGCGCCTTCGGTGTTGTATGGTAAGTCAATATTGTTGTTTATACCTTTGCAAATAAGTTTAAAAGTAAAAGTTCTTATTCTTTTAAAAGCTTTTGAATGGATACCATAAGAAGTTGGGGTAGTTTTTACTAAGTACCTGTGTAAAATTAGCACCTACAGCCAAAATTATATTGTATACAAAAACCCACTTGTCAAAAATATTTAGTTTTCTTGTTCTCTTAAATTTAGATTGTTAACTACTTATTTGTTGTCCAACTTAATTTTTTTTAATTATCGATTAATTGGATACCTGCTTACCTATAATGCTGTAGAAACCAGAGGCTCTCAACCATGACCTTACTCGCTCTACTGTGAATTGTCTCTAAACTGTAGCACTATTTCAGTTACTTATTCTGCTGTGTAAACAAATATGTTTCTTTATAATGTTTCTTTATAATAATATTTAAGACACAGCTACTCTCTTGGTTACTTTAAAGATTACTTCACAGCTATGACCTAAAAGTTTTTATAGACATTACATGATCATTTGCTGAATTTTGGCGTTAAGCAAGCAAGCTTTTCAAGTTTACTACACACAACAAATTCATAATTATTTATCATTCATAAATTAAACATGCCTTTTGCTTTCTCACAACTCTAGAATAATAATAATTGATCATATGTATTATGACCTGAACTGCAAAAATTGATATTGTGTTTAGGTAATACCTGATTAAAGGAAACCATGGAACGGAACAAAATCTGCATTCATGTTGAAAATGAAGGGAGTTTTATAATCAGAACTCCATCAAGATAAAGATAAACATAAATAAAGTAGAAATAAAATTATACATTACATCTGTGCAGATATAGATTATGTACTACCTGCTCAGGTTTAGCAATTACAAATTATCAATTTGTCAGATTATTTTTCTAAAATTAATTGTTCTGTAGCCATTTTCCTATATTCTCAAATAAAGAACATAGCTTTAGAAATACTTAAATTATGATACATTTTTCATGAACCCTTAATAGTCGAAGCTGGCATGTCTAAGCCATTAACTCAGCTAAAGTTTATATACTTACATAATAGCCACAGTTGCTAGTTTTTATTGTGCTACAATTCTTACAAATGCTTTATTATAACCCAAGAGGATTTTCAACAAATTTTCGGTATTATTGTCCAACTTGAGAACCAACCTCCTATAGTAGCCAATTGATGTCCATTGATTTAAAAAATGCACCCTTAAAGATACTATGATACACCCTATTCTGCTTGACTTTAAATTGTCAAATTTCCAAGATTTTCTGAAAATGCAGGTTATAAATATTGTGCTGTAAAGTTTGGCTGTGACTTGAGTCCAATGTACACCAGTTATTGCCTTCTGTAAACACGTGGTGTTTGTGCCGGCCAACGAGGTGCATTCGATTCACTGTGAATGCCATAAGAGCTGTTTTCAATATTTATGTCGTCTGCAATCGAATGCACATTGCGTCCGTAGGTTGAAGATAATAATGTCATAGAAAAATGTGCTTTGTTGTTCCCTGCTTTAGTTTGCCTTTGAAGTGATTGCACAGTTATTTATTATCAAACTGAAGGTAGTAAATGCGCGCCTCCTATTGTAGATAAAATGCAGTCTTAATGCTATAGTTATAGTGGTGATTTTGCTGTAAATGGTGTAGTTTCTGAAGAAGCGTGCTTCGTGCACTGGGGTAGCGGTTGTTAGGTATGGGTGGATGCTTTGTGTCGACTCGTCGTGCGTACGTAGGTAGGTCCCTCATGGATGGCGTTCGCTGCGTCGATTGTGTGTGAACGACCGAGCTGAGGGGAAGCACGCTTGATTATACAAGCCCGAGTCGATCGCAGGTCGAGGGCCCTAAAACCCGCCGTGCACTCTGCACTCTTTCTAGTTTCGAACCCTTTTTTCCGTAAAACTGCTCGTAGAATGCAAATGAATGAAACGGCTTTAACTAGAAGCTGAACTTTTTTCTCATTAACATCAACTTTTTTATCTGCTTTTTGGAACCGCTTGAAACTAGATTATATTCAGAACCCGAATAATCTATAGTATTATTGTCTTAGATTTACGCGAATATTACACATTGAAATAAAACTACTTTATAACGGATTTTATCGCGGTTTATAATTTACTTTTACCAAAGCCCATGCAAAATCAACTCAGAATTCATGACTCTGAACTCAGTTAGCTTAAATCGGAACGCAACTTATATATTAATGTTTGGAGGTAGTCAGTAATAATTGTGATTAATATTTTTGGACGTCAAATACCTCAGTCCACCCGTGAACATGAAGTCTGAAAAGACTTTGAAACGTCGGGATCTAAAATAAAAAGTAGTTTTATAAGGTACTATTGTCATTTCTTTCACTTAACTAGGTAGTACTTAAAACAAAAAAATTTACATGAGTTAAACCATTATTTAAACTTAAAAGATAGTTATTCTAATCTTAGACCAACTATTTGTATAATATAACGAAAATCTTGCTAATAACTTGTCTGGTCAAAGTTTGAATGTCGTCCATTGACCGTGAAACGCTATTTACAAAAGATCCAAATATAATAAATTTACTATAGGCAGGCAACTACCTACTTCGTTACATTGCTCTGGTACCTAGCTCGCTATTTGTTGTTGCTTTTGATTGCTAACAATCACTATAAAATCTTTTACAATTTTTATTTACGAATTAAGATTCTTGATGATTTCTATAATGTCCTGTAACAGGTATCTGAGAGTGAAGCTTGATATTTACCTAGACTGTTTCCTAAATCATGTACCTACCTTTCTTTCTCCTCCAGAAAAATTTGGATATTTGGTGCATGTCACATGCCATCATATTTTATCTAATATCACTGATCTTTCACAGTAAAATTACAATCATGCCTGATTGATCGCTTGGATGACGCGCCTTTGCTCCGCGCCTAGTATCCGCCCTGCCCCGTGTCTAATTGCTCCGAGCAGTTGAAAAACTTGATAGTTGATCCATCTGCCTTTATAGCGAACTCGATATCGACCCGAGTGCGACCGCTTTGTGGTATAGCTCCTTGGACGTTCTGACCTTGTTAGAGTAAGTTAAACTTAAACTTAAAATAAATGGTCGGAAAATAATTACGCTCTAGAGTACTACATATAATTTAATAGGTAGGTATGTAATTCTTATCGCAGTTGTCTTGCAATATTAAATTAATCAATAAGCGCCTAGGAATAAGTAACCAAGATGCACCAACCATGGCCTATGTTGCGTTTTTAGTAAAATTGATTTTACAATTTGTATAAATTTTATTGAATTACATTGATGATTTACATTGTTTTAAAGAGAATATGGACAAATCGTGAGTTTAACACACACGGTCATCGGATCCCAAGCAGAGCTTTTGTCAAGGAAACAAGCAGATAACTGATATATTATACATACTTATAATAAATAATTACACCAAGACTCAAGACAGACATGTTCGGCCTGTCGATGAATGAAGAATGCATGCAATTTTGAAAAAAAATCTGCCTGTGATTTATTTATATATTTGACGGGCCGGTGGAGTGGTCGGGTTTGGGATCAGATAGCCTTGTGTGTAAACGTCCTTATAGATTATTATTACTAGTCTAATGCACTCACAAATGGCATGATTGTGAAATTGTGACAGCTGTTCATCCGAAGCTGGAAAAGAATTATATCCTTTACTCCCAGTTCTGTGGTTAGGATTCCGAAACATTAAATCAACATCGGCTTATGTTGTTTAAAAGCTTTCCGAACGCTGACACTTTAATTGACTGGGATTTAAAGAATTTTAATCGAATATACAGGGATATGTCAATATCAATAAACCACCTTGAGTGGTTTACATTTTGTTTTTTTTTTCTATCCTCGTAATACTTTCTTTGTATTTGATATACAGATAGTTACCCTCCGTATTCATAAACCTCTAATAAGCAGTAAAATAAAGTCCTAAAAATAAATAATAAATAAAAAAATAATAAATAATTCGATAATTTCTAGCTAAAATCCTATCCTATTTATATTATAATGTGAAAGTAAGTGTGTGTGTGAATGTTTGTTACCACGTACGTAGTCCATGAATGCTAAACCAATTTTATTGAAATTTGAAATTTAGGTAGTGTATACTCTAGAATATGACATAGGCTAATAATATTTTCAAAAATCATCCCCTAAGAGGGATGAAGTTTGTATGCAACTTTTTATTTCTTGGTCCTATCCACTTAAAATTCGGTACAAATAAACCTTAAGACAAATAATGAGACATGTTTTTTTTATCTTTCCAAAATTACCCCCAAGGGGTGTGGAAAATGAGTTTTATTGGTAAAAATTTGAGTTTCTCTGTTTTGTCTCAAGTCCGATTCACTCCAAATTCGGTTCAAATAAACCTTAAAAGAAATCATGAAACACTTGTTTTTTTTATTTTCCCAAAACTACCACCAGGGAAGGTGTAAAATGAGTTTTTCTTTATGAAAAATTTAATATTTTTCATAAAGAAAAACTCATTTTACTAGTCTTTGATCCGATTCACTTCAAATTCGGTATTAATATAGGTAGCTTAAAACAAATAATGAAACATGTGTTTTTTAGTTTTCCATGTTTTTAAATTTTATCCCAATACTACGCGGGCAAAGCCTACGAAATTATTCTGAATATTGAGAATTTCTTAGAAGTTGATATCATGACTGTTTCGTGATTTTTGTCTAAATTACTCTTTATTTTGATACAACGACACGTTTGATAACTCAATGCGATGAATAGAATTCGAAATTTAAAATTTATTTGTTCTTGGATATTTGAATGAAAAACTTACATTATGGTCTAAGACGGACTACTAAGCGTAGAAAACCGACCTTCACCGGTGTGACAACCAAGTTAGACATATTTTTTATGAAACCCCTATAGATTTTATGGACATGCCTATGGGGGCTTGCCGATTTCAAAATGTTGCTTACACGCCTAAACCACTGAACTAATTTTGTATGGAGATAGTTCGAGACCCGGGAAAGGATAGTTTTATCCTGAGAAAAAAGAGGTTAATGGTTTAGCGCGATAACCGACATACGCGCGGACGGAGCCGCGGGCGGAAAACTAGTAGGTTTATAATTCGTGTCGTTGTCTGTCATTTTGACATTTATACTAATAAGAAAGAGACAAAGTTCAATTTAACTAAAGAGTCCTATAGGATTTTTATGAATAACAAATTATTTATTTATTAAAAACATATAAGCTGGAATCTCAGTTTGCCATGAAACCGAACATTAAAAGATGAGTTAAACTCTGTATTTCGTTTCTGCGACATATGGATTTCAGAAGTAAACTAGATGTTTAAAATGAATCTTAAGATATGAATGAAAATAATATGTACGTACTATATGTTAGTCAACCATTAACCTATAAACTAATAATGCTGACAGTGACTGCATTTAAAAAATGAACTATTTCTACTGCCTTACCTATTTTCTATTTTAGGTTGTTCGTCAGTTGTGAAAACCCATTTCGTTAATCTCCATACAATTAGGTAGGTACTCGGCAATGAGAACGATTTGGCTTTTCTAATTTCTATAACGTATTTTAGTATTCCTTCTGCGTTTTGTATAGTGTCTCTTCTTTGTCTACTTTATGGTTGTCAACCTACGTCTTATGCTTAACCTTCCTATGAAAACTAACGACTCTTCCAACCAAATGTAACCCGAATAAATTGCCGTGAAAGCATAGATAACAGACATCCGGACAATATTATTTTTGCATTTTATTCGAGTATTTCCTGCGGATAGTACACACATTTCAATGGATATTTTGTTGATTTTGCATAAAACGTACAAAACTTTGTACACCTTTGCACATCTGTATTCGCAGGTATTAAACCTCATATGTGCTAGTTAGGGCACTTGTGTGCGAAACTGCAAAGTTGAGAGATAACAGCGGCACTGAACATATATGCCGGTAATGTACTGGCCCCCTTACGGTAACCAGGTCACGAGGCACCGGGATCTTATTATCTACTGGTTATCATGCGTGGATTATGTGACGTGAACATAACAATTTTATTCGCACCCAAGAATTACATTATATTTAAACTTAGGTAGATATACCTAAGCCCTTATTGCAAGACAAAACTTGTTCAGGTAAATATAATACGCTGTTGCAACTGACGACTGCCGTAGTAGTACTACAAATTTGGTAACAAATCTGAACTATACTTAAACCTTTGTCTAGGTTTTATATTCACGTTTAAAAGCTTTCTCGTTGAAACGCTATATTTTTACTTTAGCGGTGAGATCGCGTGATTACTCGCCACTGTCTGCATTTAACAATGGCTATGGCTTCATAGTATAGTAACGTAGGAGGCAAACTTTCGTGTTTAATCAAAAAAGTCTTTTTTGGGACTTAACCACCACAATCCCGCCATTGCTTCTCCGATTTTCGCGCTTTACACATTTATCTCTAATAGACATTTGTCGACCAAAAATGGCGATTTCTTTTGTTTCTCAATGACATCCGCCATTTTTTTCGACTTTTGCGCCAAATGTCTAACGCGCGACAATCGGGGCCCAAGAGAAGCACGCAAGTCAAAAAGGTTTTAAGTAAGTTTTTCTGAAGTCTCGAGAAAGCCAGATATGTACTAAACTAATTGATAGAGACTCGTTGCGTTGCTATCTCGGTCGGCACAGAATATCGCGAGAGGCGGCAAGGTGCAAGTCAGCCATTTACTACAGAGATTTTTTGCTCTATCACCGATAGCCGATAATTGATGTCGTGGGAAAGAATGATTGACTGATATTCAACAGCGATTAAATACGTTTTGTATTTATTACTGTGATAATGTTTGATAACAAAATAGGTACATAAAGCTTATTAAACTACAAGTTTCGTTATTATCGGTCTAGAAAAATGACATAAATATACTGTAAGAAAATCAAAATTTGTTGTCAGTAAAGACCCGAACAGCAAACAACGTGTTGATACTTCCAGACTTATATTTTTTTGATTATCATGAGGTTGATGAGTTCATTCAGGTAACTATGTAGAATTAACTAAGTGTACCTAGTCCTAATTTTGATAATTTAATTGTGTAGATTTTTGAAATGATAACGTTGTTGACAGTCAAAAAACGACTTCAATCACAACGGATATAATAAAATTAAAACCATCTAGGAGCCCGCAGTCAATAGCCTGAGACATAAAATAATGAGAATTTGGCTTCACATCAAAACATCGCTGCATCAAACTGTTGCTAATCATAGCCTCGGATTAGTGATTGCCGAGCGTTGGACTACGGTAGCTACGGCTGCCCCAACGTCATGCGTCACTGTGTTAATAAAGTTCACTCAACTTCGCAGTTTTGTTATCATTCATTGCGTCGTATGTGCCATTCACATTATAGATCGACGCTTGTTCGCAACTATCATCATTTTCCGCATCATTTTGTACTGCTAAAATACCTACAGTATCTACATTTTGAAATACGTATTTAATTATGTTCTGTATTTGCTGTTTGCTTACTAAAATAATACGGTATTATCTACCATATTAATTGAGTTTCTCTGTGAGAACAAAGTAACCTGTCACTATTATAACGGTAATTTAGTTTTGGTAAAGTAGGTACTATTCATTGGAAGCATCTTTTCTTGTCTCATACTTGGTATTTCAACGAAAATAACTGTTATTAAACTGTCTTTCATTGCTCTTAATTATTATTTCATTCATGGTGTTATGAATCTCTCTGTAGCAAATTGAAATGTAGGCGGGCGGAAGTCGGGTGACTACTTTTATACGCGTCCTTAAAGAATGTAGGTAATACTAAGTGCAGAGACATAAATAACGAATTAAATAATATTTATCATCGTGTAGTTTTTTAAATTAAAAATGACTGAAATTTCAGCTTTCGAATGCCATATATTGATTAGGTATTGCGAGACAAAGAGATCCCGGAGGCCATTGCATTGTGCGTGTGGCCCGCACACAAAGTCCCCTACCGACCTCCCATCAATCACTTCCTAATCGAATTTATAAACGGTGGAAGTTCTCACGTCCTCTGCTTCAATTACTCTAGAAGTTATATTAATTATTATGATGATTATTTGCAATCCTGACATTTGTTTTTGTTCTTTTATTCAAGAAAGTTCATATGTTCGTGTGTTGTGACATATTTTATATGCAAGACACGTGACCCGAGTTTCCGTTTTCGGGGACACCTATAAGTAAAAACGTTTACAAATCACACAAATCACACAATGTCAAATTGCCTACCTGTTTGGCTGTACAATGCCACCTACCTGCTGAGCGCTTCATGCTAATTTTTTTTGCAGATATTTTAGAAAAAAAATACCAAGTCTTGGTAAGATAGCGCATATTGCGTCAAGTTTAGTCCGTGATCACTTTATTCACACCACAAACGATTATGAACTGGCAAGTCACCGATAGCTGTATCCAATTGTTTATTGTTCGTACTTTTTGTTTAATCGGTAGTTAGTTCTAAGATAGTCGCTAGTTTCTAATTTAAGGCGTATGGAAAATCTTTTGTCATTGATTGTTCTTTTCTGCCTACATTGTGTCAGCGTTAAATACCTAAAGCACTGGAAGAACATTTAGGTTAAACAAATCTTCAATCAATCCTTCAATTTTCGCAGCTATGTAAAAGTAGCTAGCAATATTGAGTAACTGATAATAATCTAATAACTATGCCGTTATTTGGACGGATATACCCAGTCATCGCGACGGTTCGCAATTCATAATAAACTTGATTATGACATCATCGATGTTGTACTCAAAATTGTAGCCATGGACATCAGGTCATTGACATACATTACTTACCTCCCAGGGTTTAACGTTGCTCTACATCCAAGTTATCACAGATGTTGTTTATAGCCTGTATTTACGTAGCAATTACTTAGTAACAGGCAATGATCTATGTCTAAACACTGCGTGTGGATCCGATAGTGATGTTATTGTTAACAACGTCACCATCACCGCGTCCCTGGACTCCAATCCAAAAGACCACCTGTTGTGTTTCAATTATATTACAAAACTTATACTTATCACAAATATATATACTACCTACCTAGATGCTTTTGGCTGCGTGTAGAGATGGGCGGTGAGTAAATACTATTTTAGTATTTACTGAGTAAATAGTAAAAACTGAGTATTTACTCATTTCTACTGAGTATTTACTCTAACGCATGAGTAAATACTTTTGAAAATAGTGGAGTGTCTTTTTTGCGAACTGACTGCTATGCCGGAGGTCGGGGGTGCGATTCCCGCCCCGAACTAATCTTTGTGTGATGAGCATGATGGTTTTTTTTTAGGTCTGGGTTAAAATTTATCTATAAATAACGGACCCGGTTGACGTCGTCCTGTCCGGTAAAGCAGTGCCATCTACCGGGTCTCAGACCTACCTAATATATCCACCCAAATATAACCACGGCAGTTTAAGTCATGAATACTAATTGCTTTTCCTTCGGCTTTCCTTTTATAATATCTCGCCCAGTTTTAGGCCGTGACTTTTTCTTTCGGATAACTTCTGTCTTTCTAATTTTCCTTTCCCAATTTCTTATTTTTATCTTTTTTTCTTAAAAAACAATCTCGTACTTCAAGAAATTAGCGAAAGCAGCCGTTCACGCGTGATAATAATAATAATATGGTGGGACCAAGGGATTCATTTTTATATAAATAGATAGATTAGTGACCGACCAAAAGTTCGGTTTCGGTTGCGGCAAGTTTCGGCAAAAAAATGCAGCTGCTATGCCAGTTCCGTTTTCGGCAGAAAAAGTGCCGAAACTGAACGTAAAAGTAAGCAATTTTCTGAGTAGACTGCGTTTTGAAGAGCGTAGTATAGCATACCCTCCAGTTAAGTGGAGTGACGATCTGCGAAAGATAATCGGCAAGCCGATAACAGGGTGAATTGAATTGTACTGGTAGAGATCTATGTCCAACCGTGGACTGCAACAGGCCGATGATGATGATGAACCACCAAAACAACTTATACTATGTGTGACCTTGAGTTACTTTGACTTTTTTTTATCCTAAAATAGGGTTGCGCTTAACCACAACTTGCCTGATGTGAAACAATGATGCAGTCTACGATAGAACGCGCTTACCCAGTAAATACCGGTTCACTTGTGACTTGAAAACCGGGAGATCATAGCTATTGGAACACATAGATGCCGGCAGTGGATTCCACAATTTGGCAGTTCGCACAATGTGCGTACCCGTGGAATTTCCACCATATAACGATGGCGCATAGCCGTACCTCTACTTGACCTTGGGAATAAGATTGTGTAATTCCAACGCACACTCTCCGAAGTGTATCCGGTAAAAGACCGAAAGACTAGGAACTATGCGGCGATGCTCGAGACTTTTTAATTTAGCCTTGACGAGGGATTCGTTGCCAATAAGCTTCTTGGCTCGCCTTACTATAGACTCTAACGCCTCGTGTTGGTATTTAGCTGACACAACCCAAAGATGCGAGCAGTACATGCATGAACGAACTTGTGCTTCGTATAGCTCGAGCATCTGTTTCGGCCTGAAGTACTGACGCAGCATCGCGAGGACACCTAGCTTTTTGGCAGCTAGTTGGGCCATGGACTCAATGTACGGGCCAAATGAGGGTCGAAATCATATTGACGCCAAGAAGCTCAAGGTGGTCAGTAATAGGCACGTGTACACCTTGAAAAGTAGGAGCCAATTGAAATGGCCTTTTTTTAGCAGAGAATAGACACGCCTGGGTTTTAGCAGCATTAAACTTGACTAGATTGGCGTCACCCCAGTCGGAAACAGCTTTAAGAGACAAGTTTAAGCGCTCAACCATGGCCTCTCTAAGGGACTAGATCTCAGCCGTACTGGCAAGTGGACTAGACATATAGCTCTCTACAACTGTGCTATGTTAAAACGTAGTTCATTCCATTTCCTAGCCAGCTTCAGCCACTTCTTTTATTATAGGGAAATGTCTCTAGCATCTCCTTGCCCTGGACAGACACGGGGGGAGTGGTACTCCTGTTTGTAGCAAGGGTAAGCAAGACCCAGCAGGGTTTCCAGCTCTAAGCAGCTAAGCCTGGTTCACCCCCTAAAATCTTTGGCAGTGGGCTAACCCGCCGGCCAGCATCTGAAGCTGCGGAGCGGGACGATGTTTGCCACCCTCTCTTCTTTCCCAGCCATCGCGACCAGTCTATGACGGCCACATCGGGCACTTGGTCAGCGTATGCAGCGCCATGCCCTTCAGCCCCGAACTGGTGGCACTCGGGTGACTTCTCCCGTCCGAGGTGATTTAGGTATCTAATACCAAAAACTCCCATGCATAGCCTGTAAGTGCCTGCGTCGTTCATAAGTCGAGGGTCACTTGGACAGGATGGACCTTGCTCTGCGTCAGCTACCTCGCCTCGCCCTTTTCCGCATACCGCGTAAGGTCTATCTAATTATTTCGGAAAGGTAGCTTTCTAGTTCTTAGTATACCTACTATTAGAAAAAGAAAATAATATATTTGTTGCATACCTTAATTATTGTTACTTTGTCATTTTAAAATATTTGCGCGCGCGCGCGCGCGCGTGTGTGTGTGTGTGTGTGTGTGTGTGTGTGTGTGTGTGTGTGTGTGTGTGTGTTAAAATTAGATTTACCTACTTTATCGAATCGGTTAATCAGTTGGTCTAATTCAGGACTCTATGATAGTTCAATTAAAATAATTTGCTCTATTCCTATATGTAAGTACCTATGCCTACAGAATCAATAAATCAGAATAGGATCCGTAAGAATAACCCAAATTCAAAATGGATTTACAACGTAAACACACACGAGCGCACTCTACGACTGAGGAACACGAATAAGCATGTCCTTGATGTTTGTTTGATTTTGCCTCTCATTCTATTATTTTCTAACTTCATTCAAAAAAGTGACAGAAACTAATAGCAAGTCGCATACCTTCTATTGTTTTATGCAAAACATTATATCCCTTCCATGTAAAACAAAGAAACCTTACCTAAGTAGCCCTTTAGTGTGGTTGGTGATATGGACTTTAGTGTGTTATAATTATTTCATATTTTTGGGTACGAAATTATCAAATTTAAGCAATACCTAGCTAACTTATCTATTTTCAAGCACATTTCCGACTAGGTACTAAGAAAAATTACAAGAAAAAGTTACATTGTATGAATTAGCTAAAGAAATTAAATCCTTAGTGGGTCCTATCCTCAATGGGTCGTATTTTCTATGTCAAGCTCCTGGAAAGAACCAATTAATGTGATAAAAAATGAAAAAAAGTATTTACTGTCGATTTTTAGTAAATACTCAGTATAAAAGAGTATTTACTCAGTATTTACTCACGTGACAGTATTTACTGAGTCTTTACCCATCTCTAGCTGCGTGTTGTAAGAACCAAGTCAAGTTCAGTTGATAACAATAGATTTACGCCATTGTTACATTTACCGGGTTAAGAAACACCTTGCCCACGGACTGTGCTCTGAATATTATACGATTTGTCTTATGTCCTAGTAAAAAGTTAATAGGTATTGTGTCCTATACCTACATTATTTTGTAAGCGCAAAACGTGCTAGCATTTGTGTATCAAAATCATAGCAAGTGGAAATCCTACCTCGCTATCTCTAATACATACGTGAAATAACCATTTACACTGCTATTTGACTGGCAGGGCAGCTCGACGTTTATAACGGATGCGAATGTGACGCCCATATACGGTGGGTGGCGTGAATCCGCGCGATGACTGCGCGCAAGTTCCAATGCGTCCCACTGAGTACGTTCGGAATCCTTAATTTAACTGCGCCATGCTACCCGTTCCCGGAGATGCACGCGGAATGAGCTTCCCGCCCGTGATTGCATTCGCACCCGCGTCGTGACGGTAAATTAATGTCGCATCTTTCTAACGGCCCTAAGTCTGTTGCGCTATCTATCCAATAAGTTTAGTACCTACACAAGTCTAGACTTTTTGTAAGCCTTGTACAGTCTTAAAACTATCTTAAAACCTTACGCGGATGTTTAGGCTAACCTCCACAAAGTTTATTAATTAGAAAATCCTACCTATATGATTTTACATTGTGGGATTATGAAATCTAGTTAATACTTAGAATTAATTGTTTACTAAGGGCTCAGTAATTATTACCCAGCACGAGAAACTAACTGGAATTTAATTTAGACTTCATAAACATCTAAATAACCATTTGTTTTGACTGTAGGTAGGTAGTCGTTCTGCACATAATTGCGCAAATGCGCAGTTAGGGAGCAGGTTTCTGGTAGGGATCCTACTCTAGTCTAGACAAGACCTGAGTAACCGGCTCTGGTAATCAATTCCGGGTGGGTACTACGGTTACGGGGTGTTAGGTTTCGGCC
Organism: Meganola albula; assembly: GCA_936450015.1. Taxonomy (NCBI): domain Eukaryota; kingdom Metazoa; phylum Arthropoda; class Insecta; order Lepidoptera; family Nolidae; genus Meganola; species Meganola albula. The sequence goes on from OW388147.1 coordinate 12,452,102, forward strand.
ACTCGGCGACAGCTTGCCCCACCACAATCAAGGTTTTTACAATCCTGTTCTACCGGATTTAAATAAACCTTATAATCATAGGGGCGCACTTTTATAAATGATGTCTTATGAACCTATAAACTGTTTATATGTACTTATATGTAGTTACTATCTCCTGTATCTCATTTTGATTATGATAAGAAACTTACTTTTAAATTATGTACGAGTATCTATAACATAATTTAAAAGGCTGGACCAGATATAGTTTTATTACAAGGAAATTTTAGTAATACACCTACCTTTATTTAGGCTAATTTAGGGACATGCTACTTATTATTGGAAAAAATAAAAGATTCAAGCAAGTCAATGTACAATCATATAAATTTTATGTTGAACGCGTCGCATCCTATCAAATGTTACATGGGCCTCCGGGTGATTTACTAACCGACTGAGAAATAAATATGAGGAGGTATTGAATTCTATTGTACTTACATATCTTTTGTTTTTAAATTACTTACCTATCTAATAATAAAATAATGATACACTGGCCAAGTTACGTAATCACGTGATTAATTGAATTAAACTCATTTGCGATGATTGGGGTTTATTTTAAACAGTAATCTTCTTTATTACATAATTTTAATTTCATTGACAGTTTGTTGTATGTTTGTAGTCATTTTCAAAACGTACATTAAGTAAAGTTAAAAAAACTAAGAAATTACCGAATGTTTTGATATAGTAGGTACGTAAATCCAAGTTCATTGGGACGAAGGCGCCCCGTTTCACTTGGTATACACGTGTATTTTTTTGCGTCCTATTTCCTGAAAACGTGACAGCTTTCATTGCTCTTACTTTGGTGTACCTTTGCAAAGTACCGGGTGGCGCGCGGCGCGGCGGCACGGCGGCGGCGGTACGCTGGCAATAAATGATGTTAAAGAAAATACGCTGAGCAAAGCTGCGCTTTAGTCGGGGTAGATTTGTATTTGATACGTGTGAAATGAAGGCAGCAGCGAGGCGGCAGATGCGGCGGAGGTCACCGCACCCGGGCCCGGGACCGACGCAGCTGGATATTAAGCCCAACGTTTTTGTACCCGGTCTCCTAGGAACGACACGAAAATGTAATTCTAGTCACACAAGATAACATTTTCTATGGAACAGACCCGATCACATTGTTTTTACATTCCGCGAGAAGTTTTTTAATGTTAGTAGCAGCGTTAAGCGTCACTAATTTTAAATTCAAGTTATATTTTCGTTTATCTCATCTGCGGCGGGGTAAACGTGACTTGTTCAGTCTATGCGGTGGACTGCGTGGCGTAATTTTCTCGTTTTATGTGGTCATTAGTTTTACAGGGACAGGGACTTTGTCGCAGGACCATTAAGTGTCACGCATGCCCGCTTGTTCTTACTATACCAAACTTCTGTAAGGATAACGTTCCGAAACAGCTTTATCTTTAAAAACGTACCCACTTGAGACTCAGATATAAAAAGTTTTGTATCTGAGTAAAGCCTAGACGTTATACCCTCTGTAATAGGAGGGTTTTACACAATAGTAAAATAAATGTGCCCCAACGCCACACGCCGGGTGTGGTCTTCTGAGTTTGGGGCTTGGGTGCGTTCACCGCAGCCACGCGATCGATGCCTGGCCCCAGGCTAGCATGCTGCACGACATAAAGACTTAAGGGTCTTCCCGACCAAGTTTTATTTCACTCACACAAACCTAAATGCACACCAAGTGGCTTTTATCCTTCTGTGAAAAGAGTGCTTTCTTTTTTGGCATTCTTATTTTTCTATTCATACCGGGAAAGTACTTGGTCGACAACTCTAATGACGGCTACAAAACAAAAGGTTTTAACTAATATTATAACTCCCTCCTTCAAGTGGTTTGTTGCTTTGGAATTCACTTAAGTTTTCCCACGTCATCATGTTTTACAGCATCCATTACTCGATCGCATTGTGGTTTCGGTTCAGAGTATTTATGATCTTAGTGCGTTCCGTCACGCCAGCCACCATACTGAGTTTCCTTTCAATAAATCCGTCGTGCAATTGATAAATCTTTGTAAGCGTTAACATGGTGAACGTGCTTCATTCAAGCATTTCAATAATGGCTTAAAACTTAAAAAAACTGTATCAGGCATGTAAACTAACCAAACAGTAAGTTTCATGTATGATCTTATGTTTATTAGGCATTTATCGCGACAACATTCATATCTTACCTGGCAAGATTTTAGTATAATACAGGCGTCTTAGGGTAGTTTTAACTAAAAAGTATTGATAAAAGACGAGTACATACTACCTAAATAGCCAACGCGATATCTTTTCCGAATAGACGCTTAGAAACTGGTTTGTTACTCAGGTATAAGGCTAAATATTATAATGTAGACAGATCTCGGGCCCGAAATTCGGCATTGTTGGTCTTTGACAGGGGCGCATTCCGATCGCATATCATTCGGACACAAAGGGACCTACGAGAGGTTTGCTCATTTAATATATGTATAGCTACCTACTATGTCGGCAAATGTACTTCTCGTCTTGTTTTGTGACCTTGAAGACGATCTAAAAATTTAAAAGCTAGATTCCCTGGTTAATCGTATTTAAATGCTGAATTCGATTTATTACCTTCTATATGACTATAAAACGTTATGTGATTATCCTTAAGTTATAGTCTGTATTTGGTTTTTCACAGAAATTTGTTAACCGTTTTGGTTTGGATAAACAATTGTAGCTAAATTCCTTTTCAGTGCCTACCATACAATTATCCTGTTGAGTCTTATATATTTGTAGTTGGTAATTCGAGCACTGAGCACATGCTATTAACCCTTCCGAGGATCGTGTTCAGAGATACCCTATTTTATACATTATGTTACCTTCTATTCTATCTTTAAATGAATGGAAATCAATAGTGCTCCTAACACGTCCCATGTGCCAGCCACGCACTTTTGTTTCAATGTAATTTTTTTTATTTAATTTAATAAAAGTACTTTTTCGTATTATAATTATGTCATCATTAACTCTGAATGATGCCCTGTTGTTGTGCAGATCCTGCTTTAATCTGCTTTAATCCTCGTTCTACCTTCTAAAGCAGTCTGTTTAATACGTTTCGTTGTCGCTCGTAAATTGCTTCTTACTGGCCTCTGACGATTTAACGACCGTTTAGGCAGTCTAGCAAGGCTATTAAAATTATGACTTACTAAGATGTAAGTGTGCACATCGTCCATTCCTTTCAGATTTACCAAGTATAATAATACTATGCTTTCTTTAAATTATTAGTCGGTAGACTTAAATGGGGCTATAAAAATATACATACCTAACCAGTGCATTGCTATCAGTCACCCTGTGGTTAGGATTGTGATTTGATCTCATTTGGAAGTTTGACCGGTACGGGTAGTGGTTGGAATGTTCGCCGGAAACTACATCAGGTAAAGCGTTGCGATGAAACCAAACAACAATACACTGTGCACTGCGGTTGTCGTCCCTCTTAAACCGTACTGCGAAAATATACATTATTAGGAGAATAAATTAACTAAAACTATGATGAACTGACGGGGCGTCCGGTCTTGTTTTATTCGGGAAATGGTCTCGACTCGAGCAATCGATATAGGTAGACGTAAGTTTTAGTTAAAATACACATATTTAGAGCGGAAACGAAATTTAGTCCTTCTGATGCTATTAAATTGGTCAACATAAAAATTTTAAGCAAACTTACTAGAAATAGGGATATAATTATGTTAGTACCTGTTTGAAATATTCTCTTAAAAACCCTGGGCGTCCGCTCAGCTTATCTTGATTAAGGTTTTGGGGTTGTTGATCTACGAAGAGGGGTGTGAGAGGGCCCCCGCCCCCGCTGCTCCTCGCCCGGGCCTTTATGACTTGCTCATTCATTGCTTACTGCGCCCTTCAAGTTTTCGCGACCTTTAAGCAAGAATGGAAGCAAAGGCAGCTGTTGGTTAAACACCGAAATCTAGTTTTGTAGCATTCATGAAATATCACCAGTCTATCGGCCCTTAATTTCCAAAATAATGTAGAAAAAAATCATTCATATAAGTACATATGTAAAGCATAGACCGTATATTGTAGACAATACTACTTAACAATCATCCTTTAATTATATGTATACTATCGATGACTTAAATATAAAGGACCGCTTACACTTTGACACCTTTAAATAAGTCCACCATGAGTCACATCAAGTGTTAGTTAGCAACAATGAAGTTATGGGAACAACTTAATTTCGTAACTTACTACAAACTTGTAAACATAAATACTTGTTTACGGCACAGTTTGTGATATTATATTCTTATTAAATGTTTACAAATCGGTTGACTTCACGAACTTGATTTCTGATTAAAAGATAAAATAAATTTAACAATCTACATTAATATATTATCCGATAAGGACGGAAAATTCATCTTATTGCCACGGGAATAGACCGAGACCGCCAACGTCTTCCGATCTAAACTCATTTCCCTTTAGAGAAGAAGAAGTTCTACCACATTTTCCACCCATCTTGGTCTTGTATATTAATCGTAACATCAATCCTCTCGTAAATGATCCAATCGGGTTCAATAGGCTTTGAGCGATGGGCATCGGGGTTTTGTTACACACATTGATAAATAATTAAACTACGGAAAATGTCTTTTAATTTTCAGTTTTTATCGAGCAAAGTTTGTACTAAAAGGCATTACGGTTAAAGAAGCGTCTAGTGTCTTTGAGAGTTCTACATCTTTATTTAGAACTATAGCGGTTTTTACTAAATACGTGTTTAGAGAAACACGCGTAGGCAGTTATGCAGTGACAATGGGCTCAATTCATCTGTCGAATACATGCAAGGGTGCATTCACAAGCAGTGTCCTTTTAAATTCGTATTGCATTTTACATATTATACACAAATGAAGGTTGGATATTCAGAACATGTTTTCCAAAAGCAGTTCAGTTACCTCCTGTTTTATTTTGATCTTATAGCAACGTAATTCAAATCAGATACCTACCTACAGTATTTCTTGGAAGTGTCTACTGATCGACTGTAGATAATAAATTTGATCAAGCAGCATTTCTCTTTTATTAAACGACACCATTAGTTATCACCTGTAATCCATATTTCATTCAGATCAATGATAATCACTTCCAGATTTACTAGGAACATTTCTAAATCTGACTGGTATATATTCCACACGCATTAAAATAATATTATGATAATTTAATCTGTGCTAATCAACCAAGTGACGATTCAGTTCATTCGATCGCTTCCGCGCAAGGTGTTGGCATCTATCAATATAGGTTAACTGCCCTGCAAGCTGGCAGAACGCCCCTGTGCTCTACTATCATTTAGGGCGCTTGTTTTCTAATCAATCTGACGCTGGCATGAATCTGAAAATCTAGGGCCTGGTTCTAGGAAGTTCTAAAGATCTTTAAGCAGCGAGCTACCTTATATTCAGTTTGTAAACTAGAAGAAAGTCTTCTGTATGTACTGTCTATAGATGCAGCGGGTCATGGTGCAGAGATTGACTGGCTAAATTAACCGTTGTATTTTACGAAGTCTAATAATTTAGCCGCTGCTATTATTACACTGCCGATATCAATTCGATCCGCTCTTTGTTGTCTAAAATAATAACTGTCTTTACCTACTGATGCTTCTATTCTTTAGTAAAAATAGCTTTCATCCAATATTTGCCAAAACTTTAACTTAACAATCTGGCCTGAAGACAGAAAATGATGATACAATGTCTCAAACAGGATTTTTAATATCACGTCCTGAGAAGAGCATTGTTTGCTCTCTGAGGTTTAAAATGGACCATTTCTTGTTTTTTATTATTACTTACGACTCCTTGAGAAAGAGAGAGAAGACGGTCCCATAACTATTCCAAATGATGAAAACATTCTACAACGTACACCCAATTAAAAGTGAATACAGCTTCGTACTGTTTTCATATCGTGCATTAGATGTAGGTCGGGTGAGGGCCGCAGTGCCAACCAAGTTGCTGCGATCGCCAAGAACCGCTCAGCTGATCGCGATATGCCGCATAAATCTTTGGGTTAATCGGTCGCTACAAATACACTTAATTGGTTCTCTTACCTGAAAATAGTAGTAACCCGAATGATCTTACTAACTCGGTCTTAAATAGTTTTAATCTCGTTTATCAATCGAGGAAAGTCAAAGTAGAGTTTATCTACTTTGATATGAACCGTGACACTACGGAGATTTAAAAAAAAACAATAACAGAACCGGATTCTAAGATTGAACTATAAAGTATGTTCAATAGCTGTATGACCGAGCTTAGCCCGATAATAGTTTTTCTCACAAAAGAATAAATTAAAAAAAAAAGGAAAACTAACATACCATATTTTATTCTTCTACTATTCGTATAGGTACCTATATTCTAACTCCAAAAATGACGGACAGCCCAAACAAACTTTTAAGCCCTATTTCACTTTTTTATGCTGGGGGCTGATCTTCAAAGTACTATTTACAAAAAAAAAGTATTCAAGTAGTAAATCCGTTCCTAGTTCATACCTACTCTTAAGACAAGCAAATAAAATTGCTTAATTTGAGACTGTATGTATGTGTGAAAATAGTATTATCATTATAAAATTGAAAAATAATCCGTAATTAATAACAAATTGATACTGCCTACTGCCTCATGTATGGTGTCACAAAAATTATTTTGCAAAGGTACCTTTGCAAAATATTTTTTTTGACACCATGTTTCCAGGATTATGTGCAATTAAAATGAGTAAATCAATAATATCTGGTTACGTAACTACGAAGTAAGGATTAACTAAGTATATGATTATGGATTATAACATTCTTGTAATAGTTATTGCTCCCAACAGAGTTCCAATTAAGTCTATCCACCGAATTAAACGCAACGACCAGCTGCGCGAGATAACAAATAAGCGGCCTTTGTAAGGGCAGGAGGGAGGGATCTTGTGAAAATATCGCCAGTGCGCGGCCAGGGATGATTGATAGCAGTTGCTCAACACTGTGGAGTCGACTAGATATCTCGGCTCGGTCATGGAATCTATAATATAAAAATGAATCGCAAAATGTGTTGTTTAGCGCATAACACGAGAACGGCTGAACCGATTTCGCTAATTCTTTTTTTTGAATATTCCTTGAAGAACGGGGATGGTTTTTACGCAGAGAAAAATTAGAAAATTTCTTTCGAAACAGCTTGACCGATTTTTATGAAATCTTATATTCTGTCGTATTCTGTTTTCGGACCCCGTAGTTAACACTTCTTTACCGGGCATGACGACGTCTGCGGGGTCCGCTAGTAATCTATAATATTCCATCAAATACATCAGATGTACAAAAATGCTATGTCGACTAGAAGAAATACCTACCTAATAAACTAAGTAACTTACAATGGCATGACTTTATTTTTAAGCCACACTTATAATATACACGAATTTAAGTGACACGATATATGATTTAGGTACTTACTACATTAACGAAATTGCCTTAACAGAACAGTCAGTTACCAGCTAGTAAAATATATAGAAATGACAAAAATATCTTTTACAACAGCTGTGAATTACATTTTTAAAATTAAGTTAACCCAGATTTAATTAAATTTCTATCGAGGTCCTTTAAAATCAGATCAAAATATAATGGAAACCGGTCACTTGAGTGCTTAAAAGCTACAACTTGTACAATGTAAGTACGTACATTATTGGGCACCGGGCCGTAAGCGGGCACCCAACCGCTTCGTTAGCGCAGTTTGTTAATAACACGTATGTTTTACGAGCCAGTTTACTATTGTGGTCTTACTTGTTATGTTTTAACGACGAACATAGATTATTTTCACTACTAACATTCTAAAATATCTTGTTATAACAGCCATATTGTATTACGCTTACCCGACATTAAACTCGCAGGAAAGTGGGTTCAGTATCTTTAAATTACCTACCTATCTTAACATGAACACATACAAAATTTATTTATTTATTTATTCATTCACAACATAACTAACATTACAGGTTGCCCCAAATCGTTAGCGTGGCCATATATTTTAACAATAGGTACTTATTATACTATTTATAACACAACTTGCAAAGTAACTTTTATGAACTCATTCAGAATAATATAGGTATGTCTAGTTTTTTTTAAAGTTGCATTATACCAGCTTCTTTAATTACAAAATAAATAAAAGGCATACGTTAGCAGACAAAATAATTGAATAACATTGAAATATTCTTCAACAGTATTCGAATGAAAGGATATTTATTATTTACCCACATACGTTACATACGTAGATCGTTTAACCAAAGTATGCAGACATTTGGGAGGAAGTTTTTATTTGTTCAATAGCAGAACTACTGGGTAGCGTGTTGCGCCCCTAGCTCACTTCCGCTGGGGAGCGATGAACCCCACCCGGTGGACGTTCTACCTCGTAATTACCTTATTAACAACTAATGCACTTACAATTGTCCAGTTATTCGGGATCCGCCTATCTGTGTATCTAATAAGTACTTAATGCACTTAATTCTTCCTTTGTTTCTGCTTATTCATTAAACCTAACTGGAAGGAACTATAAATGAATGAAAACCAGCGAACATATTCTTTGGAAAAATAATCCAGCCATTTTATAAGGTTTTTTGGCATTAAAAAGTCGCGTGCCTTTTTATTTCGTTATCTAAATCAGCGAATCTGGAGAATATCTGTTAAATAACGTTAAATAATAATTATTGTTTCTCTTGTTTCAGGTAAGGCTTCCATTGAAGTACATGTGACACGACATTTTCTTAAATTTGAATGCAATTTTTAAGCAATTAGTAAGTTTGGACCTAAAACATATTCTACTATTTTAACTTATTTCAGTTTTGATTTTATAGCCACATTTTTATAAGTCTAGTAATTATAAGGTAAACTTGCGCAAGCATAATTATAATAGTTGTTTAGCAGAATGTTTTATAAGTACCTAACAGGTGCAATGACGAGATATAATGCGGGTGTCAGCTGGCACGTACCACCTGTCCATCTGCCGTCACCTCTATACTCGTTATTACATATCCTGCTGGCGCTTTTATTCCATTTCAATAATAAATTACCGAAATATTACCATCCGTTCATTGATACTTTAATACTTTATAATGCTCTCTAGGGTAAATAATGTAATGAATAACCTTTCGGCTTTTACAAAAGGAAACGTTTAACGAATCATAAACACAACGAACTTATTCTGATTAGCTGCAGTGCGCAGCCCATAAACAAAGCAGTGCAATTTACTCAAGACTAACTAACATTCTTTTAGCATTAACGTGGAATTTAGTGCCGCATTCACTTCAATAAATTCTAACAATCTTTACATTGGATAAATGCTACTCTAAGAGTAACATCAGACCGCTGGAGTATAACTTCGCAGAAGCTGAAACTACATAAAATTTATACAACCGCACAAAGTATACTACTTATTGCGGTAAAAATCCCAATATTCGCGATATCACGATGTATGTAGTCAAGACTTAGCAAATCAGTTCATTTGAATGAAGCTATCGCAATGTGTAAATCTATCGCCCTAAGATTATCGCGATGTCATGTTATATCCCGGTCGCACTAATCGCAGTCATCGCGAGTGCGACCGGCATATAACATGACACGGCTAATTCGCTTCCGCTTCACTCCTCCGGTGTGTGCTAATGCTATTGATTTACCAGTAACTAATTAATGTTCAGAATAACCTGTTTTATGTGACGATAGACCCTTAATTTATTAATTAAAGCTGTTAGAATTCCTTGTACCTGAGTCTTCTATGTAAAACGTTATGTTTGTTCTGATATTTGTGGTATTATTTTGCCTATATAACTGCTTTCACACTATTACATTGCCCTAACCATATGATATATCGATTCCTAGAATCGTTTTTTGGGTATGCATAAATGGAATACTAGCCAAGACTTTGATAAAGTAGTCTGAAGTCTATAACGCAGCAGGAGGCAAGTTATTTAATTTTTTTTTTATAATAACACAGGCAACATTTGATTAAGGATTTCCTTGAATGAGCTATCTCGTTTATATTAATAAAGAATAAAATGTGGAGATTCCTATATTATATTATATTTGCGAATTTACCTATATTATCTTTGGTACCTTTTCGGTGGAATGGATTTATTTATAGCTTTGCTTTAATTATCATTTCTAAATTTAGTTGGCTTAATAAAACATTTTTTTAAATAGTGAGTAAGTTCTAGAAGGTATAGTTTTCGTTGACAGAAAATGCAATCGCATTTTGTGCCATGACGTTCATGGTACCACTTCCTGTGCGGTTATGTCTCATTTTACCCTGAAAGTAGGTCTTTTAAGTTAACAACCTGATATTAATCTATGATTGCTAATTGTATTATAAAAGATTTTTGTAAAAATAACCCTCTTAATAAGCATCATATGCTTATACCTAAAATAGATTTATAATTGACGGGCCGGTGGCGTGGTCGGTAAGATACTTGCTTTTCACGCCGCAGGTCGTGGATTCGATTCTCACTCGAGACAAACATTTGTTTAAATATTTCTGTTTGTCTTGTCTCTGGGTGTAATTATCTATATTTAAGTATATATTTACAAAAGAAAAGTATTATATGTAGTATATTACCAGTTATCTGGTTTCCATAGTACAAGCTCTGCTTAGTTTAGGATCAGATGACCGTGTGTACGTGTTAATGTCCCACTATATTATTATTATATTAATTCGTTTGTCGTTGTCTGTCATCTCGACATTTATACTGGTAAGAAACGTACTTAACACCCAGAAAACGACCACTTTCATGTATTGGTCACACTCGTTTCGTATATTTTATTCTGTGAGTTCTAAATGTTGAACGTTTCTTTGTTATGAGACGTTTTTGTGTTAGTTATGTTTTTCGATGCTTCAGAATTAAATTAATCTTCTTTGTTCGCGTACTGGATAACATTAGGTGCCAGTTGCTTCTCTTTTCCGAGAGTTTAATAACTTGTGATGGCCAATTCGCTACTACATTATAATACCCAGTTAGCTTTACAGACGAATTCGGCCGAGTAATTTGAATCCCATCAAAAAGATAAAATGCTAACACTGCCAAGTCTCGACTGAAAATAATGTGTAGCTATCTCAAAATGCTAAGATAAAGCCAATTCAGGTAAATTCTGCAGTGATTTTTATAAATATGCTTCTCACTGTGGCACTCTATCTAGCGGACAATTGGTTGAAATAAATACGTTATTTTACAGATATGGATAAAAGTGTAGACTCTCTTAATATCTTACATTTAAAATTTAAACTTCTACTTGTAATCTTGCCGGAATCTAAAGTGGACGAAGTTGCCCTTAGTTGTTCCGAGAGAAGATTACGCAATATTGAGATGGCTGTCTTCTTTTGCCTCACTTGGCTGGCGGCACTGTCGTGCGTCTCTATCTTCGCAGTTACTTTTAGCGCGGCTGTTACAGAAAATTTAAATTCGCTCGATTTTCCAGACCACAGGTTTTCGATTATCCACCTAACTTGCTATTTTAATATTGAAATAGATTTCTTGCCTTACCTTTTTCAGTACCTACATAACGGTTATTATATATTTTTTAAATTCACTGATTCTAATTTGTAGATTTTAAAGTACGTATTTTTAAAAAATTTGTATTGTTTTACGTTACTAATTACTTGTGACTGCTGTATAATTTTGTAGTTGTAATATAAAGTAACTGTTCTTTGTTCTCGCACATTAAACAATTAAGAAACGGTCAGCTTTGCTGTGGTGACCTCCAGAAAGGTGAGGAAGCAGAAATGTACAGCAATTGCAGTTTTTGTCCGATTTTATAGGCGTCGAGCCGTTACGTCGGCGCAACGGTAATTGGTAACCACGTAATAAATGGGCGTTCATGATCTTGATTACTTTAAATCCACGTGATTAGTTGAGAAATTATTTAACCAGGCAAAGCAAACACCAGTGTTGATAGTTGTATTAGGAAATGAAGGGAAGCCTTTGAATCTCAGCGTGCGGGATACCTTATACGGCTAATAATACTAGTTGCGTTCATGGATAGTGAACTAACTACATATTTACCCAAGTGCAAATAATTTACTGTGTAGGTACTTAACAACGTTTAATATAAATGTCCATTAGTCAAGGATCGAGTGTTAATTACTTCCTCTTTGGTTTTTGTTTTACATATTTTACTTTAACGGTCATTATATAAGTACTTAACTCGTTAAGCGCAATGTGTATATATTATAAACTGTCCTAAAGTAACTCACAACGCCTGTAAATATCTAGTTAATAGTTATACACCGTGTATACTTCAGAGGCCAGTGTGTCCGTGATGAATGTACATAGAGCCTAACATTTTGTAATTAGAGAAGAGAAATATATTTTAGCAACAGTCATTGTCATTTTTGGGTGGGAAGTAATGTGAGAAGAGGGTAAGAATGTAGGTGATATTCACCCGGGGTCACATTGTCGGGTAGTACAGGTGTCAGCGCTATGTATGTAAACAAGAGGGTGAATTATAAATTTTATTTTTAATAAAGTACAGAACCCAAAGCAAGTTTGTGTCATTTTAAATGGGTTTATATACCAACTATTCTTGTTGAGGTCAGTAACAAACATAAATACTCCCACGAAACTAGGCGCATGTGTTTAAAAGACGCTCAAACAATTTGGTGCAATTGCAACTAATAGCACTAAAATTAAGTATCAAAATGATAACCTCTCTTCATTTAATCCGGTGTAAAATCAATGTAAATTACGAATAAGTATATTGAAATGCCAGTATTGCATATCTACTTTAGCCAAAGTTCTTTATTTTAGATAATTTATTGCTTGGGTATTTCGCGAGATTTGTTACGAAAGGATTTTCTCAAATACGCAAGGGTTCTCACGGGATACGAAACAAAACCTTATTACGTGAGTGAGGTCGCTTGCGTGCACTATTAATATTATGTTTTCTATAATATACTATGTATATCTTTCAATTTGGTGTTAATGCTACGGGTAACTTATCTATTATATAAAATTCTCGTGACACGGTGTGCGTAATCGAACTCCTCCGAAACGGCTCGACCGATTCTTATGAAATTTTTTATGCATATTCAGTAGGTCTGAGAATCGGCTACTATCTATTTTTCATACCCCTAAGTGAACATTTTTTTTTAATAAGTACGCGGTACGAAGTTCGCTGGGGCAGCTAGTAATGTTATAATAACATCAAGTTTTGCTATAATTTTAGATAAGCGCTTGTTAAAATTTCTATTTTCTCTTGTAAATTAAAACCCATACTTATTTAATAAAAATCCTTTGTCCAATGATTAAAGCGTGTCCGGTGTAGGCGTTCCCTTGATCTTTTCCCTTAATTACGTTACATTGCTCTGTTTTATCTCATCGGTAGCTTGATGTAGAAACAGCTTTTCACATTTTGCTGTAGAATTATTGTAGGTTTTTGTTGTTTGTGACCGACACTTTTTGTCACCGACGCGGTCATGTTGGGGTACTTAATGAAGTTTTATTTGTCCTCACCGTCCTCAGTCGACTACTGGTACAAAGTTACGTATGCATATACTAGTATAATATTGTGAAACATTTATTGCCGAATTTATGCATCGATTTCCCCTATTACCTAGTTAGACGTTGCATCTCGGCCGGTTGAATGTCGGCTGGCGTACGGGCGGCGGCGGCGCCGAGGTTGCAAATTTTACGGCGCCCCTGTCTCGCTTCTCGTGGCTTGTTTGCGAAAATGTCACGTCGCTGAGTATACTGGCCCCTTCCCTCGTCCGCCCTCCTCCCTAGTGAGCTCGACGACCGCGACGTGTTCTTCTGTTGGTAACTTCAAACTTGAGTCCGTATTATGAGTGGAAACGCGGTTGCTGAATAACTGTGTGCACCACAAACGTAGAACTCCCTGGTGCACTTTTCCCATTTTACTGTTTTAGATACAAAATCGCGATGACTAAAATTCAAACAATACCTCTAAGATAGAAAAGTAGAATATACGATACCTACTCATCATAATAACATTTAGTGAAAGGTGCATTATATTTAAAGGAGATAGGAGAGAAAGTACTGGTTGATACACATGACAAATAATTTAACTGTTTTCAAAAATACGCATTACACGTTTTCTCCAATATACTACTCTAATTTTTACCTAGAGCAGAGGCGATTAAACTAAGCAGTATTCACGAGCTACGAACTAACCAAAAGCGCCACTTTGCTAGACGATGATGAAGATGATTATATTTCAAAAAATGTTCTATGTAATTAATACAATATTACAATTATACCTATGTCATAGGAGAGCAGTAGCTTGTACATTTTGCTTTTAGGTATTCTTGGCACAGCTCGCCACCCTAAAAGCCATCGAGCGAGGCAGTCTTGTCACTCAAAGCCCCAAAATTCTTAGCACCCTGATATTAGGTACTAAAAGAGGGGAGAGTGCAATGAACATAAATAAATAATAAATAAATAAATAAATAAAATTTATTAAATTCAAGTCGTCATTTTACATATCAATCGGAAACAGTTATAGTAAGCTAGTATAATTACATTATTACCCGAACTAGGTGGAACCTGTGTTTCGGGGTTGTTACCACTACATAATAATAACGTAAGAATAATAATGATTACACAAAAATAATAACTTTTTTAAATATAATTCTAATATAATAAGATACCCAATCACTTAAAATTAGATTTTTTTTTTTATGTATAAAATAAAATAATATAATGAAACATGAAAGACGTCTGATGTTTTATTTGCGAGTCCATATTTAAGCGTTTCGAACGATTTACAAAAGAAGACTAGAATTACATTAATCTTTGTTCTTATTCTTTATTGTACACAAAACACTTACATATACAATTAATAAATATGAAACAGCACATTTACACAGCATACCCTTGGTAAAGACATTGTGGAATGGGTAGAAGTGCACAACAAATAATAATACCTAATAATATTTTTTTTTTATTTTATATAGTAATATCTTTTGGTTGATGGTTCTTCAAGGTATGGTACGTTGGGTTTGGCATTTGTCGATTGTCTTCGACGTGCTCTTTTAGATAACACATAATGGCAGCCGGGCACGTTGCGTGTGTAAACGATGATACATTAGTTAAGCACTCATTGGTTCGTATGTTGCGGTTATCGAATGTATGTGGTCAGCGCGCGCGCATATTTTACCAACCAGGGTATAAAGTCTATATAGGTCCTCATCTGAATTTAGTTTTTGTATTATAATAATACTAAATAACATTTTATATCGTTGGATAAACAGTAACCTATAGCCTTCCTCAATAAATGAACTATGAAACAATGCAAGATTTTTTTAAATCTGACAAGATATTAGCGTGTTCAACCAAACAAAAAAACTCCTCATCTTTGTTATTTTAGTATGATATTACTAGTTTTCCGCCCGCGGCTTCGCCCGCGGATGTCGGTTATTGCGCTAAACCATTAATCTCTTTTTTCGCAGTCGGATAAAACTATACTTTCCCAGGTCTCGAACCATCTCCATACAAAATTAGTTCAGTAGTGTAGGCGTGTAAGCAACATTTTGAAATCGGCAAGCACCCATAGGTATATCCATAAATCTATAGGGGTTTCTTAAAAAATACTACAGCTCTTAGACCATGATTATTGTAAGTTTTTCATTCAATATTTAAAAAGAAATAAAATTTAAATTTCGAATTCCAATAATCGGACTGAGTTATCAAACGTCATTGTGTCAAAATAAAAAGTAATTTACCTAAAAGCACGAAGGAGTATTGATATCAACTTCAAAGAAAATCTCCCTCAGAATAATTTCTCAGGCTTCACCCGCGTAGTATTAGGATAAAGATAAAAAAATTGGAAAAATAAAAAACACGTGTTTCATTATTTGTTTTAAGCTATATTTATACCGAATTTGAAGTGAATCGGACAAAGGACTAAACAGTTCTGGAATATTTAATTTTTCCAAAAAAGTTCATTTTACACTCCCCCTGGGGGTAGTTTTGAAAAAATAAAAAACACGTGTTTTATGATTTTCTTCAAGGTATATGTGTGCCGAATTTGGAGTGAATCGGACTTAAGACTAAACAGATCCAGAGAAACTTTAATTTTTACCAATAAATCTCATTTTCCACACCCCATGGGGGTAATTATGGAAAAATAAAAAAACCCGTATCTCATTATTTGTCTTAAGGTTTATGTGTACCGAATTTTAAATAAATATGACCAAGGAATAAAAACTTGCATACAAACTTCACCCCTCTATTTAACCCTCTTAGGGGATGATTTTTGGAAATATTATTAGCCTATGTCCTATTCTAGGGTATACACTACCTACGTTTCAAACTTCATTAACATTGGTTGAGTGGTTAAGGAGATACGTGGTAACAAACCTTCACACACACACACACACTTACTTTCGCATTTATAATATTATTAGTAGGATGTAAGTAGTATGTTAAAGCAATATTTTTTGTTAGGAAGTTATTTTTATTCAAACACTAGGAAAATCTATTTCCAATATTGAACTACCGGCCAATATACTAAGTATAGAAAGTACATTCGCGTAGATCCGACCGACCCTTCGCCTTCGTCTCAAACTATCTTATATTTTAGCAGGCAACCGTTAGCGGATTATTGGGATTATCAAACTTAAATCTCACTAGACGCACATTTGTATTGCGCCACGAAGCTACCAAACCAAAATGTACGATCCAATTTGGGCGTTGTCTCGTTTTATTTAGGTTCAATTTACGCTACAAAAAATCCCATCATTCTCTACTTTCAAGATATAATATTGCTAGTGTGTATTTACTTTGTCTTTAGCCAGATATTTATTATCAGATCTCCGAAAATATCATTTTCTTCTATAAAATATGATTCAGAAACTACACAAAAAGATGTTTTCGTTATTGTTACGTAACTGGTAGCAAACTGAATGATACCATTTAAGTATTTTGTACTGCATTTGGATATTGTTTTATTCGATAGATCACGTTCTCATTCGTGGTAAGGTGACCTTTTTTCACGTTCATGAAGGAAACTAGGCGCAGGTGTGCTGTCTAGTGGCCATGTCGGCAGGTGTGCGTTCCTCAGGTAGTTCAATGTCCAATCTCTAACTTGTTTTGTTCATTTAGGTACAGAACATGTAGGTACGGTTTGGGAGTCGGTTCTACAAAGCTGCAGTACGGTGGTAGGTAGATACGGTCATTAAGATATTCTCCTATTCCCCACTGTAGTTGACTGCATGTAACTTGCTGTAATAGATGTCTGGTATGCTAATTCAATGTCCATGGCTGGAGGGGATCGTGATACTGACTGACAACGTTAACTTAGGTCTAGTGATGATCAAAATCTGCGCGATACGCTTCGGTGAAAGCCGCGGTTTCATAACAATGTCGTGCTTCGTTCGCTTTTTGTTAGCATCTGTACACGGAAATGCAATTAGGTAGTCGATAGTTAGTGGTGTAAAATGGAAATTCAATTGAATCTTCGAGCGTTTATACTAATTTTGTACCGTGTTTTAGTGTCCGTTAAAAACTTATATGCTTCGTCGGTGGTTTCCAAAGTGCTACAATTTATTTGTATGTAAAGTACTTGCACATTCAGTGTAGTTGTCAACGGATTAAAACTCGATACACTAATTGAAACCTGTATTAGTACATTAAAATTTGTGTACTAATGAACACTGCAACAGGCTTAGTAGGTAGCGTAGCCGTTGATGTCTATGTGGTAGTCGCGAGTCTCGAGCGTGGGAGCGTTACTATGATTTGTTTACACCGGTCGAGTAGGTAGCGCAATCAGCTGGCCGCATGACGTGAGCGGGGCGTGTGGCGGAGCGCGCGCGCCGCGTCATTGTGACGTGCCCCGTCTCACTCGCCTATCACGTTCTGTGTCAATCTTGTACACAATTCTACTAAACGACCTTTGTCAACTATCATGTTAAAATCCAGTTAAACTTAGTTATTTTATTAACTGGTCTCTATGGTTAAATCTATTTGCTTTATCATAATGGCCACTGATTTCGTTTTATTTGTCTGTTTAAGTTTAAAAACCGTGTCCGCTAAATGTTTTGTAAATGCATTTGTTTAATGTCATTTCATCTAAAATGTATTGTACACGTCCTTAGATTGTAACCACACTAACCATATCAGATTACTGGCTAAGCCATAGGCCGTGATGATTTGTAAAGTTGTTGTAATGTGATATCAGCTTGGGTGTATAATTTTACTACCTAGAAGTTTATGTCGAGCCGAGATCCTCATAAACGTGGGATGATAAGTGCAATTTTTTCAAAGGTTACGTTTGTAAACCAAGTGAAGTACACACAATACCTACAATTTTTTGAACGGATCACTCCTTTTTTATTAAAGCCAAAAATGTCGCCTTTAATGTTGATAAGTTGCGTGCCTATCGGACACCGTAGCGTTCTATTTTCTGTAGACAACAACTTTTCCCAAAGATAAAGTCTTTTGAACGCTCCATATTTCCCCGACTTTATTTATACTTTAACGTAAACAGTTTATTCCGAATAATTTGTGCGAAGTTCTCCGAAATCTGTAGGTACTCGGTGAGAGTAAAATTAGGTTTGTAAATAAAGTTTATCATGAAAATATTTTGTTTTGTTCAGCTTATTCATT
This sequence comes from Meganola albula, assembly GCA_936450015.1. Taxonomy (NCBI): domain Eukaryota; kingdom Metazoa; phylum Arthropoda; class Insecta; order Lepidoptera; family Nolidae; genus Meganola; species Meganola albula. Next base: position 12,470,669 of record OW388147.1, read on the forward strand.
CAGGGATATAATTGTACTAGTTTTCCGCCCGCGGCTTCGCCCGCGGATGTCGGTTATCGCGCTAGACTATTAATCTCTTTTTTCGCAGTCGGATAAAACTATCCTTTCCTGGGTCTCGAACAATCTCCATACAAAATTAGTTCAGTAGTGTAGGAGTGTAAGCAACATTTTGAAATCGTCAAGCCCCCATAGGTATATCCATAAATCAATAGGCGTTATTAAAAATACTACGGCTCTTAGACCATACTTATAAGAAATGAAATTTAAATTTCGAATTCTATTCGTAGCATTGAGTTATCAAACCTGTCATTGTGTCAAAATAAAAAGTAATTTAGATCAAAACTACGAAGGAGTTATGATATCAACTTTGAAGAAAATCACCCTCAGAATATTTTCTCAGGCTTTGCCCGCTTAGTATTAGGATGAAAATAAAAAAAATGAAAAAAAAAAAACACGTGTTTCATTATTTGTTTTGAGCTTCATTTATACCAAATTTGAAGGAAATCGGACCAAGGACTAAACAGTTATGGAATATTTAATTTTTACAAATAAACTCATTTAACACCCCCACCGGGGGTAGTTTTGGAAAAATAAAAAACACGTGTTTCATGATTTCTTTTAAGGTATATGTGTGCCGAATTTGGAGTGAATCGGACTTGAGACTAAGCAGATCCAGAGAAACTTTAATTTTTACCAATAAAACTCATTATCCACACCTCATAGGGGTAATTATGGAAAAATAAAAAACCCGTATCTCATTATTTGTCTTAAGGTTTATGTGTACCGAATTTTAAATGAATAGGACCAAGGAATAAAAAGTTGCATACAAACTTCACCCCTCTATTTAACCCTCTTAGGGGATGATTTTTGAAAATATTGTTAGCCTATGTCCGATTCTAGGGTATACACTACCTACATTTCAAATTTCAATAAAATCGGTTGAGCGGTTATGGAGATACGCGGTAACAAACCTTCACACACACACACACACTTACTTTCGCATTTATAATATTAGTAGGATTTATTACCACGTGCTTCTAATGATTTTGTTTTCTTTCATATTGTTATGACTGTTTATAGTTTATTTAGCGATACGATTATGAGTTAATTACACGTACCTACCATTCCTTAGGACCCCGACTGTCATGCAGTTATTTTATTGTATTCGTTCGTATACCTATAACTAAATACTTGAGGTCCTTTGGTTAACATTATGCACTGCTTTCGTTTACTCGAGCCTCGATCGGAATACGGTATCGATAATATCATTAAATGCAGTCAGTTTATATTATGCATACAAGCCTCATATTATATGCTATACCACGACCGAAGTGCCTCTGTGTCTTATGGAAAGTTCTAGAGTTTCAAGATTAGCAGTTACCAACAGACGATCATCTCAAGTCTTTAACTTGAGCAGTCTTAGAACCCTGTTGGTATTGTAGAGCAGCGATCAGTTGATTACCGTTTCCCACGCTTCCACTCGGCGGTAATGCTCTTTTCTTCAAACTTTGTATCGAAGCGATCTTTTAAATTTGTTTTCGTAAAACTTTGCGTTCCGGTTTTTGTGTCCTCATATTTCGTATAAAAAAGAAACGTTTACTCACTCCTCTTGATTAAAAAACAGTTATCTATCTAGTTATCTTGGCAGAATTATTTATTTTATAAAAGAAAAGCAGTTTAATTATTGAATAGAAACTTTAGACATGGCCCTGCTATTGAACAGTGTTTAGTTTACCTAGGCTAGGTCACGTTATCTCAGTTTCCTCTTACGCAACTAATAGATAAAATAAGAATTCAGTCGACCTTTCAAATAAAGAGTTCGTTGAAATGACAAGAGTAGTGTGACCTTACACGTGCCAATTACCAGGGACGTTGTACCGGTAATCTGATATTTGTGAAACTTGGTGGCATAAGACCTTCACATGGACTGCCTTTATCATCAGTCTTTTTACTATCCTAAACTTACTATTATTATTTAACACAACAAGTCTTGATGATGGATGGATGTACAATATCGGAAAGAGGACCTCTGCTATTGTATTGACATAGGTATGTACTAACTTTCCGCCGGCGGTTTTGCCCGCATGACCTAAATTTTATATCATACCCAGCATTTGGATAAAAAGTAGCGTATAAATTTATATTTGCCAGCATATTTTAAATCGGATCATTAGTCCCGGAGATTTCCGCGTTCAGTCGAACTAACTCATCATCTTTATAATATCCACTCACTCGAACGCTATGCCAGCCTCCGCTCGTGAGGATTCCGCGTGACAAGTTTCACGGAATGACTGGCAGCGCTCGAGATGAGACGGGAGATCGGTCCGTCTCTCTTTCGTTATACCTGCGATCGCGCTCGTGAGGTTTTGGTGTGACACAAGTTTCTGAACATGTCACCCGACTAAAACGATTTTAAAGACGTTATCACGTCAAAAATGTCAGAACTTATTAAGAATTTTGAGATTATAAAAACGACTAACGAGCCAAACTTATCATAAATATGTTCACTAATGACAATGACGCACATATGTGAGGTTCTGTGAGGCTTAAATAGAAATACGAAGCTCCACGATATGTGGTGAAATGAGGACGAACGTTTAATTTGAGAGTAACATGCATCATGCATGCATTTGTGTTTATTGCTATTATACAATGTGTAAATTAGGTAAATGTGTAGGTGCCTACCTTAAAGGTTACGTCGACGACTGAAGGTCTATCTTACCCCTAAAAAGGGAAAACCGACTTAAGTTTAATCAGTGTCACAAATACTTTTTGAATGTTTTGTTATAAGTAAGTTAATTTTCTAAACACTTCGAACCGTCCTAGGATAACGTTCCATGGTACTTACTGGGCTAAATATAAAAAGTGGTATTGGGTCAGTTATCATTCAGTAGTCATTGTCAGCTACACTTACGCTGTTAATGCTCTGTACTAAAATAGATCACAGGCCCAGCTAAGGGCCTTGTTAGGTAACGACAGATGACCCATTTTTTGCGTAATACAAAGTTTTTAGATTACTTTACAGCTTCTCTTTGGATCTTCTCTTGTTTTTCAAACAACGATAATGTGGGGAATATGCTAAAAATATATAGGAAAACCCATAAAAGTAATAAGCTAAGTAGGTACCTAAGTAAAAATATTAATTTGGAACTTTTAAATCTGGCCCTCCAATATTTTTGTGATTAAAATCATTGTATATTTATTTACCTTTAACATAAGTAGCATACATATTTGCCATTATTTTTAAGGTCGAACACACGCAACAGCGCAGCGTGACACGACGCGACGCGACGTATCGGATTGCCTATATGTACTTGACAATCGTTAACAGCCGACATTGGCAAGGGCTTTGCGTACAATAATTCACGGAGACCATGTAAAAAAGTCCGTTTCGCTGACATTGACACACTTCCTCGCGTGGACTTCCTGCCTGTTCCCAATTGGCACGTTGTTTTCATTGTATTTCCTCATAGTCCAGTTTGCTTTCGAAACACTTTTATTCGAATATTGGCCGTTTAAATGGGTAAATGTTTATTCTTTTTGACTCTTCGCTGCTTTCAATGTTGTATATACCGATTTTATTAACTATTTGTGATAGCCCCCGCTTCGTTTCGAGTGCATTATAAATCCCGTCGGGCCGTTGCCGTTGTACTGGCACAACGTACGTTGTGCCATCAAGTTAATTGTCCAATATCTTTCAGTGATGTAACTGGATAATGTAGCGTCCTATTTATTCTTTGCTTTATTGTATAGTTTATGTATTACATTACTAACATAAATACAAATATAGTTTTTTCTTTTCTTTATAATATCAAAGTGTTTAATCATTTAAATATTTGTACATGCCTTTAATTTTATGATGCTCGTGCGGGTCCGAGGCATTGAACTTCTTATATTAAAGATCACAAGTTTTCCGTGAACAACGTTTATTTTAGGTGGTACTAAAGAATTAATTATTTACCGATTACCATATATGTAGCTCTTATAAAAACAGTACTTATTGTATGTAGGTTAAAAGTTGAAATTTCCTTTCGTGTGATAAGCAGCAGTTCGCGTGTGCCTGAGGACCGCAACGTTTAATGGCAATATTACAGCTGGCACAGGCACAGGTACTGGTGGTGTAGGCACTTATTTGTACGGGGCTATAAATATTGCAACTTGATTGTCAAAACGCTTATTATAAATTGCCTCATTATTATTTTCAGTAGGTATACAAACTAGGTAAATACGTTGGTACCTATTCAATAACTTCATCGAACCCCAACGTATACCATATAATTGACGGCACTGGTTGTTATCTGACATCAATAACGAAGCTGCCAAAATGTTCTTTAATGCTCCACAAAATCAGAAATTACAAGATTTTTTTATACAAAAGATCGGGTGTCAAATTTAAATTGGACCATTTCGGACCAATAGTCATATTCACAGCAATATCCCTCCCAACAAACATAAAAACATCGGAATTGATAACTGCCTCACTTTTAAACCTGTTAAAATCGTTCTAAATTATACACACAACTATCAATTGCTCAGTCGAATGGTTTATTTGTACGATTACATCTAGATGTGTGTACAGTGTGCTAAAAACACTATAGTGTTACAAGTAGGTAATATAACCTTTTACCGGTCTATTTAATAAGTAGCACTAGCACAGTATTATTGTACTAAAATGTCTGCTGTAGATAATAATTACTAACAAAACTAGTTCAGATATTCTCACTGAACAATAAATACGTAGATTTTTATCAGTTGCGTTTCATATAATCTCATTGTGTACGGAATATGTTTAACAGCTATGCCCGTTTAAGCTTCATCATGCTTTTATGCTTTATCCAAAGCAAATAATGTTTTGTTGATAAAAGGTGACGATTCTTTGAACTATTTCATCTCGATTTTCTCTACAGTAGAAGTAAAAAAATCCTATTGAAATAAAAGGAGCCTTGGTTTTCAATGAGCAACCAAAAGAGCATAGTTTAGGTACCTTTAGATTTTCATCTATGGTGGTAATTTTTATTGCTTTCTTTTGCTAGTTAAATTATAAGTGTTCTTATTGCACGCCTGGTCATATAGCGAAGCGTTTCAGGCAAGTTCTCTACTCTCACTTTACGAAAATCGAGCAATTTTTGAAGTGAAAATTATTCCTTTGGTACTGACAGTTTGGAAAATGTCTGAAGACTGCCTTGGTCTTTCCCCTCGTTGATTCACCTTTGATAAAACCACTAAATGTTAATCGAAACACTGACACTCATTTTGATAAAGATGTAACGTAATTAACTGAAACTGAAATACCTAACTGTACACATTTCCACCAGTAATAAACACCTACAGCAAACATTAGGGTACTATATAGTGGATCCTAAATGACGTAGCTCATCCCAAAATGAAGCGCAAGGTCAGGAGATATTAACATTAATCCATCTTCATCAAAAGTATTCAAAAGTATATTCTGATGAATATTACGGGCACTGACTGGCGCGGCGGTGGCGGCGGCGGCTTATGGCGCCTCGCCTCGCCGTCCGTGGTTTTTACTCCGCAGAAAAATGAATGAACGTGTGCTCTGGTTCGGAGGTTATATACCTACCTACGTATAAAACGAATGTATTTCAAGTTCTATGTGGTAGTAAATAACTAAAACTGGAAGAGTGTATGCATATGTAGTAATTCACAGTTAGAGTTTAGGTAATTCAACATTGCGTTTTATTACATTTCAACCATACTCACTCGTATTGTCATCAGCCTGGAGATGTGCCCTGCTGGATATAGGCCTACCCTTTAGAATGCCATGCGCCATGATCGATAGCCAGCCGTTAGCATCCATCGGCTTCCCCCAAATTTTACTATGTCATTGGACCTTTTCTTCACAGCTTTTACTATTGTATCATTGTGATTGTAAATTTGAAAAGCTCAATATTGTTTTTTAATTACCTCAGTTTTGAATTGATTAATTTTGAATATTGCTATATAAGATTTTAAGGTCCCATTCTTACTTAGTTAGTCATAAGGTGCATGTAGTGTAGTATGACTACATGATTCTAAGAAGTAGGGCTATATATTCTTTGTCACATGTCACTTGATTCACTCCAACACAGTTTTAGTTTCAGAATAAGTTTAAAAAAAGTTATCACTAAACGTTCGTGTTTGGAAGTAATATAGAGATAACATCTGTTTCATATGAATTCAAGTAGGCGTTAAAACTTTGTTCAGTCAGATCTCTAGGACTGTTAAGATAGTCCCAAGTCTTTTTTCTTTCCTTGAAACTCATTTTGACCATTAGGAATTCTTTATGACTGCTCGTGATGTGGCTATTAAACTACCTTCTTTGAAAAAGGTGAAATGGAAATTCTTAATTTAAGTGTATTAAACGACGAGTCTGTATGTAAGTGGGGCTAACTACTTCGGTGAACTTATTGATGGTATGAATTAATCAATTATGCCAGGTGCCTAATCTAAATATATAAAAGTAGAAACTGACTGACTGACTGACTGACATATCAACGCAGAGCCCAAACCGCTTGGTCTGGAGACTCTAAATTTGGCACATAGGTTCCTTATGGGGTCTAGAGGTGCACTAAGAAAGGATTTTTCAAAACTCACCCTTTAAGGGGGTGTAACGGGGTTCCAAAGTTTGTAAAGAGAATCAAGATTAGTGAGATCAATTTCGCGGGCGAAGCCGTGAGCGGAAGCTAGTATGGTCATAAAGTGGTGCTCAACACAATACATACAATATGTTCGTCTACAAACAAGATGGTTTTCAGTCTTCTCCTTGTACTAACAGTTATTATCCTTTCCTTACATATTACTTTATAGAGTAAATGTATGTTGGCTAATTGACTGAAAGCGCATGCCCTCTGCACAATTACATGGAGCCAGTTTACCGGTCCTTAATCTAGTTACACACACGATACACCTCTGTACCTTTGGCAATATAGCTCCGGTCAGTATTCTGCGTGATTATCTAGTTCCAAGATGTAATAGCTAGACATAACACTAGGTTCTCATGGCGTGAGTTCCGTTAGGCAAGTCTGGAAAGTAGTTAACTTAATACTTTACTTTTGTACGTCATCTTCAAGAGACTTGGCTACGTGAACTATTAATACTTACATACATAAATTAAGCTTCACTCTGTCTTTGCGGGGTAAGATTTTTTTGTGAGATCATTCCCCACAGAGTTCTAGTGGGCCAACTATTTAAACGCTAAGTTATTCAAATAAAGTCAAAGCTAGAAGCCGTATCGTAGAAAACGAATAAACAATCCATTTCGTAGTTGTTTTAATGTAGGGACTGTTCGTAACGTTTATATGCGGTGCGGTTTTGAATTACACAAATCATGAAGCCGAACTGTGGATTTATTTTTTTAGAATTAGCAACGAGCTCAGTAGTCTTGCAACTATAAACTAGATTGAGGAACTGTTTCACAGCTCTCGTTTCTTAGTTGGATTTAATGGACAATAACATTAAAATCGCACAAATGTCTCCGGGATAGAAGAGTACTCGGTCGTTGCTCTCAGCCAGTTGGCATCCCTATTCCCTCGCGACGGATATTATCGGGGTCTGCGTTCCAAACGATAATAATCGCAAGGGCAGACCTAACGGGACTTAAGCGAGGGTACGCTGGCAGCCTCTAGAGCAGGGATGGCGTTCAAACGTTTTTGTCCCAAGTTTTTGTGTGAGTTTTAGCAATGTTGAAATGTTTTGAAACCAACTGAATCTGAACCTTGTATCTGTCTGCTTTTAATATAGGTACTTAATAGAACGATTTTATGTATTGAACAATGTTATTTAACATAGCCTTCAGTGTTTAACAGAAGTTCAATATTCGAGATTTACAGCTTATTTACTTTTTGTATAACATTCAAATATTAAAAAAAAATCTTGTAATAATTAATAGGTGTAGCAAGAAATTTAAACTCTTAGGTTAATATTAACCTTAAATATGGGATAACTTATGATGTCTTTTCTTTCTACAGGGCAGTGACAGACCCTCGCGATGGCCGACGCGTGGCCCTCAAAAAGCTGCCAAACGTTTTCCAGTCGCTCGTCTCCTCAAAGCGCGTCTTCCGCGAGCTCAAGATGCTCTGCTTCTTCAAACACGAAAACGTAAGATGCCAACATGTTTTCATATCTGAATGCTGACAAACTTTGCCAAAAGCCAAAAATATGTGTAAATTAGGATCATTAACTAGTCACATGCAGCTTATTATGTGGTTGAAGTCCATTGCTAACGAAGCCTTTTGTTTCTGTTAATTATCTCTCCAATATTGACTATGAATATTTTTAATTGCTAAGCGAAATTCGAACGCCTTATCAACATGTGTATATTTCATTGATTGATAAGAAAATTGATTCTTTTATTAATATTAATTAGAGTGAAATTCACACTCACTATTGACATTTGTATTTTTTAACGGTCGTAAAAATAACGAAGTTAGAACATACACGTTGAATTTTAGCCTTTCCGGTAATAACAGAGCTGGATTGGATATAATCACGAAATAATTTTAATGAGTAATAGTCACATAATTTATTCATTTCCACGAGAGTTCTATCGATTATATGTACTGTGATTGTTTGTGGTTTGGGCGCGTTTGGTTCATTCTTGTATAGTTTGTGTTTGCATTGAATTAAGTATCGATTTATTTTCCCATTGTGCGACTGTTTGCATACGTTGGTTTAAAACACTCTATCTTTTCAGGTATTATCAGCGTTAGACATCCTACAGCCGCCAAGCCTAGACTTCTTTCAGGAAATGTATCCTTTTTACTGCGAATACTAAATAAGTGAAGCGGTACTTATAATTTCTGGTGCGAACTCCAGTATGCGTCGGCAGTTTCAACGGTTAACGTTACCAGCCATTGACCTCTCTAAGATTGCACTTGTACTTAAAATCGTGCAACTGTTGATGCACCTAACAAACGGCGCAGTGTTTTATATTTTATCGCGATGCGTTATTTAGTTTCTTTCGAATTCTCTGCTATATTGTTTGTTACTTTACGAGTATTATATTTATCCACCATACGATTTATTGCTATTGTTTTAGAAACTTGTTTTTGTAGAGAATTAATAAGAAAATGTGTATTACCAACGATAGTTTACCCTGGCTATATGTGAATGCTTGCAATATCTAATTTATTGAGAGTTTAAAAGTATTTTTATTACAACTTTAGGGCCGCGAGCACTCCAATTTCACGCCATCAAATTGAATATCAAGAAAGGTAGATCTTTCAAGTTTTTGACTTGAATTTCAGCGGTTTCACGTTGCTTCCAATTTCGTCATCCTCCGATACAGCTGCCATTTATCTTTCTTAACTGCCATATAAATATTCGACCTAGCATCTATCGGTTTTATGTTTCAAATTTTATATCGCATACTCTATTGTAAGTTTATAGCACGTCCGAATGTTTACGGATTAGTTTCATAATTATTTTCCATAAAAGCTTATATTTTCAGGTTCACGAGTAGTTATTATTTCGACAAAAGGTTTGCAAGAGTTTCAATTTAATACTAAAGTGGATTTTTGATTAACATTTACGTACCTATGTACCTACTTATCTACATACCTAATACTTACTATGTAAGTAGGTATTACAATGTAAAGTTTGCGCGGTTTCCTAACAAATACGATGGTTTTTAGCTAGGTATTATGTTGGTATACAACTAAACCACTAATTAAGAGTAGCTACTTATATCTACATGTTACACACACTTACAACATGATAACAGGCGTTATTTTAACACCACTTTTACTTCTAAATAACCAAATAACGACTGGCAATCATATTAATCTATGTACCAATTGATTTCAACAGACAAGGATTTGTATTTGATTGCCAGATGTATTGAATGGTCTGACAAATGTGTTAGTATCTGTGCCTATAGCCTGCCTACGCTACGTACAATTAACTCAATAATGGTTTGATGATATTTATTATTTCTGCTCTTGAATATCGATGGCGTCAGCTGCCGGGAACACAATATCTCGCCGAGCGGAACACTACCGGACGGTGTTCCCTTCACCGACGATATTTTATTCCCCCCTTCAACTTTATTAAAATTCAAATGGTACTTGTTTGCCCCTATTGCTACGTTGTCTTTTCAGAAAAAAAAATTAGTCACAATTTATAAGTAGTTAGGCGTGAAGCAACACATGAATAAAAAAATCTAATAATTACAAACAAACAATATATATTGGACGAATTGAGTGAGTAATACGCAAGGAATTATTAAAATGTTGTCAGAACCGAAACCATTAATTTTAATTCAAAGAATTTTTTAAATCAAAGTTTATCCGGCTTGTTTCATGGCGTCTAAGTATTTTTTCCGCATCGGCTGCCATATTAAATAAGCGTTAGGTAACAAAACGAATTATAAAAGTTAAACGAGAGTAGACCGTCAAGGTGATGGGATTTTGTGTAAAAAATGTTCGACCCGAGTTTGCTGAGCAGGTAAAGAATTAAATAGTAATCCCCTGTAAAGGCCGACAGGTTTACGATACGAATATCTTAATGTAAGTAACAATCGACGAGCGTTTAATTATACATTTGCTTTTGTTTCACTTTTCATGTTAATCGTGGTTTAATATGTTAAAGTAACTTTTATGGAATATTAATTTTATTATAACAGAAAATTCTTAGGAAGTATTTACAAATGTGTGCCTGGTGTAATTCCATTTTTAATTCGACACATCGATTCATTTTGGTATCCAATAATTGTCCATATAAATCATATTCGATTTATAACGATTATTCGATATTTATTACTCTAAATTAGGATTTGGAAATTTGTTCGCATTACATTGGGAAATTCTGAAGATAAATTGTTACAGTAATGATAAATTTTATAGTTCTTTGTTTTATGTTTACGTATGTGTGGGCTTTCACATCGTTATACTAAAATAGAACTAAAGAACTAAACATTTCCTTTAAATTTCTGTATGTGTGCGTTGCGTTCTTTGTTCACACGAGTTTAGATGGTTTTACCCGGAATCTTAATAAACGGTAGATTTATTGTGTCACAAAATTTTAAGCATACTAATTAGTTAATAATTTATTTCATCATAATTATCTTGTGTGCTATAACTTTTGGCATTAGTTTCATTGCACTTCGTGATAACAAAATTTCACAACTTATATGAAAGTCAAGGCAAGTGTGGGTTGATTTTAAAACTTAACGTGTTACTTGGCTGATTCAACTGTACACAGCGGTCTTCTCAGAAGCCCTATCAAGCAGTTATTCTGTAATGTCCTGTGTACAGCTGTACAGGTTATGTACAACATGACAGGTGGAATGATAGCTTCTAGTAATGAATTTCTCTGCAGTTTCGAGTTAATAGTCCGAAAGGAAAACAACCACCAAAGCAATGTGAATTGAAGCAGCTATTTCTTGCTCTTCTATAATTTAGTTTAATTTCATTTGTTCTTGAACGAATATTTCTTTCCTTATTATTCCTACCTTAAATTTTAATGTCAGGTTTAATTTACAGTTTCTCACAAGTTGATCTATAAATTATTTTTCGCTTTGAATGCAAACATACAATTCTTGACGCACTCCTGAATGTCGGACACGTCGGAATTCGTAACAAAACATAATTTCACACAACACCCTTTGTGTCTGAAAACAAGGTGGCATATTCCTCACATTTCCGCAGCTATGCCATTGTTTTTGTTCTCTGGCCATTTCTTTTGTTATATGAGCAGTTCCTTTTGTTCAAATGCTTGTTTCTTTTGTTTGTGCAGTGGTGTCTTTGTTTCGGCCGCGCGAGTCGCCAGCGCATCTCTTGCACCGGTGCAGCGCCCTTGCGCGTGCGCTTCCTAATTAGTGGTTTTGCGTGGGCTGACTGGCCCGATTTAACCTCGCCGCGTCACGCCCGGCAGTACTCTCGCAGAGATATCTTCGCTTACAGCGCTAACTACAACTTTATTGTATTGCGAAGAATACCTACGTTGAGATGGTTTTTATGATTCCGTTATTCATATCTGATTAATTTTTAATAGAAATTCGCAATTAAAATGAATTTACTTGTTATCTATTGCTTTCAATTTAGTTTCTACCAGTACTAACTAGGTATGTTTTATTAGCTATGACAAGCGCGTCGATGATCATATAAATTGGGCGAAAGAGAATTGATTGAAAGTCAATAGGTCACGCGTCACATTCCTTCCTGCGATGGCGATGACAGTATCTATATTGAAAGGTTTCGACGCTGTTATAATAGCAATGTTCAAGTTAAAGGCATCATCTATCCCATTTTCTGTCGTACTCATAGCGTTTTTGTTTCATTGTATTTAAATAATATGAGTTCCTAGTACCCATAACACAAGCAACATTATAATTGGCTAATTTGGGACTAGATTATATTATCATTATGTTATACTAGCAGCCCCGGCAAACTTTGTTCGCGTGTTAATGATGATACCTTCCTTCCAAAATCAGCCAAATCGGTTCAGCCGTTCTCGAGTGTTAGCGTTGCAAACATCCGTCAATTAATTATTATATGAGTCTGCACCAAAGACAAATCAAAGTGAAAAGAACAACGTGCATTGTTGAAATACAACAAAGTTAATATTTTCTTAAATTTCCTCGAATATCAATATCACACATTGAAATACAACTTTTTTATAACGGATTTTATCGCGGTTTATTTTAGATTTTTTATCCCGACGTTTCAGTATGTGATCATATGTACTCAAAAATGCTCCAACCAACAGCTGAGATTTTAAAAAACACGGGTAAGTATAAACTATAATACCGATTCCTACCAATGATACACGAAGCTATTGAAATGAAAATCATCTTAAGTTCAACAGAGAATATGGTTGGGATATACCACCAGCTTGGGACCCAGTGCTTAATTTACTTAGGTATACCGAAACCCAAGCAAAATCTACTCAGAATTCAACACACAATGAACTCAGTTTGCTTAAATCGGAACGCAACTTGAATAATATAATGTTTGTAGTACTTTGTAGATAGACCAATACCTCAGTCTGAAAAGACAAAAAACAAGAAAAAAATAACGCGATAAAATCTGCTATGAAGTAGTTTTATTTCAATGTAAATTAGGTTTTGTGTGATTACGTTGGGCCATCTGTCTCAAAACTCCAGAGATTCCTACACAGCTAAGCCTTCTTATGTCAACATCAACACCTATAGCATGTTTTGTATAGAAATGTTTAGTTGTCCATATTTGTTTTACTTTCATACTTTAGTTGATATTCAATTGTTTTCCCTAGTACTTCTCGGTTTACACTTGATCTACCTATATTAGAAACTAATTACCCATGTAGGTACTGATTGGTTTTACTTTCAAGTCCAAGTCCAAAGTCAATAAACTGCTTTGTTGAAAAGGGGTTAAGTTCGCTCCAATAACATATTTATTTGGCTTCGTTGTTACGTTGTACTTGGATTTATATAACTGCCAAGTGAGAATATTGCATTCGGATTAAAGTTTTGTTTGTTGATTTATGTTTAGTTACATTAAATGAGTATCCAGCAGTTTTATCATAATAGGTAACGTGATGACGATCTTTAAGCCGCACGTTTTGGAACCATTTGTATGAGTACCCCTTAGTGCGAATACATCAATACAAATAAAAGTTTTCAAATACTATTTCGAACTTCTCAAAAAAGGTCTACAAAATGTTAGTAATAGAATAAAAATAATTGGAAACTGAACAGGTAAAATAATTTGTAGATTTTTTGCATTTTAACATAATATTATTATCTCGACAGATTCATGATGGTAATCGAAAACTTTTCATTTTGACTACTCGTACTAAGGGTACAGAAGTTAAATGTTTAGGAATTTATCACCCAATCAGAGTTTATAGTGATCGCTTTAGGTACCATGAGCGTCATTAACGCTCGGTCAAGCGCGGCAGGCGGACCAGATTCAGATAATTACTCCCCAATCGATAATCTACCATCATCTGTTTGCTTATAGCGGCAAATTAGCTGGATTTCGAAAGCTGATGAGGCACGTAAAATTTTGCGTAATTTATATAAGATAATGAATTGTACTAAAGCAAGAATTCTTGTATTTATAATGGTTAAAACATTTTAGTATACTGTATGTTTAACATTATACTTAACCGAGGATGTTTGCCAGTAAAAAGTGCCATAATATTGAGAGTTTACGGTAGCTCTCCCCACTTGAGGGGGGATCCATCCCATCCTTACATTGCTATTGTGAGTTTATGGATCTTCTAATATTTCTGTAAAGTCAAAATTGTATTCTGTTGCGTTAAATAAAATTGACTTCAAAAGCAGTATTTATGAACAAACATTTGTCCCGAAATTATTGCGAAACTGCTCAAGAGTGAATAGTCAAGAATGAAACTTTGATGTTTATAGTCCCAGTAGTATAATGCTTCTATTGTTGTAGTCCTTATGATCCCTTTGCAGCTATTTACTGGGTACGTTGTAAAGCCAAAAAGTGAGCCCATATTACCCGCAATACTTTAGCAGCCTAGACGCACTGTAAGAAATCATAAAACTTTGACGTCCATATAAAAAAGGTTGTAAAACTTATAAGATGCGCAGTAAATTCCGTAGCCAGAGTCTTGACCGGAGCGGTCGGTGATTCCATCACAGAAATTATTTCAAAGAATATAAATTTTATTTAGTAACCTATTTATTTTCTTTGACGACAAGAGATTGTCGTTCAGTAAAGGTAGCTTAATAATTGTTTTATGTAAGTGTTTTGTGTACAATAAAGAATAAGAATAAGAATAATAAGAATAGCTTCGACACATTAATAATTGTTTTGTTGAAACATTATAGCAGTTTTGCTTATTAGAGTACCTAGCGTTGTTACGATAAGGTAAGGTAATATGTCAATACAGCGAACAATGCAAACTGCCAACGAAACTACGCTAAAAATGACGGTATGCGTCGGTAACTTCGAGGTCTTCGTGAAACATTACACCTTGGTTTTATTTAACTCACTGTCGTTTAAGGTAGATAGAATAATCTTGCTGTAAATGGTTATTTACTTTTATGATACTTCCACGACTTCAATGAAATAACTTTGAAAATTATAGCTTCGCATCCATTTCATACACGATCTTAATACTTTTTGTCGGAATAATATCTAAAACGTTGTACCTAACACAATTACACACTATTCTAATATGTATAAATTCGAGTTTCTGACAGATTTTGAGACGTAGTTTACTTACGAAATGTTGAGATAGGGCGGGGGCGACCCTTTACGTTAATGTATTCTGGCAATTTCGCTACCGGGAAATTTACTCCCGAGTGGCAAGACCCAGGCAAGACCCTAGATTAAATTTGTACTCTTCTATTTGCCATCACTTTTGTTACGTCTGTCAGTTCAATCTTTATAAAGTCTTTAAATTTCACCTTAATCTTTCTGGTAATTAAGAATACGTTTGGTAAGTGTTGGATTTGCATTTGTATCCTTTTTTTGAAGATCCCTTTAATTTTTTTTAATTTTCTTTACAATAACTGTAATTAAATATCGGAGTGTTGTAAGCTGGGATTTCTACGCAATTACTTGAACATTTTGGCAAGAGCAAAGCTTTGGGCAACATTTCCGTCGAGCCAAACATTTTAATATTTCCTTGTTTTATTTCAAGTATCAAAATTTTAATATTTTATTTTTGTTTACATTGTGTATTTGTCTAAATAAACAAGATTTTTAATATAATTTTGAGGGCCAAACGCAATTGCATATGCACCGATAATGCCTACATGTGAACCCTCCTTCCTGATCCGCATTCGACCGCAACCCCAAAACAGTTAATCAGTCATCAATGTATACCGTTCGCCAACTGTTTCCTCAGATGATAAATCGGCCTACGTAATTAGTTCTCATCGAGCTGACGTGTTCAATATATTTCTTTCCAGTCGGCAGCTGTTGCTACAAAAAGGCATTACTATGCTTGGTGAAGTTTTCTTTTGCCGTAGCGAACACGGTACCTAAAGTACCGTAAAGTCGTATTTGTTTGCGATCATAATATCGTGACTGCATTACCTTAAAAGGTTTTCTCATGTATTTATTATCTTTCTAGATCAATGCGATCTTATTGTCGTGGTTTATATTGTCTAGTTCGATTTAAATCACTAAGGGATTATAAGGCGGTACTTGGCACGAGGTTGAGTTAGTCGAGAGGCTTCTTGGCTAACAGGCCTGAAAGATCAACGCTGGCGTGGCTCCTTTCCCCCGTTGCGCTCAGCTCTATGACGTCTTGGAAACGTGCCCGAAGCGCTACCGTATTGCGGCCCCTGAAAATACTCTTACCCACTGAAATGGTTTAAATGTATTCAAATCTGTACAGGTCCATGAAAAATACACATCTCATTCGTTATGTAAATATATTCATGTTGTAATGAAGAGCATCGTGGTGGTGCATTGAAATTCTATCTACCACCTGCAAACGAAAACAAAGACCAGTTTTCTGATTAAGTTTTTCCGATTCTTGTATGCTGGTATTGAATTTTTTTCTTAGAATTAATTATTACAATAGACGTAGATGCTACAAGCCAAAGTTAGATGTTTCTGTAGTATTTTATCACAATGTCAAGATAAAGCACTGTTTTTCTTTACTACCTAATTTCCATTGTTTAGATTAGTATACTGCGTAAAATCCCGACGCGAGTAGAATAATGAAAATTGTGACGGAAATTCGCGGGGTCGCGCTATCGGCGCCACCCCTTGCCATTAAGCGAGCTTTGTCGACTATTCTTGTAAGAACTATAGTTAATATCATAATAGTCTTTTACGGCAATAACTTTAAAGACTTAAATAAAAAAACAAGTGCTTAGGTATACTTTCTATGAAAGGACCAAAGTTATAAACCTGCCAAGAACATTAATAATGTTAATGACCTGTGTTTCTCTGCGTTACCCACCTACTATAAAATTTTTAATTGATTAACAGCACCGGTTTTTAACCCAATTGTGGAACGATACAGTTTTTGCGGTTCTGATTAAAAAAGTCGACCTCATAGCCTTGCAAGTGTTACCTCTAGTGTTATTACTACTGTGGTGTTAGTTACGAATTATTAAATCGTAATCGTGACTTTCTATCTCGTCTTATTCTCACAGTAGTTAAGCAACGAGTATAATTAGGTTAAATTAATACCAAGCCGCGAATAGAGTGAGACGTTTTATAGGCGACGAGGCTGTTTCTAATAAAGTATCGTGTTATGTGACACTGTATCTCCGCCTCTCAGGCAGATCTGGTGGCTGCGGTGACACACGGGTATTATATATAATTCAGGAATGAAAAACTCTGAAGCTTTAGTAGCTACATTCAAAACAAATTGCAATTTTTCGTAGAAAACTTAAAGTATGTGCGATCACTATTTAATTTACACTAAACTCATTAACGCAGGGTGCCCCTTAGGTTAGTCTTCTACAATGTGGCTGGCAAGAGCTAGATAAGAGTAACCACGGACCATGCTAGCTGCTGAAAATAAGCCTCTCATAATAAAACACGCTACAGTTTTTTTTTATTAGGAGAGGCTTATATTCAGCAGCTATGGTTTATTACTAGGCTAAATGGTTGATGATGATAACGCATATACTGTCTTCAATTACTTTTGTTTAGACATTCCAGCTAGATAGTTATCAAAATTCGATTAGTGTACACGTCATTGCTGTTTATAAAAGACAAAAATCTCAATTACAGTTTATGTTCACACATCTCTGGTTCACATCGTAAAAACAACATAATGCGTGGAGTTTTGAGAACTAATGCTACCAAGAATTTAATCATCCTATATTTGGTGAGAATTCATTACTCATTCATATACCAACAATGGAGTCTTTCAGAGCATTT
The DNA here is from genome assembly GCA_936450015.1 of Meganola albula. Lineage (NCBI taxonomy): Eukaryota > Metazoa > Arthropoda > Insecta > Lepidoptera > Nolidae > Meganola > Meganola albula. The sequence continues at coordinate 12,488,476 of OW388147.1, forward strand.
CATTTCGGATATACTAAAGCAATTTCTGAGTTTTCCCGTTTGTCCAGCGCGCATGTAGAGAACGATTTATTATTGTCGTCTTTTCAGGTCCGAATGGTCAATTTCTCTAACATCGTTTAACATCTCTCGATGCGTCTTAAATATCCGTGATTTAGTTAGACCACCTTACTCAGAAGACATCTCTTCAGATTATTTGTTAAGTACGTTTCTTCCTATTTCTGTTATCTTAAATGAAATAATTTTCCTGAATCCTTATAGGTCGGTATTTCTCTTTTGGATCTCTTTTGTTTCAATATTTTCATTGTAAGATCGAAATTGATATAGTTGGATCGGAGTTATTCAGCATTATGCTATCTAAAAATGATAAAACTCTAGTCACGAACAAATCGTTTTCCATAGTTTAGTAAGTTTATTTTTTTATGCAAATATGACGGGCAACTGGTGTCGACCGGTTTTGTTAAATAGCCGGTCTGATGATCCATCAATGTCATAGCTACCAGCTACCTTCCCTATTCGTCAAAAGAACGAGCATCGCGTGAAAATACAAGTACATTTACAGTATGTTGCTTGAAATTGCGACAGACTGCGCAGTTGAATTTGTAATTTAACTGTGAAGAGAATATTCATTAGACACGGTAATTAAGAGGTGAGATGGGTAATGCAGTGTATGAATGTTACTGTATTGTTTAGAAGTCCTTCCAGTTCAAGTTTCTGAACAATGGGTAAAACATACTGAGACTGTACTGGTCATTTCTTTTGTAAACAGTAGGAAATAAGCCAAGTATTGTTGGAAAATGTATTGATATTCGTATTACGTAGTGGAGTGATGATGCAGGTGCTTTTAGTGGAGACACTTGTTTGAACATTTCTTAGGCGTCTGCCTTTCCTTTTATTGTCTTACCCGTGACCATTATTGTCTTACTCATTATATTATTCATTATGATATACGCTACTTTATATACTAAATCATACATTTTGTGTTAAAAACATTTTACTGTTTATTTAGGACGTGTTTTCTATCTTTATATATATAATTCTTCTGTGAGTGTATGTCACTGAACTTCTCTCAAACGACTGGACCGATTTTGATGAAATTTTTTGTGTGTGTTCAAGGGGATCTGGGAATGGTTTATATTCACAATTTTGCGCGGTACGAAGTTCGCTGGGGCAGCTAGTATACCTACACATCTTTGTATTCTATATGCATAGTGATTTTAGAAAATATATTACCACACCCTCTGTTAAGGGTTATTTTATTCACAGTTAACCGGTTTTTGTTTTATATTCGACATCGTTTATCAGACTTGAAAGTACATAGATGTCCGATAGCAAACAGTTCGACTTATCTATGCGTGCATAATACCGGTCTACATTTATGTAGCCTTAGGAAATGTGAGTAGATAGAAGGTATTTTTGTGAACAAAATGTGGGTATTCTCTTAGTAACACGGACGTTCGTCAGCACAGCTGCACGACATCCGGGCTTTCTGTTTGCTTTATATAGGTATAGGTACATATATCCCTGCTTTGTGAACACAAGTGTGCTCTACGACTGTTTCCACATTATATGTTTCACAATATACCCAAGGGTCTGACTGGCTATCCTGTTACTCTACCAACGAATATTATGAACAACTGAAAAGAAAATAATTATTTATACGTAGGTATACAAACGTAGCGATTCCTTAGACAAACAATTTGACATATGCTTATTTGTTTTGATCGGTTAACGGACAGTGAAGTTATCTAATCGTTTAAGTAATACTAAAGAAAAACGATAGTGTTTTGTTTTATTACTTGCGAATCTTCCTTGGAGTCGATGCGATACGTCGCGTTGTCGTTCGATCAAAACAAAAGTGTTATTATGAGATTTTTACGAGGTTTTGTTAAGTTTTTGTTTATGAAATGGTTTTACTCTGAGCTGTAATAATAACGGGATACACCCATGTTTGTTCAATGCCACGTTTTATATTATTGAGGTCCAAATAAAAGGTATTTCAAAACTTTGCCCTTTGCCGAAAAATATATCTTCTATTCAGACACCCTGACGCGTCTGTGGGACGTTCGGGCCTGAACGCGGTTCGAGGGTGTACGGGGAAATCTCAGCCCCTCGATAAATAATTACCGCCCGACACAGGAGTATAGGGGTGCAGCCCTAACCTTAACTGACAGTTCAGCCTTGTTGCCAATTCTTATTTTGCCATAATATCACCAAATTGCTTAGTCTGTATCACATTGGTTGCAATTACCTGAAATCCAATTTCTTAAAACTCGCAAACGACTGCAACGATTTTCATGAAATTTTGTGTGCAGGAGGTTTCAAGGGGTAGTTATCGATATAGCTAGGTTTCATATTTAGAAAAAGCCGTTTTATTCGTATTTTCAGGAATTGAAAAATTGCTATAATATCACTAGATCACGAAGGCAAATTGCGCCACAAGGTAGTACCTACGATATTATGACTGATCAGGTGGGAAATTGGGTGGTCTCGAAACCAGATGATTCCGGTTCAGATACAGATGATAATATATTTTTTTCGTTTTTTTGAACTCCGTCTTTTGCGAGGAAAACTATACAGGGAGCCTTTTTATATAATTTCCATAAAAAAACTAGCAAAGCTTGGTCGTCCATCCAGGCACTAAATACTTAAACTAGGTAAGTATACTTAAAATATAACAAAACAAATGTATAGTAGAGTAGACATAAATAAATTTAAAGCTAATGTATCAAGTACTGTGCAATGTTAAACGCATGTCGTACTGTGAAAAGATTTTCGTAAATCTTGGCGTGTCGTTTGTGTCAAGGCGCGATTAGAAGCAATTGTTTCCATTGACTAAATTATGAATGGAGTTTGGTTTTACGTAATACAACATCAGAGATTCTCAGAAAATAAAAGAACGTTGAGGCTTATATTAATTTAATCTCTGGAATTGTATGGTTCTGTATTTAAAGCTGTGTCATAGATTGTTTGTTTACAAAAACAACTCGAATTCCAAGTATTTAGGTAATGTTTGGGGATGACAAGTCGATCAATAGTAGTTTTTTACTTGCGATACAGCATTCTATCAAAGAAAGAGTAATTTTGAGATTATTCATTACAAAACATCGATTTTGTTACAAAACATCGACGGTAGCTATAAACCAAGTCGGAATTACATTTTGGCGGTTTTCCTTTTATCGCACCTGTCTTAAAATACCCATATCTCTGACCTCGCAGTTTTCAAATTGCAAACTATCCGCTATTGTAGTTTTTAGAATAATAAAGTCTGAAGTTCTAAGAGCGTCCCATTAAGCATAAAACTTTATTTGCCGTACTGAAAAGTAGTTTTGTGATTCCGACATTTACATAAAATAGCTGCGGTCTAAATATTTGTACATTTGTTTGTATAGACCGAGTATAGACAATTCCCGGATAGTTATCTTTTCTTAATAACATTTTATCGTGTTAGTCATTAGCACACTAAGATGTAGTGTTTTGTAATGCACCCTAGGCGAAGCAGTTCTCCTAATTGAGGTGAGAATGTGAAGATATGCAGAGGTTCAGACCTGCTGTGGTCCGGTTTCTTCAAAGGCATCGACTCTTAATATAGCTTAACCAGCCAACCGCACTTTTACGTGACCGAGCCCGCATTCAAATGTATTCGGTCTATTTCTTTGAACGGACCCTTTGTGAAATAGTATCCATTTGTATGATAGCCCACCTACTGGCTTACAATACCTTCAGAATGCTTACAATTTCTATTTTTCTGTGTACTGTATTATTATTTGATTATTACTTCAAATCTGGAGCTGCGGCAGTCTGTGAGTACCATTTCTTATTTCTATTAGTAGGTAGATATACGCTGTTTCTTTATAATTTAAGGAAAATTTAGTAACATATTAATTGCAGAACATCGTCCAGTAAGTAAGGATAAATAAATAAGGCAGTTTTTGGTAAAAATCATGTACTTTCACAACTCCACGAACGTGAATGGTGATATTTGCTAGTGCTTACGCGTTTTCGTATGTAGGTACCTACTACGATTGATACTATAAGTTTGCCCTTGTCCATTCCTTTTTAGCTAGTTTTATTTAATAGGACAATCTTGTTATGCAAGATTTAGTAGATACCTATAGATATGGCTGCGTAATCCAAGCTTCCCTTGGAACGAGCACTTGACAGATTGTCGTTGCGACAATAGCCAACCCATGTCAACGGTGCTAAGTGCGGCACAGTTTGTCTAGTCTTCACTACGACCGTGCCATGTGATCGCTTTTTGTTTCAACTAAGTGCTTACATAATTTCAAGTAAAGTAACTCTATCCACAAAACTCAAATATGGAACCTCTTTTAAGAACCTTCTCATTTTTCAGTGTCCCCTTCTGCGTCCCATATTTTTTCATGATTTATTGCGTACACACCAGACTAGATATTTTATACAAATTTATAACGCTACTGCTTTGCAAGTATTCAATAAATGGTTTCCATATTGCGTAAGCGATTTACTCTGGCAATATTTTCAAACAAGGACACCAGAGGCATCACTTCTACACACTATGTCATATACTTGACTTATCTTACTCACAAGTCACACCCAGAAACACAGCCAAAAGTAATTAATAGAACTGCCCAAACACTGTAACATTTTTTGACATACCTACCATTTCCAACGATTCACAAAATGAGATAGTAAAACTCGATTGTATCTTATTTCATTTAGAAATCTTCCCCTTTAGATAATAGCCCACAATACCACTTAACGAATTGACAAGTGATTACTGATTACAGACTGGTGATTGAAGTCTGTATTTCAAACGAATTGAAGAGAGACAGTTTAAAATATACCTTTCCTTTGTTGTGCAGTCAAATTAAGGGCTTTTTGTCGCAAGAAAAAGAAAGTTGAAGCCTCTTGACATTAGTCTTGAGTAACAACTTAAAAGTAAAAATTTTATACATTTGGTATTCGTATGTATGAATCTAGAAGTATTGTTGCCTATATAATGTTGTGCCACCTCGGGATCAGTCTTCAGGGTTGAGTCAGATTCTGCTTTTGCTGTTTAGAGCTATTGCGTCATCATTTTTGACTAATGGATCGTAACACATAATTTTATAATTTACTACAATTTTAACGGCAGTATATTAACCGTGTATAGTCACATTATTATCTAATTGTATAAGCTAATCAAGGGTGCGCAAGTTCGCGATTTAAAATGCGATTTGTATAACCTCTACTAATTTTGATGTCATTAACTGGCTTAATAATTAAACAATCTCATCCTACCTACGTTTTATTTGGTGACGGTATTTTATCATTTAACTACTTGAAAACGTGTTTTTAAAATTAATTACTCTTCGTGTCCATTATTTTTCAAACTTCGATTACCATGATTTATAGAATAGGTATAGTTCAGTTATTATTCCGCTTAGTGTCCATTTACCACATAGCGCGTTGATGCGTCAGCTAATGCTATAAGCTCGATGAATAAGGCTTTTATGGACATTAAAATCACTTCATGGTACACGCACGACTGTTTGAATAATTACATTCCATAATATTACAGGTTAATCTGTGAAAAGTGAAATAATGAGGTACGGCAATATGTTACTGATAAGTCACTGTCAGTTATCGATAACATTTATTTATTCTATGCTTTTATTTGTCAACTCAATTTTTTTTGTGTAGCTTACCCTACAGTATTGTTAGTCGAATATGTTATATTTGCTCTAATATTGTTAGTATAGCAAAATAAAATAGATTTCAAATCTACTTAATATTTTATTTCAACAAATTCAAGTAGAAAAATCTCTTTAGCTTTATTTTACCTGTTTATATTACCTGTAAGTATGAGAAGTCTTATGAAAATCCACTTTAGTAAAACAGCTTTCATTGTTTGGATTAAATTCGAACTACTGTTAAGGATCTTTCAACGAAATGCGTGACGGTTACTGTTCTGGGGTTATCTGTTTATAACAATTTCTTTAAATTTAAATCCAAATCGTAAAGTTCGAGTTGTAATTAAGTCCGCAACAAGTGTGCTCGTGTCCTGTAATTTTGATAATGGGCACGAAGGGCGTGCTGGCGATAAGCGAGATAACGGATGAGACGGGCTGGCGGGCTGCCCGACCCTCAGCTCGAGGGGGTCTAGCTTCAGCCACCCGCGGGTCGCGTGGGTGGTTAAACAGCCCGGTGCGACTGTCACTCGTCCCGGACGCTGCCAATTCCCTAATACCCTTCACAAATGAGCATATTACCCCTACTGTTAAGTTGTTCTGTAGGATTAAAATTATCTCATGAAAAAAAAAATCCTGAAACATTAACACTTTCGTGGATACAAAAAGAATCTGGCGAGGTTTTAGACTTTAGTGTTCACAGAGGTGTCTACAAAATAGAAGCACTGGAACTGTTTACTGAATATTTGTTGGAATTTCCTTAGCCAGATTATAACACAGTTACGTCATAACCGAACTACTGCAAAGCGACCTGCACAAGATCATCGTCTCACCGCAACACCTCTCCGCCGATCACATCAAAGTCTTCCTCTACCAGATACTAAGAGGTAAGTTTCTTATGTATAATATTATTATTGATATTAAACAGAGCGCGCAGATCATCATAATATCCACAACCTTCTCAGAAAATTAATACACGTATACCTAATATCGAAATTGCTTTTGTATTCCACATTAGTTCTGATATATCACGTACACACGATAAGATTGTTTCTTTTATGTGCTCCGTAATCATGGCGGCGATGGGGTTACGAATCCAAATAGTCCCTCGCCCCTAGTATTGTGCACATCGGTTGGCGACTATTGCAGATCCAAGTTCTTTAACAAGCGGAACAAGTATTTGGCTGTCTGATTCATACGGGGGTGGTTCCAACCGAAACATACATTACACTCTGCCCAGCCGTTGTCTCATGCCTCATTAATATGCCGACCCTACTCGTTACGTTTTATACATAAGTAGGTAGGTTAGGTACTTTAAAATGATTTTTGTTGCTTTAAAAGTTTAAAATACTTACTGAATTGAAAAACTGGTAACGGTAGTATTTTTGAAATAATGTGGGATCAATATAGAGTCACAAAGGAACTTTGTGGGGTGTTGCCTAGCAACCGATAAATAATTCATCCAGTCTTTAATATCCGCCAGATGACCTGCTCCTACTGGAAATAGATTTAGAGCTAAATATTTAATGATCTGCTATATTAGCATAAGCATAGAAATATATTTTTGATTAGAAAATTGTAATGTATCTTAAACTATGCCTACCTTGGGATTGAGACTAATTTTAATTTACATACTTCAAGGTTTATGACCGTTGAGAGGTAAAATTTATAAGTAGGTGTAAGCACCTAATTATAAATTTTACCTAAAGTATTACTAAGGTAATACTTCTCAGTAATTAAAATCCTATTTCTACTGACCAAAAATAATCTAACTAAAAGTACACAAGTACAACTATCAGCTAAAGTAAACTCTCAAACTCACAATACTGTAGGTATGCAAATGCAAGCCACTTTCGCAAATGAAAATAATAGCATCGGAGGCGTCGCGTCGTCTCACGAATTCAAATTATTAATTTGTGCAATTATTCGTGCAGTGGCAAGAGATTTCCCGGGAGTAAAACGCGCAAAGGGATTCTAGAAAAATGCGGTCGTTAAGTCCCCAGCCTCAGCTCCGAGTGTTTAATTAAAAACTTTATAGTTACCCCCTTTTATACTGCCAAAGTTCTATGAAAAGAAATTCTTTGGGAAATTGTCTACCCATACGCTGTAATGATTGTAGATGAGTATCAGACCGAAGCATTCGACAGACCGGTGGTGGTGTGGTCGGTAAGACGCATGCTTCTTACGCCGCAGGTCGTGGATTCGATTCCCACACTGGACACACATTTGTGTGATGAACATGTATGTTTGTCTCGAGTCTGGGTGTAATTATCTATAGTATTATTTATAAGTATTTACAAAAGAAAAGTAGGTACATAGTATATGCATATAAGTTATCTGGTTTTCATGACACAAGCTCTGCTTAGTATGGGATCAGATGGCCGTGTGAGTGAATCTTCTAAAATATTATTATTATTGTTAAGAACATGGCATTTTTAACTGGGAAGTCTACTTGGAAAGAGAATAGGCACTGATTTCATTTCACCTTGCCTACTATACTTTAAAATCGAAATAATACCTATTCATGAATAACTCTTGCGGCATGCTATAATTATGTGGGAAACGTCAGTGTTTGTAGCATTTACAAGCAGTGGAGGAGTTTAGATTTTATTTTTTAATGGATTTTTGGTCCGTTTGCATATCTCTTAGTAGGCGGAGTATGGCATGTAGAATTGCAACAGCCTGTATGCGTTGATTTATGTAGTCGAAAGAATTTATGTAGGCTAGGCTGATATGCTGCCTGTTACGTATGCGACGTCCGTCGGTCGTCCTAAATCCTGTCGTGAGCAATACAACAATTTGCCGTAAAGCTTGTCTTTGACTGATATTATAGGTGTACATCTCTAGTGTGGCTCAGGTGTTGAAAAATTCGAATATTGTTCTTACTACGCCGACGTACTTACCCTTTTCATAACGCAGCGTTATGAAACAAGACCTTATTTAAGTAGCAGAACAATTAACATTCCGCGCTGAATTGACTAATCAGATTTGCACCTATTATCAATGCAACTCCCAAAAGATCTAATTAAACAGCGCGACCGCTACCAAAAAGAGTTTAATTAATTTAATTTACTTACGCATCCAAAGTAAAGAACAGATAAAATCGCAAGTTAGCGGCGGCGGTAACGAGCAGCATTATGGAAATACGTTGCGGCTCCTCGCTTCCACATCTATGGACTTCCATTATTTATGCGCAAGCTTTTCCTTTACGAAATCACCTTCACGCTTACCTTGTAATAAAAACGGCGAGGATTTGCTTTGATAAATTGGCCATATTCCATTCTGTTGCTACATTTCATTACTTATATCTCTAAAGAATAAATTTAAATTTTCAATCTCGCCGAGTGACCACTCGCTGCTGGCTAGAGGAAAATGTAGAATGTAAGCAGATTTGCAAGGAAAATGGCACTTGTAACATTTTTGATTTTCGAATAGAATTGGTTTTGGTGGCATTTATGAAAATAATTGAGTCAATAGCCGAGAACGGCGGCGCCGGTTGACGGAAAAACCCCTAAGTGGAAAAGCCTGCCCCCCCTCGTCACACACTAATGGAATTTGCTTCAGGACGCCTTGTCGCTGTGTATTTGAAACACGAATGAACTTTATACCTAAGCCAAGTTCATTGCCAACATTATATAAAAAAAAAGATGTTTGAAATATAAATATTTTTTTAACAGTATGTGACAAAATGAAATCTCCAAACGCTTGTTTCGTTAAATCCACTCTGTCAGTTTCATTAGCCATATAATTCGTCAGTAGAATGCTGGATTAATTCTGTGGCATAATTCTGATACTCCTTGGTCTGGTCTCTTTGTTATACTTCTGACTATGGAAAGTTACCAAGCCCTACAAAAATAGAATGTTATATATAAAGGCTACTTGCCGCGTCTGAGAAAGTTAAATATTGACGAATTGAAGCTCTACGCACACATATGATAGCATACATCTACAAAATGTTTTTACAGATTTGTTGAGAAGTTAGCGATCAGAACTACCAACAATTTACGATGTGAATAAATAATATCCAAGCAGTATGCATATGATATTACTAATGGAACTCTAACTCTCCAGGGCCCGATTCTTGCGCTTTAGACATTTATCTCTAATAGACATTTGTCTAATAAAAATGTCAATATCTTTTGTTTTTCAATGACATCCGGCCTTTTTTTCGACATTTGCGCGCTTTACACATTTGTCTCTAGTAGAGAAATGTCGAAAAAATGGCGGACATCATTGAAAAACAAAAGTAATCGCCATTTTGGTCGAGCAAAGAGAGCTCGAGTAAAGCGCGAGAATCGGGTTCCAGGTGTTTTTTATGTTTCGCTATTATTTTTACTTCGCTATTAATTCTAACTATACTTATTTGTAAATTACAAAAGAGAATTACCGAACTCTTCCTTTGATTTGAAGAATCTTACAAATATTGTTGGCTAAAAGATAACCTAAGAGGCTCGCATCGGAATGTTTAATTTATATTTTAGTTGAAATAGATAAGTGTTAATCGATCTTAAACATATTTTAGTTCGATTCCATAGTAAGGTCGGCTTTTAATTCTAGAGATTACCAATCTTAACCACATTTTTCTTATACGATTAAGGGCAAAGACAAGGTGCGCTCTAGTAATCATCCTATTCGTTACTGGCCCGAAGCGTTTGGCGGTCTGTTTCGTATTAAAGTTGGGGCGTTAATTGTGAAAGCTGTATCGGTCGGGAGCGTGAGATCGGGACTCACGCGTACTCTTGTTTGTCCGAAGTCAATGCGCGTGAGCAAACAACGCGGTGTGAAAAGATTTACTGTTACACTTCTGAGGATCTCGGAGAATTTTGATTGCTAGTCAATTGTATGTGAAGTAGCTCAGTAATGCCTAGCTAAATTTGTCTATGTTTGTTGCTAGGTACACTTATAAGGAAAAAGCCTATTGTCGATTGGTTAAATAACAATTTTATTAACAACTAGGCCTTAAGCGAACTTCGTACCACTTAACAGTCGATTCTTTAATGTCGCGCTTCACGGGTCTGTCTTACCCGAATTCTCAATTCCCGGAACCTCTGCACTAACATTTGAACTTTATGGTATGGTATTAAAGTTCAAATTGATTTTTAAGTATTATTATGAATCGTTAGTATGGATGTGTAGAAAAATGTTGTTTTTCAGGCAATTTTTTATTTTTTTCTCTGCGTGAAAACCATCCTCGTATTTCAAGGAATATTCTAAAAAAAAAGAATTAGCGAAATCGGTTTTGGCCGTTGTCGAGTTTAGCGCTTAGAAACAAATTTATTGATTCAGTTTATTCAATCCTGGGTTCTTTAACTAAACAGGTTGCAGTTTCTATCCGGAGAAATTATAGATTACACGGTCGATCTTTTCTACTGAGGTGAAGAGATGAGCATAACATTAACAAGATAAATAATTGTAAATAATTACCCAGCTGTGGGACACTAAAAAGGGATGAAATGAAGTGAATAAAAGTTTTCGCAATGAAGTTTGACCTCTGATGCAGTCACGTAACTTGCATACAACATAAGTATCAAAACCGCAACTCTCATAGTTTTCATCGTTCTGAAAATGAACGCAGCGTTCCGTGAAACTAGCGAAAAGTTTGATTGTATGCCATTACGGGTAGTCACAATTAATATAATGAGATGGACAGTAATGTAAACCTGCGTAGTGGTTGGTAACGGTGCGTGCAATGTCCTCCAGCTTGTTACTCGCTACTCTTGCAATGAACAAGGAGTGCGTCGCGGTCGGATGCGCGCGCGCCCGGCCGACGACCCACCGGTAATGGACATCAACGTTCTATAAACAACATTTACGCGCAAGTTTTCTCGCCCCCATACTTTACTGCTGCTTTGTTCATTAGTTTTTATGCTCTCTGGTAAGGTAATGTTACGACAATTTTGTGGCTAGTTGGTCGTATATTAAAATTATTGGTTCTTTGTTAGTCGACTTCTATAGTTTTTGCTTTCAGCGTCGATTCTCTTTTGTTCTCAAGTTTATAAATTAGTTTTCTTTTGCTTGGTTATTAGTTTGCTTGGTAAGAGCAGTGGTGGCACAGCGGTACGGGCCTCGCGTTACAAATATAAGGTCGCAGGTTCAATTCCCGGTCGTGCCCACACATCTTTGTGTGAATTGTTTCATCTCCGCTGCTCAATAACGGCGAAGGAAAACATCGTCAGGCAACCGATATGTCTAAGAACTAATCATTCGAGGATATGTGACATCTACCAACCCGCACTTGACCAGCTTGTGTGGATCAAGGCCTAAATTATCTCAACTCAGTGGGACACTAAAAAGGGTTGAAATGAAGTGATGTGGGCAATGATGTAAAAGTAGTGTGATGATAAATTGGCCTATAAATTTATGTTCCATATTGCAACTTAGATAACTCATGTCATCCAGGTAGGCTGGTAGGTATGGTTTATGGTTCACCGTGGTTTTATCATAAAACTCATTGCGTGTGAATGAAAACTGCGGCACATCCGTTGGGAAATTAAACTCGTAGCCGTACTGAGGTGCCGTTAATTTGTTTTGGCATCGCAGACAGCGCCGGGAGCTGATGCCAAGCCCTGTTATACTCTGAAGCCTAAAGATTAACAGTAATGGAAGTAGAACCTTTTAATCAATTGGAAAATAGTTTTATACTTTCGTAAATTATGTTGAAGAGTAAAAAATTACACAATCTTACTCCCGCATCCCCGTTCTTTCATCGGACACGTAGAGCTTCCAAGTTGTGAAATTCGCAGCCGGCACCTGTTTCACGATAGCTATAATTTGTCTGTCTTCAAGTCACTAGTGAAGCGGTATTTACTGGGTAAGCGCGTTCCTTCGTATAGACTTCATCATTGCTTCACATTATGTGAAATATCATTAGGTGAAATATCTTTTACAGATAAAACTAAAACAAACCAGTTTTGTTAATGTAAGTAGTCTGTAGCTGACCGGGAACTCGCATTGAAAAGGGTAACTCAAAATTTACCCATTCATGCATAATCTGGGCGAGTTATTCCGATTTCAATGCCCCGGTTTATCTGAATACATTTGTAGGTATTCATTTTGCTTTTGTGAATTTATAACTAGATATGTGTATTTTGCCCATTAATATGTGAAATGGTTCAACATCGTTATTTTTGAGTATTAAGATACAAAATGTTCGTTTAAAAATAATTAATGAACGAGGTTGAAGGAAAATGTTATGTTTTTCAACACCCGCCTAGGCTACCTACTGGTATCGACTTTGGAGTAGAAATAACCAGATATACTTAATGGTGACAAAATAGATTTCCCTATTAAAACCAATGTAAACCAGCCTGAACACGGGTCTGGCGCCTTCAGACAGATGATAATATTTGTTTTGGTAATTACACAGTCAACCAGCTTTTTTCCTTGGCCTCGTCTGAGCAAACTTTGACATGAAGTAAATTGAATTTAGTCGTAGTATCGACTTGTTGTAGATAATTCAATGAAGACTTGCTTGTAATATAAATTACTTCTGAAACTATCCGATAAACCCAACACTAGTGCTAGGGGTAATGAGATCAAACATATACGAGTATTGATATAGAGCTCGTTTTCTGGGTTCCTTTCATATCTAATCCTTTGATATTATTAGTAACCACCCACAAGTTAGTAAATAATTGTCTAATTTTTCTACCTCTGGTTTTGTTGGGTGCAACTCGAATGTTCTCCACTGGTGAAACCATTATCATAAACTATGGTGCAGTTTAGGGGAAGATAGTAGACAAATAAACCGACAAAACCTGAGAATTCTTCGTACCTACAGCTTTATCTATGTAATTTTTAACATCTATAAAATAGGATAAGAATTGCGAGATTAAGTTTGCTATTTCAGATAACACTTAGGGCTATTTCTAGTGCCAAGTACCTATTTACAGTACGTTTGCACTTAAGATATACTTCGAATAATTGATTAGGTAGGATTCGGTTGCTGGTTTATTTTACCTGTAGACAGGCGAATATTAAAGTAAAAATAGTTTTAGCATACATCTATTTTATTAATGCTAAGGAAACTGTAAATGTTTTGCAAAAATAGTCTTTGCACTTTCCAAGTAACATCTGAGGTCACACTGCTAAAAGTTTGATCAGCAGCTGCCATACCATAACGAACGAGTTGGAACAATCCTACTAATATTATAAATGCGAAAGTAAGTGTGTGTGTGTGAAGGTTTGTTACCGCGTATCTCCATAACCGCCGAACCGATCTTATTGAAATTTGGAATGTAGGTAGTGTATACCCTAGAATCGGACATAGGCTAATAATATTTTCAAAAATCATCCCCTAAGAGGGTTAAATAGAGGGGTGAAGTTTGTATGCAACTTTTTATTCCTTGGTCCTATTCATTTAAAATTCGGTACACATAAACCTTAAAACAAATAATGAGATACGGGTTTTTTATTTTTCCATAATTACCCCCACGAGATGTGGAAAATGAGTTTTATTGGTAAAAATTTAAGTTTCTCTGGATCTGTATAGTCTCAAGTCCGATTCACTCCAAATTTGGCACACATATACCTTATAAGAAATCATGAAACACGTGTTTTTTATTTTTCCAAAACTACCCTCAGCGGGGGTGTAAAATGAGTTTATTTGGAAAAAGTAAATATTACATAACTGTTTAACCCTTGGTCCGATTCACTTCAAACTCGGTACAAATAAAGCTTAAATTAAATAATGAAACACGTGTTTTTTATTTTTCCATTTTTTGTATTTTTAACCTAATACCATGCGGGCGAAGCCTGAGAAATTATTCTGAGTGCGATTTTCTTCGAAGTTGATATCAATACTCTTTCGTGCTTTTGATTTAAATTACTCTTTATTTTGACACAATGACATGTTTGATGAAAACAATTCTAAATTTAAATTTTATTTCTTCTTATAAGTATGGTCTAAGAGCCGTAGTGTTTTTTAAGAAACACCTATTGATTTATGGATATACCTATGGGGGCTTGACGATTTCAAAATGTTGCTTACACTCCTACACTACTGAACTAATTTTGTATGGAGATAGTTCGAGACCTGGGAAAGGATAGTTTTATCCGACTACGAAAAAAGGGATTAATGGTCTAGCGCGACAACCGACATCCGCGGGCGAAGCCGCGGGCGGAAAACTAGTGAACAATAAATACATTGATCCATTAACACTCGAATCCATTTTCAATTGTGTTTTCAAGTCATGTAGCCATTCCGGACGTGACATTAAATGCGTACTTATATTGTACAAATTATCATTAACAATACACGTTTATTGGAATAAGATGATGATGAACTCAATGCGTTGACATATTCACTTTGGCAAATGTGAAACTCAAATTATGTTGTTTACCATAATGACACTTGTTGATATATTTTTCAACAAGATTGATGTTTTATGATAACATTTAATTTGACTGTATTTCTGACCGTATAAGTAAATACCGTATTGCAATAAATTTTAGAATTGAGACACTAGGTACCGTTTACACAGCTACAATTGGTGTGTACACTGTGTGTATTGTATGTTGTTTCGTAGTCTATTTGGGGTTTTAAAGTGTCAATAGTGTCAATAACCGCTATGTAGTAGGAGAAACAAGCTTCTAAACGGTGACTTTCTTACGAGTGGTACTAAATTTTATAAGAACAAGACTATTCACTCATCTCCACATTATAAGCCTAACAAATCCTGTTTACAATAGATAGAATTAACAAAAATTTGTACACAATGAACAACGTTTGGACATTTGCAGGAGAACCTTATTTATAACCTTTAATGAAAATTATAGCTATGGATGAAACGACAGATTGGCAAACGAAGTGTAGGACGTTCTCAAATTAGATGAAGTGGCGACCACTGGGAGGTTAAAAAATCAGAATGACGGGAGCTGCGGCGATTTTTGGCGACTTTTGGAGAAGCCAAAGAACATAAAAATAAAAACATTAAAATATCATTTTGTCCCCAGGCTTAAAATACCTGCACTCAGCCCGCATTCTACATCGCGATATCAAGCCTGGTAACCTGCTAGTGAACAGTAACTGCGTGCTCAAGATTTGTGACTTCGGACTCGCCAGGGTCGAGGAGCCAGACGCCAGTAAGAATATGACACAAGAAGTTGTTACGCAATACTACAGGTAAACTTGATTTTTTACCTAAATATATCCGCTTTGACCGTTTAGTTAATATCTATTTATGTAATTGGATTCTCTAGTCACGTCTAAGGCCTAGTGGTTCGTCGTGGCTGGGACCTCGAAACCGTTTGAGGTACCAATCTATTTGGGTAGCGGCAAATTAATTTGGTCTCTAAGCAGGTTCAACTAAACACTTTCCTAGTTTTGCTTTATTTCTCGTGGTACCCTATCCGAATACATATTATAGATCCCTACTAATATTACGAATACTACTAATGCGAAAGTAACTCTGTCTGTCTGTCTGTTACGCTTTCACGCCTAAACTACTGAACCGATTTGGATGAAATTGGGTATGGAGGTAGTTTGAGACTCGAGAAAGGACATAGGATAGTTTTACCTATACACAATTCTAAATTATGCTTAAAATAAATATTTTTGTAATACGGTCTAAAACCCTTCGGGTTTAACTTTTTACGCGAATGTCACACATTGCAATAAAACTGTTGTATCACGGATTTTATCACGGTTTATTTATGATTTGAAATCCCGCCGTTTCAAATTTTTTCAGACCTCACCCGTGACCATGAAGTCTGAAAAGACTTTGAAACGTGTAGTTTTGATTCAAGGTCTAAAGGATCTAGCAAAACTACTAGTCACATAGATGTCTTATTCGACATAGTGTTTATCTTTACACTATAGGATTGACATACTCACCACCAATCGGTCTTGACCATGACCCGTCTAAGTGTTAACGAGGACGACTGCTTCAGGGTTACTCACATCTCATTTACTAAAATAACATCTAAATATCTTTTTCTAAATCCTATCCTAATTCTTTGGAATAATTAGTAGAGATGTTATCTTTAGTGTTTTAACGTATTTGTGTTTTTATTCCGGTATCATATTATCCCATCTTTTAATTGTGAAATATGGCTTCCTGTGTGCGCCAGTCCTTATGATAAAATTTTAAATGACTTCAAAAAATTGGTTATTATATTAATTATGATGTTTATATATTCCATTATTGAAAAATAATTCCGTTATATTAAATTATATAAATATTTGGGAAGTATTTTTTGTTTGAAAGAGGTTTCATTGAAATGGTCCAATTTAAATATGAAGTCGGTTCTTTGGTTTACTAGATTTGTTGATATTTTTATTTGTTAAAAGGTTTAATTTTATTTAAGCAAGTACTTGAGTAATGGTATATGTTATACTATCATCAGTCGAAATAAACATTCCACCACAGAATGCGTTTCAAAGCGGGCAGTCGAGCGTTTGAAATTGTTGAATGACTAAAAACTGAATGACAGAACGACCTATGCTCCGCTGACCGCAGTTCTGAAAGTGGGACAACACGATCTCTGTACTTTGTGCTTAGTTTTGCTTACATTTTGCGACTGAACATAGTTCTGGCCTTCGTATTACCATGCCATTTATTTATTTTTATACGGCCTCATTTAATAAAGGTCGACAAAACGGCATACGTGTAAACTTTTGTAAATTGTACAATAAGTCAGCGAAAAATGTTTTTGTAGCTGTTGGTTGCTATGTGAAATACTTAAATTATTCCTAGCACATCTTATTAGCCTCCTAATATCTTGACCCACAAACATTAATAACAAACACTTCCATCTGTATCACTGTATCTATATCATCTATCCGTATTAATATTATGAATGCGAAAGTAACTTTCGACGACACCTGTAGTCGTGCGGTGTGGCCGTCCGATTGGGCTGTACTGTACCCGAGAGACCGCGGGTCCGATTCCCGTCCCGGACAGTCTTTGCATTAAAACAAAGATTTGTTTCGTTGTCTGGTAGGTTGAGGCATTACCCTCTGGGTCTCGTAGAGCACATTAAGCCATGGGCCCCGGTCGTCATTAAACATTTATGACAATCGTTACAGGTAGTCAGACAGAAGTCTAATATAATCTCACGCGCGCCATCTTACTGGTTACTTACAGGTTTTGAGGTCTGATAGCAGTCGCTCATTTGATTCTAGAAAGAAAATGATGATGAAATGCAAAAGTAACTCTGTCTGTCGGCTTGCCACGTTTAATTAAACTGATGAACTGATATAAGTAGGTGCAAATACATAGTTTAAACTCTGGGTTAGAGTTTGGCTACTTTTTACACGTTTATGTGTACAAACATTCTGTAATATTCTTTGCGCTTTTTTTAGCTGGGTTTCCTGAAAATAGAGTTGGTTACGGTATTTTAAACTACTTACATTTGTATTTAAAATCGCACAATAGTTGGACTACGCGCGCGAAATCGGGGAATGATTGCATAAAGATTAAATTCACTTAGAATTGTTGCTTATAAATTTTGGCAACATGGTTTCGTGCCACTATACCGTTATTAATGCACTTGCCTGACTGAGCTGCCTCTGTGGTCCAGTCGTAAGCGTGTTTGCTTAATAACCGCTAGGTCTCGGGTTCGATTCCACCCATCAGACAAATCCGCACAGCCAAGCGGCCTTGCCGTGTTCCGGTGTGTTGTCTGGTGACACCATTTAAGAGGGTGGGTTGGAATTTTTGCTACTCTATGGTTTTCCACCATATGGAGCCTCATTCCACTGCTACCTTCCCACCGAAAATCATTCGTAATCACCAGTGAAACGTTATATTAGGCGGGCGTGTCCCATCGTAGACTACTTCATTGCTTAACATCAGTTGTAGTCAGGCGCAAGCCTATTACAGAATAAAAATATCGATCAAAAAGACTACTCTAATATAGATACTTGGAGAACTATAGTTGTAGCCCGAAGTTTGAAATTGTGCCCTATGAGCAGCAATAGGCTCGTCTCTTATGTGGTATGGGACCTATATTCCTACATAGCTGGCGCAAAGTGGGTAATTTTTACCTTTGCCTACACCTTTAGGTGATACTGGTGTGACGCTATGTTATGTTGACTGAATGAAGTTGTAAAATAGACTTCAATTTATAGCGTTACGAAATTTTGCTATCCTCACAGACTAGAGATTAGGATAAACTTTAGTATGAAAAGTTAGGTAACTGAAATTACTGAGACAACTAGTTGTGGAGAACAGTTTCTAACTTATATACTCCATAATCTAATTAGCTTTTCATGTAAATACTGTACCGAATTGTTTTTGAATAGTTTAAAATATCTTTACCGCAAGTCATTTAGCTCCAATATTCCGCCATTTTTAAACTTCTTACTAAGAAGACTGGTTTGACGGGGACGGTGAGACGAATCTTGTTTATTTATAACTAGATTTCCGCCGCGGCTACGCCCGCGTGTACTACATATCATGCCCAACAGTGGGATAAAAAGTAGCCTATAGCCTTC
Source organism: Meganola albula (assembly GCA_936450015.1). Classification (NCBI taxonomy): domain Eukaryota; kingdom Metazoa; phylum Arthropoda; class Insecta; order Lepidoptera; family Nolidae; genus Meganola; species Meganola albula. The sequence continues at coordinate 12,507,562 of OW388147.1, forward strand.
TTCAACAAATTAGCTATATAACAGTGCAAGAATTTTTCAAATCGGACCAGTAGTTTCTGAGATTAGCGCGTTCAAACAAACAAACAAACAAAACTTCAGCTTTATAATATTAGTATTATCATTACAGGATGACCCAATGCGATATTGTTGCAAATGTCTTACAGTAAATTAGGTATTGTAACAAATTCTGACCATTTCAAATAAAAAAAGCAACAAGGTTTTGCGCGTAAAACCTAACCCTTGGCAGTTGGGTTATAGCAAATTGTAATAAATATATTTGTTTTTATTTCTAGAGCGCCAGAAATTCTGATGGGCGCGAATCACTACACAGCTGCAGTGGACGTCTGGTCGGTGGGGTGTATATTTGGCGAGCTGCTCGGAAGACGGATTCTATTCCAAGCACAAAGTCCTGTGCAACAGGTAAATTCCTCCTTGTGATCCCTGTAAAAGATAGTTCTTCAAACATTCATATAATTCGATAAAATAATTATATTATTATGTTACTATTGACACAGGCAAGGAATAATATGGTAACTCACTTTTTGGCAGTGTGGAGTTACAATCATATTTTTGTTGTACAGAAAATGCAGATTTTGCACTTATTTTAAAGTTTAGCAATTTTTTTTGCTGCCTCATATTTTCAATTTTGGTTGGGTTTAAGCGTTAACTGAAACTGAGACTCGTAAATCTTTGCTTCTGAACACTTAATAAAAATGAGTTAAAATGCTGCCATAACATTACTATGTTAGTTATTAACAAGGCTGTTGTAGTTGTGGTGCCTAAATCAAAAATGGATCTTCTGGAATGGAAATGGATGATCTATGGATGAAAGTATTCTTAGATCGCGCTCAGTGACCTAGAGATAAAACTGACCATTCTTATTCTGGTTAAGTTATATCAGATGCATTTCGATCGACCAATTAGTGAATTGTAATCGTTACGAAGTTCACTTTGCGCAAATTATAAAAAAGTTCTAAGTTTGTCAATCTTATCATTCTCAAGGTCATCACTTTTAAACTGTGACACGATTTACAGTAAGACTTATAGAACGGCACGTCCGTTTCAGTTGGAGTTGATCACGGAGCTGCTGGGCACACCGTCGCTGGAGGACATGCGGCACGCGTGCGCCGGCGCGCGCGCACACATGCTGCGCCGCGCGCCGCGCCCGCCCGCGCTCGCCGCGCTCTACACGCTCTCCGTGCAGGCCACGCACGAGGCCGTGCATCTACTCGCGCAGGTGACCTGCCCGCTGCTGGCCACGGCCCACGGATTACGCTTAATCTTATATATCTTATTCCTTACGATTAAGGTTGAGAAATTAAAAAAAGTCTTAACGCTGGTCCGTCGTGGCTTTGTATTTGACCTTCGACGGTTAGAGGTGAACATACAATAACACTTACACCGATGAGATCTACACTAATATAATCTACTAGCTTCCGGCCACGGCCGAAGTCCATCGTGATGCGATCCCGATCAGTAGTCGGGACCAGTGAAGTATCCATCGTTCTTAACCGTTCCAGATGTTAGTGTTCGACCCGGCGAAGCGCATCAGCGTGGTGGACGCGCTGGCGCACCCGTACCTGGAGGAGGGGCGGCTGCGCTACCACTCGTGCATGTGCAAGTGTTGCTACTCCGCGCCGCCCGCCGCGCGCCACTACTCGCCCGACCTGGAGCCCGTGGCGCACCACGCCTTCCACGACGCCTGGGAGAGGAAGCTCACCTCCGTGCACCAGGTCAAAGGTAACCGACCCTACTGATTGTTTAACGTTAGTTTCCCCACCCCGAGTGGTACTTATTGCGATAAAAAATATTGCATTGCCTGTAGGTCGATTCGGACCGTAAATTTCATCTAATTCCGTCCAGTAGTTTTTGCTCGAAACGTCCATACATTTTTACAAACTTTCGCGTTTATAATATGAGTAGGACTAGCTTACCACCCGCGTGTATGTCGATTATCGCCCTAAACTATTCACCTCTTTTTGTGCAGTCGGATAAATACTATCCTATGTCCTTCCCCAAGTCTCGAACTATCACCAAACCAATTCAGTAGTTTTTGCGTGAAAACGCGACAACGCGTTACTTTCGCATTTATAATATTAGTAAGGATTACATTAGATAGTATTTTCTGAAATGTACACGAATAGCACACATTGAAATGTAACTACTTTGTAATAGATTTTACTGTCATACATTTTATACTATTTTTCGCAAGTAGTGGAATAATAAGTAACCTATAACCTTTCTCAATAAACGGGTTATTTAACAGTGCAAGAAGTTTTTAAATCGGACCAGTAATCCCTGAGACTACCGCGTTCACCCTGCCAAACAAACGAACCACTTCAGCTGTATAATAGTAGCATAGATTTTGACCATGAAGTCTGAAAGAAATTTCTGTTCTTAAAAACGTCTTCGAGGTATAAAATATGAAATAAATCGCAATTAAATCCATTACAAAGCAGTTTTATTTCAATGACATTAAAATAATAAAAAAAAACAACTTAATCTGTAATTGTGCCTACGGTTCAAAGTAGACTTAAAAACACTAGGTAGGGAACTAAAAAGAGCCGCGTATCATTCGCAGAGGAGATTCACAAGTTCATAGCGGAGCAGCTGCAGACGTCTCGTGTGCCGCTGTGTATCAACCCGCAGTCCGCGGCGTTCAAGAGCTTCGCAAGGTAAGGCGCCGCCACCAACAACCAACTGCAACCAACCGCAACCAACCGACACTAGGTGATTTCTTTGCGATACGTTACCTAACACGCTCACTTATAGCGACCACCCGCACCCATATGGCCACGACATTCGTTACCCCCTCACGCGTGCAGACAACACTATCTTATTATATTTTATTCAGAAACGTTTCTACGCTAGTTTATTGTGTTTAAGCCAGACGAATAATCGAACATGAACCACTCGTATATGATTTAATCGAATATGAGCCACTCGTATATGATTTAATCGAATTTGAGACGCTCGTATACGATTTAGTTGAACATGAGCCACTCATATCTGATCTGTGCTAATATTATTTTGTGCTTTTTAAGCTACACTTAATCGAATGTGAGCCACTCGTTTTCAACCTAGTCGAATATGAATCACTCCTACCCAATTGTTGAACATGCGCCACTCATATTTGATTTAATTGAATGTGAGCTACTCCTTTTCGACGTTTCAATTATGAACTAAAACTAATTATATTGTCGGACATGAGTAGCATAAAACCAATATAGTTAAGATTTGTGTATTTGTATACGGCCTATTCATTACCTGTCCGAAGCTCGAACTTTTCAAATTTTAGTATAGGTATGACAATCTCTATCGTGTCCTCGATAAAGTTTGTCATGTACTGTACAAAATTAACCATTTGACGTTGAAGTTCTAATTATTTAGTTATTTCTACTGGCAAGAAACTCGAAATTTTAACTTTGTTCATGTCCTTTGTTCTACAAGTAAAAGTATTTAAATACATTTAATACTTAATGGTTTTAAAAAAGTGTTGTCTCCACGGCTGTTGATCTTAAAGATAATAAATAAGAGAAAGCAAACAGTCATCACAACTGAGTGTGGCACGGTGCGAGATGTTAGTGTGTGCACATGAGTCGCCGCGACCGTTAGTGTAGTAGTCGCGACCGATTGTGTTGTAGTCGCGACCGATTGGTCGACCGGTGGTCGCAGACTGAGCCTAGGTCGTCATCTATGTGTGACCACTAGACAAGTCTCAAAATACCTACTGTAAATTAAGGGACATTACAAATGATAATTATTTGGACCAATATTTTTCTTTGTACCGTGTATCCAACCAAGTTAATAACTAGTCTCATAGTAGGAAGGACGTAATGATATGCTGGTATTCAAATTACATTTATGTTATACAGGAAATATTTTTAACCTGTGCGCAAATTATTTTTGGTGGTTATGTATCGGCAAAAGAACATACTGTCATTGAGACTGCCCGCTCACGACCGACTTTTATGACCGATTTTGTGTCCGACTCGACGCGTGGCCTTGAGTTTTGTATTGAGTTGTACAAAATCGGCCAAAGAAATCGGTCAAATAAATTTTAAAAACAATACACTGCTTTCCAGAGAAGTTTAAATATTGTTTTAGTTATACATAACTTAAAATTGGTACCGTTGAACAGCAATATGCTCGCCTGCTACGCTTGGGGTCTATAAATAACCGGTGAAAAGTGGGGTATTTTCACCTCTGCTACACTTTCTGATCATATATCGACCAAGGCGTATTTTTTCTTTGTAGTAAATTTCTGGTTTTTAACTTGGTTGACTACGCGTTTCAAACTTATATTTCAGTCACTTTGGCCTTAACCCAGATAAGTTGGTCGCTCACAAGTTTTGTTACTTGTCTCAGAGGTCTGCGGTAACTATCACGCGACGGGTCGATTTTGCTATAGCCCCACTTGTGCATGGGTTTTATTCTGTTTCCTTTTATAATTCACGCTTATAAGCGTCTGTACATACGCCGCAGTTCGAGCAAAATCAACCCTCTTGAAATGGTGGTGTGTATCGCTTGACTAGCACCGCTGTCGTACAGTAGTTTTTGGGTGTGTTTTCATTAAGACAGAGATTAGCGTAGAGTGGAAAAGAGACTTGTAGGAATTGATTAATAAACTCAGAATTAAATAAGGATGTATTAGGAAAGTTAACAGTAGTGAATTTGTAGTCATAGTACTAGTAGACGTAGGTATGCAGGTTTAAAACATTTACTGAAAGTCACTAGTTTAGTATTCGACAGATTAATCATCCAATCAAACAAAACCTACTTAAAAGTTTAATGTCTGAAAGTTAAGGATTATAAAACGAGATAAAATTAAAATAAATAAAAAAAACAAAAAAAATCCGTCGAAAAGCGTAGGTCAACAAAATTTTAATTGTAATTTGTGGGGTGTAATGTAGGTAAGGGGTGTCGGTTGATTCCTGTAGTTTCTTCTTTCCACTCTGTCTGTCACCGCCTTGGTTGAAACGCACTCTTAATCGAGCTTTTTTTATGTTTTGCGACAGCACTAGATCGGGTTCGAAAGCAAAAGTATGTTCCCCTTTCAAGACGGCGGCAAAATACCTTCTGCTATCGCCCGTGATATTTCTGTGCGCTGCGTAGCGTCACCGCCAGTAAGCTCGCCTCCCGCTCGAAATATCTCGCATCCTTTATTGGGAAGGGTCTCGCCGCTCGACCGCACTACACTTTATCTTAAACCTACCATATAACTGCGTTATTTATTTATTTTCATTAATTTTTTAAGCTATTTATACCTCTGCCTCGCTAGGACATTATAGCGATATCGCGGACTAGTTATGGTATGCTAGATTGTTTTTGTTGGTCACCAATAGCCCTGATCAAATCCAAACTAAACAATCGTTCTCTTTTACTAACACCGTGATTTTAGTTTACATGTTTTTATGTGTGAAGCGCAGGATGTAAAAACAAGTTTGACATTTCTAATTCAGTTAGTAAAGATAGGCTTTATAGAAAACCTATGTTTATAAAAAAGCCTGTGCTTTTACACTTAAAAACATGTTGACTAAAATCACGGTGAAGAGCAATGCGTTAACTGATTTGACATCTGGTAACCTAAAAGTAATGAGAGTACTAAGATAACGATTCTACAAATTTTTATTCAATTTTTTTTTTACATTCATAATGATTAATTTTCTAGCTAAACCTAAGCGCAAGTTAACTATAAATCTATAAAAAAAATAAGAATTAAGCATGAATGCGGCAGTTAAACTGTATAAATATTTTTTAGTTAATATGACATAAATACTGTAATTGTATGTATGTGAGGCTCAATTTTCCATTAAAATAAAGTACATAGGGTTTTTACACAAATATGATACAAAAAATTATGTTGTTTGAATCCCATAAAGTGTATTTCGCTCGAGTGTTGCGTTTCAAAAGGGTTGATAGTTAGTTGCCCGTACCAGTTATTAGGTTCGGTTGCATTGCATGCGTTTTTAGCTTCCAGTTGGTTTATTTTGGGTTTATTCGATGAAGAAAATCTATTAAGAAATTACAAATAAGTAGATTTAGTTTTGCCCCCATCTTGCTCTGATTGTTTAAGAAAAGGCATTTAATCTTTGTCTTGAATTATAAACACAACGAATTGGTTGAACCGTTGTCGAGTTTGTATTGAGCATTGAGTGATTTTATTTTGTTTACCAATTGCAATTTCTAGGATTTTGTTATGAGTTTTCTAGCTATTCGTTATCTTGTAAAGTAATTGTATGAATAAAATTGCAAATATACATACCGGCAAAATGACGGGTGTTTTGTCTTAGATTTAAAATTGTTATACAGGAGAAAAAGACGGACCTAACAATAGCTATTCCCACATTATTATATGTATAGTTTATTATTAAGGGGGATAAAGTTTAATTATGAATAAAAAAAAGACGGGTTGCACTCCGGGAGTGCCGGCAGAAGTGAAAACATTCGCGCAAGCGCCCTGCGCTGCCTAAACGAAACAGTAGGCCCAGGCATACATTTTCGCCGCGCCGTAGAAAGGGGATAGCTGTCTACTCTCCATCCGTCTTACGCTTTTTCGATCAGGTCACGTGTCCTGACGCGAGTTTAAGATTTTATACCCATTACAGAAAAAGTGCTCAACGCCGCTAAAGAAGTTTTCACTTCAAAAAAACAAAACATTATCACTGAAATAATTAAACTTCTGATACTTAAAAATTCAAGAACATGACTTGATTCTTTTTAAAATAAAATAAAATGCGGGTATTATAGTTTTACCTTGAGAATGTTGTTTTAACTTTGCCGGTGTGTGTGGTTACCGCTAGACGCGATGGCGACTTCATACAACAATAATCGCTTCCTAAACTTGATATTCAACAAAAAGATCTTAATGAGGTATCAGCGCTTCTAGACATATTACATAGCGAATTTATACCGAAAGATCGAAAACAACAAAATGTATGGGATTGACATAAGATTGTCACGTGACATTTCGAAGGTGAATGTCAATCACATCTGGTTTTTTGGATTTTTAGGTATCGCTTTGTTATGTTATTTGTCTAGCTAGAGGATCAGGTGTATCTACAGGAGGTGTAGTAATAGTATCTATATCGAAGGGTGGTAGGTCGTAGTGCATGCATAGACGCACAGTGCCAAGTACATGGTTGTGGTGTAATAAATTTGTTTATTCAGTAGTTATGTAGAGTTTGACTTGTGATGCAGTTTTGCTATTTGATTTCTCTTTTATTATCATAGAATTGATCAACATGATACATTGCATGATCTTTTTTGTGTGTTGGACTCCGTAATATTATACTAAATTCAGAGGCTTTTCTGAATATGTATTAATAACAAACTTAACCTTTTCAACGGGACATTTTGCTCCTCGACATGACGTGCAACTCTAAATCTAAATGAGACTGAAACGTTACAGAGTGACTGGCAATAAGGGTCACTTATTTGCTCCCGCGCCAATAGCTCTGGTTCTGATTGAAACATATTTTATTAATAATAATTTTGATTGCCTCATCATATATTTTTATACTGCAAACTGAGTCCAACACGCAAGGCGCGGTGCGGGTTCCTCTTACCAGCAGTGTCTAACTATTGATGTTGCAGCTCGACCGTGGCGCACCCGTCCGAACTGCCGCCGTCGCCGCATCAATGGGAATGACGTCACTACCCCCCCTAGCCGCCCAGGAGACTGCCCACCGTACCGCCCACGATATGTCACCGCGACGGACTACTACGTATCGTGATTCCTTTGTAAACATCACATCTTCAGTTTTGACTAAGACATATAACAATTTAAGCAGTTTATCTATATTTACTGTTAGTGCTTCTGTGTGCAAACAAAATACTCAAAGGTCAATTTATACGGACTCAGAGTCAAAGCGTAAAATACTTTACAGTCAATGAAATATGTCCATTACGTTGTTGATTTAAAGGTGAATTTTCTATACCTATTAACTTTTAGATTAACGCTTTGACTTAGTGCTAATATAACTAGGAGCCTTCAGGACTCTAATTTTGGAAATTTATTGCAACACGACAATTAGATTTTTGTTTACAATTACGTTAAATTGCCAACAATACTGACGAGTTTCTGTCGTAGGATGTCTTATCTCAACGGTCGACAACACTGTTCAATGTAATACAATAACACCACATCAAACTAGTGATGGGTCGTCAATGGTTTTTTTCATTAACATAACGTTAATGTGTGTTCGTCAACTAATTGATCAACTAGTTAAATTCGTCAACGACTTAAATGAATTTCACTCGCAACTTACGTTGAAAATAACGTCACAGACTGCGTTGAATTCGTCAACGACGTTACTTAAAATGACTTCAAACGAACTCTGAAAATAACATCACAGAAACAACGCTAAAATGTATATAGTACAACAAAGGTTGATTAAACTAGTTTGTTAACACAACACCCATTGCTACATCAAATATTCACAGCGATAGGACGGTATAATGATCCACAGAGCACTCCTTCGCGATAGCTAGGTGGCGATGTGATTAAAATGCGTCCTGTTATTATTGAACAAGGTCTTCCACCATCAGACCGTTAGGGAGTCAATACACTTGTTGAATAGGAATTAGGTGTTAATAAGTGTGATGATTTCTTTATGATCTCATATTGACACAACATAGTGTTTATACACATTTTTATATTTCGTGTGCAGTAAAATAAACGTATTAAATACTTTATTCGCAGTATTAAACAGATACAACAATATATAATGTAACATAACGCGGACAAGGTACATTAATTTTATGATTTGAATTAATACAACCCATTCTTTAGGTATATTAATTTTTAAAATTATGATTGTATTATTAAAATAATGACTATTCCCCTAAGTAAATAAATCACTATAAAAAAACAGTAAAAATTACCACGTAATAATGATGAAATTAATTATTCAATTTTTTATTCAAGATAAATTAAAAAAGTGTTGGCAGTCGTTGTGACTGCCCATAGAAGTGAAAATTGTGAACTCACAAGATTTCACCCATCCAAAAAGCGTCTAAAGTGCACAGCACACGGCCGCTGCGCATGCGCCAATCATGAGCATGTCGGTGACTCGAACCCATAAAGATTTCCCCTACCAAAAATGCCCAACACGGCTAAATAAGTTTTCAGTTCAAAAATCTTGTTATAAAATTAATAGCTGTTCGTAAGTCTCTAAATCAACCGATCGACCGATTTTCATAGTAGTATTTATTATGATTGTCTCAATACAAGGAGATTTTAGAAAACAACAAAAAAAGTAGTTCGAAATTGACTGGGGTCAACTAGTATTGAAGTTAAATTAATCGATAACACCAAACTTACGCCTAAACATAAAACATAATATGCCTTTACTGATGTCATGTTGCAATTTTATATGAATATAAAAATAGAAATTAAAATAATCTGAATTGTATAAATACCGCACCATACCTCATTGCAAACAAAGTGTTAGCGCGTTAGTATTAAATGTATTTCCAAAAGTATAGTCCGTCTAGGTAAGTAATGGAAGTCTGAAAAGTTCGGTAACAATTTTACTGTAGTGTGTTAAAAAACACTTAAGCAAAATACAGCAGCTAGTTGTGAAACCTAGAAGTTTTGGGTAAAAATGTAAGTCACACTTCACAAGTGGAGTGGTCTGTAAGGATTTTTTCTTTGTTGGAAGAATCATTCAATGGATAACGGAGTAGAAATGTAGAATTGTTACCGAGGTTGTTCATTGCCCATTATTTATCTGGGAGTACAGTAATGGCATTTTATTCACGCTAGAGGGAGAGCGTGTGTGTGACGTCACTCAACCAAAAACTATTCATTTCTATTTACTTGTAACTTAGTGTAGATGTGTAGAGGTAGTCGGTACGGTATATTGTGAATATATTGTTAGGGAAAACGGTGGTGAGTTCGGTTAGGTTTTGTGTTGCTTGAGCAACGGTTATATACAACGAAAAGTGTCTTTTGCGACAAAAAATGAATTTTTGTACCTTAAACAACAAAGTTAGCTAACCGGAAATGTTCTTAGTACCTACTACTTGATTAACTAATTCTTTGTAGTGAATTGTCTCATCGTGACAAGTCTTTAAGAGATCTACAAGTAAATCATTGGTATACCTAATCAGTACTTTTTCTACCATTAAGGTAAGGTATCAACATATTTCCATCATATTGTAATCTTGGTTTCTAACTTTGTTGTCTGAGCTGGACAAAGAAGTTAATGGAAGGACTTAATCAGGTATTGCTGCTAGTTAGAGATAGATTATAGTGAAAATATATCACATGTTTATCTCATTAAACGTTCCACCTACTTAAATCAATATAATCTATGCCATCGTGTCTTTTGTAATTTAAGTGATATTGAAATACTAGCGTATTAAAATTGTTATATTTTTATTATAATGAATGTAACGAGCAGCAATTCCTGTATAGACAAATAGTATGTTGGACATGGCACGATCTCGTCGTGCATTTTGATACAAGTAGTTGTTAGGTAACATTCATTTATCTCCGTGATTCCTTGTGACTATAGTAACGTAGTGTTAAAGTGTGCCCGAATGTGTTAATACAGTTGCAAGCTATATAAGGCTGGTTTTTATAGTCACGGCAGGGAGCGCGCTGTTAACAAACGTTGCTTGGTTAACGAAATGCTACGTTGCTCAAGCGCGCGGCTCTGAAATGCAACTACTACCCCAATATATCTCCGACGCTCGAACCGCGCTGCCTTAGCGCGTGACAATAACACCAGCCTAAAAGTTTCGTGAAACTGACAAGCGTATTTAGCGCACGTTAAGGCCCTAAAGCGACACAGAATAGCGTCGTGTTGAGTACTGCGATATGTGCTAAACTTAGTCTTGAGTGTTTTGTCGTAAGCGTAAAGTGTAATGTCACTTGTATGAAGCAATGCGTTTCGGAAACCCGGCGTTAGAGGCGCTGAACATTAATTTATTCCTACAAATGACATCCTTACACGCTTGCGGTAGAACGCGTGTTTACGGCAAAACTCGTAGGACACACGTATAAACGTGTGGAAAACGTTCTGATTCAGACGCTAGTCAGGAACGCTTTATCGCCTTGACACGCGCTAACTATACTTTTCGTTTGACGAGGCTGAAAGTTGCAATATAGTGTGGCGAGAGTTTTAGTATACTTAATTAATTGTATGTGTTCCTTTATTGTTCTTGCTTAGGAACACTACAGACGACAGTCTTGTACTTATCTAGCGGATTATAGTTGTGTGCCAACTCGGAATGACTAGGCTATCGTCTGTACTTTCCTGCGCTCTAATTAAACGACAATTGTTTAGTAGTTTTAATGCAAAGGTATCGTCCCTTTCTTACATAAGGTGTGTAACGAAGTGATATAACGTGGGCAAAGTTATTCACTTGTTTTTATAAACATCACACTTAAAAAAAACTAAGCGATTGTGGTTTAGTCGAGAGATATTGAATAAAAATTACTTAGCTTAAACCTAAACACCATTGTATGTAACATCGACTGAACATTTTTACGTAGTTAGGTTAGTATAGCTATAGATATAACTAATGATTAACTCATGCAGTGATTATAAATAGTAGCAACAAAAAATGTATGAGTATCACTTACTATCACGGCAGTAGTGTGATATTTTATAGCCAAGTGTTTGTAAATGTATTTCAGGCATTTAATAGTTATTAGAGGTTCGATATTACTACACTGTGTTAGTGTGCGTGAATTTTTGTCTTAATATTGGTGTTTAATATTTCATACATTTTACTGTGCGTGTGTAACTTACTTCTAAAATGCTACTAGCGAGATTGGTATACAAAAATAAACTTACAAAAATCTTGGAAAATACTGAGAAATAAGACAGGTGTTTCGAAACGTGTCGCGTGCTTTGAGTATTGGAAGACTTAACATCACAGTAGAGCCACCTAGTGGTGCGATCATGAAATTATTAGTTACCAGTCATTCACTGCACGGTAGGAAAAGAAAATGGACTATTTTTATGTAGACTTGCGTCTCAAAAAAATAAAGCATATAAAAAAAAACATTCTCCAGTATATTATTAGAAGTTGTCACATACGCACCGCAAAATATTCGAAATTAATGTTTCCATTTGTGTTTTATAATAATAGTGATTAATTATTACAATATTATTAATTATTATCACGCTGCTAACATTAAATAGCATAGAGACGATTTGTGTGAATGTCGAGAGACATCGTAGCCTTATAACTAGTTCAAAACTATATAAAAAATAAAAAATAACATGTAAATAAACAAATGCATATTATTAGTATTAAGCTCTAGTTAGTACGGGATGTAAGCCGATGTAGCAAGCCCACAACTATAGGTCAACCTTGTTAAACCGACGTGCGATTTACTTACTACACGTAACTTTAATTTGAAGTACTTATATAAATCTCCTAGGTACTGGAATGTACCCTCGTACTCGAGCGGCGGTTTTACAAGGCTGCGATTGTACAAAGGAGGCGAGCCCGTTGTTATTCGAACTGTTATGATATGCACAGCTACATTATTAACCAATATAGACAACACCAATTAAAAAATACTTAACGCGGTATACGTGTTATGGATATTTGAATAATATATTATCATTAATAGTTTAGCTTCAGCATTTAACACGTTCTCCGTCCCAATATAAAACGATGTTACAAGTCCATCTTTGTATTTAATATGCACTATACCAGCTGGAAGAGGCAATCCTCCACAAACTAACGGTAAAATATGTACATCATACTGCGATGATCAGTACAAGAAATTTGTTTAGAAACGTTATGGGTATCCAATAACCGTGCTTTGTTTTGCTAACTTACACAGAATTATCTAAGGCCTATTTTACCTACCTAATAGCGAACGGCCAACCTACACTATAGTGTTAGTCTTTACTACCAAACGCATTTGTGTCACATCGTTAACTAATGCATAGATCGATTTTAACTTTGTTACATTTAATGCGTACAGCATAGTAAAATTGATATAAAGCAAAATTAACAAAAAATAAGATCCGTAATTTTCCAAGGAAAAATAATTCTAATTAATTCTCAGTTTATGGAGGGCAGTCCCTTCCTCACTGTATAGTGTTTTATGGACTCCTCGCAAACAATTGAGTGACTTATCATTGGAGTACCCGGATAAAGAACGTGTTAAAGCCTTTGAAGTATGATGTGCTTAAATGATGGGTGGCAAAAACAGCGGGCCCCAACAGACCCACCTTGCCTTATCTCAGATAACTGTCACTGTGATCCGTTAGGCGTAATTTTTCACTCAATGCACCCAATCCCCACAAGTGTGTTAATGTATATACGATACGAGTGTCGTTAGCGGGTTGTCATTGATTTAATAGAAATTGCTTAAATATATGCCGCTGCATACTGACCTCCGTGGATAGACATTTGTAAATAAAGAAATACAATAGTTATTAGTAGTTATTGGTTGTAGAATAGGGCGGGGCGCGGCGTTAATTGATTATAATGCAATGTATTATACACAAGTTTATAATATCTATTCGTCGTGAATTATACGCACGTGAGAACTAATAAAAAAAAAGCTTTAAAAATTACGTAAATTGATTATTAGATGGTAATTTTCTTTTCATTCGAGCGTTGTGTAGAACGTGGCGCCGCCCTAGCGGAGGATATGGACTACTGCACAGTACTAGGCGCCTTAACAGTCACGCTTCTTATTTTATGTAATGTGTACGTTATGCGTTTCCAGACTTTCAGAGATCTCGTATTATTTTAAGTTTTAAGTACACGACTGTTCATTTACACACAAGTGATGTTTAGTTGTAGGTTGACCTTTGTATTCTACTGTTATACCCACGGCCAGTCAGCCCAGCCTTTTTATTTTTAAGTGACCGCACATTCGAACGCTCACTATTAACTGAGTGTTCCCCTACTAGTTGTCTTGTAAATAATAGGTACACATTATACTTAAGTATTACGTTCACTAGGCATATTGTCTTAAGTTTGTTCTCAAAATATAATTGTATTATACTTTCCACAATATTTCATAAAAAAGTAAAAAAAAATCTATTTATAAGCAAATTAATTGTATTCTTCATTTTATTGCAATGACATTTGATTTATTTTACTATAATATTACCAGTCGTAATGTAAATAGGTAGATATTGTGCACTGATAGTCGTCTTTAAGTTACTTTATGTTAGGTATTGATATCAAATGGCTGTATTAATTCTCCTAATGTAAAGCCCAAGACATAATGTTCATTATAAGACTTATAGGAAACATTTGCTTTGCTGTAAAGTCTTTCGTAACGTTTCCTAATGTATAGAGTGGTTTAGTTAACTGTAGTATTGTGATTTAGTTGTGTCCACGTACACGCCGACCCAGAAACGTTAGTAAATGTAAATATATGTAATACGTGTTTCTGTCGTGTAGGTACTGAGTTGCATTTTACCATTGTTGCGAACTGCCAAAACTATTGTAATAATTTGTAGCGTTGTGCCCCTTCACCACACAAACGACATTACACAGATATCTTCCAAATAAATACTTATCTAGATTTTTTGTACCTCTTTGTTTTGCTCAAATTGGAAAGATGATTTTTCCGGTGTTGGCTGGCATGTTGTGTGGTGAACGAGGCAAGCGTAAAGTGCCGGCGTAGCGACAGATCGGCGCGACACTGTGTAAACAATAAACTACTGCATAATTAAATACGATTTGTTTTATTTATTACATAGAAACGTTAAACATATATTTATTATGTATACCGTCGGAAGATACATGATACATACAAACGTTAAACTAGCACAGGTTTTTATATTAAGAATTAACGACTGGTGACTTCTTTCTCGCATATAAAAGCGTATTCATGTGTGCATTCAACGTCATTGAACTTTCCGTTGCCCCTGAATATCGTGCCGCAGTTCTCGCGCCCCAAGTAGTTGTTAGGCTCATTCTCTCCCCACTCATTAAAGCCTGCCTCTTCTAAAGTTTGATCTGAAAACGGTAAACTAGAGTTACCTTATGTTCTTCCAAATTGATACTTTTTTTAACAGATATCACTGCGCGACTAGAACAGGCCACTAAGTAAGTAGGAGGTCCTAGCTTATACTAACGCGAAAAATACCAACTCAATGTGAAGTATAATAATATCTAGTAGGTACCTACCTAATATTTTGTTTTGCTTTTAAGAAGCTCAAAGTCGCTCAACAGGTCATTGAGAGCTATGCTCGGATTTCTTTTGCACGATAAGATTCGCAATATTCGTTCACGTTATTATGAATACCTTAAGATTGTGTGCTCTTGGTTTAAAAACAGACCACATACTTAGGTAGGTACCTAAACTATAAAATCATAAACGTTCATTTGTCATTCGCCTAGGTCAGGACAGCTGCTGATAAGGGCTTATAATTATTAGCCCTTATCAGCAGCTGTTATACCTAAAGGATGGACAATAACGAAAATAAGTTGGAACGAAGTAATACAAAGTTCAAGTATTTAAGTTACTCACTGAAAATAGTTTTAAAAACTTTCTTTGCATTTTCAACTGGTGGGTTTGCTCTAACGCCAACAAAGAAGAAGTACGAGGTCCGTGATCCCATGACCCTTTCCACTGTGTTGGTTAAGTTCATTAGCGCTTCCTTCTCGGCTTTGGAGTTTATCACTGCCAAGTGTGCACCCTCGGCCTCGCACTCTGAATACGCCTGGCTCCATGTGTATGCGACGCGAGGGATCTTATAGCAACTGCCGACTGAGGCATAGTATTTATAGCCTGGGGAATAAATATATGGTTACTGCGTCGGTTGTCTACACAATTCGGGATATAACTCTCCCATCTAGGGGTTACTACTTAGTGTATGGATACGTAGGTACCTTTTGCTTTGACGCGACACTGTTGATCATAGAATGCATCTCTGGCTGCCACTTTGCAGATGAACGGCAGCTGTCGGTTACATAACTCCAGCAGCACTGCGCCGTCGCGCGACATCACTTCGCAATCGCCACTTTCCAAAGCCCAGTCATTTTCAGCTTGAGGTTTCCCTAAGTAGAGAATAATAGGAAAAAAAATGTCGTTACCAGGTTATATCGACTATAGGTACCATATCCCATAAGCCAAATCCCATAGAGGGTGCAAAACAAGCAGCAAAAGAGGTGTTTCAGGACAGATATAATCCCAGGACAACAAATTGCAGCGGTCTACGTTCTGCAATATTTCATCGAGTTAATTGTTCCCCTTTAAATGTATCTTAACGCCATAGATAATATAATACTCATGAGGTGAAGATGACTAGCACCACAACCTGAAGCTATATCTAATGCACAGGTAATATAATACTATATCTAAATAAATGGTGGTTTTATTGACGAAAACTGTGGTCTCATCCATATGTTTAAGTAGGTACATATCTAACAACAGAGAAAAAATAAGTCCGTTTAATGAAGTCAGTGAGTCCATTTAGAGAGGCAACAAAAATTATAACTAACCGGTGGTCATCTGTTGTGTATCCGTGGATAATGATTGGCAATGACATTAGGTACCTATATCTTGACATAACATAACTTTATCGATACGGTAAGTACCTACCTACTTCCAACAAAACAAAAACATTATTTATGTATGTAGTTCATGCAGAGTCTACCTAAATAATTAGATTTTTTTACTTTAAGTTGGTATTACTTACATCGATAAATAGCATCTAACTCGGCATTTTGAAGATTTTGATCCTCTTCCACCCATACATAGTCTCCTATATCCGGGTACTTTTTCAGCATTGCGTGTAGCTGTGTCACATCAGCGTCATCTTTCGGCACCATCAGCGTTGCTCCTTCGACAGCGCACGCGTCTCTTACCTGCCAGTTTATCCTGGCCTCTATGTGTAGCTTGTAAAATGCGTCAGTTTTTCTATTATACACGTAGTCGTGTCTGTATTCTTTAGTTATGGATGGGGAAGCCGTTGTTAATGCTGTAAGTACAGAGAAGTACTTAGAAGTACCTAACTCACATTATACGCGTCTAGCTGAGAGTGATATTAACTCATGTTCCATCTTCGCTTATTTAAGTCTACTGTTGGACACAGTCTTCCTAAAGTACGCTACTGAGCACGGCTGTTGCAGCCACCTTGCACCTAGCAAAGAACTGGATTACCTACTCCTATTACCTATTACCTACTATTTAGTCTAAGGCCGTTATGCGCTGTTTGACTCGAGTATCGCCTATCGCCAAGATTCTGACTCCTCAAGCTGCACAGACAGTGATGATGATTCAAGCGATATGGATATTAGTGACGAATAGTTTTACATTACTTTTATCTGTGGTTTAATAGTTTAGAGAGATTTAATTACTGTTTTATGACTTTGTACCTCAGATGGCGATACGCGAGTCGGTCGGCCTATAGTCTGTTGCCATTGGTTTTTGGTATGTCGTCAACAGTGTCAAATTATTGAAGCCACCCTCTATTACACATATGTTTAATTATAGTTGTTTGACTCTAGGACATTATACTTACTAACTAAGGTCCTTGGATTGACTACAGCTGGAAGCAAAAATGTCGAAACGCGGAATAGACTAAGAACCGACATTTGAGTGAGTTTGTAGACACGAGGCAGCTGATAACTGAGATGTACGTTTTTATTTTAAGACTATGGTGACCTTTAATTTTTGATGTAAATGGACTATCTGCTACTATAAATATGCATATCATTAATGTTTTCATTATCTACTCGAGTAGTAAACACGTAATTAGCAACAAGATAGTTAAGTAGGTATAGTAGGTTCTTAGTACCCGCCTGGTACTTAAAAAGGTTAAAATAATATAAGTCTTGACAATATAAACCCATATTGCGTTGTGGTATCAACATTTATTGTAGGTAGGTACTTTCGTAATCTTGTGGGTGAGACTATAAAATCAACGACTTCATTAACTTTTGTGACGAAGTGATAGCCTCCCTATTGGTATAGGCAGGTACTTCCTGAATAATATACCTACTATACTAGCTTTCCGAACGCGGCTCCGCCCGCGCGCATTTCGGTTAGGTATCTCGTTAAACCGTAACCTCTTTTTGCGCAGTCGGATGAAAACTATCCTATGTCCTTTCCCGGGTCTCAAAATATAAATACCAAATTTCATCCAAATCGGTTCAGCAGTATTGGCGTGAACGCGCAACAGACAGAGTTACTTTCGAATTTATAATATTAAAAAGAATTTCAGCTGAATCAGTTAAAACTTCAAAATTGTGTTGCAAGATTCCGTCTGAATTAACATTTAACTAAATTGCAAGTTGAATTTTAAAAATAAATAAGCTTGTAAAAGAACAGTAGGTCTGTGTTTGGAAAGGTTACGTTTAGTTTTTGTTTTTGTTCACAAAATAAACAAAATCTAAACCTAACCTTTCAAAGCAGTAGTCTGCACAATTAGACTACTTCAGCGACCACAAGCAAGACCTTCTGATTTTTTACGTATAGGTGAATTAAATATGATTTTGATTTTGGTCACGGTGATTATCAGTAGGTATATGGATAACCGAGCATTGCTCGGTATTTTTTTTTAATATTATTAAAGGGCACCCAGTATCAAATGGCTTTTCTCACAAAAGAGGGAACTTGAAATAAGAAGAGGAAAAAATAATCATTTGGATTCGAAACCGGGATCTTCTAGTAACAAGACCGCCTAATTTCCCGTCTTAGATATTATAACATTGTGGCGATATTTTCCTTCGTATTGTAATGACATTGTAACAGTTTTTATTGCCTGAAAACACGAATGCAACGTCGTTTTTTTCATCTAGCTAGATCGATTAATCGCCTCCCAAATCTTTGGAGCCGTCTCCTAAACTCAGATTATTTAAATAGGTACATGAATTGTAAGTATAAAGGTATTACATAGATTTGTTATAATCCAACTTGTGTATAATATGCACTGTTGGTATTTACAAAAAGAAAATATTTAATTTGTATATCAGTTCCTAGTATCAGAAGCAAATAATGCTTAATTTGGGACTACGTGGCGCTGTGTGTATGTGCGAAAATATCATATTGTTATAACTTATAATGTTTTAAAATTTATATCTGGATGACCTGCTCGGTATTTTTTTTTAAATGACATATTCTAAAAATGATTCCTAGCTAGATCGATTTATCGCCCCCGAAACCCCCTATAGGTATTCTAAATTTTATGAAAATCGTTGGAGCCCATTCCGAGATTCTTGTATATATATACAACAATTGCTCATTTAAATATATAAGATGTACCTACTTACTTATGTAAATATCTAACTAATTGGGATCAAAACAAAGATTCACTTCAAGTTAAAACAAAAGAAACGTTAAAGGAAGATAAACTTAAGCACTACAGGAATAATCTATTTAAATTAACTAACAAATACTTACATATTATTAGAAGTAAACAGACGATAAAAATGAGTTTTTCCATTGTTAGTAAACAATCTCAATGAGACGACACACAAACACCACTCTCGACTTCTGACCACAGACAGATAAATGCATGTTATTGTATTGTGTACTATAATTTAACTAGCTTCCGTCCACGGCTTTGCTCGCGTGCTACTTATTAGGATAAAAGTAGCCTATGTGTTAATCCAGGACATAGTTTATCTCTGTGTTTATTTCTTCCCATTCTGCCCAGTTACCTCTATACATTCTTACATACTTACGCGTTTATAATATTAGTAGAATACAAGCTCATTTTATAGGTGCCCAAAATTAACTGGTACCTACTAGTTACCTACAATTTCATTACAATTCTCTCCTCCACAATTTTTAATGATTGATCTTATAAGATTTGTGGTTTTTTATATTGCATTTTTGATATTATTGTTAATTTTATTTTATTTTAAAATAAACAATTCATATTTTGATATTGTTAAATATTGAATTGATACTTATTCAAATTTGATAATTAAGATTTTAAATAGTGCATGCTGTGGCTTTTTATAATTGGAGGAGCACACCGATAGTGAACCTGTAGGTATGTAAGTATGTACCTTAAAAACAAAATTGGAGAAAAAACTTCAAAATTCCACCCGTGATCATGAAGTCTGAAAAGACTTTGAAACGTCGGGATCTAAAATCTAAAATAAACCGCGATAAAATCCGTTAAAAAGTAGTTTTATTTCAATACGTAATACTTATTTGCAATGTGCTAATAAATTCTAATAAAACAAAATAGTTAAATATTTTATTAATTACGTTGATAAATATAGACAAAAATAAATTTTATTCGTCGATGTTTTCCAAGATTTGCAGTTGATCGTCTTGCGGTGATTGTATATTCACATTTTGCATCATTGAACGTCTCTGTAAGAAATATTTAAATGATTTACAACGAACTTAGCTAAATAAAGTAGATACAGTATCTATAGGCTTTTTGAGTTGGTGCTCTAGTCGTATTGTAGTGTTCGGCAAATAATTTGGCCATCGGCAGTCGGTAGTTAAATCTGCCGATTATAATAATAATAATACACAGTGGGACATTAACACACACGGTCATCTTACGTGGTTTTGTGGGACACAGATTTGAATTTATAATGTTAACCCATGTGATGATAATAATAAATAAATAAATAATAATAATCTGATCGCAAACTAAGCAGAGCTTGCACTATGGAAACCAGATCACTAGTATTATGTATACTACATACAATACTTTTTTTTTGTAAATATATACTTAATAATAGATAATTACATCCAGACACAAGACAAACAGACATTTAAACAAATGTTTGTCTCGGGTGGGAATCGAACCCACGACCTGCGGCGTGAAAAGCAAGTATCTTACCGACCACGCCACCGGCCCGACATTATGCTCCGTATTAAGTTTTATGCCAGCTGTACCGTAAGTACGAATAAAATTTCGTTAAGAAAAGTCTCAAAAGTAATTTGCGATTTATTCAGAAGTATGGCAACATAAAAAAAACAGTTACATACCATAGTCTGCCGCCTGACACTGTTTTGCAATTTTTCCAATTTCTGTTTGTTGCTACGACGAAGTAAACCACACTGAAAATTCAAATTATCAACTGACTACCTCTCTGGAAGGTCACAGTTAAAAACGCTAGGACCCTTTAGGCGTTAGGAACCTAGCGTTTCAACTCCTTAAGGGGTGAGTTTTGAAAAATCCAATCTTAGTGCACCCCTAGACCTTACAAAAACGTAGGTACGTGACAAATTTGGAGTCTCTAAACCAAGCGGTTGGGGCTGTGTGTTAATATGTCAGTCAGTTCCTTCTTTTAAATATATATAGAAGAAGAAGAAGATAAAAGAAGAAGATTTGAGAACAATGTCTCAGATCTAAACATTCGTGGCATACCTATGGTACATTCACCAATCAGTTTATGGTCAGCGTGTGTGGATTAAGGTCTAAACTCTTAGCTCTTAAGATAGTTGGGAGGAAACTCGTGCCCAGTAGAAGGACACCTTCAATCTTTATCCCCACTCGTGGTGGTGGAAATTTGGTGACAGTAAACTGTGAAAATTTGGTGACACCCACCAGGACAAAGCCACACCACAAAGTTGACACTGGTGACACCATTTGATAGGGTAGATTGGAATACTTGCCTCTTATTTAAGCAAATTATTGAATTCAACCATGTAAAGCCTCATTCCACTTTCACCCTTACTGAAAATCACTCGAATTAACGAGTGAATCGATATACTGTTCCATTTTAGACAGAATCATTGCTTTTAGCATTAGGCCAACTCAAATTAAAATTATAAACAAACCTCTCGCATTGCCATGATGAAAAGACCGAGCAGACAAAGACCCAAGATGACAGCACACAGTATCACCCACCACGGTACTTTCCCTTCTTGTAGTCGTATAGTTGTCGTTACACTGAAATAACATTAATTCACTGATTAACTCCATTCCATCCATAATATTTCTACAATTTTTTAGGACTAAGCTTCAGAAATCCCGTTACTGTTGCTGCTGTGAATCAGGAAGCCTTATCACAATTGTATTAACTAAGAAGATAACAAACATCGGAAGAAATAACTTCTAAAAACATTTTTTAGGTTAAACGGTTGTACAATGTGTTTAATGTTACAAACGGCCATCTTGGATTAATATTAAGTGAATTCTCCAAGTTAAGACCTTTCATTTGATACCTACCTACTCATATTGAGAGGTTTGCAAGAAAATTGGTAATCCGCAATCTTATCGCGTCAGTCAACATCCAGTTTTATTGTATTGTCACCGGATTTAATGGTGCATGCAAAATTTCAGATCAATTGGTTAATTCGAACGGGTTAAAGTTTCATTTACTAGCTGTGACCCATCAAAAACAACAACAACATCAAGCTAAATTAAACCGTTTTAAAATGTTGTATGCCAATCCCGTAGTTATATTTTACTTCTTCCCGTAAAAAGAGAAGTTTCTTCCGGCCTTCGTTATGGCTCCCAAGATCGTAAGCGGTGCGCCTGAAATTCTGAAACTCAGCTAAGTCCCGAGACATTTGAATTGTGTTGGATACCGCACGAAATTAATCAGAAATATAATTTAGAAAGGAGGAAAATGAGATATTTCATTTCCTTTCAAACAAAGTCAGAGACACAAGACAGCGAAGACGAAGAGTTTTTCAAATGGCCCAATCACCACAAGTACAATAAATGTTATTTACGGGGACCTATTTGAGCAATAATTCAGTATCTTATAATACCGGCAAAATTGTTTCAACTTACTAACGTACCTACTGAGTAGTACTGAGTATGAGTGAAAAAAATGCGAAGCAAACCATTTTATTATGTGTCAAGAATTACAGCTATCTACTATTTAATTTACCACAATCAGATGGAGTTTTCATATGGGTTTTTTGTCCTCCCAAAATTACCCCAGAAGGGCGTGGAATATGAGTTTTATTGGTATTAATTCAAGTTTAGTCTCATGTCCGAGTCACTTATACATAGCTATTTTTTAAAGGCCCCGATAAATTATATCCTAAAAATAATGTTTACATTTTGACATCCCACGTATGGATAATGTTCAAAATGTCAAAAATATTTCTCACTTAAAAAACAAACTATTGAACCACCGGCTTTGTGCGTTGACGCTGTAGATTTCATTTAAAATCATGATTTCAATGTCGTGTCATCAGAATTAGTATTCCGCAGCTGATGTGGGCTTATTACCTTGCTGTTTTAGTAATTCCATCGAAAAATAACTTGAAATTAGAACGCAGGGTCTTATTCTTCTCGTCGTTTAAATCATCTGAAAATATATTTATATAATTATTATTTTTTATTATTATTCGTATTATTTGTATGTATTATTTAATACCTACCAGCAAAAATTACATTTGTCAATAAGAGCAATTTTTTTTTGCGGGCGACCTTACCCAACCGGCCAGAAGCGCCTTTATTGGTTCACTGGACGTTTTCAGTGAGCCGTCCGAGGACGATCGAACCAATCAAGTACTGTGACACCAGCCATGAGGGCTCCCCATGTGGGGACGAACCTCGGCTCAGGACGTTGCCGGACACTACTTTTAGGGTATCGGGCTGTAAGAGCAAATGCTTTCGGGGAGATTTATATATCTACAATATGTCCTCCCTCCAGCGATGTTATTGAATATTCATTACGTTATTTTGAATATCATACCTATTACTGGTTATTAGTCTAATAATAGCGTGGCTACTCTATATTTGCTATTTTTATTGTTGTGTCTAATACTGATAGGACTTTGGTAATTCAGAACGCGTTGTCATTACGATGTAACGTTGTCGCGTTGTCTCCTCCATTTGCGTGGCCTTAAAATATACCTAATATCATCCTAATATAAACTAATATCTGGTAACCTAATATGAAATTCTAATATCATATTAGTTAGGTATACGTACATACTTAACTAATATGAATATATTCGTTACATCTACTTCCTCACACGTAAGACATTTTTAGGTAGTCTCTACTTACCATATATCCCAGGTCCAACAACAATAGGTAACACTAAACTTATAATCTTATTCTTATCAGTTATCTTGCTTATAGTGCACTTGAATTTAATGGTTTTGTCAGTTTCGTCCGTTTTTTGACACTTCGGCGCTGTATTTCCAGCTTCTGTCTGTAATAATCATAAAATGTCATTAGTTGCTGATTAGGATCAATTTCCACCTTATTCATTACTATAAGCCGACCGTTTAACTCGCGTATCGCTATCTGAGGTACAAAGTCATAAAACATTAATTAAATCTCTTAAAGAACTATTTAAATAGTTCTATAAGAGATTTAATTAATGTGGTTAACCACAGATAAAAGTAATGTAAGACTATTCGTCACTAATATCCAAATCGCTTGAATCTTCATCACTGTCTGTGCAGCTTGAGGAGTCAGAATCTTGGCGATAGGCGATACGCGAGTTAAACGGTCGGCCTATAGTTACCAAAATAATCATAAATTCTTGTTTTGGCGTATGTTCGTACTTGGCTCATTTTTCTTTTTATTCATCTTTCATTCATTATCGCTTACTTTTTTCGCAAAATAATTTAGCTTTTTAATTCCTTTTGCACTTTTACCTTTCATGACTCAAGCTCAAGTGAAAGTGCGACACGACCTTGAAATTGGCAGAATCATCGTTGTCGCGATGGAGCTATAACCATCAAAACTCTGCCTTATTCATGAAAATCTTAAAAACTTCATTAGTTAAAATGGATTTTGTCTGTTTCTTACTAGTGCAAATGTCAAAAGAGACAAACGAATTATAAACCTTTTTTTAGCTACATTATGCTTATAAAGCGTTTAATTAAGGGGAAAAAATACAATAAACTTGTTCTCAACTTAATTTTCATTTATAAGTAAAGACAAAAAGGTTCTGTATAAAATTATATATTAATAACGCATCCGGTTAAAAAAAAATGCGCAGTTGGAAAAAAGCTATCATATGTCCTTTCCCGGGTCTCACACTATAACCATACCAAATTTCGTCCAAATCGGTCCAGTAGTTTTGACCGTTAAAGCGCGACAGACAGAGTTACTTTCGGATTTATAATATTAGTAAGGATTAAATAACTCACAGAAATAGCTTCATATTTGTAGTAATCATTTTTTTCAACTGTAAATTCGCACACAAGTCCAACCCATTGTACTGTGCCGTCGCTTATAATCTGTAACAGAATATACAACTATGTAGTTATTATTATTTTATGTCAATTCATATCCTTTAGAGGAATTTTTTATTATTTAGTAAGGATTTTCTTTAAATTTCTATAGCAGATAGTAAAAGTACAAATTGCACCTTAAAATTCACTTAGTTTATTGAAAAGTTACATTTGGAGTTGCATTTGTCAGAGGACGTAATTAATTGACAACATTTCAAATTTTCACCATGTTTTTATTAGTTTATTTTTATTGAATATAAATATTTTATACTTAAGTACTTAAGCCCCAAATGACATCGATTGTATAGTTGAATACTAAGGTTGCCTTTGTTTTACTATAATCCAGAAAAAAAATTGTCATACAAAAAGAGAAACCATTTGACAATATTATTTACAATAACTACATAATTTTTTTTTCTTATTTATCATAATAAAAAAATTGAGTGCATATCAAAAGTATCGCATGTTATGTATATATTTTGTTGCTCTGCAACGAAGTGACAAACAAAAAATAAAAAAAATTGAATATTGCGTAGAGAAATAATCTTAGAGCATTTACACGGGAGGTATCATACGCAACTTGTAAGAATTGTTTATGCCCGTCTTTTGGGGAGGCGAGGTAACTACATACAGCACACACGAACGTAAAAGCTACAGACAAACACAAAACATAAACAGTTTACGCATACAAACTGTTCATATACCTTGGCAGAGGGGAACCCGTGCAGTCCTAGATCCGTGTTAAATGTTGTAAGGAAATAATAGAGAACTGGTAATTTTATTAAATGGCATTAAAAATTAAGAAATGTTGTCAATCAATTTGATACCAAGGAGGTTAAAGGTAATGTAATTAAAAAGTTAACCAAGTTTGTGGTATTGCAAACTTTGTGCCACGGCCGCCATCTTGGAAAAAGGCGTACAAATGGCTCGGAGCTTGATAAATAATCATCTCGATTGATACCTTGTATATATGTTCAAGTTGTTTTCCTTGATTTTTCATTTCGGTTGCCGTCATATCAATTACACTGTTTATACTGTTTTCGCTGAAATCAAAGATTGACTTGAAATTAATTGGAGTGGATACTTCCTCATCCATACCTACTTATATAACTGTGTGTATTAGTTTTCTTTACCGGTTCGACTGTCCTTGGACAGCTCACCAAAAGAGTCCGGTGAACCAATAAAGGCCCTTCCAGCTAATTGACTTAGGTCATCCGCAAAAAAAAAACAAAAAAATAGTTTTCTTTTTAAACAAATCGCTCGCATGGTATTTTAGGAATGAAAAGTAGTCTATGAGCTAATCCAGACTATAAGCTATCTCTGTACCATATTTTATCTAATTTTCAGTAGTTTTTGTCATGCAAAAACTACTGAAAATTAGATAAAATTAGAGAGTAACACACATCGCCATATCCATAAAACTTTGCTAATTATATTATGATTTAAAGAACTAGAGCAGCGGTGGCGCAGCGGTATCAGGCTCGCCGGTCGAGCCCATCCATCTTTGTGTGAATTTTTTTATCGCCGCTGCAATATATTGGTGAAGCAAAACATCGCGAGGAAACCAGTAAGTCTAAGAACTAGGGCATGTAATTTCCATCAACCCGCACTTAGCCAGCATGTGTGGATTAAAACGTAAACTCTCTCAACTCGTAAAATAGGTCCTTGAGAAAAGACCTGAGCCCAGCAGTGGAACACTAAAAAGTGTTGAAGTGAAGTCTGGTGACACCATTAAACATCGTGGGTTGGAATTATTGCTCCCTTATTGCCTTATTCTACTGCCACCTCACCTAAAATCATTCGTAATCATAAGTGAATTAGTGTAAAAGAAAAAGTAAATTTTGTGTTGACTTACCCTTTAATCTCAATTCCCTTGGGATCAGCGAACAGTGGTATAACACGATTGTAAGGTTTAAATTTGCCGCGTTCAGTACAATGGTCGAACAATGTTACGTTCACTTTGATGTTACGATTTTGGTTGCTCAGCCCCGTCATTTCTAGTTCAAGGTCTCCCATTTCCTTAAAAAATTAGCCGGCTGTTAAATGTAAATCTTCAGGTTAACCTTAAGGTTTTGTAGGTAATATACCGAGGCGAGCTTATTGCCAAACGTTTTGCATAATTCCTAACATCCAGCTTCTACTAAGATTCTCCTATATTAGGAATGTATCTTTGCCCTACCCAGGATTTCACAGTTATTTAAGCAAAAAATATTACCTATCACTTGATCAGGAAAGTTGAATAACATAATAATAGGGATTCAAACCAAGGACCACGAAGTTATGCAGCTACAGTTACCTTACCTACCAACATACTGACAGTAGACCTTCAGAAACTGTTATTATACACCATTATAAGAACAGTTGAAGGTCTACTTCATCTTTTCTTTTCTATATTCCTTTGACAGTGCCTAAAGGTGTGTTTCGTGGGGCTGGGCAGAGATGAGCGAAGAAGAGCAAAATCGGCTAATATTTCTATTGGAGCGGAGTGGTATTTATTTTGGTTTCGTTCACTACGATATCCTAAGCTGCCCGCCGCTTCGGACCTTCTGCTCATTACCACAGCATGCTCCACTCAGTTTTATCCGGCTCTAGACCGCATGTTCATATATTTGATTTGAAGTCCACTTAGCCCCGCTCTGACGAGTGTGATTGGCCAATTCATGGACCGCTTCTTTCCACTCTGTCCAGCTCTGTCAGTGAAAACGTACTTTAATATTTAGTTGGATAAACTGCACATACGTACCCATTTCTCATTAGTCTTTAATGGCCGGCGGGGTGAACAAATACCCTTATGACAAGCGGTAGGCCAGTGCGCTACGAAGGTGCCCTCCACACTCACTTCGAGACATGTGTCGTACGCCACATCACCTGTATTTGTAATCGAATACTTTTCTATAGCGTTGGTGCCTATTTTGTACGGCGTACTGTAAAAAATGTTTATTGGTTAAACATTGTCTACATAAAGTTCTACATTTCCTGTCATCATGCATAACATAACCCAAGTTTTGGATTTTATAACAGACAAAGTATATTAAGTTTCTTCGCTTTAGACGCTAAAATAAGAGCTTTGTTTAGACCTTTTGTTTCACGAAGAATCTGAAATTAAATTATAAAATATGAATAATAATATTTCAGAGAAAGTCTCATAACTTAAACATCTTGTGAAGGTTACGCGCAGAAGGATGTCCAATGAGGTTTTTATTAACCTTGAGGTCACTATAAATATTTTTTTTTAAGATTGGCAATGTTAAGTAGACCTACAACCGTTCGGGTAAACGAGTTCTTGAGTGGAAACCATGGATTGGCATTGGCATTGGTGGAAACAGCGTAACATGCCCTCAGTCTAGGCAGAGTGACAGTCTCTGCAAGGTGGTAAGAGCTGGATGAGAGTAGCTGCCAATCGTGCTCAGTCGCGTGATTTGGGAAAGGCTTATGTCCAACATTGGACTCATTAAGGATGATGATGCTGACTAGACTTGCAGATAATTGTCTTCGTCGGCCGTATTTTAATATATCTAAATAAATTAGGAAAAAAACTGTTTGAACCTCATAGAAGAGACGTAATTTAAAGTCAACTTTGGCACACATCCACCAGGACAGGCAGCTGCCAGTATACTATCAGTGAGCTCAATTTCCGAGCGGTCAGAGAGCACCACGCGCGATGGGTCGAAGTCTTTCAAGTCGTTTGGGTCTTCCAACAGCACTGACGTCACATTGTAGCCGACTCTTATGTCGTAGTTGCCGTCCTGAAACAATAATGAACCAATAATAAGCTTTAGTTGCGAATAATAATAATATTTAAGGATATTAACACACACGGTCCCAAGCTAAGCGAGCTTGTGTTGTGGAAACTAGATAACTGGTTTAACTAACATAACTGTAAGTTATTTGACAGGACAACGCCTATTTGGTCTTTTAATATGTACTTTGTATGTTTTGGCACAATAAAGACTGTCT
Source organism: Meganola albula (assembly GCA_936450015.1). NCBI lineage: Eukaryota > Metazoa > Arthropoda > Insecta > Lepidoptera > Nolidae > Meganola > Meganola albula. The sequence continues at coordinate 12,536,592 of OW388147.1, forward strand.
GCCCACGGCCAATTTTATGACCGATTTTGTAAACGACCAAACGCGTGGCCTTGAGTTTAGTATTGAGTACACATGGTCTTAAATATCGGTAAAAATGTCGACTGTGTGCGGGCAGCGAAAAGTTTTATCGTTTTGATTGTGAAAAATATTTTGATAGGTTCAATATATTATTCGAAAACTTTTTCGTATCGACGAACTCGTACTGAGGGCAGTGTGAACAGCCTGCAATGAACTATAAACATATATCTCTGAAGTATTTTATTAGATTTACGCGAATAAATACTGGTAAATGTAAATGAAAGAGAGAGAGAGACAATAATATATTGAAATAAATCTATTTTATAACGGATTTTATCACGGTTTATTTTAGATTTTAGATCCCGCGCCGTTTCAAAGTCTTTTCAGACTTCACGACCACCCGTGACAATGAAATCTGAAAAGACTTTGAAACTTCGATAAACTACGATAAAATCCGTTATATTTTAATGTATCTCTCTCTTTTATTTACACGGGGTGATTATCTTTTATTCGTTCCTTGGGCGAGAAAATCGCTGACAGCTCAACGTTTAGTCGCCGGTAGTGGGACCAGTGTTTATAGATTATGAGTGTTTACCGTTGGTAGATTATAGGTGACATTCTGACAATACTGCGGTTGTTTATGTTCAAGTGATACTTGGAATGTAAATATTCCGTCCGGGCCCACTCCCGTAAGTTTGGCGTTGGGATGGTTCATTGTTACTTGCGTTGATAAATCTAGAAAAACAACTTAGATTAGATTTAATTTTCTCAATTTCAACCCTTTTGTCCCACTGCTGGGCACGGGTCTCCTCTAAATTATATTTATTTATTGGAACATTAAATATTTATACGTTAGGGTAAGATACAAAAGTAGTTACATAAAACTGATATAACCCACACCAATGTCCGCAAATGTAGTACGAGTTGAGAGAGTATAGCCTTTAATCTACACATGCTGGTCAAGTGCGGTTTGGTGGATGTCACACATCCTCGAATGATTAGTTCTTAGATACGTCGGTTACCTCACGATGTTTTCTTTCACCGATATGTAGAGTAGCGGCGATGTAACAATTCACACAAAGATGTGTGGGCAGGACCGAGAATCGAACCTTCCACCGCTGCTTAGAGAGATTGTCATCCCCTAATCTAGAGTCCTACGAGTATTACTATAAATTTTCAAGTCAATTTGACAATTTAAATTAATTACGTCATACTTGCTATTATTTTCTCCGGTTTCTTTGGGTATTCGACGTTTAAGCACACAATAAAGTAGTTTTCAGTATTTCCAGGAGTGTGACTCTGTAAAATAAAACAAAGATTATCACAAAGGCTAATAACGCTTATTGACAATCTGATTGCACAGAGCAGTTGTCATAGCGGCATCTTTCATATTCTTCATATTCTTATTTCTTCTAAATATTTAAAAGAAGAAACTGAATGACATAATAATATCAACCCACAGCTTAAACCGCATGGTCTAGACTCCAAATTTGGCACATAGGTTCCGAATGAAGAATGTAGCCGTGTGTACTAATATCATTATCAACTTACGGAAGTATCATTATCAACGTTCAGGCACCCGACTAGGGTTGGAAAAGCAAAAAGAATGAGAAATATATAATAGTAGTAATTAAATTTCTTCCGTTTAAAATCCATCGTCTCCCTAAATGGGGTACCAAAAACAGACATATCGCGTTATGCGCTTACCAACACATTTTGCGATTCATTTTTATATTATAGATTAGTGAGATAAGAAGTAAAACTTACCATTTTAGGGAAGTCAGCAGACAATTTGACTGTGACCGAAGCAAAGCATTTGAACAGAATCACTACATTATCAGTAGGTGCTGCAACTCCTAGTTCTGGAACAAAGTTTATTTAATCACATATTATGGTTTTGTGCTACTTACAAAAATCTAACCAGATCTTAGGGTTCCTGGGCCTTGATTTGCCAATCACTGTGTTCCCTTTTTCTCTACTTTGTATCAGTAGAAACGGAGAGACTAACTTCCTAGCCGGTCAGTACGGAGTCGACTGGTCCGACGGTAATGCAGGAAAGGAACCGGATTACGAGATGCCCCGCTTCGCTCTGCCTCGATTCAATATAATACTTTCTGATTTTCTACTGCTCTCCGCTCTACCCAGCTGCGCATTAGTGGAAACGCTTAACGCAGGGTGCGTTGAGCGTTTCTATTAAAATTTTTAAGGTTAAGGTACAAAACCGGTTAAACTCTATAAGATAGCTCGCTACGAGATAAGTTGTAATTTGGAAATCTCGCGGTTGCTAAACTATTTAGTTTTCTATGAAAGCTTCCATAAAATACTACGATATATCTCGTTATAGCTGGCATCTTAGTTATAATCACCCTACGAGTTAACTCGTAGTGACACTCAACGTGTTAAGATATATTAGATACCATGTGAGTACAGAACGTCCTCGATGAGATTAGAATAATTATGTCTTTATAGAGCGTCCTCAGTCCTCGCCTTAATATCACAGATTGACCAACTTCCTCAAACTGGGTGATGTGACCATCCATGCAAGGTGGCTAGTAAGATTTTAATAAACAGAATATTGAGGCATTGCTTTGGCCAGCTACAAGCTTATAATGTCCTATGAATCCATGATATTTATTTACCTTTGCATCCGTTGTCGTCAAAATCTCCAATCGCCGCAAGACTTAACCCAAAGGGACTGTAGGATCCCTTTGCGGATGATATTTTTTGCAAGTTCTTGATCGTAAGCGCAGACTCATCGCTGGCTAAATCTGCTCCGGAGTAAATGTACACGGACCCTTGGTTTTCGTAGGGGGCAGCTACTACTATCTCTGTTGAAAAATATTAAATATAATATTACCTATTAGTTTTTCCCCAGAGTAAAACGTGCATCCTTCTTTTTGTATCTCGTAAAAAGTTTTTTAGTAGTGATGGGTCATTGATGAACTAGTTCATTCATCAACGAGTTAACGTTTTACTAATAGCAGTTAATAGCTGCCAACGTAAGCCGTTGATTCTTTGGTTACGACGGTCGTTCAACGAGTTTCTACATCTAATGACCCTAATATTTTATTTTTACCTACGTTTGTTACAGTTCAAATTCGAGTTAAATTAATTAACGTCGTTGACAAAATCAACTAGTTCATTCAATATCAGTTAACGTTAAAATGTTGACAGGAGATCAACGGTTGATTTAACTAGTTCATTGATTCAACGCCCATTGTTATTTCTAAGCTATACGTTGGTTGGTTGGTTCAAACTGAATTGTATTACTGCTGATTGTTCAGTAAAATTTAGGAATTGCAACACATAATTTCTGGTTATAATATAAGTATGCCTCGTGGTAAAGTGTACGATAGGTAGGTAAGTAAGTAATATCGCTTACCGTCTAATCCGTCCCCGTTTAAATCACCAACACTGATGATAGCACTACCAAACATTCCACCAACAGACGATCCTTTCAAGACCTTTTTAAAAACTGGCGTCATCCCCTAAAAGTTAAAAAAGGAGTTCCATATTTAATGAAAACATAAGCCTCTCTTCAATCCTATTTTTTTTAATTTGACATGGAAAACTAACAACGTAACAAATTGAAAAAGTAGCTAAATAAACAACAGTAAACCAATAATAGGTTTTCACGAATAGCAGTTGAGTAACATTATACATTTTTTAGAACACTAGCAAGCAAATACGAAAAAACTCTGAGACTCTAATATTAGGTAGGTCTGTTGTGCTTTCAAGCCTAAACAATTGAACCAATTTGGATGAAATTTTGTATGGAGATAGTTTGACCCGGAGAAGACCAAAATATAGTTTTAATCTGATTGCGCAAAAATAAGTTTATGCACGGTTGTTTCAAGAAGTTAGCAAAGATGACCACAATTGAATTCGTTTCTATCTAAGTCACGATTCAGAATTCGCGAAGCATTTGCTTAAGACGTTAGGAATTGTAAATATCTTAATTGCATAGAGACACAAAATATGTTTAGAAACCCTTTACAAATATCTATAAACTATTAACTTACGTATTTGTAAACGTAGATATATACAGCTCCTATATTGTACTCAGATTCTTCGGCATAAGCTGGAGCGCCAACAATCAAGTCGTTTCCAGTCTCAGACAATTGAGCAGCACACAATACAGCTCCATACATCGAACCTACTACCTCAGTTTTCAGCATTTTATCTGACATTCTAATGAAGTCATCTGTTAGGTCTTCTAGGCTTTCATAAAATAGCACCTAAAAAGACAAATTATTTTTACTTTAATTACGAAAGAATCAATATAAAGTTATTCGCAGAAGTTGGATGAGACGGATAAAAGACAAAGTGAAATGGCGGGTAAGGCCTTTTTTTTCGGGGGGAAATCCTTTATGGATCCTCCGCCCACTAGAGGCGGCGGGTATGTGGTACTCACTAAAACCCCCCGGGTGTTCCATCTCACACCTTCGCCAGGGGCCGCGGGAACACGCGATACTTCCGCAACCCCCGGCTGATAATGGCTACAAGCCTCTTCCCATCAGGGGGGAGGTTCCCCCTGCAACATCTAAAAGGGGGCGCGTGGAACACTTCGATGGCGACGCTATAGATGATGATGAATCCCTTGTTATTGGATCATTCAGAGCCGTTTAGTTATAATTTATTTATACCACCAACCATATTTATACTACCGACAATACCTAAACTTGCCTAGTGGCGTAGTGGTCAGTGATCCTGACTGCTCAACCGAAGATAGTGGGTGATTCACACCAAGAATAAATCTTTGTATGATGAGCACTATTGTTTGTCTTGTGTTTGGGTGTAATTTATCTATAAATATGTATTTACAAAAAAAAGTATTTAAGTAGTATATCCATTCGTAGGTAGCCATAACACAACCAAATATAATTACTTAACTTGGGAATTGATGGCGCTGTTTGTGTGAAAATATTATTATTATTACCATTCCGAAGCCCTGTTGTCCGTAAGGAGAACCGACAGCGTACGCGACTTCATCTTCATATATAAAATATCCAGATGCTACACTGTAACCTGGCAACAGACAACACTAGAGTTGTTATTTCGATGAATTATTGACTTTTTGGCCCACCAGCTCTATTACTGTTACTTATGTACACCAGGATTAACAGCGGCATACTTCAAGAAGCTCAGGAGGTTGAGAACTGGCCAAGACACTATCTTGAATGCCGGATGAATCTCATCAAAATAAAAAGTTAGATTGCCCGCTTTCTTATCACATAAATATTATGTTATTTAATGGATACTTCAGTAAAAAGTATAGCCATCTAAATTATGTAAAAATCAGTAAATTATAGAAATAGTAACTTGGGCCACTAAGTACTGTCTGTAAATATTGTACCTAACTATAGGCCGACCGATTAACACGCGTATCACCTATCGCTAAGATTCTGACTCCTCAAGCTGCACAGACAGTTTTGATTCAAGCTATATGGATATTAGTGACGAATAGTCTTACATTACTTTTATCTGTGGTTAAATAGTTCTTTATGAGATTTAATTAATGTTTTATGACTTTGTAGGCCTATAAGTAGGTACCTATAAAATACGAAGTACACCAACGTCTTACCAAAATTAAATCTTGCTCCGTTAAACAGGTCTGAATTTTTTTTATCATCTCCATTCTGTAGAAAGAGTGGCTGGGAGGTTATTCTCTTGTAAGATAGTGCGCGACCTGAAATATACAAAGGTTTAGTAAAACCTCACAATTAAAGAATATAATTGAAAAGTCAGTTTTATCAGCTGGTGAATTATATTTAACTTAAATCTTTGAGAAAATTCCTGGCCATCTAGACAAATTACATAGCGAAGCGATAGAGAAAGTTCGAAAAGAACAATATTTATGAGATTGACATTTGATTTCGAAGACCACCTCGGTAGTCGAGCGGTGTAAGCCGTCCGATTGGGCTATACTGTGCCCGGGAGGTCACGGGTTTGATTCCCATCCCAGACAATATTTGTGTAACAGCAAAAATTTGTTTCGGTATCTGATTGGTTGAAGGACTACCCTCCGTGCCCGTGTGTAGGTCCCGGTTGTCATTTAACACATCTATTACAATCGTTACATGTAATCAGAAGCCTACATAATCTCACACCTGGTCTAACCATCTCGGCTACTGGTTCCCTACGGGTTTCGAGGTCTGATGGCAGTCGCTCGTATAATTCTGGTAGCTAGCCGCATCAGGTTAGACTGGGAGCTGATCCCAATAGAAAAAAAAAGCAAGGGGAATGATGATGATGACATTTGACTTCGAAATGTCACGTAACAATCGTATGTCATTTCCATTTTGTTCTTTCACCTGTCGTTACCGCTTCGATATGTAATTTGTGTTGAGGTCCAGATTAACACTAACAAGAAGTTTTCGAGTGACAAATCAACATGATTTTTACAGCACTATTAAACAGATAAACACAATCAATCGCTAATGACAGTAAAGTGAGGATAATAATAATAATCTACACCACTGTTCAAGAGACAGAGTTTATTCTGACACACCTGATTCTTACCACAGACCTTACAAATGTAGGTAACTAAAATAATTTTCCAAACCTACAAAATTCTACTAAAGCATTTAGAAAGATTTAGATTATAAGTCTAAAGATTAACCTATTGTAGATTAATCCTAATAATCTACAAAAATAGCAAAAATCTACCAAACATTATAGATAGCCAGCTCAAATACTTACCAGTGAACATAGCCGGTCCACCCACGGTGATGGATTCAGATGGACTGATATCTAGACTCCAGCCAAGAGAATCCATAGTTTCCTCTGAAAAGTTAATATGTAACAAGTATAGTATTATATTATCTGTGATGTAACATCAAATATTGTTAAGTTATTATTATTAGAAGGCAAAACTTTGTGAGGGTTTTTTACTCTGCAATAGGCTTGCGCTTGACTACAACTTGCCTGATGTTAAGTAATGATGTTGTCTTTGATGGGACCCGCCGGCCCAATAAACCATAAAGAAGCAAAAATCCCGTCCTACCCCCTTAAATGGTGTCACCAGACATAGCACCGGAACACGGCAAGGGTGCTTGGCGGTGCAGCTTCGTCGGGTGGGTGGTTACTAACCACGGCCGAAGCCTACCACCAGTTAATTACCAGTAAACATAATTACCAGTTGGTTGTATTAGGATTCGTGTGGGTGGATCCATAAATAAATAATAAAGAAAATAATAATAATAATATTCTCACACACGGTCATTTGATCTCAAGCTAAGCAGACCTTGTGTAATAGAAACCAGATAACTGATAGGTATAGGTACTTAAAATACAAAGACAAAACATATTTACACTTAGACTCGAGACAAACAAACAAAATGTCTTCATGCACACAAATGTCTGTCTCAGGTGGGAATCGAACCCATCTGCGTGAAAAGCAAATATCATACTGACTACGCCACCGGCCCGTTAATGGATGTTAATTAAGTATCTACCCTTTTACGACAAACAGTTGAAAATATTTGGATAAAATTCTGCATACTTGTCGCATTTTATACTGTATATTTTATACTGGTATACGTTTCTTTGGGAAATTTTCTTGTTTACTTCACACACATTTCACATTTTAATTCAAAACAGGGTTTTAGAGAAAATAAACAAAAATACTTGAATCTTCTTTTGAAATAAATTAATGTGAGTTTATATTAATTGTAAAAGATAATTACCAAATTTGGTCGTATGTCTTCTCCGTTGTTCATTCTTAGCGTCGTGCATCGAGTGCAGTGTAGAGCTGTTGTCATTGCGGTAGAAGCAGCGACCGTAGGTACCGTATTTGCTGTAATCTACATAGGAAAATTTCCCTTCAGTCACTTTTGTAACTAACCGCTTCATAACCAGCTACTTAAAAGTAATTTCGTAACTGGTCACTAATAAACACTTATTTTTCCGTTTTCATAATTATTCAAAACAAGATATTATAAAACTTTAAAAAAAACCTTTAACTGATGTTCATTTGTTTTTTTAACGAATGTTAATTTAATTTTACCGGTTTTTATTTGTTTTTAACAATTTTTATTAGTTTTTAACATTTTGGGATAAAAGTTTATTAGTAACCTGTTTTCAGTAAAATTATTATTACGTTGTTGGTTATGATGAAGCAGGTCACAAAAATACTATTTTTATATAATATTTCACTAAAAACTTTATTGGGACAGAAACAGGCATATTATTATTATAGCCCAAAACAGTCGCATATTTGATACGAACGATTCGGGCTAGGTAGCTATTTAAGTTAATTTATGTTATTCATCACAGAGTAATCCTGGAATAATGTCTTCATTAACATCAAATGGAACTAGAAGGTGATTGGGGCCCACTATATTTAAAACAAGTAGTCTGACGACTGCTTAGCAAAAGGTACTGATCACCACATTAAGTTGTGTCTAGATTATTACTGTGTACCCAAATACTTGTTTACTTTAATGTACTTATTTACTCGTACTGTTGATTGTGGTGAAAATAAACTCATAACTATTGAAATAATACTATAACGGATTTTTGTTTTTTTCATCATCGTCATCATCATCATAGTAATAATAATTAATATTACACTTACCCTGTGAAGTTGTCGTGAAACGTGGGGCACATGTCTGCAAAAATAAAAATATTTTTGGTCTGAAAAAAGCTATCTAAAGCTTGCCTAATGGAATAAAGAATAAAATTTAATACAAAAATAATGTAGTCTACGATGTAACGCGACTGTCTAATATACCGATTCACTCGTGATTAGATACAAATGACTGTTGGTGAGAAGGTGGCAGTGGAATGAGTTTCCTAGCGTAACCTCTAGCGTCATATTTCAGAATGTAAAGTTATTAGAGAACCAAATAAATAAATTAATAAAATATTCATTCTAGCGAGTGAGTAGAGCATTTTGGTTTAAATTTTGTTTCAGGAGTGAAGTAGGTATATGTATAGATATTGTTACCACAACGAAGTCCTGCGCAGCTCGCACTGTTGCCCCAAGCCAATAATCGTGGGTGTAAGATGAATCTGTAATGATTGAAATTGAGCTGTTGACGTCTGGTAAACATTGAAATTATTTTGATTTTTTTTTTGTTAAGAACGAGAGATGGGTGATCGCTGAGCCAAGTGGGGAGAGGGGTTACTAGCAAATAGAGATGCATATATTACGAATCAATATTATAGTAGTTACTATCTACTTACATCTTTCGATATGGTCATGAGTTATTTCGGAGCAATCTAGAGTATTCAAATTGCACTCATACAAAACACCGATATTGTTCTCCGTTGGTGCAGAAACCATTAAACTGAAAAATAAAAACACACCATGAGTATAGTATTGTTTTAGATTTATGCGAATATCACACAAATATTCATCTGTTTTTAGCGATGTTCATTTGTTTTTTTTTACGAATGTTAACTTGATTTTACCGGTTTTCATTTATTTTTAACAATGTTCATTAGTTTTTAACATTTTGGGATAAATGTTTATTAGTAACATTTTTATTTCAATACACCATGAGTATTAAAATTCATCGGATTGACACGTTTACACCTAACTTAAAAGAATTGTACGTGCGGCAGGGGCGGCAGGGATTTTCATTTCATTTTCATTTCATTTCACTTTCATGCATCCACACAGGTAGCAAAAAGGCTTTTCTAGTACATAAGTACCTACTTAAAATATCTTAGTATCAGTTCGAAATTTGGAATTGTGCCTAAAGTACGGCAATAGGCTCGCCTCCTATAATGTAAGGGACCTAAAATATAGCAGTATAATAATAATATAGCAGGTATAGACCTTTGCCTACACCTTCGGGTAAAACAGTCATAAGTTGTATGTAATTTTAGTAGTATCAAACATACATTTCATAGCATATACTGGTGAGAGACCGGGTCGAGTCGTCTTTGCTCATTCGTATCTATTCGTCCAGTCACTCCCGTCACTATTGGATAACTAATACCTTTAAACGAGCAATTCTTGTATATAATTGGAATCTCGGAATCGGCTCCAACGATTTTCATAAAATTTAGTATATAGGTTTCGGGGGCGATAAATCGATCTAGCTAGGAATCATTTTTAGAAAATGTCATTAAAAAAAAAATACCGGTCATCCGGATATTACTCGTAATACTTACACAAGTGTCTTACTCTCTCTTTAGTTTGAAACAAACGTAATTGGACGTGATAGATATGCGATATATTAAGTTTTTAAAACGGGAATGATTGATGCCCTCCGATCCCCTAAAACTAGAATGTCCGGCAATGATCTGAGCCGAGGTTCGTCCCCACTTGGGGAGCCCTCATGGCAGTTGCCACAGTACTTGATCGGTTCGACCGTCCTCGGACTGCTCACCGGAAAAGCCCGGTGAACCAATTAAGCTCCTTCTGGCTAACTGGGTTAGGTCATCCGCAAAAAAAATAAAAAAATTCTGGGACATTAACACACACGGTCATCTGGTCCCAAGCTAAGCAGTGCTTGTGTTATGGAAACCATATAACTGGTATATTCTATACATATAATACTTTTCTTTTGTAAATATATACTTATAATAGATATTTACACCCAGACTCGACACAAACACAAATGATCATCACACTAGTGTTTGTCTCGGGTGGGAATCGAATCCACGACCTGCGGCGTGAAAAGCAAGTATCTTACCGACCACGCCACCGGCCCGTCATAATGATTGAGAATATCCGTAGTGAGATACATATCCGACGATAAAGTTGTGTCCGGAGTTACTCAAGCCTACTTAATATTTAGGTACTATTAAACTGAACACTCACCTTTTTGTATACGGATAGTAAGCCATGCTAAATCCAAAGTACCATGTTATATTTGTTGTAGTTTTCGGTGGTACAATCGGTAGCGAAGAGGGCATATGGTAGAAAAGACCCGATGCTTGCATCCATACTGAGTAAAGTATTAACACTTTACATGCCACCGATGCTGAAAATAAAAGTAGATATTTCTCATTAGAATAAATCCATAATAACATTTACTCACAGACTTCTAAGAGATCCTAGCTAGCCCAGTGCCCGTCGACATCTTAAAGTTCAGTAGGGATGTAGAAAAATAACGATTTAAAATATTCATTTCTCCATGTCCACCCGTGAACATGAAGTCTGAAAAGACTTTGAGGCGTCATGTCAGGATTAAAAATCTAAAATAAACCGCGATAAAATCCGTTATAAAGTACTTTATTTCATTATTCAATTATTTTACAAAAATAAAACAATTTCATGCAGCGATTTTAATTAAAAAAAAATCAAATGTCATTAAAAGTAGGTATCTTAAAAGCGATTTTTCTTAAAAAATAATTCTCCAAAATAATTGTCCTTTCCACAATAATTTACGATGACCCGGATGGATACGAACTCAAAAAATGTTTACGCAGCTCGGGTAGTTTTGTAAATAAAGGGTGGTTATTTATTGAAAAAAATAAATTGTTTTCTGACTCTTTCAATCAAAAAAATATTTTTTAAGATCGGTCCACAATTGACAGAGTATTCGGCTAAAATACGTAAAAAAACGTTTATACAAGTGAACATTCAGTAGAACTTCCTCCTTTTTTTCAAAAGTCGGTTATGTTAGTCTACAAGGTGTGAAAAATCGTATTTTATCTAGTTCATCAGTTAGATGATATTATTATTATAATTACTTATAATGAGTTATTTAGATCTATTTCGAGTTGTGACACAGATTGTGACAACACCCTGGTTTTCCTGATCATCCTACTCACCAACTAAAAATGTTATTTCGAGAATATATCACAGTTTTCCTCAAACATCACATAACAATTACTACTAAATTTATGTATAAAATTTATAAGTACAAATGGGGTATACCTATGACCTGATTTGTACTTGATTGAATTGATTTGTTGGTAGTCTTTGTTCTGTCCAAAATCTATGTTTTAGGGTTCTGTGAAAAAGTTACGATCACATAAAGGATTACGCCGTTGTCTTATACGCATGTCACAGCTGATTTAGATTTTAGATCCCGACGTTTCAAAGTCTTTTCAGACTTCATGTTTACGGGTGGACTGAGGTATTTGACGTCCAAAAATATTAATCACAATTATTACTGACTACCTTCAAACATTAATATTTAAGTTGCGTTCCGATTTAAGCAAACTGAGCTCACAGTGTCTTGAATTCTGAGTTGATTCTGCTTGGGTTTTGGTACAAGTAAATTAAGCATCTTTCCGTCATTAATATTATAAAAAAATCTTGGATACGTATTTTTTGCTTTGTCATTGAAATGAAACAATATTAAGATATAACTCATTAAAGTTATGGAGTAAGAGTGCGCTACGTCATACAAGGTACGAAACTAACTGTGACGTCATCCGAGATTCAGCTTGGACGTATCGTCGTAATCTTTAAGCACACACAAAAAAGAAAAAGTGTCCAATAATTTTCATTTATTTACTACTAGCTGCTAGTATCAGAGCTAGCCAGCTATGACAGAAAGTCACGGAAGATACAAGACAGAATTCTGGGTAAGTGTTTGAATAAAGAGTATTGAAAAAGTTTTCAGATTTCTTCAAAATGATCTTCAAGCTACCTTACTATAAAATGGAAACCTATCTATGTGAGTTTGTCTCGTATTTGGACGCTTTTTTCAACACAGATTTGATTTAAACCAACTTTTAAACGCTGAATATATTTGACAACAATGAAGACCGCAAAGGAATTTGTAAAACTGATTTTGAAAAACAGATACACATACAAACGCGCTCGCTTTAATGATATTGTTTTAACAAAGGCTTGATACTGCTATGAAAATTAAAATTCTATTTGATTCAATTAAATTTCAGATACCCATGATACCCTTGGGATAAAAACATATCTATTTTAATTAATACTAAAGCTAAACATGAACTATGTTAAATATTCTAAAAAAAGTTATAAATTACTTACAAATCATCGTTTCCCAAGTAACAACACTGGTTGAATGTGTAACGCCGAGCCTAACCTGGGTATTACCTATTTAAATACTTATTTAGGTATTTAAATTTGGTTAATTATGATAAATAACGTTGACGATTTAACCACAAGCGTTACGTACGTACCCGTACATACGTACTAAACTATGTAAGCAACTACAACGGATATTCCTCGGTATTTACAAGTAGGTAATCTATACTAATATTATAAAGTTGAACAGTTTGTTTAGTTGAACGTGCTAATCTCAGTTACCACTGGGCTGTTTTTTTAATCTTTATTTTTAAAAGGGACTTTTGCGCCCAGCGTATGCCAGTTCCATCGTATCTTAAACAATTATCAATCAACAAATATGGGCTAGATATTTAAACAAAATCTTAGTATCACAACTAGTTGGTTGAGACAAAATTTTATGATCAACTTTGTTTAAGTTCAAGTCCCGTATTAATTTGTTTCTACTTGCCTCAAATTGGACATATTCCATGATTATATGATGTAGATCGTCCAGAACTCAGCATTGCTCACAATATTGGTCTTATTTGAAAAATTCTTGCACTGTAGATAACCTATTTATTCAGGCTATAGGCTACTTTACATCCCACAGCTGGCCATAATTTAAAATTTGGGTCACACGGGCGATGCTGCGGACGGAAAGTTAGTTTATTGATATAACCATAGAATACAAACAAAGAGACGAGCAAAGAGTGCGAGGGAGAAGAACTTATAGGCAGTGGCGGATTAACGTATAAGCACTACAAGCACGTGCTTGGGGCCCCTGGTCTCCAGGGGCCTCCATCCTCTGCTGGCGTTTCATTTTATACATACATTTTATCGAGATTCATCCGCAATATGTCCGAAATCACAAGGCGCGAGCAGTCCGGGAGTGACCCTTCATACACCCCCGCAGGGCCCTGCCCCCTGCGCGCCCTTCCCGCACGTCGCGTCGCGCCGCGAGACCGAGTGAGTGAGTTAATTGTCTTTGCATTGCAAATGATAGCGCCCATACGCATTACCGAACGTACTTACCTACTTTATTTACGGAGTGGCTTTGATTAAAACTACACTTATCGTTACCCCACACAAAGTTTTCAGGTAAGTACTTTATTTATGCTTTCACTATTGATTACGTACACGTATAAAGAATAATGGCCTTTTTCAACAATAGTTCTAACCTTATGTTTCATAACTAAACTTCGAAAAGTCCCTCAACTTTCACCACACTTTTCATAGCTTTTTTACATTTTTACTAAAATAATAATATAATAGGTAATGTCTATTTTGATGAACTTTCATTTTATACCTACTTTCTACCTTCCATTCCATTCCTTTCATTTCATTTCTTTTTTCGATTTAAGCAATAGAGGGCCTACACAGGCTCTGTGCTTAGGGCCTCGGATACTCTTAATCCGCCACTGCTTATAGGCAATTCAAATAACGGAGGAGATGGCAAATCTAACGCCAATGTAAAATGTGTTTGAATGTCTCATGCATGAAGCACTTCTTGAGGGAAATTGTTTGCAAGTGTACCGTACCAACACAAAAACACACAAAGTCAAATCTTTGGTAACAACCGCATCGAACTTCTTAGCAAATATCAGGTGGTCTTTATTAATATTCTTTATTAATTTGAGAAAAAACTGAAACAAATATTAATAAACACACATTTTTTATTTTGATATATCTTAGTACTACATAACGAAATAATTGCTAACGAAAGATCTTTACTATCAATACTAAGGGTACAGTCTCCCTCTCGCCGCCATAGCAGCTGAGCGCTGGCTAGGGATCACTGACCGCTAATTTTACGCCGAGCGCTTTCATCGATATTGTTACGAATAGATCGGATGTAATTGTAATTTTGTGGTTAAAAAAATTAACACGTATTGACCAGTAATATAAATGTGTTTAGTCTGATACAGAATCATAAAAAAAAATGCAGACTGCTTAAAAAGATTTTGTAAATCGATGGCTTAATTTTCAAATTTAATAACGCCATTTTTATATCAAATTCATTTTTAACGTCATCTAGTGTAAAAAGTTTCGGCGCATCCTAATGTGGAATTACTTCTAATCCAGAAATACACGTCACAAGATACGTCGTCGTACTTATTGAGGAGCGGAAGCCTATATTAGAGGAAATAAGGTGTGAACGTGATGAAATATATCTTTATTGTACTACAGCCTACAGCACACGTACTCACAGCAAAATAGTAAGAAGTAATATATAAATAATATAAAAATAAAAGAAGAAATATAAGAAAATAATAGAATAATAATATACTTTTTTTTTTTACATTTTTTTTTTAACTTTTCGTTGTAGTTTTATAACTCAAAAACGGGCTTACTTATTCAAACCAAATGTTTAGACATTGTTCGGACTATTTAGTAGATGGTTTATGTGAAGTTAGCACAAAATCGGTTGAGCGGTTCTTTATTTATTTCATTTTTTGTAAATTGTTGAGTGGGCTGAAGCTACCCGGGCGAAGCTGGGGCGGGCCGCTAGTATGACATAAAAACGTTAGTAAAAAACTTATAAAATAAAAATAATATCAAAGAGGCCGCGTTCCAGCTAGTCGCCAACAGTACTGTAGGCCATATTGAGTGACGCACTGTTTCTATTCTCCTGTAAAATTTGTTGAAATAAATTTTACCCGTGCCCAGCCGTGGGATATTAAAAAGGGTAGAAGCAAGCAAAACTTTACGATGAGGATGATGATGATACAATACAGCATATGACTTAAATAACGTAGAATTTAAGACATGATTTGCCCTTTCCGGTTTATTTATTGAATGAAAAATAAAATAATTATCAATTTGGCAGTAGGTAGCCTTTGGCAACTTTTTCCGTATTGAAGAACTCATAGGTACTAGGGGTATTTGCATTAATAATTTCGGTTTTGCCTGCTACAAACAACCTTCAATGATTGATTATGTCACTAAATATAAAAATAACTTCACGATGGGAATTACTGGATTATCATCCTTATTTACCGTATCATTAAGTTTAAGATTGCATTACCTTAACCACGTGTAGTATTGTATAGTGTTTTCCTGAAGTATGTCAGTATAAACTAAATAATACGTGTAGGAATAATGTGAATTTGAAATAAATGTGTTATAAATATAGTAGTAATTTATCATAATGTTTAGACTTAGCTACAAAATGAAAAGTAAGTGTTTTAATTACTATCGTGTTTAGTGCAATTTTTAGGTAGGCTGGCTTAAATGCTAAACTATTTATAACCAGCTGCCCATTTTAGCTTCGCACGGGTGGTGTAGTTTTATGTACCCGATTCCATAAACTATCCCGTATTTTGTCAAATTTTCTGTCACTCGAACTGTGTATACTAATAACGAATAGAACAAAAAAGAATTATCCAATTAGGTACAGTCGTTCATAAGTTTTGAGCGTATAATACATTTCAGTGATTCATTTTTATTAATAGTAGAAAGATAGAATTATGTCATCACACACCTAACGCCACTCTAGAGCCATTACGTCATAGCAATCTTAAGTTGCACAAGCAAAGTTTCGCCGAAGATTATCATAACTACCACTTACCGACAAGAACAACGGGGGGGGGGGGGGGGGGGGGGCTAAATCGCAGTCGCCGGGCGTCAAACCCCGCTCGGCCGGATGATCTCCCTTTTCCACTGTCACTACCACACGATCCTCCAGTCTCCATAGATCAGTATCAAATTTTATTTGTGTCCACTGCTAGGCACTGGTCTTCTCTCAACTGACTTATGCATTGAAAGAGTAATACCTTAATCTACACATGCTGGCCAAGTGGATGTCACAGTTCTTCGCATGTTTAGTTTTGAAACATTCAATCCAGCAATCTGCGGTGGGTACTAGGTCTTTTAGGTAGACCCGGTCCACACAGCTCACCTTAATATACGTACGCTTTTGAAACGAGACGGAACCTGTCAAACGCAAGTTTAACTCATACTTGGCCGACTATTGTAGAGTTCCATATCGTCGAAAGGTTTTTTAGGGTTCCTTATCGTCCGAAATTAAAATTTAAAAGATCTCATACTTCTACCTACTTGCCATCCTTGGGAACCTAGGTCAGTGACGATTCGAAATATTAAGTAAGAAAATACCGTATTTTCTTTTCAGGAGTAACCCCGGTATTACTTATTTGTATGAATGTAATACAGTGTATCTGCGCCAGCGCAATGTTCTACCATGAACCGTCGTTAATACTGCTCGATACGGGAGGCACAGATAATGCAGATTTTGGCTTCGCTATGGGCTACCAAGACAAATCCCGAAATTTAAGTGAGTATCGTAAGTTTCACTGGTGGTAAAATTGATTAGTGTGTTCTTTGAGATGATTATCGGTGAGAAGGAGGCAGTGGAATGAGCCTCCATATGGTTAGAAACCGTAAAGGAGCAACAAATCCGACCCACTCTCTCTGCATGGTGACACCAGACATCGCACCGGAACACGGCTTGGCGGTGCGGTTTTATCCGGTGGTCACTAGCCACGGCTGAAGCCTACCACCAAAAAAATCCAAAAGTTCATGCTGTCTCGTGTTTATCAAACAATTGACTACCTAATCTAATTGTAGGTTGAAACACTTTTGACGTGACAACGTCTTATAAATTGGTTTGCCGGGTGACACTTCAAGAAACTGCGTTACGCTCCGCTCACGTTATGCGCTCACAATGAGAGCGAGTGAGAGGCACGCGTCCCTTCCACTCGGGCATCGTTAGCCCGCCTAAGAGCGAGAGAGACAGACATAAAAAGTGAAAGGCACGCGTCCCTTCCACTCGAGCACAGTTAGCCCGCCTAAGAGCGAGATTCTTTGTATAAATTAATGTTTTAAATATAATTCTTTGTATATATAAATGTTTTAAATTGTTACTATTATTTCATCCTTCTTCCTTCTATACGAATAAATATTCACATTAAAATTATTTTACCACTCAAAGTCGTTGTCACGTAAAACTTTCGCCCGTATACCGACTTTACAGGCAACCAATTTTTTTATTCATAATTGACACTTAGCATAACGTGGTCCGATCCGAAGGAGGATTATGTGTTTAACGAGTAGACCGGTACTCCATCAAAGAATTGGATGACAATTATTTTTTCATATGTGTTAGGAAAATCTTTGTAAAAGCGAGAGGAGAGAGGGTGAGAGAAGGAACAAATTTACTTATTATTCTTTCATGTTTTCAGTTGTTGGAGCTCCGACAATGGACTACGTGGGGAAAGTATTTTCATGCAATCTAAATGATACCACACACACTTCATGTACTGACTACCGTATTAATGTAGCTTCACTGGCGCCTTATACGCGAGGTTTGTAATTTATTTTGTGAAACAAAAGCTTGAAATCTTATCATGTTATATGTTAGGCCGTCTTCAGTCCTACTCCCGATCAGGCTAATTCACGTAATTTCTTGACGCGCTGAATAAGTTGCGGTGCAGTTGTAATCACGTTGCAATTAAGTTTACGTTTTAGTCCGAAATGGTATTCTTGTGACTGTCATAACATACACGCTAAAGCGCTCGCGTAATGCGAACTTGACGCGAACGTATCTGACAGCGGTTGTCAAAATTATGACAGTACGGAATGGGCTGTTTTGCTGAACTTAACTGCAACTCCACTGCAGCTGAACTTATTTAATTACGTGATAGTCCACTGATATTGTCAATTTTATGAAGTATTTTTAATATTTTTTCGCTGTAATATTTTTTCGATTTATTTACGACATAATAATAAAAATCTTTATTTTGTTTCAGACAGTAGAGCAAGTCAGGGTTTTCATACTGGTTCAAATATAATGACTACAACAGACTATATCTTTGTAAGTTTTTTCAATATCTATCTTCGGCGAAAAAAGTTATAAATACTTTTTAAGCTGTGCGTAAACTTTGAGAATGTTAAACTTTAATAAAAGTGTATTATTATTTTGATACATCGTAATACTAAAAAATTAAGTAATTGCTATCGAAAGATGTTTATTATTGATACTTATTGTATTGTACGTCACTCCACCTAGTCTGAGGGCGTGCTACACTACGTTTTCCAATTCGTGGTCTCCACTCAAGAACTCGTTTAGCGCGCAGCGGTCGGTTAAGGTCATCCGCACAATAAAATTGTGGGACAAAGTTAAAATGCGCTTGCTCTTTTGTTTGTATAATATTGCGGGACCCTGTGCTTTGTGCTATATTTTCCATCACATATGACATGTGATGGAAAATATCCCTCATGTTGGGACAGAGGAGATATTTTAAATTTTATTCCGGGGGCTTATAATTTGTTTAACCAATTTCTTTGGGGATATTTTTGTAATCATTAGTAATTGTGTAATTCGAAACAAATAAACATTTTTTTTCTGGCTTGCACTTAACTACAACTTTCCTTATGTTAAGCAATACTGTAGTCTACGATGTAACGCGCTTACCCAGTAAATACCGTTCACTCGTAACTTGAAGACCGGCAGATTATAGCTATTAGGAAACATAGATGCCGGCAGCGAATTCTACAACTTGGCAGTTCGAACAATAAAAGTGGACGCAAAGCGCAAAGGGTCGTGGAATATCCACCATATGGTGGCGCATAGCCGTACCTCTAATTGTTCGATGAAAGAACGGGGATGGGGGAATAACATTGTGTGATTCCAACGCACACTCTACAGAATATATCTATCTCTCTCGTATTTTTACAGACCTGTGCTCCTCTTTGGACCCTCGAGTTACCACCACCGAAACCCTTCACGAGTGCTGTAGGCACTTGCTTTGTTATCCAGGACACAGACAAGATCACTCATTACAAAGGCACTATGGATGTGCATTTCTTTAATAAGACATTTTATCATATGCAAAATGACACGAGAAATAGGGGTAAGTTCCACATAGTAAATTTATAGCTCACAGAGTAAATCAGATAGTTTGCAGACCTTTACGTGCTATAATCTAAAGTAGGTGGCGAAGAGCCCTTACAAGCCGATTCCAATCGGCTTTCTTTTAGGAATTGATTAGGTAATATCGTTTACTTCATCAAAATTAGGTAACACCTTAGAGTTTTAAATAGCATAAAAAATAAGTAGGTAACTATAATATAGAGGTTGTGGTCGTCATAGAAACATTTGTGACGGTAATGAAGAAATATTATCGTCTCAAGTAAGAACTTTTTTGCTTCGGCTTCGTTTATTGCATACAGACAGTGAAAGAAACTTATTTTATACTACCTAAGGATAAAGATGGGTATTCTATTTTTGAACACAGAGATCATGGGTGGAGTTGGCTGGGTCAACTTGATAGATGAAGAAAACGATCTTTTATTGATAGCAAAGGCGTCATTACACCAGGACTTTATATTTGGGTCGAAGACCAAAGCTTGGGATCAATATAATACTATTTCTCTTAGAACGACGTATGAAAATGATAAAATTATTATGTGGCTGACAGAAGATGTTAAGTCAAGTAAGTATCTTGTGTTAACCTCTTAGAAATTTTAACACGGAACTGCAATAATTGCACGCGTTTCCCTCTGCCGAAGTTGTTCAGTTTGTATGCATACATTGTTCATGTTTCGTGTTTGTGTGTAGCTTTTATTTACGTGTGCAATTGTGAAGACGCTTCAACTTTTACATGTGTGGTGTACGTGGTTAACCCAAACTGGCAGAAATAATTTATTCCTAGAAGTTGCATATAACACCTCCCGTGTTAATGCTCTAAGGTTAGCCCTATAAATTATTTAATAATATAACACACATAATGAGTTCGCAGATTTTATTTATATCCTTCCAATTTTTTTTATTTCTGGCTGTATAATCAAGGCGTTACTACCCGATGTAACAGGGCGTTGTTTGAAATGATAATGAATTTTTCTGCGTTAAAATTCCATTAAAAACATTGCGGTTGGTGGTATACCGCTGGTTAATGCGTTGAGCCAAAGCGGTACACATTCAGACGCTACCGTTAATTAATGTGTAACGTTTCAGGGCTTATTTATGCGGTCGTCGCAGGAAATTTTTTCTCAGATAAAACTTTGTACGCTTTCAGCATCGAAATTGAGAGAATGTTTGGAAAGGTGAGTAAATTATGCATTTTATTTTACGTTTATTTTAGTTCAATCACGTACATTTGTCACTGTTGTAGTGAAAAAAACACAGATACTGGTATTAAGGACCATCCGGCATAGAGTCGCCACTCGCTTGTAAGTGCCCCTTCACACTTATGCGCGGCGTCTCTGTTGGGGCACATGAGTGCGCTGTACTAGGGTCGTGGTTGTGTAACGTATAGGCCGTGCCACGTCGCGTCGTGTACCATAAGATACTGTTTACAGTGTGACGTCTAGCGTCTGTGCTGTGGTAGCATTTATTTACTGCAGATTACATGCCGCGATAACGCAACGACTCGTGTGTCGCCATATCGTGGCGTCTACCTTTCACAGAACGCATACTCCGGATAAACGTAAGTGTAAAAAGGCTTTTATCCCCTGTATAGGCTCGCGATTGCCATTGCTCACGTGATCCGCACATTTTGTATAGCTGTTTATAAACAGCTATACGATGTAATTATACAAAATTAATTCTCACGTAGTTCCACTTCACCCACCACTTCCACTTCAACCCTTTTTAGTGCCCACTGCTGGGCACTGGTCTTCTCTCAACGATCTTACGAGTTGAGAGAGTTTAGGCCTTAATCCACACACGCTGGCCAAGTGCAGGTTGGTATCCACCAAACTGTCACATGTCCTCGAATGATTAGTTTTTAAACATGCTAGTTTCCTCACGATGTTTACCTTCACCGGTATCGAGCAGCGGCGATGAAACAAATGACACAAAGATGTGTAGGCACGTCCGGAAATCGAACCCGCCTTATATTTCTAAGCTGAGTCCCGTACCACTACGCCACCGCTAATCAAAACAGACAACACCCACACCATTTTCAAATGCACTTTTTTATAAACTTTATTTTTAGAAGGGACTTTTATGCCCAGCGTATACCAGTCCCATTGTATCCTAAACAATTATCAATCAACAAATATGAGCTAGGTATTTAAACAAAATCTTAGCAACACCACTAGTTGATTACGTCAAAATTTTATGATACATGCCTATATCAACTCTGTGCTTCCTGTGTTAAGTGATATATATTGAGTTGTACCCTTTTTAGTATTTTCTGGCATGGGCGTTGTCAAAAAATTAAAAATATTTTAGGTCTAACTCACGTCTTTTTATCTGCTATAATTTCGGAGATAATTTTGTGCAAAATGATATAACTGCCTGGGTTTTTGGGCAAAACTTCGTGAATAGCGATATTTGTCTATGTATAACCCCCATATGTAACTACTAAACAAATTAGTTTTCGTGCTTCGTGATTTAGGGTCAAGAGAGCCCTTAATAGTATAAACGCTAACTGTTGCTTCGCGTAATTATTTTTTAAATTGCCATTAGACTTGCAAATTATGTAAGTAATAATCATATTCGCAGTCTTCGTTGGCTTCTATTTAGTCAGTTTAACACATTAGTCAATTTGAATTAGCAACTAGTTGAAACAAAACTACTTTTTAATGGATTTTATCGCGGTTTGTTTTAGATTTTAGATCCCGACGCGACGTTTCAAAGTCTTTTCAGAATTCATGTTCACGGGTGGACTGAGGTATTTGACGTCCAAAAATATTAATCACAATTATTACTAAAAACATTATTATTTAAGTTGCGTTCCGATTTAAGCAAACTGAGCTCCAGGGACCCAGTGCTATTGGTTATTACAATGTGTGATATTCGCGTAAATCTAAGACAATACTAACAACTAGTTACATATTTTTTTATTTTTATTTTATAGATTGCTTTTTTAGAGTACGACCGTAAAAATAATACATTATCGTTACTTGAAAGCGAGGAAGATGGTGTCATTGAACATCTGCTGGAGGTCCCTAACTCTATGTTTGGTGCGGCGCTGGGTGCTGCTGACTTGAATTATGATGGGTTTGCAGAACTCTTGGTGGGTGCACCAGCTCAGCCTGATAATGATTATGTGGAATGTGGAGCCGTACATATTTATTTAGGCGGTGAATTGGTAAGCACTTCTTTTGTTTTTGTATGGTTCAATTACCGCACGTCAATTCTATACCATTTATTCTTTTCGATCTTTCGTTATTGTTTCTTTTTATGACACTAGATTTCGGACAGCGGCTTCGCCCGCGTGTATGTCGGTTATCGCGCCAAAACATTACCTTCTTTTTGCGCAGTCGGATAAAAACTATCCTATGTCCTTTCTCGGGTCTCAAACTACCTCCATACCCAATTTCATCCAAATCGGTTGAGTAGTTTAAGTGGGAAACAGTTAAGTTTAAGACAGAGTTACTTTCGCATTTATAAGATTAGTAGGGATTGTCTAGGGGCCCGAGAGCGTTTTCAAAAAAATCATCTGGCTCACTCAGAAATCAAAAATAACTATTGCATTAATAACTCTAAAAATAAAATGAAAGCCACCTGGCAGATAATAAATAAAAATAAATTCAACTGTCCGAAACAAATCATATCTAAAATAACTATGAATAACCGAGAGATAACAGACCCACTAGAAATTGCAGAAACATTCAATAATTACTATATAGATTTAGTACAACCACTACATAATACAGTGAATCCGAACCTATCACTTATAAAAGACAAAGCCAATTCAATGTTTATGCATGCTACACTCCCTATTGACATATATAAAATTATTAGAAACCTAAAAAACACTAACAGCGTGGGTTATGACGAAATAAGTACTAAAGTAATAAAAAGTGTAGCCACCGAAATATCTGAAATTTTTAGTTTCATTGTAAATCTATGTATAGAAAATGGTAAATACCCGAATGACTTAAAAATATCTGTGATAAAACCACTATATAAGAAAGATGACAGTCAAAATCCTAAGAATTATAGACCAGTAGCGTTAATTTCGATCTTCTCCAAAATCATAGAAAAAATTATTTATAACAACCTGTATGCTTATCTTGAAAAACATCAAATACTTGCGGACGAACAATACGGATTTAGAAAGTGTAAAAATATAAATATGGCAATATATGGATTAGTAAGTAAAGTCATAACGAATATGGACAAACGGACACGTACGACTGCCCTGTTCATGGATATGAGCAAGGCATTTGATTTTGTAGATTTTAATATACTCTTGTCTAAGTTAGAAAAATATGGAGTAAGAGGCAATGTGCTTCAATTAATTGAATCGTATTTAAAAAATAGGTATCAAATAACTAGTATAACAACAATCTGCCAAAAGACAAGAATTGAATTAACGTACCAATCGAAACCAATGAAAACGAAATTTGGTGTACCCCAGGGTAGCGTTCTAGGCCCGTTACTGTTTCTCGTTTACATAAACGATATGCCTAGTGTAACTCAACATCCCATGACCTTATTCGCAGATGACAGCACAGTTATTTTTACAGCACAAAAAATTGACTCACATAACTATGAAACGGATATAAATCTAAGTCTAAACAAGTTAATAACATGGTTAAATATTAATAATCTTAATGTTAATTTAGATAAAACTTATGTTATGTCATTCAAACAAAGAATTACCCAAGATAAACTTAATATTAAATACGCTGACAAAATTATAAATGAAGTAAAACAAACAAAATTCCTTGGTCTACACATAGATGAAAATATGAAATGGACTAAACACACTGAACAACTAATAAAAAAACTAAATCAGTTTCAGTATGCACTCTATAATCTTAGTAAAATAGCAAGCCGCGAAGCTGTACTAACTGCATATCATGCATACGTGTCCTCTACACTACGATATGGCATAATATTTTGGGGAAATTGTTCAGATAGGGAGCTAGTGTTTAAAGCACAAAAAAAGTTTATAAGAGCCTTGTGCCAAATCAAAATCGTTGACAGTTGTAAACCACACTTCATTGAATTAAAAATAATGACATTTCCATCCTTATATATATTTGAAGTAGCAATGTTCGTTAAAAAACACATCAATTTATTTAAAACTCCGATTAGTGCACGTCACCAAGACAAAATTTACGTTATGCCTCATCAAACAGCGTTGTACTCAAAAAGCTTTCTGGGAATGGCTCCAAAAATCTATAATAACTTACCCAAGATGATAAGAACCGAGAAAAATATTAACAAGTTTAAATGCATGCTAAAAGACTTACTGATTAAAAAAGCTTAATAATCTGTTGGTGAATTCTTGCAAAGCGGGTAAGGTGTCCGATTTATTTAGAATGTATGTAATTTAATTTAATTTGACATTATTAAATTTGACATGATTTAATTTGACATAATTTAATTTTACTTGATTTAATTTAATATCTTTTTAATTTAGTATGTGAAAATTTGTATGCCTGATAGGCTAAACATAGCGATATGTATTAGAATAAGACCAAATGTAGCTACCTATGTTCACAAATAAATAAATTTGAATTTGAAAATTTGAATTTGTATCTAGCCAGCAGGTAACGATCGAGATACAGTTTTTATACATATAGTTAAGGTTTAGACTAGGTTTTATATTTACATTTTTATCTTCATCATCATCATCTTCAGTCTCTCATAAAACACGCCACTGAGGGTGATCCACGGAAAATGTATATTTACCCCTGTATTCATAAACGTATTATAAGCTCAATTTAGCTAAAATAATTGTAGTTTATTTGTTTGTCTTTGTCTGTCATCTTGACATTTATACCAGTAAGAAAGAGACAAAGTCCATTTTAAGTAAATAAAAAAGTAAAAGGCCGTTATTGTTCAATTATTTACTAATTAATAACTAACTTAAAACTTTGCATAATTTTAAGATGTTTTAATATGTTGGTTACCGCGCCAAACCATCAACCTCGTTTTGCGCAGTTGGATAAAAACTATCCTTTATCCTTTCCCATATTTCTTACTATCTTCATACCAAATTTCATCCAAATTGGTTAAGTAGTTTAGGCTTAAAAACGTAAAAGACAGACAATGTTACTTCCGTAGGGATTGTTATTGTCACGTGTGTTAAAGTTACACTTAATTTAATAAATGACTTTTTTTTAATTTTTAGGAAGATGTGAGCAAAAGAAAAGGCCTTCGTTTAATTGGAAATAAAATGTACAGCCGCTTTGGAACAACTATCGCGACAAACGATTTAGACGGAGATGAGATACCAGGTATTCACCTGTCTTCTTAACAAGCTAAATTCCTTCCGCTCTGTCTTTTATAGGGATTTAACCCACCGAGCAGCGGTGGCGCAGCGGTACGGGCCTCGCCTTAGAAAAATAAGGTCGCAGGTTCGAATCCTGGTCGTACCCACACATCTTTGTGTGAAGGAAGACATCGTGAGGAAATCGGCATGTCTAAGAACTAATCTTTCGAGGACATGTGACATCCACTAACCCGCACTTGGCCAGCGTGTGTGGATTAAGGCCTAAACTCTCTCAACTCATAAGATAGTTGAGAGAAGACCCGTGCCCAGCAGTGGGACACTAAGTACGGTTGAAGTAAAAGTAAACCCACCGATGCAATCCCGCCACTGTTACTCATGTTAGCCAGGATCAACAGCAGCGCCATGAAGAGACTCCCGCCTTTGAAGGCAGTGGACAATCTAACTTTACAACTCTTCTTAATATCCTTCTGATTAAATTCTTGCGGGTTCTAAGACTTTAGGTGCCCTGAGACTTGGTCGGGTTTCAATACTCAAACCTCTTGACGTGCGCCGGTGTGCTATAGGCTATAGGCTATAGGCTCTGGTTTGCAGCGCAGCCGTGGGATTGTGGTGGTGGTTAAATTCCGAAAAAATATCATGCTAAATAAGATTAGATCATAAAGAAACATGTTTTAGAGAAATGCGGGCGGAGACACTTTTGCCAATAGCCTAAACGTCCTACCGTTTGACCTGAATGTGGGAGAGTGTGTATGAAAGAGTTGATATGATTATTTCTACCTTCTAAAAAATACATTTATTTACAACATAAAGGTACAATTGGATGAAAAAGTACCTATATCTATGAATAACAGTATTAATAACAGTTTAATATTTTTTTTATCTATGCAACACTAGATAACTATAAATCACAAAAATATATCAGTTCAACGAACACAAAATTTGTTTTCGTAGAACTGTCATATTTTTGTGAGTAAATTTCATATCGGCTCTTTCAAAGCCTGGCCTTTTATACACACTACCCTACGTCAATTTTTATATGAAAACGCATGATCTCAACATTCTCAACGCACTTTTCTGGTACACCGCTCATACTTTTATCTATGTTTGTATCTATCTTAAACTTCTATCTTTTATCTATGTATTATTATTTTTTCTTTTATCCGAAAATAAACGTTATTATTATTAACACTCTAAGTTAAAAAAACATCATTTTAAGTTTGGCTCATGGCTCTCGCTTAGCAATATTGTACAATTCATAGTATACATTAGGACTAAATTATATCAATAAATATGTTATCGGTTCGACGGTCCTCGGTCTTTTTTGGCTCACCGAAAAAGTCCGGTGAACCAAAAAAAACTCTTTCAGCCGATTGGGTTAGGTCATCCGTCCAAAAATCCTTAAGTATTTTTTAAATGAAAGGTACGTCGTCTTTTAAACCCCGACAAAAAAGAAAAGGTAGTGTGCCTGTGTACAATTATGTTGCTGCTTCTAAAAGCATGGACGATTTTGAGGCAGTTTTTTATTCGAATGCTGCTGTGTGTGATTGATTTAGAATTAATATTAAGTACTACAACTAAAACTTTTAAACTTCCGTGTTGGAATATAAAAATTTAACATTGACTTTTGGTTTTGTTTTGTCTTCTTCTGCTGAAACTCGTTTGTAAACGTCAAGCTAAAAAAACAGATACATTTTACTAAACATATATTTTTTGTATTACAGAAATTGTAGTCAGCGCTCCTTATGAAGGTAACGGAGTGGTGTACATTTTCGCGGGATTCGAAATTAATAAACTACTTAAAGATGGATCTAGATATGAGTGGACTCATAAAATTATTACAGACCTCAAATATACGCAAACTATTAAGAGTAAAGATACAGGTGTATTGAAAAATTTTGGATTCAGTTTGCAGTTTTTATCAGATTTGGACAATAATGGGTGTGAAGGTAGGTCACTTTAGTATCATTTTGGTACCTTACTATTGTGGAGACAGGAGATCGTAGCGATTCTCTAGTAAAAAGGGATTTTTCCGCCCGGCTAGGTGTGAGGCTCGGCTATCGCGGTCTCAACTGTCCTTTATGGGGAACTTGCACTGCTTGACAAGTTTTGTTAGATTCGGGATTGCTATACCGGAATCATTTCAACTAAGTAGTGCGTTTTTAAGAAAATATTCTTAGTCAAATTTTAGTAAAAAAATTTTTAATTTTGATATGTCTTAGTACAAAAAAGTACAAACAGTAAAAATGAAGTAATCTTATTGTATCTACTGCTACCAGTGCGCCACGGCATCAGCTGTGCGCTCGCTAGGGTCACTGACCGCTTATTTTACGCCGCGCGCTTTAAGTCGAATAAAAAAAGTATTGATTAAATTGTGTTCTATTAAAAACTGTTACAAAATATATCTACAAAAAGTTTTTCTGTATACCTAATATCTCTATTGTAGCTACTTGATGTATTTCTATACCTGTATCATCTGTCTTTGTCTTCAAGTCTAATCAGGTACCTAAAGGTAATAAGTTACTAAAGAATAGTGTATTTTTTCAGAGTTGGCTATAGGATCTCCGGGGTCAGGTAAAGTGGCATTGCTGAAATGTTTGCCCAAAGTTAAAGTGACTATGTCTATTGAAATGATCGGTAATAAGGTAAGAAACACATACCTTAATACAATATTTATTTATTCATTTATATCAGGCGACAAGGCCCATAGCAAATTAATTGAAGTAGGTACTCTTTACTGTTATTGTCAGTCATATGATATCATACTAAGCAGAGCTTGTGTTATGGAAACCAGGTGTCATACCACAACAGATTTTTAAAGCAGTATTGTTGGAGCTGCGGAAGAGGGATGCAGCTATACAATGTGTAAAGCAACTTCTTTTTCGCACAAATGCAATAATAACACTCTAGGTACGGTGTCATAGTAAGGCAACTATACAAATAAATACTATTTTTCTGATCCATATCTACTTATAATAAATAATTACACCTAGACTCGAGACCGACATAATATTCATGACACAAATTATTTGTTTCTTTATTTATTTTTATTTTATTTTTTTATTTCATTATTTTCAGATTGTAACAGAGAAAGATATGAGTTTTGAAGTTAAAGTATGCGCCAATTTCGAGTTCCAGAAAACTGCTAAAAATGTTGTAGAAAGTATGTGTTAAGTTTGAAATCAGAATTTTTGAAATGTATTACTTTATCATGATATTCAGTGCAGTGGTGACGCAGCGGTATTGGCATTATCTTTGAAATATAAGGTCGCGGGTTCAATCCCCGGTCGTGCTCCCACATGTGTGTGTGAATTGATTCATCGCCATTTTGTGTTAAAAAATTCATGTAATTTACTTTTTTCCCCTCTTATTCTCATAAATCGAGCATTTGAAGTGCAACGTGCGAGAAGAAACTTTGTTCTAAAAATCAAATATTACTTACAAGTACTT
The DNA here is from genome assembly GCA_936450015.1 of Meganola albula. NCBI lineage: Eukaryota > Metazoa > Arthropoda > Insecta > Lepidoptera > Nolidae > Meganola > Meganola albula. The sequence goes on from OW388147.1 coordinate 12,566,148, forward strand.
ATCTATTTCATACTTCTATTAGTTAAAAAAATGCTTTATTACAGCCCTTTTCATTACTAATCAAATCACCGATGAAGCTACATCTGGAATAAATCTCTCGGATTCCCATTACAGTATAAAAATCGAAAGCAAAGATGTCCCTACAGTTTGCAAAAATTGTCCAAGATATTGCAAAAATTGTCATAAAGAGTGCAAAATTTGCACAAAACATTCCTCCAAGTGTAACACCATCGTTGTAACTTTAGTAAGTAATGTGTTATGTACTTTTATTTAATAATTACATCACACGTCAGAAAAATCTACAGTTTGCAAATATAGCCCAACGGATAGCTAAAGTGGTCCTAAGGAGTGCAAACGTTGTTGTGACTTTAGTAAGTAAATATGATTTGTATTTTTAATTATTAACACATTACTGATAAAGCTACATCTGCAAAAGCATTCCCACAGTGTGAAAATATAGCTTAAATGATTACAAAAGATGTCATAAAGAGTGAAAAAATTGCATAAATCTTCAATCCGATTGTGAAAACATCGTTGTGACTTCAGTAAGTAATTAAGATATAATTAGTGTAATTAGTAATCACATTACCGATGAAGCTACATCTTAAATAAAGGTCTTAGTAAAGTATATAAATAAACAAAAATAATGTCCCTACAGTTGCAAAGATAGACCAAAAGATTGCAAAAATTGACACAAAGTGTGCAAAATTTGCACAAATCTTCACTCCGCGTGTAAAAACATTGTTGTCACTAAAGTAACTTTATATGTCTCGTGTTTTAATGGGTATTATTTTAGGAACAAGTTTAAAAGAAGTTATTCCTTTTTGTTGACAGAAAGATAACGATCCACAAGAATATAATTTTACTACAAAAGCTGAATTGAAAAGTGACCATATTCTAAATAACACAGGTATGTAGGTACCTAATGCATAGTATACTGTACATTAATTATGCAGTAAGTACATAGGCAGCAAATAACTGCGCAGTAGTCAATTTTGAATCGACTTTAAGAGAAGAAGGTTCTTTAATCGATAGAATGTTTTTTTGTTTATTACCTATCATACTGTGAACCGATTACTATGGATACTTTTTTGTTTAATAACCTAATGCTTTTCGTGTCGTCAAAAGAAGACTTATTCTTTACCCTAAGCGCCTGCGGCCTGTCAAAATTACGGTAGTACGTAGGTAACGTTTGAAGTCGGTTTTGGTTGATTTTTTCGCAAAAAGAATTATCATACAACAGTGAGTGCGGAAACCTCTTCCCAATACGCTGCAGTAAAGTTGTTTACAGACTAGAACAATGTAATTATGATTAACTTTTCTATTCGCAAAAAAACATGTCATCATCATCATCACCAGCCTATTCTAGTCCACTGCTGGACATAGGCCTATCCTAAACTTAGCACGATCCGCGGCTTTTCTAATTCAGCTCTTGTCGGCCCTGCTGAGATCGTCACTCCACCTAGTCTGAGGGCGTCCTACGCTACGTTTACTACGCGAGCTATGGAAAAAACTATGCTTGGAGTATCTCTGAATCGAATACGCAATGAAGTTATCCGACAGAGAACCAAATTAATCGACATTGTTCACCGGATCAGTAAGCTGAAGTGGCAGTGGGCCAGTCATATCTGCCGCAGAACTGACAACCGCTGAGGTAAACGAGTTCTTGAAACCACAAATTGACAAAAAAAACATGAATGTTGGATATTTAGATTACACTAAAACTGATTTGAATTGACTGCCGTAATTCAAGAATTTTAATAAAATCACAATATTATCAGATGGCAAATTAGTACGCCGTAATTTGTTTATGATACGACATGTAAACAAAAATACAGTACTATAATCTTGATTTTTTACAGAATTTAATACATCCTGGGTGGTCGCGTTTGAGAATAGTGTAACATACCTTCTAGTGTCACGACAAAAGTGTGAAGGCAAGGAGTGCTTACCAAGGCTTAATTTAGGCCTTGATAGAGTTGGCAGGTGTGTTAGTCATATATCTCTCTCTCTCTCTGCATTTACATAAACTAATAATGTGTATTTCAGTCTGTGTTTACCTACGGTACGTGACATATCAAATGAGAGAGACACACGCCAAGGGTATAAGAAGGAGTCGTTCTCCTTCTTATACCCTCTGCGCGCGCCCTCTCTGGCTGCGGCGATAACCTTACCGATAATCGTATGGGTTTTACGAACGGACTGTTCGATAGTGTAGGCGCACTGAAGCGCCAATCATATGTTGTACCCTGCACTCGCTAATGATGCATAACTCTATATAGATATGCGTGAGGCGCTCTAGTTTCCAAGAGTATTCGTAATAAAAAATTCGTATAAAGTCCCAGATCTTTAAAGTATTGACAAATAAAATGCCTTTCTATGGCATTGATACTCAACGTGACTATACATACCTTTAGCTTGTGAATACATTCCGGGTAGTAAAACTAATAATATTATATATAATACTAATTAATAGCTATATCTATCAGCCCTTAAGTATTCTATCTTCAAAAGGTATACTCTCACGTTGATCGCGTTGAATATTTTTTGATCTGATGGCGCACTAATAGGGTGGGTCGGAATTTTTGCCGCTTTATAGTTTCTAACCATATGGAGCCTCATTCCACTGCCACCTACCCACTGAAAACCATTCGTAATCACGAGCGAATCGGTATATTGGACGGCTGCGTCTCATTGTAGATTACATCATTGTTTAACATCAGGCAAGTTGTAGTGACGCGCCAGCCTAAAGCAGAATAAAAAAAAGCTTCGGAAATATAGGGCGGAACTCTTTGTAGAATCACAGTTAAACAGTCTCAAAAAATAGTGTTGCTTAGTTTGTGTAACCGCCGACTAACCACTAACATAGAAAACACGATGTACATTATCATTATTTCAGCATGGATAAAATTGTTGCGGGTGAAACTCCAAATAAGACGGTGATTGCCCGAGTCCAAAATGCAGGTGGTCAGTCTTTTCATACCTGTTTAAAGGTATACATTGAAGGCGGCAAGAAGGCCCTCATCCAGGGGGGCTATAGCGATACATATTATTTACCAACCCCTTTCAATAGGGATCAACAAGTAAGTATTAAAATTGTAGAGAAAGTATGATTGTAGTCACCATTTAATACTCATCATAACGGACAATTTTAATTTGGGGTTACGTTTCGCCACGGGTTTCGCTGGTCATGGTCGCAAGCAGTTTGATCCAGCAAACGAGCTCCGTTGATGACGATGGTCGTAGAGTAAAATTCAAATTCAGATTTCTTTATTTTACATAAAACAGGGTACATTAAGGTCTTAAGCGCTTTGAATTTGAATTTTGTATTGATAGTGAAACTGGTATAAAAGTTTGGGGTGTAGAAGGAAAAGTAGTTTATGACCAAGCCGAAGCTGTTTTCCATCCTGCTCAATTTAATAAGAAAAAGGATAGAAAAAAACTTGAGAGGTGTCAAGGGACACCCGGATGGAACGAAGTTCCTTTCGATTAATTAGTGAAGGAATTGTACTAATTTTTTTTTAAGATATAACATTTTTTATTATTAACAAATATAATGTAATATAAACTTTATCAGTAGGCTCAATTTTCGTAAAGACAGACAGACAGACAGAGAAACATGCGCACGCCGCACAGCTTACAATAGCTTACTATAGCAAAAAGTGTCGTAAGAATTTTTTCCGTCTAGCCCCCTTTCACAACGCGCGATAAGGAACTTCGTTCCAATAATTATTGTATATTTTTCGTTCAGGATAAAATTGAAATTGTTGTCGACACGTCTACTCCGGTAAATGTCCAAAAAGACCTGCAAGTGAAGGTTGAGCTTTATGAGAACTGTGACCGAAAACTAGAAGAACCTAATGCTACGGACAACGTGACAATACCATACGAATTTAAAACTGATAATATAGTAGTCAGTGGGTAAGTAAAACTTACTTTTGAGAATAAACTGCTAAACAGATATTTCGTTCTACAATGTACAGGAAAAGATTTTAACTAGAGCATATATTTTTTGATGATTCAGTAATAGAAAGAATTACCAATAATCGTTCAATATCCTTTTAAAATATTTTTATTCACCCAAAAATTAGCAACTTATTAATTTTTTTGTACTAAGACATATTAAATTAAAAAATATGTGTTTATTAAAATTTGTGTAAGTTTATTGCCTCAATGTTGGCGCATTGGTTAATAACAAAAATAATATTTTTACACACATACAGCGCCATCTAGCCCCAAATTGAGCAATCATATTTGCTTTTTATGGGTACTAGGACTAAAAGTTAAAAAGTTTTTCTGTGACTCTGTGGCGCAGTCGGTAATAATAATAATAATATAGTGGGACATTAACATACACAGCCATCTAATCCCAAACTAAGCAGAGGTTGTACTATGGAAACCAGATAACTTGTAATATACTACTTAAAATAGTTTTCTTTTGTAAATACTTACTTGACTAAAGATAAATACACCCTAACCTAAGATTAACAGACGTGTTCATCACAAAAATGTCTGACTTGGGTGGGAATTGAACCCACGACCTGTGGCGTAAAAAGCAAGTATCTTACCGACCACGCCACACCGGACTGTCGAGTCGTAATTAGTAATTTTTTGTCTAGTCAATATCGTCTAGTAATCCTACTGTTGTGTCAAAACCACCTCATGCAGCAGATTATATTTACGGTTGAGGGTTTGGTTGGATAATCTGTGGGTCAGCTAAATTGACGATGTCGGAACTCGCGAAATAGATATGATACAATACGACTAAAGATGTAGTAGAAATGGGTTGACCATGTATCAATTGCATTTATTCCGTCAACTTCTCAATCTGCGTCTTATCGTCTTGCTGTTTTCTCACGGTGTTCCATAGGTGGCCAATCTAGTTCTTCCAAACATCTTTATCAAAGCCAAATATTATATTATGTAAGCACTTCTAAAAATCTTAAAATTTAACTGCTTGTTGCAGAATTCCTCACAGGTTGAATGCATTGAATATAGAAGTGGGGCACACTATGAAGGATCATCAAGAGTATACGGTATGTAACGCATGTTAAAAATCATTAAAATCACACGCTATAAGCGCCATTTGTAAGTTTTATTAAGGGGAAAGTAACGTAGAAATAGGCATCGGAAGAAAGAAAGGAATGCGTACAATGTCATTTCAAATTAAAAATAATTATAATAATAATGTAGCATATTATGTTTTTAGTTAATTTAATTTATATTTTTTAAATTTCTTTACTTTTTGACATTTTTATACGTAACACATTATGTAATTATGTTAGATTTCATCGATACTACTTTCAACAGAGGTTGAACGTTGACGTTTGACCGGGACGCGGCGTACCAAATGCGTACATCTAAGTATGAGCTGTGTACCGCAAAAGAGCGTTGAGCTCATGCGTTTTGTAAAAAATTTAGTGCGGCCGGATGCGATACACCACATTCCGGTCAAACGCTAGTACGTTCAAACACAAGTCTTGTTCTCATTTCAGATAACTAATGGTGGTAGTGTTTTGTGGAAGAACATTCAAGTCTTACTCTCTCTAAATAGAACGAAGTATATACTTTCGTTCAAAGTTCTAGTAAGTAATTTTTGATATCAATCCTACAATTCTAAGCTTGTAATTTTTTCAAAACAATTACTTATTTATTTAAAACGAGAGGCATAATTTGTGTTACGTTTCGCATAAATTTTGCAGGAACAAGCAAAAAACGCCAGTTGCGTTGATAACGATGATGAAAAGTTCTACAATCGGACTTGTTTGTATGATCTCAAGCCGTTTACGACCCTAAAGATAACTACTGCCATACTAATGATGCGTTTGGATACGAGTAAGTAGCCTATAACTTACGGGTAACACTTTCCGAATTGACTCCCAGTAACCTTCTATATATTGCTACCTGAATACAAAAATGCCACAAATCGAAAAATTTGTAAAGTTAAGGTCGTCTTGTCCTCATTTTTGCAATAAAACTACTGTTAATTTTTTCGATTTGTGGCACTTTTGTATTCAACGAGCGATATGTTCTATACTAGCTATCCTTTTTTCCTCTTAATACTTTATAAGAATGGTGAAAGTTCTGATTTTTGTGTATTTAGAAGTATACAAGATAATACAGGTAAACTTTTGACTAGTGCGCCAACATTGAGAATTAACGTATTTTAATCAAAAAGTGTTTTTTTTTAATTTGATATGTCTTCGTACAAAAAAATAAAGTGATCGCCAACGAAAGATGTTTACTACTGATGTGAAGGGTGACGTGGCCCTCTCGTTAATTGAACGCCGCGCGCCTCCATCAATAGATATAGACCACTTTAAAAAATTGCGCAATAGTTGAAAAGTTTTCCCTGTAAAATGTTGATGATGGTTACTGCTAGGCGGATAAATTCGCGGGTGTAAGCAATTTCTTTAGATAGTACCTAATTAAATGAAGTTTTATGTTTTGGTTAGTGGGCGACGAAGAGCTGAATGTGACTTCTAAACTAATGGTATATTTGAATCCAACCGACACTGTTTATGAACAAAGGTTGGTAAAACGTAATTTCATTTGTTTCATATAGTTGACTTTAACAGGTTTTTCGTTGCTTCCTATTGAGTGTTTCGAAAAATGAGTATTTCTTACACAAGTAGGTAAAATAAAAATAAAAATAAAACCTTAATAAACAAAACACACGGCTACACATGAAACTATAGATATCCAGAATAAGCTGGCTTTTCGTTTCCTAGAAATCCTATACAATGCGAAATACAGCAGCATACAATACAGCTTCGGTATACTGGAAATGTATAGCTTGATCTGTAGCCGTGTGTACATATCTACCACTAGCTCTCCGACAGCGGCTTCGCCCGCGTGTATGTCGGTTATCGCGCCAAAACATTACCTTCTTTTTGCGCAGTCGGATAAAAACTATCCTATGTCCTTTCTCGGGTCTCAAACTACCTCCATACCCTATTTCATCCAAATCGGTTCAGTAGTTTAGGCGTGAAAGCGTAACAGACAGACAAACAGAGTTACTTTTGCATTTATTATATTAGTAGGGATTTGTGAAAATATTTTATTAACTAACTTTTGTTTATGAATTTTTTTTTATTTTTTTAAAACGATTAGTATTAAATTATGTATTATGTAACTATGCATGTATGATGGTATTTTAATTTTCTTGTAGTCTTACAACTGCGATAGAGTTCAAGAAAGAATCGCTTAGCAATAAAAAGTGGCTGGTAACCATAATAGCTATTGTCGTAGCTGTAATAATTTTGATGAGTGTCGTCTTTGTTCTGTATAAGGTAAGTTGAAAATTTAATATTAATCTTCTACAATACCTTGATGTTATGTAATTAATCACTTTAAATCCTGGAGATCTGGAGACAGGTATCGTCTCCTAGGAAAACCACGGAAACGATGGCGCGATGATAGAATAGGTCTAATTTTTTGATATAAATTTATGTGTCGCTACTTGGATGAAAGGATCAAGCAATAGGTACTTGTTCAGACTGCACACGCGGACGCGGCGGCGAGTGCGGGCGCGGTAGATATGGCAAGCTTATCTTTTTTGTGTTAACGTTGGTTGTCAGGCGTTTGCTCGATTGTGATTCAACGTGAATACACACAAATATCTCTAGCGTTTGATATAGCCGCGTGTGTGCCTCGCGAGTCGCGCGCCATTAATGCCATGTTTTACGTGAACACTTCTGTATCTAAATATATAAAAGAAGAAACTGACTGACTGACATATCAACGCAGAGCTCGAACCGCTGGGTCTGGATACTCTAAATTTGGCACATAAGTTCCTTATGGGGTCTAGGGGTGCATTAAGAAAGGATTTTTCAAAAGTCACCCGTTAAGGGGGTGAAACGGGGTTCCAAAGTTTGTATGGAGAAACAAGATTAGTGAGATCAATTTCGCGGGCGAAGCGGCGGGCGGAAGCTAGTTACTTCATATGTTTGATATTTCGTAACCGAGCTCGCCACCGCGCCCGCTAGTCAATGTGAGTAAGCACTAGGAGAGATGAAAAGTTATTTGAAGCCTTTTGCCGAGCAGTGAGACGTTACTCGTTGACTATTTTAGCTTTTAAATTAACCAACCCATTCTGCTTCAAGTTCTAAAGGCAACAAACTTGTACACACCTTTATAATACGCACGTCAAACAACATCAACAATAATACATATTGAGTATTATTTTGTTTCAGATCGGTTTCTTTAAAAGAAAACAGAAAGAAGAGTTACAAGTATTGAGGACCAGTATTCGACGACGTGGTTCTGTGAGTAACTTTGTTCACAATAAATTGATAGTACAATTGACAATACAATTTAAGTCCCTGAGTAAATTACAAACTTAACTTTAACCTAAAAAATAAATTAACAGATTAACTGATTTAAAAATAATATTTAACATCAAAAATGTATTGAAGAAACATTACCTTTCTTTGTCTCCATATAAGGAAATAATTTGTATAACTAATCTTAAAACTAATGTTAAATACCTAATTAATAGATTTAATTACCTATTGTGGCGTCACGAATAAAATCTGTAAGAGAACTGCTGCCGACAAAATGTTAAGTAGTTTGGCAAATTTGTAGATCAGTAAATATTATGAAGGTTTCTGGCGCATCGTTATTCTGCCCGGTGAAAGGCACAATAACGATGATCGGATGGGAATCGAATTTTATGGACTCTTCACCACTGCCTCCTATACAACCTGAACTGGAAAGGCTGTGCTATACTCAAAACCAGACATTCTTTATGTCAGAATTACTAATGACTATGAAAGAAATTGATTTGCATTATATTTTGATACAATTTTTGAAGTTCTAAGTTTTTGCAAAAGTTTCGTTTCGCGCAACCCTAATAGCCGTTTTTTTTCTTTAACCTTATAAAAGATGTGACAAGTGCATGACAATTGGCAGTCTCTACAAAAGTTAAGGTTGACTATGAAAATAAATTGAAAAATAATATTTTTATTTAGTAGGGGTTATTCTTTTTTTTATAATTAATATAATAAAATTTAACATCACAATACATACATTTGGCTCGAATAACGTAGAATTTAATGCATGATATACCCTTTCTGGTTCACATTGTATAAATATCACCAATGGAGCAGGGGCGTGGCGTGGGACCTTTACCTAAATTTGACGGGTGATTGACAGATAAACTTTTTTGTTGGAAAGTGGCAAATTTCAAAATTTAGTAACTACGTATAAAATATAGTTACATAATTAATATTTTTTAAAATTGAATATTTTCAGAGACGAGGTACTCATATTTCTGGTCAAGATGAAGGGGACACTGTAGAATATGAGGGCGTGAGTAATAATCTTTAATTTTCACCTTTTTTTAAATATTAAAACAAATTTTAACTACTTCCATTCATAATATGACTTTTAACTCACTTTAAATACCGATAGTGCAACTTAAAATATTTTTTTGTTACCATACAATTATCGTTAGATGGCGGTGTGTTCTACATACACCGCCATCTAACGGAAACAAATTAAAATCCAGTGAGTTTAGGTTTCTAGGTCGCATTTCTGTTTTGTGAATAAAATCTGAACCAAAACGTCGATGTTAACGTGCGCTAGATAAACCTGCGCGCAACAGATGGCAGCATGAGTGTACACAACAACTCTCTTTACACACCTGACTTGTATGGCCACATTAATCAGTAGTTCCGAATTAGGCAGCGCGCAGTCACTTGCGCGCATTCTACCCCGTGTTTAGTTTCAAATCGTACTAATATTATATACGCGAAAGTTTGTTACTCTTTAACGCAAAAACTGCTGAACGGAATTGAATGAAATTCAGCACAGAGACAGATTATAGTCTAGATTAACACATAGGCTACTTTTAATCCTAATAAGTGCACGGGCGAAGCCGTGGGCGGAAACTTATACTTCATATTTGAGCAACAAAATTTCAAGTTTAAAATCTTGATTCTAGTTCATGATAATGTTCCAGATTGCTAGCTATATAATACATTTCACTTTAACCTTTTTTGTGTCCCATTACTGGGCACGGGTCTTCTTACAATTATCTTACGAGTTGAGAGAGTTTAGACCTTAATCCACACACGCGGGCCAAATGCAGGTTGGTGGATGTCACATGTTCTTGAATGATTAGTTCTTAGACATGCCGGTTTCCTCACGATGTTTTACTTCACCGATATTGAGCAGCGGGGATTAAACAATTCACCCAAAGATGCGTGGGCACAACTAGGAACCCGCGACCTTATTTTTGCAAGACGAGGCCCGTATCGCTGCGCCACCGCTAATGCATTAATCTTGATTTTTCACAGTTGGAGATGGACGTGGATGACGATTCACCCTTTGATGAAATCCAGATTACTAAAACAACGGAAACGGATACTACCAAAGACAGTGCTGATAAAATCAAAAAGTAGATAGGTATAAGATTTAATTTGAAGAAGGTACCGAACTAATTCTTCTTGTAAGGAAGGCAATGTACACTTATAATTGTTTCGCATACTAATAACACAATATTTTATTTTATTACATTAAAACAAGCCATCAGGATATCAAGGTTTAATAGTAGTACAATAATAAACAAAATAAATTAGACATCATCCTAAAACGGTTTCTACGAGTATAACTAAATATAACAGAAATAAAGTAAGAAGAATATGAGAAAGAAAATATTACAAACGGTATCCTAGGTTACTCCAATTTGAACAGTAATATAAAACAACACATCTGGTAAGTACACAATTTACCTGAAAAGTACTTAAATTTGTTGTATTAAATGAAATACGTATAAACAAACAAATAAACCATTTATTTCTTTGTAGTGAAGAGAATTTTATTCGTCAAACAATTTCACCTACAATCCTTTTCAGTAGTATCCCAATTCGCGGGCTTCTTTAGCCAAACCGAGCAGCATTTGGGTAACCTCGTCACCTTGCTCGTAGATCCTGGAGGGGGGCCAGTAGAAGTGCACTCCTCGCAACTCGTACGTATAAACTAGTCGGGTGCCTAGCGTATGACGGACCCAGTCCATGCTGCCTCCTGATACTGGATCTAGAAAGAAGATCTATAGTTAACACATTCCCTGTTTAAGTGCCCTCAATAGCGAGTCACGTAAAAATTTGCTAGCAGTTCATTCCGTCATTGGATAGTTGCTAGTGCATATTGAATGCAAAGTTGATTTCTATTTTTGTGTGACCACCAGACCATGAGACCATAAGAAAACTAGGCTAAGAAAAGTAAAAAATGTGCCAACAAATCTGATTTGATACAATGCTGTCATTGTATCAGATTAGATTTTTGATCTCAGGACCCAGTATGTTATTATTGAGGACCCTTTAAATAACGCAAGAGAGAGAGAAAGAGAAGAGAGAGAAAACGCAAACATTTTGTCCCATAAGATTTTTTAAAGTAGATTTTAACATTTCTTCACAATTAAAAAAAAACGCTTAAAAGGCTTGAAAGAACAGAAATACGGAATCAGGTGTGGTCTATCTCTAGGCAAATCTACCTTTACAGGTAAGGTAGGGATTGAGGAGGTATGTGGAAGTCTCTGCCTGGCTGTAGGGTATGTTCCCACCACACCTTAAGCACGAAACTGACTGCCCTTGAAACCTGTAGTTATCCATCATTGATAGATAACCTACTTTTTATAGCAATTTGACTGCAATTCAACTGCTTTCTTCTAACAAATCGGTTTTGAGAACCAATAAAACGTGGAAGCTAATTGGAAGAGTCCCATCGCGGAGAATATGCAATAACGAACTTTAAATTGGAACCCGACCCCGATTGAATAGAACCGGATCGGATAAGGCTACCGAAGGCCCAATTACTGTTTCCTCAGGGCCGCGCAATAACTGGGTTTAGCTCCCAGTAAAAGCAGTGTTTTAAAAATATTTTTAAATGTAGGAGGTTAGTAGTTAGCTCGAATTTGGGGTTCTATTTGGCATATCCCAAAAAATATAAAAAAATGAGTATGATGTTTTACAAAGCTGAAGAAGGAAGGAAAAACAATAGATATTTCATAAAGAATATTTTCTTAAAAATAAACTAAATAGGTTGATATTTGTGGCCAGCTGTGGGACATTAATTGATTGAAGTGATTATTCATAAAAAAACATAAATTATTTTGAATTCGACTTGGTACTTGGTACCTGGTTTGGTGTAAAGATTATATGACCAGCTACAAAACTTAGTTAACAGAATCTATATTACAAAACATCTTAACACTAAATGATTCCTTAAAAGTGTCATCATGAGCGGTGAAAATAAGCTTTTCGTGTAGTTTACAATGATAGTTATTTGTGTTAAGATGTTTCTTAATATTGAATCTGTTAATCGAGTTTTATTGCTGACTATCACTTTTTCTTATTTTAGAGCCTTTGTATTGAAAGGAAGAGAGAGATTATACTAATTATTAAAAGCGGTCAAGTGGTTCTTGAGTTTAGCGAGAGTAGCTTTAATGTCATCTAGAGTTTAATCATTTTAAATGCTTCGTTGTTTATTTTACAAAATGCTACTGTAATTATTTTCTCTTATTGTCTAGCACAAAATACTTCAATAAAATCCTTTATATGGCTCATATATTATCGTATAAACAGTAATTCAAGACGATTTTCGATATGAATCATTTAGTAGACAGCTATAAATTAGGTTCTAGATCAAGTGGCTTACATAAAATTTCGGCGGTGGTGCCCGGCCCGTCGTATTTAGCGTGATTCACTGCATATCCGTACCTTAGCGACGTTTCGCCGATTTCTTTCTGAAAAATGTACCTGAGTATGTTTGTTACTGTTTCAAATATTTACTATTTTTGTTTACAGTTGCGTTACTGTTAAAGCTGCGGTGCAAGAAACGGCGTGCCTTTATTTTATTGGTCAGACAAAATTCGCTACCACTTTGTCTGAAAACTATACCTGTATAATTTAAATTTGAATTTGAATTCAAGCTGTACCTGAAAGGGTATTTCATGCCTTAAATTCTACGTTCTTTAAGCCATATGCAATAGTATTGTGACAATTAAATTTTAATAAATCCATGAAAAAAAAATAACTCTTACCAAATTAAATATAGTAATAATTTAATTTCTAGTTTTTAAGATAGAATTTTAGAATCAGTTTATTTATTTTAAATAAAATATTATTTTTCATTTTATAATATTCTTAGACTAACCCAACTTTTGAAGAGACCGGCAATTGACATTCACTTGTGGCATCTTTTATTAGGTCAAAGAGAGTCTAGAAAAACAGCTATAAGCACCACGCGAAATTTTTACAAAAACTTATCACATAAAGAATTGTATCAAAATATAATGCAAATTAATTTCTAACTTCACATAGTCATTTAATTTATGGTCAAGATGACAGACGAAAACGAATTAGAAACCTATTTTAGACATACCTATTAAGAATATAAAACGTATAGATTTTTAAAGAAAATTCGACTAGCTGGGCTTTACCCTTTTTCTAGCTTAAGTACGGCAGAAAGAGTGGCAGGGCACAGTGACTGGGGAGGTACCTCTACTTTCAAAATACACGCAGTACAATATTTTTTGGTTGTATTCCTGGATATATATAGAACGTCCTATGTCCAACTGTGGACTAAATGCTGCTGATGCATGATTCCTACTTACCAAGTCGTCATAGTTATCAATGTGCTCAGTAGAATCTGAATAAGGTAACAGCAGAGTTTGTGCGTCGGAGTGGAACCCAATGTAACCAATCATATTGTTCAAACTCTGAATATATTGAGATAATGTACGTGTTTCTATCTCTGAAAATGGCCTGGAGCCGGCGTATGTTTGGTAGTTACAAGGATCTTTGGACGCGCCGTATTCTGTAATTAGGTACACAAGATTTAAAAATATTCACAAAAATTAGAAAGCCCGACCGAAACAAGGTTCTTCTCCAACTCTTGTTCTACTCCAAAAATCCGCTGCTTCCTAATCCGATGTTTAGACTGTAAAACAAATATTCTCCGACCCATTTCGAAAATATGAACTTAGAGTAGCTATCAAGTGTGGTTAGAGTTTACTTAGATATTTGCTTATTTGCCATAATTTATGATAGATCACTCTGCAGTGGTTGCGCAGCAGTATTGGCCTTTGAAATATAAGGTCGCGGGTTCGATTCCCGGTCGTACCCACACATCTTTGTGTGAATTGTTTCATCACCGCTGCTCAATATTGGTGAAGGAAAACATCGTGAGGAAACCGGCATGTCTAAGAACTAATCGTTCGAGGACATGTGACATCCACCAACCTGCACTTGGCCACCGTGTGTGGATTAAGACCTAAACTCTCAACTCGCAAAAAAAGGGTTGAGGTATATAATAATTGTCAACATCTGGGTGGTATATTAATTATGCCACAAAACAAACCCAAACGTTGCGTATAAATTATTTCAAAGATAAATCTCATCAAAAATTAAGCATAATAATATAAATTAAGCATCTCGGGAAAATCTCCTGAAAAATTAAGCATAACTTACCCAACCAGTCGTAATCCCAGTTTCTGTTAGCATCAGCACCATAGCACCCATTCGAAGACTTAGAGCGCGTCTTCCTCCACATTCGATCCTGAAACAAATTTTTCATGATTGTAGCTTATAAGAACTGCACTAAGTATGAGGCTCGTTTAGACCTAACGGATTATTACTTTATGTAACTTTTCCCTTAGAGCCAAAACACATACTCGCGTTGCGGCGCCGCACTGCAAGAATCGGCAGTGCCGCCCGTCTCTACATAGAACAAAATGTACTAGCACTACAAGCGTTGCGTTGCGGCGCGGCACCGCAAGGCGAGTATGTGTTTTGGTCCTTACACAGAAACTGATTAAACGATATTGGGTAGGTACTGAGTGCGTTGTCGACAGTACATGTTTCCAGTTCAGCGGGCGATACGTATTGTGTGAATAATGCCTAATAACTTTTAGTACTACCTATCTTTTTGACGGGCCGGTAACGTGGTAAGATGCTTGATTTTCACGCCGTAGGTCGTGGGTTTCATTCCCACCCAAGTCAAACATTTGTGTGATGAACATGTCTGTTTGTCTTGTGTCTGGGTGTAATTATTTAAATTTAAATATGTATTTAAATATTACAAAAGAAAAGTATTATATGTAATATTACCAGTTATCTGGTTTCCATAGTACAAGCTCTGCTTAGTTTGGGATCGGATGACCGTGTGTGTTAATGTCCTACTATATTATTATTATTATCTATTATTATACAACTAGCTATCCTGGGGAACTATGTAGGTACTGCTTATATTTATTTTAAACTTTCCTTGTGCTTCTACAAATGCTTCAAAACTAAAATCAAACAAATAGGTTGAGACCTTCTCGAGTTTTCAAAACAAACGTCAATACATTTTTATGCTTACGCTTGACTACAACTTAGTTTGGCTTGTTGTTACTATTTTATAAAAAAAAACTGATAAAAGCAGCATAAATGCAAAGCCAAAATTGTAAATACCTATTATAATAAATCTAGCATTCTAATTATAGTATACTCAAGAGCTTAAGATCCATTTAATTAATAGATTAATGTAAGTAATTCAATATTATAAACCGTACAAATTCCTTTGGAACTTCAATTAATGTTTGCGGTTTGCCGAAATTTAATATAAAGTTAGCAGAATATAATATTAGAACGTTCGGTTTCAGCTAATCGTGGTTGGGAGTTGGGCAAGGAGCTGTTTTCGGACCAATATTATTTAACAAGTAAACCATAAATTCTCGCGGTTATGTTAGTCCAAGTATCTGCGTGTTAGCTTAATAACCACGGTAACGCAGTCCAACTCTTAGGTCAAGCTGAATGTATTCTACTAAATATAATTCATTTCTTATTAAGAATAACTTGATTAGCAGCCTAAAGCTGGTGCCTAATAAACTGCAATAGGCTGCAAAAAAGCAGTTTAAACTAGGGTGATATACATATACATTTTGGGCCTACGTTTTTGGTTAGAACGTTGTGTGATTATGTTATGTGAACATACCCTCGTAAAACTATAATGATATCCATCGGGGTTCACAGTGGGGAAAATATGCCAGTCAAATTGATCTCTGAGTTGCATTATTTCAGGATCAGTGTTGGTGAGTAACTCGTTGATGAAGTAGGTTGTAGTTGCCGGGGTTATCCATTCCCTTGCATGTATACCTGGGAAAATAATCCACTAGAGGTACACAAAAAGATAAATTTACTGCATTCCAGAAAAATATAGCAAATAATTAAGACTTCCAATTTGAAAAAAAAATTGTGACGGAATGCAGTAGGATAACTGCAAGCAGAGAGAGTCGTATCAAATTTGCCCACTCCAATACTACACGTTCCCACTTGACGATCACGATCATCTTCAAGAGTGTAACAACTAGGAATATATCTTAGATGACAAACCAACACAAATAAAATTATAAACATCTCGTTTCAAGTCGGTTAACAAATTGACATCGCTGCTTGCCCACTGAAGGTTTAAAGCATTTTATTGCACCAACCATTAACTAAGCTAACTCAAAAATTGCGTTGACATCTAAACGAAATTGAAAAAAAAAAACAAATTAAATTCTGATTCCGTTGAAAGTAAGGGATGCGAAATATTTGCATCCCTTTCTTTTAACGGAATCACGTTCGCATTAAGGACTAATAATACGGCAGCTGATATTGTTAATATTATGGTACATGTTAGTTTTAAATTATTTAATTTACCTGATTCTATGAACATTACAGGCTTGTCGACAATTGTTGGTGTATTTATTCTTAAACCTAGAATCTGTCTGCCTTCATAACTTTTACCGCCAACGATCAATTGCGTAATATTAGAATAATATTGACTTGTATTTGTTAGGTAGCCGTAAATCTGTAATAAAATAATATTTTAATCTGCGAAGAATTAGTTACTGAAAATGATATTGTAATAAATAATATACACAAATTAGATAGCAGTGATGAACTTTTACTATAAGCGCTTTGATATATGTTGCCAAATTAACTTGCCGGTGTACGCCGCACGCACGTTTTGTTTATATCGGAGTAAGATAGATCAAGCTGTAATATAGTTATATCCCTAGGAATATAGTTATAAAACGGTCCAAGTTTAGCGATATACTTTTATGAATCGCTTTAGTGTAACTATGTTACGGTATATAATTATATCTCTAGGGATATAACTATATTACGGCTTGATCTATCTTACTGCAACATTTATACAGCGATACTATCTAAGCAACTGGACTTTACATAACTTAGGTAAATGTAAAGACTTACGTCATCAACGTCATAATATGCTGTCCATGAGAAACCTTGTTTCCGCTGCGCATTACTCTTCTCCATCTCAATAATTCTTAAAATAAAATAATTTGTAAATATCATAGTATACCATAGATTAGCAAAATGTCTTTTTCCTCTGGTGTTAGGCAGAGACTACCTTAACTATATTTATATTCTTACAATGCAATGTTATGTTCTATTTTGAAAGGACATCACTGATGAGATCAGAGCAAAATCCTTTTAGGACGCCCTTTGCCATCATTTCCACCCACCTGCTTTGTCCTTGCATCAACCGTCGATCATTTTACTGTATCTACCTGATCAAATCACCTAAACATAGTTATTTATTTCATTATCAATAGGTACTTCTCTAATTTATGTTACTTTAGGTTACTTTTGTAGCACCACGGACCGGTCCACCCCGGTGGCTCTTGTCGCTATATGGATACTTAACTACATTATACTTACATACCAACGTGGCCTGACCACCAATTATTATGTCAGATTTCTTAGAAAAGTTTTAGTCTACTTACTTGGAATAATCATCAACTAATATTTCGGTGTTCAGACCTCCAGTTTTAGCCAAAACATCTACCACTGAAGCTAAATTTGGGTCTACAAGCATACGAGAATATTCGTGTGTCGTTTCATGTACTGGTATTTCCTGTAATTGAAAAGCAGTCTATAATAAAATCTTGGCACATTAATTAACAATACATGTAGTTTAGGTGCTCGTAATAATGATTTTTCTGATAGATTTAGACCATGGCAACTTTTAACTCATTCTAAGACAAGAAGTCAGAGAATGCCTTCCTTGTCCATCGATGCAGAGGGATAGGCGAGAAAAAATAATGACATTGGAATCTTATATCAAGGAATAAGAACCCAAAATTGTTTTTTTAACATTATATTTTACCATTTTATTGGCAAAAATCGAATCATCATTTCATAACTACAACTTTTTAGTCTCTGCGCTAAGCCGACCGAGCAGACAGACACGCCAGCACTAGGGTTTCGTTTGAACTCTAAAACTCAAAAATCTACCACAGTCTTACTATATCAAAGAGCCTAAATAATTAAAATATCTCTGCCATTATTGGTTTCAAGTTCGATAAAGTTAAGTTAGTAGTTATATTTAGTAATTAGATAATTAAACTTCAAAGCTCGTTAAGATCAAATGCTTACTGAACTGTACAAAACATGATAATTCTTAGTTCGTATTCTAAAATGAGGTTCAAGTTTAATCCACTTTTAACTAGACATTCAGGCAATAATAAATCAATAATCCTAACCTTGTAGTTTGCCAATAACAGAATTTTCTTAATCATCCACTAATCTTTACTAAACCGCTTGTGTCGGGTATACTACAAAATATTTACGTACGTCGTAATTCTGCGACAGAAAACACGCTTGTTATTTTGTTTTAGTTTCTTCTATTCCACGTACCTAGTATTTTTAGGTATATTTTATCGTGGATGCTCAAGGTAAGACTGATCCATAAATTGAAAGTCGCTCAGCGAATAATGGAAAGGGATATGCTCGGAGTCTCTCAAAAGGTTTCAATCAAATCAAATCAAAATCAAATCAAAATATGCTTTATTTTTTTTGAGACGCGAGTCTACATAAAAATAGTCCAATTTCTTTTCCTACCGTGCAGTGAATGACTGGCAACTACTGAGAAACACTGCCAAAAAACTCAGTAGGCTTACTGAATACGAAATGAAGTAATTTGATAGAGAACTAATGTAATCGGCATAATCCACCTGATTAGTAAGGTGGAGTGGCAGTAGGCCAGATTTGTCTGCCGCAGAACTGTCAACCGCGGTGGAAACGAGTTCTTGAATGGAGATCATGAATTGGCTAACCTAGCGTAGGACGCCCTCAGCCGAGGATGAGTGGCGATCTCAGCAGGGCGGCTGGTATGAACTGGATGAGAATGCTCGGTGGCGTGTTCTAGGATAGACCTATATACAGTAGTGGACTAAACTAGACAGATGATGATGATATTTAATCTATTGATAATATTTTCTAGTCTACTAGGGGCACAACTGATATTTAGCCAAGCGCATAAAAGGTTAATAAGATGAGAACAAGCGGCACCGCTTTAAAATATTAGTCACGGATTCAATTCCGTGTTGTGCCCACACCTGTAATCACCCCTGCTCATTATCGGCGAAAGAAAATATAACAGACTAGTTGTGTACTTCCTAGTAGTCAAGGGAAAGCACAAAAAAACACACTGAGTCTAAGGGTTCTGGTTTTACCAGCTTCATATGGTAAACTAATGAGATTATTATTTAAGAATGGTATTTACCACCTATTTATGGATAGATGCTATTATGCTATTTCACGTTTCTTTGAGAGACAAAATCCGCAATGAGTTTATCCAACAAAGGACTAAAGTTAAGACTTAGCGCAAAGGATTAGCAAACTGAAGTGGCAGTGAGCTGGTCATATCTGTTGAAGAATCGATAACTTGGTATGATGCTATGTAGGCAAGAGTCCGCGTCTTGGAAAACGTAGTGCAGGACGCTCTCCGACTTAATGGAGTGACGATTTGGAAAAGATAGCCGGCAATAGTTCGATGCTATAAATCGAAAACAAGGTAAGATGGCGCTTAGTGGGAGAGGCCTATGTCCAGCAGTGAACTACAAAAGGCCAATGATGGTAATTATGAATAGATATAGTACTTACAAAATTTTCAGTAAGAATCTTCATCATTTTTCCCCTTACATCTTTCGCACCTTTGATTTCATATACCCTATAGTTTTTATACGATTTATAATCATCATTTTTTGGAAAAGATATATCTACAAAGGAGAAACAAAGAAATAAATAAAATATAAACATCTTGTTGCTACCATGTACCTAGTTTTCAAACTACACTCAAATAGCAAACTAACATGCTCGCACTCTACTTGGTTTTATATAGATAAAAGGTAGATAGCAAATATATGTACATATCTTACATATTTAACACAAGGTTTGGCTGAAGTATACTAATAATGCTTAAGTCACACAAGACGCGCGATAATAAAGTATCCTGTGTGAGCATCGGTAGTGTAGCGTCTTTACGTCGCGTCGATCCGTAGAAAAAACGATGGTCTTATTCGTAAAAATCTTATAAGACCAATTAAAATGGACTTTGCCTCTTTCATACTAGTATAAATGTCAAGATTGCTGACAAAGACAAACGAATTGTAAACCTATTTTACCTATAATGAGGATACAAGACGTTTATGAAGGGTCCGGCCGTTATGCCCCCATTCCGGGTTGCCCCCGGCCGGTATGCCCCCTCATTGAAACAATTGTTATTATTTGTTGCCCCCGGGGGCAAACCGGAATAACAAATTTTTCAATGAGGGGTATACCGGCCGGGGGCAACCCGGAATGGGGGCATAACGGCCGGACCCTTTATGAATAAGGGGGCTAGTATATTAACTATAGGTTTTTCGTAACTATGACGTGTTCTGCAGTTAGTACGTTATGAGGTAACCTTAGGGGCCTTTATTGGTTCACCAGACTTTTTTGCTGGACAACAGTCAAGCCGATCAATTAAGGATTAAATTCTCCTAACTTTTAAAATAGTTGAGAGAAGACCAGATCTCTTATCAGTCATAACTTAGCATAATTTGGTACGAGTACGTAGGTAAATTGATGGAGAGAGGGGAACAGGAAAACAAGGGCAGGTTATTTTTAATTAGTTAAGGAAAAGTAAACGTTGAGTCATGTGTCAATCTATCCAATCCACCAGATAGACTAGAAGCTGGTTCAGAGTAGAGACATGGAAAAAATCTCCACCGGCAAGAGCGAAGGTCATCAAACTAATTAGAAGTAAGTATCAATAGAGATTCAGGTGTACCAATTTGGGAAGTATGAGCGAGATAGGGTGGAAATATTGGATAAGTTGCGATACGTGTGAACGAGATATAGTAAATATCGGGGCTGTATAAATGTCCATAATTGTTTTTAGGTTAGATGCTTCAGTGTTAAGTGCACGTTATCGCCTCTATGACGTTAAACTTGACATCATAACACAATTTACTGTTCTCTATTTCTATGCTAATGTGTATTGACGATAGCTTAGGTAGAAAACATAGTAATTTCGTTATTTCATACATTTATAAAACCTAACCTGCCATCTTGAATTGCACAAATAATATTTTTGCATCTATAGACTCAGTAATAAATTCTATGCATCTTATTTTTCTATTTTTGCGTGGTCAGTTTTTGTGAATTCGTGTTTCAGGCACTCTGAAAAATCTTTTTTGCTTTTCCAAGTTCATGTAGTAAGGGGCCGTCTCTACGAGCAAGATAATCACGGCGATATTATCATCGTGCCAAGTATTTATATGAATCTCTGAGGGACCGTCTATATGCGCGAGAGAATCGCGGCGATATTATCATCGTGCCAAGCATTTCTATAAACTCTCTGAGAGACCGTCTGTATGAGCGAGAGAATTGCGGCGATATTATCATCGTGGCACGTATTACTATGAACTCTCTGAGGGACTGTCTGTATGAGCGAGAGAATCGTGGCGATATTATCATAGTGCCACGTATTTTTATATAAACTCTCTGAGGGACCGTCTATATGAGCGAGAGAATCGCGGCAATATTATCATCGTGCCACGTATTTCTATAAACTCTCTGAGGGACCGTCTATATGCGCGAGAGAATCGCGGCAATATTATCATCGTGCCACGTATTTCTATAAACTCTCTGAGGGACCATCTGTATGAGCGTTAGAATCAAAGCGACGTTTTATTATGGTGTCACGTATTTTATACAATTTCTGATAGGCAGCCTCCACGAGAGAGAGAATCGCTATTCAGAGAATTTATGCCACGACGCGTGACGTTAATTTCACCGTGATTCTCTCTCTCTCGGACTCTCGTTCGTGAAGACTGCCCCCGAGGTACCTAAGTAAGCTGGTGACATAGGCCACAGAAAGAAATCAGTAACAGATAACTTAAATTATGTAAATATATTATTGAGGTATGCCTCCCTACCTTCTATAGAAAGAAAGAAGAAGAAAGAAAAACATTTATTTGACAACGACAGGACACACAAAATTAAATGATAAAAAAAGAAACACATAGAAAGAGAAAGAAAAAAAAAACAAACGTAACAACAATTAAAAACAAGAGTAAGTGTGACCTATCAATGTGAAACATGGACATTGCTTAGTAAACGCTGTGAGTGCCTACTAGGGGCGACCCACAGCACTGATTTTCAGCAATTTTCATTCTATCGTCTTCATTTATTTTTTCTGTGGTTCACAGACTCCATTTTATTGAATCTATAAATTTTCAACATCATAAATTCATTGTTTGGGTTTTGTACGTAATTTTTGGGTAAGTAAGGAGATACTTTAATAGTAAATCCAATATAATACGATTGTATCTTAAATATTAATAATTTTTATTAAATAGTTAAACTAATATTAATACACAATTTAAAGTATGTTTATAGCCATCTGGGTCTATGTTCTTTTTTAACCCCCGACAAAAAGAGCGGTGTTATAAGTTCGGCCCGTGTACCTCTCTGTGTACAAATTGTTACCACATAGCACCTGAACAAATATTTATGCATTGAAATAAAACTAATTTTTAACGGATTTTATCGTGGTTTATTTAGATTTTAGCTCCCGACGTTTCAAAGTCTTTTCAGACTTCATGTTCACGGGTGGACTGAGGTATTTGACGTCCAAAAATATTTTGCGTTTGCGTTTTTATTCGAAATCTAGAGTGACGGACATGGTTTTTAGCAAAAAAATTAGTGAAACAACTGAAAAGATAGATACAAGATGACAATTTGAATATTTTGTTTACGGTTTGAATGATCATAGTTGACAGTGATTACAAACATAGTTGGATGCATAATCCGTTTGAAAATTGGCACAATCGGTTAAAAAACATACGCCTACCAGCTGCCGTATTTTGGCTGTTTATAGCGATTACGATTCTGTTGAAAGAAAGGGATGCTGTTATACAATGTATATACTTGCATCCCTTTCTTTCAACGAACTAATACGGCAAGTAGTTAGCAATAGTTGGTAATAAGACCATTATAATCCTATCCTGCTTGTTGTTATAAACACGAAAGTTTTGTGAGAATGTATGGATGGATTGGATGTATGCATGTTGATAACTCTTTCACGCAAGAACTACTACATGAAATTGAACATTTGGCAGAGATAGATTGTGATCTGGATTGCCCCATTGGCTTCTTTTACGGGCGAACCCGTGGGCGGAAGCTAGCTGGTTCATATCTAAGTCACACACTGTACACAGATACACAGATTGAAGGATTCAGATTTGTGTGATTCTGAGATACTCTCGTTTGAATGAAATTCTTTGAAATAAGATGAGTTTCCAAATTACTACCACATAAAATTTTGATTGAGAACGTCATTTTCTTCATTTACCTTCGTTTGATAACACGTTTCTAAAGGAACATGTACAGTACATATGCGAAAATGTTAATTTTAATGAAGTTGACGCGTCTGTAAAGTTTCCTTTTAATCCTGTGAAAGACGGTTATCCATTATCTGTTTCAACTTCCAGCCGTTTAATTTAAACTCTTGGATAAATTAAAGAGAAGAATTTGTTAAATCTATACAATTTTCAATTTATTCCAATTAAGCGGTTGAAGTCAGTCAGGCTATAAAAAAAATAACCCAAAAAAATAGGCGTGTTATAATATAATAATAATAATAATATAGTGGGATATTATAAAGTGAGAAAAAAACAAAGAATAAGAAAATACAACAAAGAACAAGAAAAAAGAGATTGTGTGGTTTTATGAAACCACGTTAAAGTGAAACTTTTTTTCAGATTTAACTAAAAATTTTTGGAATGATATTCCATTAAGGGCAAAAAAATCGCTCCAGCTGCTGCGAACTATAGGCGCCGCCATATTGGCCTTGGCTGCTGTGACGAGCGCCTTTCACTTTATACATACTTACTCCGCGGCCGATCGCCACGCGACATGCAACACACAGACGAAAAAGTTTGAGACGATGTAATAAAAGTTTCACTTTAAAAATCAAGAATTAGAATAAGAATAAATATAATAAATTTGAAAAAAGTTGCTTCAAAAAAGAAAGTATCTTCGGGTTTTTTTTCTTTTTTATTTCTTCTTTTTTCTAAAACTTTGTTCGTCCCGACACTAACGGTACAGATGGCTGTGTGTCTCCTAGAATATTATCTATATTAATAAAAATGAATCCCTATTTCCCCTGGTCATGCCATCACGCGTAAACGGGTGGACCGATTTCGCTAATTCTTTTTTTTAAATATTCCTTGAAATACGAGGATGGCTCTTACACAGAGAAAAATGAAATAAAAAACAATCTCCTCCGAAACGGCTTGACCAATTTTTGTGGAATTTTACATCTTTATTCGATAGGTGTGAGAATCGGAATTTCGGACTCCGTAAATGGCACTGCTTTACCGGGCAGGACGACGTGTGCGGGGTCCGCTAGTTAAATATATTATTTACTAGCGACCCGCCCCAGCTTCGCACGGGTGCAATGTGTTAAGCTTATAAGCCTTCCTCTGGAATCACTCTATCTATTAAAAAAACCGCATCAAAATCCGTTGCGTAGTTTTAAAGATCTAAGCATACATAGGGACATAGGGACAGAAAAAGCGACTTTGTTATATACTATGTAGTGAAGAGTATAATAATATGACATTGTTAATGACATGATTAGTTGTCAAATCACCTTTTAGTTTGGGCAATCCCGCCACTGCTAGAAACATAATAGGAGGAGATGGAAAGTTAGATAGTCCACCTTCCTCCAGGCAAAGCGGGAGACCGCAGATAGAAAAAGAAGAGATTTAAATTATCTCATCGAAATGGAGTACCACGGATAATGTCTTATTGTCTATTGAACACTATTTTAAAGGGTTAGTATTTAACACTATTATTGTAGAAGGGAGCAGCGGTGGCGCAGCGGTACGGGCCTCGCCTTAGAAAAATAAGGTCACGGGTTCGAATCCTGGTCGAGCCCACATCTTTGTGTGAATTGTTTCATCTCCGCTGCTCAATATCGGCGAAGGAAAACATCATGAGGAAACCGGCATGTCTAAGAACTAATCATTGGAGGACACGTGACATCCACCAATCCGCACTTGGTCAGCGTGTGTGGATTAAGGCCTACACTCTCTCAACTCATAAGATAGTTGAAAGAAGACCCGTGCCCAGCAGTGGGATGCTAAAAGGGTTGAAGTGAGATTGTAGAAGGTACCTACTATTCGTATTTGTTCACGTACCAATGTTTTCTAAGCAAATATTATATTGTTTTCCTCCTGTGCAAGTCAATATCTCGCTGCTCGGAATAGAGTAGAAAATATAAGCTCATATCTATCAACGGCTGAGCTTTCACTCTGTTGTTGGTTTGTTTTCTTTGTGGATTCCTTCGGAGAGCATATTGATTTATCTACCTCGCTAACATTGGAAATGTTTGACTTTGAAGTTACAATAACAGTAATGACCGTGAACTGAAAATGTAGGTAGGGGGAATACCAATACACGAACTATTACAGCCAACTTGAGCAGCTATGGCGCAACGGTACGGGCCTCGCCTTAGAAATATAAGGCCGCGGATTCAATTCCCAGTGGTTTCATAGCCGCTGTTCAGTATCGGTGAAGGAAAATAAAGTGAGGAAACCGATATGTCTAAGAACCCTTGGCTAGCGTGTGTGGGTTAAGGCCTAAAACTCTCTCAACTCGTAAGATAGTTGAAAGAAGACCCGAGAAACCTAGCTGTGATACACTTAAAGGTTTGACGTAGACTACTACGAGTAGTGACTTCAACGGGATTTTTTTGTGTGAACGAATGGATAGTATCAAAATCTAGTAAATGGATTTTGATGTTTAGCTTTGTCGTGTGCACGAGTTTGTGATGTTGTGATTCTTGATTTATTTTAAGTTATCTAAAAAGCGTAGCTTTGTCTGATGATTATTTTTTTTGTTCATTTAAAGTTATTGATATTTGAATTAGACACCCAAGATGGTCTACAGTCCATCAAATCTAAGAAGTACCGCTTGACAGTTCTAAACGTAGTACATTTAGAATTTTATTTTTTGTATGAAAATTGTTTATGTCATGTTAAAATAAAAATAGCTTCATAATTCAATTATTTTACAGGAAAGCTAATAAAAATAGTGTGAATTACGCCTCTATAAAGCTAATCTAATAGAAAACAGTCAAACGGTACTTCTTAGATTTGATGGACTGCATATAATATATAGAGTGAGTGGTATTAATGTAAAACAATGGTAATGGTGTAAAGTAGAGAGGGACGAGGTGACGCACCAGGTGGTCTGGCTACATGCCTTGTTAGCGATCGTCTTCTCGTCGTCGTCAATCGTCTAGGCGGCTCAATATTACATAGCAAATTTAATTTAAAAAAAGTTGCTCAAAAAATGTTTAAGTTAAAAATGTTTTATTCGTGAGCGCTACCTAGGGGTGAACTATTTTGCACTAATTACCAGTCACCATAAAAACTTACTCATAATATTTATTGCATCGATAATGTTAAAAAGATAATACTTAAGTATTTAATACAGTGTATGTAAATACAACGAATAGACTACTGTCAATGGGCTGTCATTTATATATTTATAATAGTCACGATTATTATTTATTCGGACTTAGTTTAGACTGAAATTCACTGCGCAGTCCCGAAGACACTTGACAGCAAATAGAGCCAAGTTTGTAACTTTCGTGACTGTAATAGATTGCGTGGTCAGCTTGCAAAGCGCAAAGCGACGTTACTTCGTATACATACACGAACTATGGAAATGAAACAGATGAACAATGAATTATAGACGTTGACAAAGATGATAAAGCCTATGCTGCTACGAACGCTGCCTTTAACGTCGTTGACGCTAACTCTTCCGATGATGTTATACCTGACGTTGACGCAAACGCTGACTACAACGCTGACGCCAACGTGACCGGCGACGCTGACGCTAATGACCATGCCGACGCCAACACAGACACCGACGCCGACCTTGACCCTGATGGTGTCGCTAAAGATGACGTCGACACTGGCGCCGTTGTTGACGCAGACACCGATGTCGACGTTGACGTTGACAAAGATGTTATCGTTAACGCGATAGGTTAAGCATATGTCGATAACCATGCTGGCACTGATGCTGACAGTGATAATATTTAAAAGCGCCGCATGTTGATGACCTCTAAAACGAAGTATCTACTGATGTTTACGCTCTCAAAATGAAAGTAAACAAAACAAGGATCTTTGCTATCTTGCAATAGGGCTAATCATATTCACCACTTCGCCTCGTTAGAATAAAATGTTGAAGAATTTTATTCTTTATTCAAATTATGCAATAAAAACATAAAAATATTTTTTGTTTATTCTTTACAACAAAGGAGTAAGTATATCAAATGAGTCCGCACCTTTTTCCGCAAAGAATCATTTCAGTTCTACCTTTTTATTTTTGGATGATATTCGAATCCTTTGTCAAAGGTTTTCAGGCAATAAGTTCGGATGTTTATCTATGTACTTTTATGCTGTTTTGGCAAAACTGCGTCATTGTTATTAAATCGTCATTTTCCGAAGTAACAATATCAATTTGAAGTCTTTTTTGGCTTGTGAATGCAAAAATGTAAAACATAGCCCTCCTCCACATCAGGCGTACGCATTCCTCGAGCGTATGAACGACACAAGCGCTGCGTTGTCGCGGCGTGCACACTTCGTTCGCATTTATAAAGTGAAACTAAGTTGAAAAAAAATAACCTATATTTTTTATACTCCAACTTCAACCCATTTGAGTGGGCCACAGCTGGGCACGAGCTATTTGCACACATGTTGGCCAAGTGCGGATTGATGGATGTCACATGTATTCAAATGATTAGAAGACATGCCAGTTTTCATATGTTTTCCTTCAACGATTTTTATCTCCTATTTTCTTTTAAATATTGCACTTACGAAATACATTTGTGTGTATGGTAGAAATCACTACTTCATAAACGTCTTTTAAGATCATTATAGCTGAAGGACCAATATAGGTTTACATTTCGTTTGTCTTTGTCTGTCATATTGACATTTATACTAGTAAGAAAGAGACAAAGTCCATTTTAACTAAAGAGTTTAATGAGATTTTTATGAATAAGACCATTTATTCATAGGTACCTATTCTATACGTATTTTTTAAGTGACGTAAGCTTTTTGATAGCTTTAGATGTCATTTCTAAAACTATCAAAAACCACATGTTAATTTTACTTAAAATTTCAGTGATCATATTAATCCCAGTTTACACAAATCCCTGCGTTAAACGTTACATTTAGGTAAATAATTCACATTCAATATTTGATTTTGCATAAAATTCCAGCATTTTGCTTCAAAGAGCTCTATTACCTAGCGTTTCATAATTCATATTCCGTATGAAGGTTTAACTAAAAAATTCTGTGCTTAGTTTATAGTGGTCATTCAGCTTTCAATATCGAGGCTGATAGAATAACGTTTGTTTTTGCTCTTATTTTTGCCGACGAATAAAACAAAAAAGGTTCTCCAGTGAATACAATGAGGTTTTTTTACTATGTTTATCTTCATTTTTACCTTTTGTAAGTGATAATAGTACATAAGCAGTCATTAAGTGCCTTTTCACCCTAAAATTGAAGGCATATGGTTTCACTAGATATCTCGTTGGAACACAACCAGATGTCAGGTAACGTGCTTTTCCCAAGTGATAACTAGCTACAGCCGAAACCACCAGTGCGTACAGCTCATTTAGCACAGTGAGAGATTAAGTTGTCTACGCCAAATCCGTCGACAAGAGTGGTCAACTTTTTGTCGGTGCATTAGTTGGCGACTTCATAGGTACCTAGTAGAAAAATTTTATCGCAGGCACAAAATCAGTAACTCTTTCTGTATTTAGTAACTGCCGATTAAATAAACCTGCCGATATCAAGACGGCTGTGTCAGTGCGTCGGCAGGTTTGGTGTATAGACTGCTTTGCATAAAGAGTCTCGAGAGTTAATCCCACTGACAATAAAACGCGCGAGCTGTGATTAACCAGATGTTTGCAAATGATTCTTTTTTATGCCATAGTGCATATTAAGTAGTTGGCCCTGCATAAAAGTCGTTGGTAAAAGTCACCCAATACGAAAAAAGGAGCAAATTGTTTGTAGGTATTTTAGAAATGAATGGAATCTATGTATTATTATGGAAATGCGTCTAATAAAAATATTCAGACTTGATTTATTTATCCCGCCATTATAATTACAATATGGAAGGAAACTTATTAATATTTATTCACTATAAAAGAAACTTCCGGTTAGACGATGTTTCCTGTCTAGTAGCTGATATATTGAGGTTTTGTTCACTTTATTTCAGTCGGTTAGGCCAATGGCTTTTCTATAAGAACAATTAGGCCTTCAAATTTTATACTCATCTAGTTTAATTCGTCATATAACACTAAGTTCTTCAACCATAAATCAAATTTTGATTCCATACTATAACATTTTCATCATCAGCCTTTCTAGTTCACTGCCGGACATAGGCCTCTCTTTGAGCACGCCACTCAGCACGATTTGGCAAGAAGAGTCTTGCCAGCTGAAGATAGATAGATATGTACCAACTTTATATCTACAGTAAGTACCTACATACTTGGCAATGACATCTATTACAATTTTAGCTGTGTTCTGTAAGAGGTACCTTTACTAATGGCTGAATAGCAATCTGAGAATGGCACGAACGTTCACACCGTTAAATGGTGTTGCATCTAGTGGAAGAATGTTACTGGCGTGTCGCTTCCCTCTTTTCAGGGCTAATTTATTGAACCATTTACTGTGTTTAAAGCGAATCAAGGCCGGCCAACAGTCCTCTTTAGGTTACTGCACCATGGAAAGATGAGAAGAGGCCATGAGATGCACATTGCACATGCCCTAGTCACCGTAGACGACGTTGTTTCAGTAAGTATATCTAGTAGAATAAAACAGAAAGGGTGACAAAAGTATATGTAAAAAAAACGTGCGAAATCTCGTCAGAATTTTCGCAAACTCATAATGCATTACAATTAAGGCTTAATGCACGGTGGTGCATTTGCATAAATATTTTTACACACAAAACCTCTCAAACTGAGGAACGTATTCAAAATTCACGTCGTTTCGTATTACTAACATCGTTATGTTAAGGATACACATACTGTTTTGTATTAAATTCATTTTATATTTACTTCTAAAAGCGTGATAGTTCGTGCAGAATTTCTTTTTTATGGTTTCTACGATGACATTTAATGTAGGTACAACTTTAGTGTGGGAAACTACATGTTTACCTACCATCAAAGCTTTTGTTGAATTTACTTGCTTTCAATTTACAATTACTACTCTGTAGCAGCACTCGAATTAAATGAAAGAAAGCTAAAGTAAAACATTCATTAATGCATTAGTTTAAGGAACGATGCTTGAAATGACTTGGTGGTAAGGACTAATCCCATAGTAGAAAGGTTGGCCGTTCGCTATTAAGGTCTCCCTAAGGTAACGATACATTCCATAATAGTTAGCAAAACAAATACGATTATTGGATACTCATAAAGTTCTTGAACTAATTTCACGTACCGATCATCTCAGTCTGATGTAAGGATTTTACCCTATCAGTCTGTGGAGGGCAGTCTATTCAGTCGGCATATTTTCTTCTACGTAAAAAAAACACTTATACAACCTTCCAAAGAACACTCTATTCATTTCTGAGTCAGTTAATACCTATACCAAAATAGTCAAACTGCAAATTATGTTTGAAACAATTGATAAACTGTATCATCTAATATGACCCGAAGATATCTGAGAACCTCTTAGCAAATATTATGTCAAGTGATAAATGATACCAGAAGGGACTGCATACATTAAGTAGATACCATAATGTCAATGTTTACTATGAGATCGGCTTACATAGAGATCCTGAATATCTCTTTATGTATGTTGCAAGGGGATCAATAAAATATAGTTAACTATATTCAATCGATGAAAATTATGAGTTTGAGTCACTCGTTTTTGTCTAGCGCAGGATTTGATTCCCCGACTTAAACAGCTAGAGGCACATAAGCTTTTCCTGCGTTTCGTATACGAGACGGACGTGATGATGACGTTTTGAGTAAAATCTTTTTGTACAGTACTTTCAGTTTTTACTGTAAGTCACTAGAGAGTATAGTAGGCGAAATAAAAATATACAGCCTTCCTTGTAAGTAAGAAAGAGGATAAAAAGCAACGTATTTCTTTATGTTTTGCTAAAGCTTAATATGTAAATGACGAAATTGAGGAAATGGGTGGCTTCACCGTTTTCTTTTTTACATTTGTGAGTAACATACATCAGTGAAGCCATTTTTTGTTGATTAGGTTACATTTTTAACCTCCGATGAAAAGGAGGGGTAAGTTTGATGTATATGTGAATAAACAGTGGTGACACAGAGGTATCGGCGTCGTCTTTGAAATATTAGGTCGTAGGATGGAATTGTCACATGACTTTTCGAAGGTTATTGTATATGACAATTACATTTTGATTTGATTTTCATTTTGTTATCGCTTCGCTGATTCACTTTCTCTGGGGGCTCAGGTAGACAGCATGAGTTGATAGTCGGTCAAGCTACTTGCTTTATTTCTGCATACGTCCTTTGGTAAACCTATCGTTTATACGACATGAAAACGAACAAAATTTACTCTACAAACTCCTGGTTGAATATGAATAAATGCAAATACGTTAATGGCCGGTAAAAGCATGAACGTAGTATAACCTCCAAAAACATTCTACTGCAGGCCACAGCCTGATTCGTAAATAATATTAGGCCATCCAATACCAAAGGCTAATTTTAGTGCATGAAAATATACACTCCTTGATGATAATATTGCCGCGATTCTCTCACTCCTAAAGACGGTCCCTCAGAGAGTGTATAAAAAATCGTGGCACGATGATAATATCGCAGCGATTCTCTCGCTTCTAGAGACGGTCCCTCAGAGAGTGTTTATAAAAACGTGGCACGATGATAATATCGCAGCGATTCTCTCGCTCCTGAAGACGGTCCTTCAGAGAGTGTATAAAAAAACGTGGCACGATGATAATATCGCAGCGATTCCCTCGCTCCTAAAGACGGTCCCTCAGAGAGTGTATAAAAAAACGTGGCACGATGATAATATCGCCACGATTCTCTCGCTCCTAGAGACGGTCCCTCAGAGAGTTTATAAAAAAACGTGGCACGATGATAATATCGCCGCGGTTCTCTCGCTCCTAGAGACGGTCCCTCAGAGAGTGTATAAAAAAACGTGGCACGATGATAATATCGCCGCGATTCTCTCGCTCCTAAAGACGGTCCCTCAGCGAGTGTATAAAAAAACGTGGCACGATGATAATATCGCCGCGATTCTCTCACTCCTAAAGACGGTCCCTCAGAGAGTGTATAAAAAAACGTGGCACGATGATAATATCGCCGCGATTCTCTCGCTCCTAGAGACGGTCCCTCAGAGAGTGTATAAAAAAACGTGGCACGTTAATAATATCGCCGCGACTAGATGGTCCCTTAGTATTTTTAGTTTCTAAAATATCTTTATACGTGAAGAAGTGATCTAATGTTTATTAATTGATCTGTCAATGGCTTGTTAAACAAGCTATTGACAGATCACTCTATTGCATAATTCTGTACGAAAGCATTACATTAGATGATTGTTGTGAAGACAGAGTGCCTCCCCAAACTCATTACCTTGATCTTGCCATAAGCAAAACGCCTTGTTTTCTCCACCTTATAATTTATTTATCGTTTCGTATATGAAATTCCCTCGAACTTGAAGTTTTCAGGTCGTTTGCTAACACCTCCGGGAGCACTTTGTAATTTCTTAACGTGCGTGACTTGCCTCGAAATTTTATAATTTTGAAGACTTGTACGAGATGCTTTTTATTTTTTACTCAGGAAAATTTGATATTCGCATAAAGTACTATGCTTCTTTGGAATAAGTTTTTCTATCGAGAGTTGGGGGTATATTTAAGAAGATTTTTTTACACAAATACTGCTTTAGTGCTTTCAGAAAATATTATCCTGTTATGGGTATGAAAAACGCAAAACGTAAATCCTAAAATCGCAAAACGCAAATTTTTGTAAGAATGTATGTTACTTTTTTACGCAAAAGCTACTGGACGGAATTGGATGAAATGTGGCACAGAGAGAGATTGACGGGCCGGTGGCGTGGTCGGTAAGATACTTGCTTTTAACGCCGCAGGTCGTGGGTTCGATTCCCACCCAAGTCAGATATTTGTGTGATGAACATGTCTGTTTATCCTGAGTCTGAGTGTAATTATCTATATTTAAGTATGTATTTACAAAAGAAGTTATTATATTACCAGTTATCTGGTTTCCATAGTACAAGCTCTGCTTAGTTTGGGATCAGATGGCCGTGTGTGTTAATGTCCCACTATTTTATTATTTTTATTATTATAGTCTGGATTATCACATGAGCTACTTTTTATCTCTATATGTACGACGCTGGCGAATTTTTTTTTTATTCTTCGATAGTCTGACGCTTGACTACAACTTGCCTGATGTTAAGCAATGATGTAGTGCACGATGGAACGCGCCAGCCTAGTATATCGATTCACTCATGATTACGAATGATTATCGGTGAGAAGATGGCAGTAGAATTAATCCTCCATATGGTTAGAAACCTTAAATGGGCAACAATTCCGATATTCGTGGGCGAAAGCTAGTAATCACATAAAAACATTGATAGCCGAGACATATTTATTTATTTAAATTTAAATTTTTACATAATATGTAACTTAATACTATTACAATTTTAGACTCGCCAAACTTAATGTTTAACGGCGAGACGCACTCTTGACATAACCTACTTAATCCTCTAAATTCTAAACAAACTAAAAATGTTAAAACATAAAAAAAAAACATCTAAAAAAATACGGAGATCAGGTATTTAACAGTGCAGTTTTCAGTCTTTTTTTTAAATACTTATTTTTAACTTTGGATCCTGTCTTAACAAATCTGTCATTAAATATTTTAGGTACTATAAATTTATTTGTTCTATGCCCATAGTAATTTGTAACTTTTGGTTTAATTAGTCTCTGTTCTCCAGCTGTTTTTGTATTATATTTATTCGTTATTCAACCTGAATGTAGTAAGATAGCAGTTTTTGCTCGGCCTGGGATTCCTACCTAGCATAGTTATTACATAATATTTTAGTCCTTAATTTCTTGCAGTTAAAGAGCAACATTCGCGCATCTGAGACCCGTGTTCTTTATGCTTGTAAATGCATTTTATTGTTCTGTTATTCTTATTTCAAACATTCAAATCAATAAAACAAGTCCATATAAGCTTGAAAATTAATATTCAAGTGCATTCGTATTATGCCATTCTTGGAGCACTTTAATTTTACCTATCTACCTCGTTACCTTTATAAAAGCATTTAATATCAAAGATGTGGACATCTACGTGGACGAAACGTTTCACGTAATAGCTCCCCAGTGGCCGATAAAATTGTAATAGCCTCTAGCGTCCGCGGAAATGGTCGGTTCATTTGTAAACTACGCTAAGGGCGCGCCAGACGACAATCACAACTAAAAAAATTTCATAATATTAAACCAATTGAATGAATTTATTTGTAATTGTAATTTTTTATACTCGAAGGCTTGAAAATATATATATAAAAAAAAAGTTCAAAGTTTCTAGGTACAAGTTTATTTATCGTAGCGCTTAAACGAATGGAATGATTTTATGTGGTTTTCTTTATTTGAAAACTGAAATGATCTAGAAAAATCAATGCCACTTTTCGTTGTAATTTTTTAACTCGAAAACGGGCTTACCTATTCAAACCAAACGTTTAGGCATTGTTCGGACTATTTAGTAGAGGGTTTATGTGATGTTTGCACAAAATCGGTTGAGCGGTTCTTTATATAACACATTTTTTGTAAATGGTTGAGTGGGCTGAAGCTATCCGGGCGAAACTGGGGCGGGCCGCTATATAGTGACGGGCCGGTGCACTATGTGGAGGTGCCTAAGAGAGCCTGGCCATAAATACATTTTGTAAAAATGGGCGCAGGTACTCGTATTATACCTCAAACTGTAGCTAAGAAGTTAATCTACTATATTATACATAAATTATGTATGTGGTCGGTACTGGTTTATAAAAAAGATCATCTAAACACGATCATTCCTAAACTATCACAAAACAACCTGAATTTATATTTTTTTTCAAGATTATTTTCTAGCCACCTAGCAATGAAAACTATACAAGTATTGTACCATTACAGAAAGCTTATACTATGTACTTTTAACTGGTATGCATAAAAATGCTATATATGTGTAAATATGTTTACTAGAAATATTTATCTCGGGACATATCATTTTTGCGTACCTGAAACTTTCAATTAGAGTTTTGACAGTTGCCGAAATTTGCCGACGGTCTGTAAATTACGTTATTTGATAAGAAATTTAATATTATAATAAAATAAGAAAAGAAAAGTTGCAATTTCGTTGCACAACATATGTTAATCTATTATAGCATAAAACAGTAAAAAATCCTAAAAATACGTAGGTGATGCTATTTTGACTACTTGCTTATTATAGGTCTTATTTGTGATATTTTATTAATTGCGGTTTACGTAAAGATAATGTATCGAGTGTTTCCCACTATTTTTTAGTTCACATAAATAATATCAATTTGGGTTATCGACATTATATTGCTGGATTCGATTTATGGAGTTAATTTTACATGTATCCTATAACCTAGGCTTTGAAAAATGGTCTGCTACAACTAATGAAAACAAAGATTTGAAAAAACAAAAGAAGGCATATGTACAAAGAAGGTTCAGAGAAGAACTTGGTTTAAATATAGATAAACCTAAACAAGGTACTGGTAACAGCAACGACGGTAATACAACTAGAAGATTTTTTCAAAATTATCAGTGCAGTACAGAAATTACTGGTGTGGACGAGGAATTGATTAAACGATTTTATGTTTTACTTCAAGTTATGTCAAGTGGAAAAGTTATTAATGCTACAAAATTCGGTCAGTATGCTTTGGATACAGCACAAAGATATGTTAATAAATATATGTGGTATTATATGCCATCATCTGTCCATAAAGTCCTAATTCACGGGGAAAGCGTCATCCGGCATTATTCAGTGTTACCCCTAGGACAACTTTCCGAAGATGCGCAGGAATCAAGGAACAAAAACTATAAACGATTCAGACTTCATCATGCTAGGAAATGCTCTAGAATAGCTACAAATGAAGATGTTCTACATACACTTTTGTATACTTCGGACCCTTACATAACAAGTTTAAGAAAACCATCTAGTAAAAAGTCCATGGAACTTATAGATGAAGCTTTAGAGCTAGTTTAATAATACAGTGTTTTTTTTTTAGTTAAAAGTAATGGTACATAATAATAGCAGAAATAATTTTAAGAGTTTAATTTGTGTTTATTATAGCATTTAAGGTCATATTATTTAAATATAGTCTTAAATTTCTGAACATTTTTCAACATTTTAAGTTTACTATTTTTTTTTAGACAATTAACATATGATTATTAAATAAATTGTATATTATTTAAAAGTACATTTATTCAAAAATACACAAAAAAAAATCAGCAGCAAATCTATGAAAACATAGAAGTTATGGATTTATGACCCGAAACCGACTCAATCTCCACATAGTGCGGTGGCGTGGTCGGTAAGATACATGCTTTTCACGCCGCAGGCCGTGGGTTCGATTCCCACCCGAGACAAACATTAAATTTGTTTAAATATGTCTGTTTGTCTTGTGTCTGGGTGTAATTATCTATATTTAAGTATATATTTACAAAAGAAAAGTATTATATGTAGTATATTACCAGTTATCTGGTTTCCATAGTACAAGCTCTGCTTAGTTTGGGATCAGATGACCGTGTGTGTTAATGTCCCACCATATTATATTATATTATTATTATATTATTATATTATTATATATTATAGTTTGTTTTGATTTAAAGTCGTACAGTTCACGTCGTTTTAAGTACGATTATTTAGTTACCTTGGAACCATTTTTAATCTCGCATTAAACAATAATACTAATTTTAAAATAGAAGCAGAGGTATATGTTAGCACCGATCAATATTCCGTGAGACTTCCCATGGAATGTCTAAAACCTAATGTAGATCCACCATCAAAAATTGTTACAGAAATTTTTGTACAAGAATCACGAAACATTGAAATGAAATGAAAATAATTCTTTTTTGAGACGCGTATCTACATAAATATAGTCCAATTTCTTTTCCTACCGTGCAGTGAATGACTGACATCTGCTGAGAAACACTTAATTGCCAAAAAACTCAGTAGGCGTTATTTTAAATGAATCTATTACATTTTGTTTGGTGCGTATGTGTGTATTAAAGCGACTTACTTCTAAGCAATTTTATTCGAATTACTATATTAATAATAATAATAAATTCATTTATTTTCTTCATCACAAAGTTACAATGATATGTTTTATGCGACTAATATACACGTTAGGAAAACTTTGTGAGAGACTGGTGCCTGATTTAGGTTTAAAAAATAAACCTGTATTACAAGTCACCAGTGCCCTCCTGCAGCTAACGGATGATGTCTACGTGCAGCTCTGTAATTTAATAAATACCTAATGTAACACATATAATTGTAAACAAAACAATGTAAACAAAAAGTAAACCAAACAATGTAAACAAAAAGTAAACAAAACAATGTAAACAACATATTAGAGAATACTATAACTAACTATGGGTCAGTTGCCTAAATCTCGCATTGATTTATAATTTCCTTTCGCTCGTCGTACGTGTTCGCGCTTAAATATAAAATAGTGTCATGAAATTCATGTGTATCTCTATAGTAAATGTATGAAACCGATAGGCTTGTGGCGCGACATAACACACGGGGCGGGGTAAATGTGTTTCATGTGACAGCCTTGAGTTAAAATTTGGTATATGTATGTTGCATACTAAGTACTTACGTGAGTATTATTGTTTATTCTTTGATCAGAGAACCCAATGTCAATATTCTTTATCAATTATTTAGGGCGTCTGTAGACAGCTTTAAGACTATTCCCGTAAGTAGTTTGTAACTGATTTATAAGAATAACTGAAAGGACGTGATTAGCTAAGTAAGGACGGTCCGGTCATAATGGACTGGAATCACGTACTAAGATAGAAGTCAGGGAAAGTCGTCTTATTCATGCTTGGTTCATTAGTTTTGACAATTCATAATTAATTGACAACATTACATAATTTATACTTGCCCTAAAACAAAAATATCATTCCTATATTATTCTATTCAGAATTCAAAATTTAATTTTTTTTTCATTTCGTTACGGTGAAAACATGTGATGATATCACATAAAAGTGGGCGTACGGAACTGGCCACTTACAATAAATAAATTGAAAAAAGAAGTAACAGAATTTGAAAATGGAACTCTCTATGAACAAATTTCTTTTTACGAGACTGTCATGTGTTTTTTCAATTTGACGGGGTTTAGATAGTTGTTTGTCGCTAATATAATGAAACTAACTCGAGAAAATTATCGCTCCATGATTTTTACGATTTTTGCTGGTGAGTTCAATAGGTTAGTTGCCAAAGACTTCAACTGGCGTTTAATGATAAAGCCCCATCTCATAGCTCTGTGCATTCGTGGTTTGGATAATTTAAACGTGGACGAGATTGTCTCCATGAAGTACGTGAGGGTCGGCTGGTGACTGCGGCTGGTGAAACTAATGTCGATACCGTACGACAACTAATTGAGACAGACAAAAAAATTACCTGTAGGCAAATTAGTATTTAATTAGGCATTAAGTATGCAAAACATTCATGAGCAACTGAAAGTTTGCAGGCTTTGAACTCGATGGATACCGTATGATTTAACGGAAGACCAAAACAACTGCGTGTAAAGTGGTGACGAAAAATTTTACCCAGGGGGGAATCATTGGCTGTCTAAAATATTGTAACAGGTGACAAAACTGTTGTTTTGAAAAGGAAAGAAAAAGCTAGTCAGCAGAATGTGTCTTTACTTTTGAAGAGTTGCCAATAAAAGTTAAAAAGAGTCGGCGCATAGGAAAAAAATGGTTGCGTCTTTCTTTAGAAAAACTGGATATTATGTAAGTGTCGCTTGAAATCGAACAACAATCACTGAAGATTGGTTTGTAAACAGTTGCTTACCCAGTGTCTTAGAAAAAAATCGTGAAAAGAGTCCTCGCAGTCATGTCATCCTTTACCACGACAACGTGTCCGCACATTCCGCTAAGAGAACGAATGCGTATTTGAAGGCTTTAAATTTGGAACTGATGACGCATCTGCCGTACAGCCCGGAGCTCGCACCTTGCGATATTTTTTTATTCCCAAGAATAAAAGAAGAAGAAAACTTGGAGCTTTACTATTCTCAGGCCCAGAAGCGGCTGTGAATAATAATAATAATATAGAGAGACATTAACACATACGGCCATCTGATCCCGAACTAAGCAGAGCTTGTACTATGGACACCAGATAGCTGGTAATATACTACTTAAAATACTTTTCTTTTGTAAATATATACTTAAATATATATAATTACACTCAGACACAAGACAAACAGACATATTTAAACAAATTTTTGTCTCGGGTGGGAATCGAACCCACGATCTGCGGCGTGAAAAGCAAGTATCTTACCGACCACGCCACCGGCCCGTCAAAATGCATTTCAAGAAACAGTTGAAGAGATCTTTACCGAAGATTGAACCCACTGCTTCACTCAATGTTTCCAACGAATGAAAAATGTGTAAATAGCAAGGAAATGTACTTTGGAAAACATTATTTGAATCATAAACATCGTAACTAGTCTTAATTATAAAACTTCGAAAACTTTTAGTATGACCTCACTAAACGGCCGGTATTTTGCTTCATTTTTATTTTATAAATAATGATAATCTTCTTTAAATATGTATAAAAATGAACTGACGGCTGTTTGTAACACTAAAACATGAGAACGGTTGAACCGATTTTGCTGATTTTGGTCTTGAAATGTTCGTACAGGACCAAGAAAGGATGAAAAGGTGTGACATAAAAAGTAGAAGGCAGCCAGTGGCCGAAGATCACTTTGGCCATCTGTTCCCGGCTGTCGCGTCGTGTGGTCCCTGCAACAAAACCGCTGCGATATGGCAGCTTAGAGTTAAAAAAGTTTAGGCCAACGGAAAAATCCGAGCCCAACAATGAGACATTAAATAATTAAACAAACATACTGATGTTATAAATTCTGGAAAATATGCAATTTCACCGCGCCTCGGGCTATCAATAGCCAAAATTTATCATCAACTTCTGCCATTACAACATTAATAAGTCCCATTAACAACACGCTACGTTGAATTATATCTCTGTAACTGATTACGTCATTCGATAACTAGTTATTATAGTTATACACCAAACACATCGTGATTAATGTTGCTTTGTTTAGGGTTCACTGTTTTTACTGTTAACTGTAGTTATAGTCAGTTTCAGTCAGTAGGAGCAGCGGTGGAGCAGCGGTACGGGAGCAGCGGTAGCGCAGCGGTACGGGAGCAGCGGTGGCGCAGCGGTACGAGAGCAGCGGTGGCGCAGCGGTACGGGAGCAGCGGTGGCGCAGCGGTACGGGCCTCGCCTTAGAAAAATAAGGTCGCGGGTTCGAATCCTGGTCGTGCCCACACATCTTTGTGTGAATTGTTTCATCTCCGTTGCTCAATATCGGTGAAGGAAAACATCGTGAGGAAACCGGCATGTCTAAGAACTAATCATTCGAGGACATGTGACATCCACCAACCCGCACTTGGCTAGCGTGTGTGGATTATAAAGGGTTGAAGTGAATAGTCAGTTTAAGGACATTGTATTGTTATTGCTGCCTTGTTGGTCCAGTGGTAACCGTGTTCGCTTAATAATCTGGACGTCCTGGGTTCGATTCTCGGGTCGGGAAAAAGTAGAGAATCTCAGTTGCAGCTTGGAGTTTGATATTGTGCCCGTTAAATGGCATTAAGCTTGCCCACTATTACATATGTAGCGAAAAGTGATATATCCTCACTTGTGTAACAAGTTTTTTCTTTCTACCGTAGCCTACTCTATTGGGTAATACAGGCTTGAGTGGTATGTATTTAGTGTTAGAATATTTATTCACTAACTGATGGACGATACGTACCCTAAAAAGTACCCTATTTTTAATGGAGGCTACACTACGTATAAGCTGTAGGTAGTTTAATTCCTAATATTAATCTTTTTAACCGACTATTGAATAAAAGGAGGTGGCTCTACATTCGGTTGTATGTATGTTTGTCGATTACTACGTCAATTGTGAACACATTTTTAAAATTATTTTTTGTTTTTAAAAATATTCTCCCAGTTGGTCCCACAAAACAATGTTAAATTGTTAGATTAGACAGTACTTACGACAAAAACAAAGATTTGAGCTGAAATATTAGACCTGTGAATATTATCTTTCACTGTTGAGTTTCATTTTAAAAATCGGTTATTTTTATAGTATTTTCTTAGATTTATGCGGATTTCACACATTGAAATAAAATAAAATAAATAAATATTCTAGGACATCAACACACACGGTCATCTGGTCCCAAGCTAAGCAGAGCTTGTGTTATGGAAACCAGATAACTGGTATATACTATACTTATAATACTTTTCTTTTGTAAATATATACTTATAATAGATATTTACACCCAGACTCGACACAAACACAAATGTTCATCACTAATGTTTGTCTCGGATGGGAATCGAACCCACGACCTGCGGCGTGAAAAGCAAGTATCTTACCGACCACGCCACCGGCCCGTCAAAAAACTACTTTGTAACGGATTTTATCTAGGTTTATTTTATATATTAGACCCCGACGTTTTAAAGTCTTTGCAGTCCACCATGTGACCATGAAGTCTGAAAAGACCTTGATATAAAATCTAAAATAAACCGCGATAAAATCCGTTATAAAGTAGTTTTATTTCAACGGTTTTTTTTTCTATTACCAATATGCTTATAATTAAAGTTGAAGTTTCTATTCGATGATATGTTGTTTTTACTATTGAGACGATCAAATTTCTATGATAAAAGAAAATAGATCGCAAAAATTATATCTAACTAAGCTATACAAATGCGTTGAAATTGTTTTAGTTTATAAAATTTTCTCATGCTGTTGCATTACTGTTTGAAACTGAACTGACTGACTTTTTTTAAAATGGGATTTAACCCACCACCGCAATCCCGCCACTACTACTGCTGTAAGCCAGGATCAACTGCGACGCCGCTGTAAAGAGACACGGAATTTGAACCCAGACAAATCCCGGGACACCTAAAACCATCTTGGATCCCGCACGTATTTAATCAGAATGTAACTTAACTTAACTTATAAGTAGGCAATTATTAATTAATTAAGGCCTTAAGTTTTCTCTAAAATAAATTATATTTAGAATCAGGATATATAATACCGAATGCTTCTTTGAATACACCCATCTCAAATTTCATCCCGATTCACAACAGGATGTGCAAAAAATACCTCAATATTAATCTAACCTGCCCTACATTGTGCGCTCGTCACCGGTCAACCCTTCACCTTCTCAAGTACTCTTCAGGCTTATGAATACCTCTTATCTAGCTTTCCTTACACATTATAATGCGGGAATACCTTCTACCCTTACTATAACTTTCTATATCAGTATAACATTAGTTCAGAAAGAGAGAACGCTCTACAATTTTATACCAATGTCTCGCTCACTCACTGGAAGAGAAATGATAAAAGATGATGTAGTATGTTCTCAGTAGGTTATATTTAATCCGTAGTGAATGTAGGCGTGTTATAAGCATTATCAGTTCTTGCTTGGCTTCATTTGAAAGGAACATTGAATGACCCTTTTTTCTATTTACCTATTGATTTGTTATAATATAAACATACATGTAAGCAAACATTAATAACCCCGATGTATAGCATTGAATGGAAGTACATTCCATCAAAATCGGTTCATTTTTTAACACATTATTATAATACCCATTTTTTGGTCGGGCGTAAAAAATAGACATCTGAGTCCAGCAATATATCAGCGTACTCAAAGATTATTGAATGAACTAGTATCATTAATTTATTTTCG
The DNA here is from genome assembly GCA_936450015.1 of Meganola albula. NCBI lineage: Eukaryota > Metazoa > Arthropoda > Insecta > Lepidoptera > Nolidae > Meganola > Meganola albula. Next base: position 12,609,521 of record OW388147.1, read on the forward strand.
TAATATGTAGTTCTAAAGGACCAAATTATTTTATTATTAACAAGTACTCATCTTTTTTTCATTATTTTTAATCAACATAGAAAAGAGGAGTTTATCATAAATTCTCCTAACCAAAAATATAGGTCTCTAACCTATAAGTTTTAATTGAAATAGATTTTTTCTATAATGTTACGATTTTTAAGTAGGTTTAATTTATCTTGTTTTCTATGAAATTTACATACCTAATTTGGGCTCTAATAAAGCTGTCATATTAGTCAAAGGCCGTATTTTTAAAACCAGACTTATTTTATTAGCTCGCCCTCTACACCTTCATCAAATAAACGTTTTGAATGTCCAAACACACGTCAGCGGCAGGATTAAATAAATAGGGTAAAAGCAATGAGGTCGCTTCTTTAAAATTAAAACCACCAACCCACACTTGGCCAGCGTGAGCGGGTTAAGGCCCTTTCAACAAAATCCTTACCTAATATTACCAATACGTTGACTCTGTCAAAGACTACACTCTCACAGAATGTGATTTTCTGCAAATTCATACCGGTAGTCACGATTATGTAGGAATATTTATCTTTGCACATCACTGTACTATGTGTTTCAAATAAGAATAGGACTGGAAATCCGCCATCTTGAATTGGAATGCGCAACAACTTCACATTTTTAGTACTGTGTACAGAAACGTCTGTTTTGAACAAATAATATAAGTTACCTATCTAGATAAAAATATAAAAAAATGCGTCTTATTACGGTTTGAAAAAGATGGGGCATTTGGAGTCGAATATTATTATGTACGCACATATTTTACAAAACGTTTTTGAAAAAAAGAAGCGGTGTTATAAGTTAAAAGGTTTGTGTATCTTTCTGAGGATTTGTGGACAAGATTGTGGCATCTTAGCGCTTAACTTTACTTAGGTAAGTAGCTACATACTTTTCTACATAAATCATGTTTCTATACATTTAAACATAATTTATTAGAAGTAGTTTGATATTTTGTGCTGACGCTACTTTTGCTTAGTTTTTGGAATGAAGTTAGCCGCGAGTCCAATCCTATTCTTATTTGAAACGCATAGTATTTTAATTGAAACACTTTATTTTTATAAATAATTATGAAATCTACGTTATGTAAGAAGCGTATTATAAAATTTCAGATAAAAACTAAGCGTTTTTAACCGTTAGACTGAAGTTTTATTATTTATTAATTAAGTTACTCTAATTCAACACACTAAACAAACAAAATGTAATAGATATAAGTACTTCATAAAAAAAAAGAATAAAGCCTACCAAGTTTTTAGCAGTGTTTCTCAGTAGTTGCCAGTCATTCACTGCACGCTAGGAAGAAATCGGAATATTTTTATGTAGACTCGCGTTTCAAAAAAATAAAAAGATAAAGCATATTTTCATTTTTGTATTTCATTCATCTTCAGAGGCCACACACATTTTAGTTCTTCATAGGAGAACTGTTCTCGAATAATTGCCCTAACTGGCGTGGTCAGATTCAGATTATTATTCCCACCCAAGTCAGGGTGTAATTAGCTATTATAAATGTATATAATATATATTCTGGATCTGATTCCCATAGTACAAGCTCTGCTAAGTATTGGATCAGATGGCCGTGTGTGTTAATGTCACAGAATATAATTATTAAGCTAAGTAAAATTATGCCTAACTAATTTATGACATTGAATTTTATGCGTATCAATTGAGAGCCACGCAGGACCTAGTCAATGGGTCAACAGACCAGACAGTCATTGCTCTTACGCATAATTACTAAAAGACAATAGAACCTTCTCTTTGATCAGTCTTTTTATGACAGGCTCAACTTGTGACACACTGTCATGAACAACAGACAGTTACAATGAAGCACACAGAGTGCTAACAAACAAGTATATAACCTTACTATTTACGGTCACCGTAGTCTATTGACGTTTTCAACACCAGAGACCTCAGTAACTGGCTTCCTTACTCACACTCAAGAACAACTAACGCACACGACGATCAACGTTCATACTCTTTTATGTCTAAGTCATAAAAATTTATGGAAAAGTTATTTTCTACAATAATGCATAATGCAAAATGTCAATTTACTACAATGACGTATTGGCATTATAGTAAATTGTTAATCTCTTCTGTGACACAGGTACTGGTCTAGTCTCGATAGAGAGAGAAAAATGAAACTTAGGCAAAAAAAGCGGTGGCGCAGAGATCGATTCCCAGTCGTGCTCGCACATCTTTGTGTGAATTGTTTCAATACCGCTCAATATTGGTGAAGGAAAACATCGTGAGGAAATTTGCATGTATGAGAACTAATCATTCGACATGTGACATCCAATCCATTCGCACTTAGCCAGCTTGTGAGGCCTAAACTCTCTTAACTCGTAATATACTAGAGAGAAGACCAACCTCTTTTTAGAGGGTTGAAGTAAAAATAACGGGTTATCGGGAAAAAACGGGTTATACCGGCTCAAATCTATAATTGTCCCTGATTGTTAGCAGCCTGTTTTCTACAGTAAGTCAATAACCAAGGCCAGGCGAGGGTCAAGTTAATCAGAAGGCTATCATCGATGTCAGGTGTCAATAACCATACAAACATTAATAGGTGTCTATCTAAGGGTTCTTTCCACCATAGTGTTATATTCTGTTGCTATGGATCCTTTTATGGAAATTCACTTATTAAAATAAAACTACTTTTATTATCTAGACATTCTGAGTCTTTTCTGACTTCATAGTCACAGGAGGACTGAGGTATTTGACGTCCCAATTTCACTTCGACACTTTTTAGTGTCGCAATGCTGGGCACGGATCTTCTCTCAACTGTCTTACGAGTTTAAAGTGTTTAGGCCTTAATCCACACACGCTGGCCAAGTGCGGCTTGGAGGATGACACATCACCTCGAATGATTAGTTTTTAGACATGTCGGTTAAACTCTTTTTTTAAAGGTACTCTTTCCATTTAGATTTTATCAAAATCGGTTGAGCAACCGCTTAAACAATAAAGTTGGTTCGTATTTAAAAAAAATGTGTGGTTTTATGGAACCACGGTAAAAGTGAAACTTCTTTTACATTAAACACTGACAAAAACAAACAAGATAGCTTGAAGCACTGGCACAAACGAGTAATAGTCTATACACTACACGGTCAGCTGCTGCGAACTATAGGCGCCGCCATATTGGACTTGGCTGCTCTGACAAGCGCCTTTCACTTAATCCTTACTCCGTGGCCGACCAACACGCGACATGTAAAACACAGACGAAAAAGTTTGCGACGATGTAATAAAAGTTTCACTTTAAAAAAGCTATTAGCAACTAATTTCTGAAGTACAAACATCCAAAAGTACAATTTATACATAAAATACAGTTGAACCAGATAGTGGCGCTTGATGAGTTTCTGCTCACTGAAAGGTTGTGCAATGCTTTTCTAAAATAAAGCTTTTTTTTATAGTGAAATAACACATTGAATGTATGCTTCAAAGTTAGATTAGATATCCAAAGACACAAACTTACCGGTTTAACAGCCTTTACATCTTAGAAAAGAGCTCTACCACGAACTCTACACACGATTCGATACGTGTTCATAGTTGTCGGAATTAATTTTTAGGCAAGAAAATCTTAAAGTTCTAACTACCAAATTCAGTACTCCTAGCGTATATGCCAATTTTTAAATCTTTTTTTTATTACGAAATTGAATTGATATTAAGCAATGATGTAGGCTACGATGGAACGCGCCTGCCCAATATACTGATTTACTCGTGATAGCGAATGATTTTCGGTGAAGAAATGGCAGTAGAATAAAACGCTATATAGTTAGAAACCATAAAGGAGCAATTATTCCCATCCACCCTCTGAAATGGTGTCACCAGACATCGCGCCGGAACACGGCAAGGCCGCTCAGCGGTGCACATATCTGGTGGGTGGTCACTAACCACGGCCGAAACCTACGATCAGTTTATTGTTTATTTGTATACCTGCTTGAGGTTTTGGGTTTTGGTTTGTTAATTTTAATTAATCTAGGTCTTAAACACGTTTAGCTTTTGAAGGCAGTTTGAAGTTTTGACTTTTCAAATTAAGAATTAAAATACTTCTTGACGATATTAGAAATATTAATAAATCTATTATATTTGTTTGTCTTCTAGGATCAGTGTTGCAGCCAACAGAAACAGTGCAATAAAACAGTTGGAGGCGGTCTATGTCACGAGACACCGAACTGAGCGACATCCTATAACTTATTTAATAGATTAAACTGACTAGTTACTGCTAGATCAGAATAAAATGTTTGATATAGGTTTCTTTTCCAAGCTGGTATAACTAACTTGCAATTTTATTCCTTTTTATCTAATGAATATTAGTCTAAAACTTAGATAGTATCGTATCAAATCGTACCAGAGTAGGCCCCAAGACCTTCTTACGCTTCTCTTTACGAAACGAACTCTTGGTTAATTAATCTACACTTAGTAAAACATTCTAATTGAAACAGTGTTATAAAACTCGGTTCTCCCGTTCGGAACAACCCACTTGCAAACAAAAGTTAGATTAGTTCGCCCACTGCGCTCCACTTTGGATATATTGCATGCACATTTTTAATGACAAACTTTTAAATGTATCTAGGTACCGGTGTTCCTGGGAATATTAATACAAGTTTGGAATTGTTCTTTGTTTCATATATCTTTTTATATTTGTTTTAAGTATTGCGGTATTTTATGTCACTTACATCTTTAAGTTCCTTACGATTTCTTTACTTACTCGATCATGGGATATTATGCGCTTCGCCTGCGCAGTCCCAGTTTCACCTTATTCTTCACTTCAACCTTTTTTAGTGTCACACTGCTGAGCACGGGTCTTCTCTCAACTGTCTTATGAGTTGAGAGAGTTAAGGCCTTAATCCTATTATTATCCTTAACCTACATTCATTGTTGTCTTTGTATTGTTTTTGTCATTAAAAAAAATGTATAAATTTATTTTTAATCCACACACGCTGGCCAAGTGCAGGTTGGTGGATGTCACTTGTTCTTGAATTATTAGTTCTTAGACAAGCCGGTTTCCTCACGATGTTTTCTTTCACCGATATTGAGCAGCGGAGATAAAACAATTCACACAAAGATGTGTGGGCACGACCAGGATTATTTTTGTAAGGCAAGGCCCGTACCGCTGCGCCACCGCTGTTAAATTCTTGTTTTGAGATATATCCTTTCTTAGTACGCCTCGGGACCTCCTACAGGACCAATATGCAGGATTTGAAATCTCAAGACCCAGTGGTTTAGGCTGTGCGGTGATGTGTCAGTCAATCAGTCAGTTTCTTCTTGTGTATAAATTAGACAAACTTCAATGTGAATACTAACAGGTAGTTCCCCAAGTATGTGATACAAATCAGGTGATAATGGCCATGGTTAGTGACCACCCACCAGACAAAGTTACGCCGCCAGGCCTTGCCGAGTCCCGGTGCGATATCTTGTGATACTATTGAGAGGGTGGGTTCAAATAGTTGCTCCTTTATGGTTTGTCGTAGGCACTGACTAGATACCTACTAGGTTGCAATCGTTTAATGATGGCGGGGTATCGGGGAAGATAGAAAATATAGATTGGTTCTTTGAAATCTCTTGATCTAACCAGTTAAAAATTAGCTTATAGTTGACCAATATGTAAGAAATAAGTTAGACGAGTGGAGGCCACAGCAATAGATAGATATATGATCGGTGGTCATAGTCAACTATATTATGGAGCCTCATTTCCCTGTACGTTCTCGTAATCACGACTAAATCGTCGTTTTTCTCGACATTTGCGTAAAACTTTTTAATGTTTTGTGTGGTTTTTGCAGCAGCGGTGGCGCAGCGTTACAGGCCTCGCCTTAGAAAAATAAGGTCGCGGGTACGTTTCCAGGTCGTGCCCACACATCTTTGTGTGAATTGTTTCATCTCCGCTGCTCAATACCGGTGAAGGAAAACATCGTGAGAAAACCGGCATGTCTAAGAAGTAATCATTCAAGGACATGTAACATCCACCAACCCGCACTTGGCCAGCGTGTGTGCATTAAGGCCTAAACTCTCTCAACTCATAAGATAGTTGAGAGAAGACCCATACCCAGCCGTGGGACACTAAAAAGGGTTCAGGAAGAAGAAGAAGAAGTGTGGTTTTTGTTACATATTAGAGTTTGTTGTTATTTTATAAATGGAATTGTTAGGTACCAACCTACAGAAAAGCGAAGGGCTAAACCAAAAGTAATAAAGTCAATCAACCGGACGAGGGTAATTGCAACTTTGATATCGCTGGGTACCTATCTAAACTAAAACATCAAAACTGTAAAGTTAAATAAACAAATGTTTAGCACAAATTCCAACCTCTACTTGCATGATAACAGCGCTTTTAGACGTGCGTTTTTTGCACCAAAATCCCCGAATACATTAATTTATTTCGGGGAATGGATCTAGCTGAATTTTTCCTTACAAAAATGTAGAATCTTCGGAATATTCACTTCATTTCAACCCATTTTTAGTGTCCCACTGCTGGGCAAGGGTCTTCTCTCAAATATCTTATGAGTTGAGAGAGTTTAGGCTCGAATAATTAGTTCTTAGACATGCCGCTTTCCTGATGATGTTTTCCTTCACCGATATTCAGCAGCGGATATGAAACAATTCACACGAAGATATGTAAGCACGACTGAGATTCGAACCCGCGACCTTATATTTCTAAAGCGAGGCTCGTACCGCTGCGTCACCGCTACCGCTGCGCCGGAAAATTAGGATTTTTTAATGAGTATTTGTCTAAAATATTCAATTAAAAAAAAACGTGCCTCCAACGTGAGGGTACGAGTTGCTCTATGCTAAAATCCAACATGAGTTAGAATCTACACCTGAAAAATCTCTATCTGCGTTAACTGAGCAATGTCCATGTTTGATACTGATGGGTGACACTTAGGTACTCTTTGTTTTTCTTTCTCTTCTTTTTAAATGGTTTCATTTATATTATTTTTCTTTTCTTGTTTTTTTACTTCATTCAGTGTGTCCTGTCTCTGTCAAATAAATGTTTTTCTTTCTTTCTTTCTTCTATGTGATGAAATGTGATAACAAATATTAGATTTGTCTTTGTGCGAGGTTTTAGTATTTGGTATGACGCTATTGCAAAGATTTTTTTTCAGAATGTGCCAACTTGATTAGATTTGCGATTTGTTTTTTGTTTTTTGAATTGCAATATCTATTCATCTCACACGTATTCTTTGATCGTTTATAATAATCTAAGTTTACGGTCTACAATGTCTCATGTAGGTAATTAACGAGTAAATATGGGTGGGAAAAGACGCGACTATAACAGTACGGCTACGAAACTCACCGTCAAGTAGTGAAACTAGCGATTTTGAAGTTCATTACCCGCTCGCGTTCACTTGTTTTTATATACTGCTAAAACAAATACGCAATGAAGGACAAAATCGCTAGAAGCGCTGATCGACGCTGTTTTGTGGTTGTGCTGTAAGCGTCCACACGCGTCTGAAAAATACATATTATCGTAGAAAACGCTAGTCTGGTTCGCGAATAGTAATAATATATGAGAGAGCTAAATCCGTCTGTTCTCTAGGTAAGGTAAAGTTTTTAAGCCCTGTCGACCCATTTGTTACGCGTTTGCAACTATTATTTGCGAAGTTTAGTTTTCGTGTTTTTCCTTTAGTTAAGACTAGCTTCCTGGGTAAACTTCGTAACGCGTATTTCCCACTTTTAAACCTTCCTCAACCTTCTATGAGTACTTTAAGACAAAAATCAGCCACATCGGTTCAGCCGTTCTCCAGTTTTAGCGTTACAAACATCCATCAATTCATTTTTATAAGAAGAGACGACTAGCTGCCCTAGTGAACTTCGATCCGCGTATTTTTCAACTCTTAAACCTTCCTTGGACCTGTACAAACATTGCAAAATCAAAATCAGCCAAATTTGTTTAGCAGTTCTCGAGTTTTAGCATTGCAAACAGACGTCAATTCATTTTTATATTTAGATTAGCGTCAACACAGACTTCGCTAGCTTGTGAATTACACATAAACCTTGTTCGCGTTGCGACTTTTGCGTGGTCGGTGAGTCGGTACTTTTTCCACCCAAGTCAAACATTTTGTGTGACGAACATGTCTGTTTGTCTTGTGTCTGGATGTAATTATCTATATTTAAGTATGTATTTACAAAAGAAAAGTATTTTAAGTAATAGTAAAATTACCAGTTATCTGCTTAGTTTGGGATCAGATGACTGTGTGTGTGTGTTAAGGTCCCACTATATTATATTATATTTCTAGCTGACCCGGCAGACTTTGTACTGCCTCAATCGATAAATAAAAGACCAAAATTTTTATTTAAAATAATCTTAATCTTGAATAGCAATAAAGTTCAAATTGTCTCTACATTTTATTTAGAAAACGTTTGTATAGGAAAAAGAGGCTGTTTTTAGGGTTTTCCAAAATCACTCATAATCACGAGTGAATCACTATATATTGGGCAAGCGCGTCCCATCGTAGACTACATCATTGCTTAACATCAGGCAAGTGGTAGTCAAGCGTCAGCCTATCGCAGAATTAAAAAAAAAGAAGGAAGATTACGCCGTCATGATCTCCTAAAGAAGAAATGGATGCTGTGTTTGTCTGTTTTTGTAAGACTGATTTGTATTGCTTATTTTTGTTTTAACTTATAAATAAAATATTATTGATTTGTAAGTTTAACATGTGATAGGTAATAATTTGTGATTTATATCGGCATAGATAGATGTTATTATTATTTTCAGCGGAAAATGTTACCTATCAATTGTAAGTAGAGTATAAACAGCAAGTTTACCAGATTTACTAATTCGTAGAGACGTGACAGATGACTGATTTGATTTCCAGTGACACGTGGATCGAATAAGATATTTATTAAGGCAGTTAGCAAAAGTTAACGATGTTAAAGAAGAAAGAAATTAAAGGGCTCGTGCAATCTTATAAAGAACTCAAATTGTTTTGTTTTGAGCGCAAAACCGACAGTTGTTGGAAGCTAAAATTGCATAATCGAAGAGAAGCGCTACCGCTCCCGTCTACCGCTAATTTTGTTTAACTTTGCGAGTAGGTTTTAAGATAATTCAGAGTAAACGTGTGCCTAGCCCAAAGGTAATTCTATTTATTGCCTTAAAAAATACATTAAATTCACTCATTGTCCTGATCAAAAACGTTGACGTTGTTGCCACGGGACTTGGCGTCGGGCGGTGCGTTTTGCGATTACATCGTTCATTGCGTATTTGTTTTAGAAGTGTCTAAAGACAAGTAAACGCAGCTGGGTAATGAACTACAAAATCGCCAGTCGCACCACCCGATGCAGTGTCCAGTAGCCACGGCATTACTTAGTAATAAGTAATGAATGTCTGCATCCATTGCATTAGTTAGAAACTGTGATAATGGTTGTATCAGGTAAATAAATAAATAAAATAAATAAACAAATAAACTTCCTGGCCCTTTATTTCGATAGTTCACCCAAGCTGTGACTTAATGTCAGAATAAAACCATCAGACAAACAACTGTAACTTGCTGACCCGCTATAGTAACTTCAAACGGCATTTTCAGTTTGAAATCTGCCTCATAAATATGTATCCGCTCCAATTTACATATTTATACTGATTGTTCTAGTGTGATATTTGGTTATCGTTTGAGTATTATGATAATTTTGTAGGAATTGTGTTATTAATTTTGCAGGCCTGGTGTTATTTTGTTTTCTTAAACTGCGTAGGTTCGGGTAATAGATAGGTACAACCTAAGTATTTTGTTTAGTTTATTTTAAATAGGCCCTAGACCATGCTAGCCTGCATAAGATGCAAACATATCTATAATATAAAAATGAATCGCAAAATGTGTTGGTAAGCGCATAACTCGAGAATGGCTCAACCGAAATCGCTAATTATTTTTTTTAAATATTCCTTAAAGAACAAGGATGCTTTTACGCAGAGAAAAAGAAAAAAACTGCTTGAACGATTTTTATAAAATCTGTTGGTCGTATTCTGTTTTCGGACCCGGCAGGTGGCACTGCTTTACCGGGCAGGACGACGTCTGAGGGGTCCGCTATATTGCATATTATTATATTGATATTTTTCAAACATCGATATTGAAACCCGAGACATAGATTTTGGGTCACCAACGTCCGTGGGAGTGCACCTTTTATCTGAATCCCCAAACGTGGTCCCCGGGTGGTGGGCTTCAGCCGTGGTTAGTGGGCACCCAACAGACAAAGCCGCGGTGCCAATCGTCCTTGCCGTGTTCCGGTGCGATGTCTAGTGACACCATTTGAGAAGGTGGGTCGGGATTGTGTCTCCTGTATGGTTTCCAACTATATGGAACCTTATTCTACTGCCATCTTCTCACCGAAATTAATTCGTAATAACGAGTAAATTGGTATATTAGACAAAAGCGTTCCATCGTAGACCACATCATTGCTTAACATTAGGCAAGGTGTCACCAAGCGTAAGCCTATTTCATAATTTAAAAAATCATTTAGCCTTTTATATTTAAAAAAATGCCCTTCGCGTTAAACACATCTGCCCTAAATTATCAAAAAAGATTACGAAACCCAGTCACATTCAATTTTATTTTCACCTTACCTGTCACTCTGAGGTTGACCCTCATTGTTCTTGCTAAGCTACTTTAAGGTTTAAAGAGTATTTATAGACTTTGGGCACTCGCAAATAAACCACTGACCAATGACCATTTGTCATAATCTATCTTTTTTGTAGGTACAGTCACAGGGCTTGTATTTGCGATCGAATAGCTCGTAACTGCCACACCAAAAGTAGCTTTCGCGAATTACTACCGAGCGGCCAGTGGCTTGTTTGCAGGAGTCCTAATAAATGAAACAAAGGTAATTTTAATTACGAACTTTTTATTTATAAACACATTTTAATAGAAGACTTGTAATAGGACGCACAGCGCCAATGTAACTGTCCAGACGTCGCTGCTGAATGACAGAGAGCCGCCCTGGTGGAGCTCTGCTAGGCTTTCACCTAATGGAAACAAAATGCGAGCTATCAGTAAATTATAGCTTAAGTATGTACTTACATCTTTAGGGTTCAGACTATAGGGAAACCAAATGATGATAAAGATATTTATCATTTACTTGTTACTTTACACTTCAATCCTTTTTAGTGACCCACTGCTGCTTTTTAGGCCTTAATTCACAGGCGCTGGCCAGGTGCGGGTTGGTGGATGTTACATGTCCTCGAATGACTAGTTCTTAGACGTGCCGGTTTCCGCGCGATGTTGCCTTTTACTGATATTAAGCGAGGAAACAATTCTTACAAAGATGTGTAGGTACGACTCGGAATCGAACCCGCGAGTTTATATTTCAAAGGCAAGGCTAAGACCGTTGCGCCACCGCTGCTCGTATTTGTGTTAATTGAATTGAAAACATAATAAAAGTCAGGTCTGCACACTGTGTTCAGCAACTGGACTCAAAATTTTGCCTGTAATCCTTTAAGTGTCATTTTAATCCAATTTATTATTAAAACTGTAAATAGGCTATTTTTTTTAAGGTTTACCTTTGATAACGTGTAAAATGACATGCGCAGGAGGTGGCGAGGGTGGGGGTGCGCGCGCAACTGCGCAAGTGTATCTGCCCGCATCATCGCCCCGCACACGAGCTACACGTAACACTGAATTAGCTCCATTCGCACCGAACTCTGTTCGAACGCTAAAATAAGAAAATGACTGAATTAAAAAAAACTTTATTTCAGCATTACTCCAAATGTCATTGGGCATTACTCATAAATTTTAACATGAGTACTGTATGTACCTCTTTGATTTATGAAAAAAACTGTTCAAGATCTAACAAACTTTTCGACTATTCCAATTATCAATAGTTTATGGACGTTTTTAGTTTCAAATTGTTTAAAGTTTTAAAACACTTGAAAGTTACAAATTAAATTATGATCGTCTGCACAACTTCAAAGTTATAAAATATTGTATTCGAAAATCGATAAAAATTAATGAGAGCATTGCTTGATTCTTTACATTTTGATTTGTATCAATTTTTCAGATTCAGACGTCGAACAATTTCAATATTTGAAGTAATGGTTTATCAACAACTGGCAAATAGATAACTGGTATTATATTAATTAAAGTGCTATTACATCCAGATTTAAGACAAACAGTGTCTTGTTAACGACCTGCGGCGTGAAAAGCAAGTAGTATACAGCCGGTCAATATTACGTAGGTTCACTGTTTAAACTCGTGCCATCTCATATTCATTTATATCACCCTACCAAACTTGATAGGCTATCAAGTGGTTTAATATATTTGCTGACCGGCTCGGAGTTAGATTTTGATGCATAAACTCTTTTTTATCGTATATGACCGTAGAATGTTGGTGGGTTTATTTACTTGGGTACATTTAATTTTGTACTCTTAAGCCCATGTAGGTCGCTTTCAACATTGTAGATGTAAAATAGTTATTAAGAATTTTCTTACCTTATTCCACCTCTCGTGGTATCATCATTCAGTAAATCCTCTTTCCTATACCAGAGGAGTGAGGGTCCACCTTCCATCTTCAGCCCGTTGACTTCACATCGCAACGCCACGGTGCTGCCAACCTCACATACTTGTTCTGACACCTCTGCGCCAGCACCATCGACTATTCGAACTGATACTTCTGCAAATGCCAACAAAAAACCGATAATATAACTTGTATACTACATGGCAAAAGTGGAATACAAACTCTACAGTTATTAGGTACCACTGGCGAAGAGTCTATACAAGCCGATTCCCATCGACTTCCTTTGAGGAAATGGTCAATATCACACGTACTTAATAATATATTATGTAACGATTAAAAGTTTTAAATAGCAACCAAAATAAGTATAGCATTAAGTGTAACAACGATCGATGACGGTAGTGAAGAGATATTATTTTCCTAAGTAAGAACTTTTTTGCTCCAGCTTAAATTTTTCGGACTTCCACCCTTCGCCACTGTTAGGTACTATTTTTTTTTTTTACTTTTTTGGTTAATTCTGTTGACATGTACATCTCTAGCGCCAATAGTTCAATGTTAAAGAAAAGAGACACATCTCTATTCCGGAGGCAATTGCGCTCTCACAGCTTCCTAGCCACATTGTGGTCAGCCCCCTTTTTTGTACTATTAATTAAAATGGACTATTAATTAATTAAAATTAAAATGCCCCCTATTTAATTAAAATGGACAAAATATATAAACCCACTTAAAGGTAAACGAAATAATACATTTATATCTACTTTTTTATCTTTCCTGATTGTAAAGGATACCTATTTGAACTCATCTCGGTATAAGTGTGTTATAGTGAAAACCTCGCACATGCATTTTTACTTAAATTTCTTTTATTGCACTTCAAGAAAGAAACAAGCACGCAGTTTTTTCTTCCTTCTAAAAAGTTACTTTCTTTACACTTACGAGGTTTCCACTGTAAGACGTCGGTATACCCTTTCATTATTACACAAGCAAATTCTCAAAGGTTCTCGAATATTATTTTGTTAGATTCATCAAGCACCAACTCTTTACGATTATTGATATGAAATTCCTCGTCTTCAAGTAATTTCCCAAATAAAGATAATTTTATTCACAGTAATAACCAAACTTCAAATGGCTCTTGAAATCTAAAATGCCTTTTGGCACCCTGGATGGTACTTCAGCTCGGAATATTTAAGAACATTACGTAGTCATTAAGCAAAATCGCAAGTTTTGGAGGGCTTGTTAAATAACTTTTGTTTTTCCTAGGGCACCAACCTAGGTAAGTACTAACAAGGTAGACCTTTTAGTTTACATTAAAAGATTTGTTTTAAGTGAAAGTTAAAGATCGATTGAACGATTAAGTTAGTATAATATTATGGTTTTAGTTGTGTTATGGTTTTGTGAGGATATATTTATTACTAGCGGACTCGGCAGACGTCGTTCTGCCCGGTAAAGCAGTGCCATTTACCGGGTTTCAGACCTACCGAATATAACCAATAACAAATAATTGGTATCTAAACCGGTTTTCGGCACTTCTTCGCTTTCTAAATTTTCTTTTTTTTTTAATTTTTCTCTGCGTAAGAACCATCCTCGTACTTAAAAGAATATTTTAAAAAAAGAATTAGCGAAATCGGTCCAGCCGTTCACGCGTGATGGCGTGACAACGGAAAACGGGTTTCATTTTTATATATATAGATTTATGATTTTTAAAGTTTATCTAAAGTTAAAGAACCAGTAGGTAATAAAAAAATATGTAAGTGTTAAAAATATGTATGTATGGATTACAATAGTCTTCAAGAATTAAATAAGGGAAGTTTTAGGTTCTCCCAGCCAACGATGCTTCTGTCTAGTCTAAAAACTGAACGTGACTTACGAGGCACCCTCAGTGTGACCCTGGCAGTTCTTGGAGGATGAGCGGACAGCTGACAGTCATAGTGAGCAGCGTCAGATGGACGGACTTCCCTCACCTCTAATCTCCAGATGTCAGGAGGAATGAAACGTGCTGAATACCTAAGGTGAGAAAAATGTTTTTATCTGATGTAAATTTACCACTATTATAAGAATTAATTGAATATGCAATTGTTACTCAGGTGGGTAAACGTCTTCTTATGCTAAGGTATGTGTTTAAACGCCAATTCATTTATTTTTTATTAATTTTAAGAGAGTTGCACATGATAAATTACATATGAGTTTATTAAGCCTTAATCAACACACGCTGGACTTATTCATAATGCTTTACGTCACCATGGACCAGATAATGGGTCAAGTGAATGTAAGTCAAAGATGGTCGTGAACACGGAATCTTGGAAAGAGCTCCACCGACAAGACCATAGCTCTGAAGTTAATGATAATGAAAAAAAATATCTATATCTATGAAACAGAATAGAAATAACATTCGAGGACAATTATGATACTACTTAGTAAGAAAACTACTCACTTGATTCTTAAAATAGTTGAAAAAAAAACCCATGCTCTGCATCAAACTTATTTATGTTTTACAAAACCACAAAAATGTAAATAAAAAAAATAGAGGAAAAGATTCCATTAATTCTATTTATTTAGTTACTCAGTTACGCGGTTTGTACGCTCAGTTTTGGTTTGCGTAAAAATAGATTTATTACGTGTTGGTAAAGTTTATTGAGTTTGAATTTTTTCTAAAGTATTTCTAGATTATAAAAAGGCATTGTTATTCGATAGGAATAATTCAATGTAACTGTTTATTTTCATTTATTTCAGGCCATAAAGCCCACAGAATATTAAAGTAATTACTAAATAAGTGATAATATTACTTTTAGCTGCTTTACCTTTCTGATACAGAACTTTTGTTTTTATTCGATCTACTTAACAATTTCTTGTTGGAAAATACCTGGCGTTTGATTCAAGTGGATTCTTGGCACGTTCGCACTTTATATAAAGTTTCAAAGTTAGGTGTAAGCCTTCAAAACTGCGCTCCGTATATTGAATGTTTTTGTTACCTATATCATAACCTGATCTGGCACCATCGCGAGTTGGCAACGCAGTATCATAAAAGTTGAGAGTTTTAAAAAATATTTTATGAACAGCTTCATAAATATCTAATGAAAAAGGCGCGTTTGCTTTTCCAATTAAGGCTGTTTTCACTTATTATGGTTCTGGTAAATTTAATATTAACCTATCTTTTCAGATCTAAAATTTCACGTTTTTTAATTTCTCATTTTATTTACCGTTTGTGTTAAGTTATTTTCCAACTTTTTGCTAAAAACTAATATAATTTATTCCACAATTCCTACATCAAAGCATTCTTTATTGATGAACTAAGTAATATCGAGTCGGAAAAGGGCTCAATTGTAATTTCTTAGTATTTGTATCTACACCATCATCTATAGCATACCTTTAATAGGCTCCAGGCGGTGAAGCATCTTCAAAAATTATCTAAATCTCGTTTAGATTTTCAACTTGCAATCAATTTAGGTCGTTTTCATTCGTCATTAACATTAATTCATTCTGATAAATTTAATATTAACCTTTCTTTTTAGATCTAGAACCTCTCATATTTTAATTTCTTATTTTAACTTATTGCCAAAAACTAATAATATTTGATTTCATTCCATAACTCCTATGTAAGTATATCAAAGAAAAAAATAAGTATAATTAAAAAAATAATAATTTGATTTGTTACCATTTACGTCTACACCATCATTTTAATCATTAAACATATGAGGCTCTTGTCGGTGAAGCTTCTTAGAAAATTCTCTATTCTTCTCGATTTTCGATTTTATACGCGATGAATTCACTTTTTCCTTGGTCTTGTCTGTAATTTCTCCATGGCCTATTTAAGCCACTCTTTGCTTTTACTTGCTTTCTAAGATGGTAAAACGAAACGCCATTTGCAATTAAGTGCTTGGATCTCTCTTCCATTTGCGTAACAGTTTAATGTAACTTAAAAACTAATAATCTCTGTTAAGGTTAGTGGCAGCAATATCTCATAGTATGTCATGGCGTTTGTATAACTGCATACGTAAAATATACATGGTTGTTGAAAACTGTTCTAAGCGCAACTCATCTTTCTCAGGAAATGTCTACTTGTATATTTTTGTTTTCGAGAGTTTACAAAGTTTATTCGAGAGCAATAATTTAAAAGTTTGAGAAGTTGATAATTAAGTAGAAGAGTTATAGCGTGGTTCGAGTTTACCTGTCGTCTGCTGTGTACTGTTGTGTCCCAGTTGTGAGCAGCTCCATTGGAGTTTCATCGTTTTTCCGACGCACCCATGATACCTAGATAAGTTAAATTACCAATGCATCAAGGGCAGCTATGTATAGGGGATATTCAAGTGTGAAACCTAATATCATCGTGTTTTTTAAATTCTGTATGATGTAGTCTACGATAGGATGTACCTGCTCAATTTACCGATTCACTCGTGATTACGAATGATTTACGGTGAGGAGTCCATTCTACTGCCTTCTAAACCATAAGGGAGCAATAATTTCAATCAACCCCCCTCCCCCCAAACTATATCACCAGAAATCGCACCGGAACACGGCAAGGCCGCATTGGGGTGCGACTTTGTCTGATGGGTGGTCATTCACCACGGCCGAAACCTACCACCAGTTTATTATCACCTGATTTGCACCACCTGAGGACCTCGTATGTGGATTCAAATTGAACGTGCACACCCACGGACGAAGGTGACTCAACCTCCAAAATAAAAGTATTTATAGGTAAGTTTCTGCCCGCAACCACTCTTTCAACCTAGTTGAATAAAAACTATTCTTAGTCCTTACCGGTACTTCCACATTCATAATACTTATTTGTACTAAATAGAATTTGTTACAAACTTAACCCGTTCACGGTACCAACACACAACTTGACGAGCATATTATTTCTTTAATGCCAGTAGTGTATGTTTTGTCGTATCGGTTCAACTGTGGGACTAATATTTATAATTATCATAACGGGCAATTAACGCGTCTACCTTTAATTTGGCTTTACGTTTCGACACGGGTTGCACCAGTCGTGGTCGCAAGCAGACTGATCTAGCGAAAGAGGTCCGTTGATGACGGCGGCCGTAGAACAACATCTTCTCTAACTACCGTCACTTGTAATATAATTTAACTATTGTTATGGACCCTACACGTAAAGCAAAATTAGAGGTGAACGCGTTAATTGCCCGATATGATAAATATTAATAATGCAACGCTTAAGTTTAAAAGTATATGTGGGATTAATGTCCAACTGTACCAGTTTAATATCGTAACTATAATGTATTTTATCGAATATCAAAGAATAAAACATACTTATTACCAGTTTATCGTGAAGAGCGTCCACTTTGCAGTCTAAGTGAGCGGTTGACCCCACCAATGCCTCTATCTCAGGCGCGGCCGCCGCATAAATGCTGTTTCCACTGCGAACCCTGAATAAACAACGTTTGTTAGAACAGAATTCAATTCTAGAGAATTTATTTGAAGAACAATATAAATACCTACTGAAATATACCTAGAAAAAATTAAGATAGAACATAGGAATTTTCTTAATTATGGGCGTACGAGTTTATATTATGTTCACTTCAAACCTTTTTAGTGTCCCACTGCTGGGCACGGGTCTACTCTCAACTATCTTATGAGTTGAGAGAGTTTAGGCCTTAATCCACACACGCTGACCAAGTGTGGTGGATGTCACATGTCCTCGAAAGATGAGTTCTTAGACATGCCGGTTTCCTCACGATGTTTTCCTTCACCGATATTGAGCAGCGGAGATGAAATTATTTGAAGAAAAAAAATTACCCTTTACTTACTTAGACTTTAGGTTTACTTTAAGTTTACTTTCGTAAACACGCTAATCCAATGTAATCATAATAATATGCAGGTTGAAAAACAAACATTTACCAATAGCAAAACATGCTTCATTGACAACTTTAATTACTTTGTCATAAACGTTCTGTTGGGGTAATCGAGTTCTTGAGTGGAGACCACGAATTGGCAAACGTAGCGTAGGATGCCCTCAGACTAAACGGAGTGACGGTCTCAGCAGGGCGGCCGGCAAGAACTGAATGAGAAAAGCCGCAGATCGTGCTCAGTGGCGCACTTTAGGAGAGGCCTATGTTCAGCAGTGGACTAGAATAGGCTGATGATGAAACGTCTACGTCATAGGATACTAAGCATGCCCTCCTTCTGTTAAGTTCAGTTTTTAGAATGTACTGTGAGACTAGATACAGACGGTCTTAATAAAAATCTCTCTTTTTAGTTAAAATGGACTTTGTCTCTTTCTTACTATCTAAATGTCAAGATGACAGAGAAAGACAAGCGAACTATAAACCTATTTTAGCTATAATGAAGCCTATGACGTTTATGAACTCGGGGTTAGTTTTTTCGTCTTTCATTGCAGAGTCCTATGACGGCACAACATGGTAGTTATTCTCTATTTCCAATAAACTAAAAAGCCATCTTTCACTTTGAATATCATATCGAATAATCGTTTCATAAATCGAATAGGTACAAAATAAAATATTTATTATTGAGTAAAATTGGAATGAAGCAAGTAAGTGTCTGAAAAGTTATATTTTATCTACTGTTTTTATATCGTAAAAGATTTATGTCATAAAAATTGACAGTCAATGTCCCTCATTTATTCATTTTTACAGTTCAGTTTCTCTTCAAAGTTACCAAAATGAATTAATTTTTCCTCATTCCCCTATTCCACGAAACTTTGTCGCTTTAGTAAATATTTTGGAGCCAAACGAGCAAAGATAAATGATCATCAATATTGACAGATACTTTATATACTAACGAAGTATGTAGCTACATAATGTTGTTAAGATTCAGAACTGTTTGAGATAACTTCGTGTTTACATACCTACTTAAAACTTAGTCACTGGTTAAACTGCCTAAGCCTTAATATAGTTTTGTTAGTAGAATATATTCACCCAAATTCTAATTCTAATAACTAAGTTTGCTCCATTAATCAATTTCACAAGATTAACTCAAAGATTGTCCGAATTTTCTGGATGGCATTTTCATAAAAATATATTATTATACTATCTGTTATCCTTTCATTATGAACTACCAGATGCCCTGGTGCAAAGTCTCGTGAATAAGTACTTTATATTCACAGAAAGAAATTCCAGAAATGCTTGCTTACCTACGCCATAAAAAAAATCTTTCCTTAAGTTTCACGATTGATATTATAACTTCCGCCCGCGGCTTTGTGGTATAAATAAAGACTTTGTGCTATTCCACACTATAATCTACCTTTGTGCTAAATTTCATCGAAATCTGTCGAACAGTTTTTGCGTGAAAGAGTAACAAACCTATTTCCACACACATCCATCTTTAGCATTCATAATATTAGTAGGGAGTAGGTAAGTCGGACGGAAGATTATTTTGACTGTGCGTTAACCATCAAAGTCGTAGGTTTGAATCCAATACTGGACTAAAAGACATTTGGGACTTTTCTGACCTCTAAGAGCTTCGAAGAGCAAGTTGAACTATCGCTCGCTGTCTCTAAAGTCATAAGAGAGGATAAGAGAATGCATCTGTGTTTGCATTGTATATCTTCTGCCTGACTAATTTAGCAAGTTATTGGCTAACGTAGTCGTAATACAGTTAGAAGAGGAAGCATGCGTTTCTTCAATCGAGACAAGCTAATCTACATCACAAACATCAGATGTATTAACTTACTTTTCATTCTTGTTATGATGCTGATGCGTATTAGAATATGCGTCAAAAATGTAGTTTAGTAACGGTGCACTTGATCCCGTCTCCCCTGGTTTTCGTTTCTTTTCCATCACTACCGGAGCCAGGCTCGGTACCAGCGGCACATTAGTTGCTTCCAAAAACTTTTTAACATTACTTGTAGCGACTTCTATTTCAGTTCTTACTACATTCACAACCCGTCGTCTCCTATTCCTTTTCCTATCATTATTTACATTAAATTTAGCACCATCTAAACTTATATTGTTTTCAGTTAGCACTTGTTCCTTATCACAACACTTAACACTATTGTCTATAATGTTACTGATTGTTGGATTCACATTGTTGTAAACATTAAAACTGTTTGTTAAGTCAGCACTATTGTAATTAAAGTTTTCATTGAATTTACTTTGATTTTGTAGTTCAAAGTTTGTGTGTAACATTTGATAGAGTTTGTTTACTGTTGGCTGCGAGGCTGTGTGTTGGATATTGGTCTCGTTGAATATCCTGGAAGCGGTGGTGTCAGTGCCTGTAAATGTAAAAAAAGTATAATTATAGTATAATTTCAAAACCTTTTAATGTTCTGTAATAATCACTATTTCTGTCTAAGGTTTTATTCAATTATCATATCGTCTTGTATATTCTCTTTAGTGGTTTTTAGGGAAGTCTTTTCCTAGGTCAAGAATAATCTAGAAAAATAAACGGCAATTTTATTAGCGGATTACCGACCGACTATTGGGTGACGTTCTAAATATGGCCCGTAAATTAGTGAGGCTATATCCTATCGAAATAAAACTTATGTTTAATGTATTCTACGTTCTAAGTATTAGTCAGTATAACTTAGTTCAGGTTTTTCAAAGTTATCTTGTATCCGTAGAGTGATATTATTTGGAATCTCTTTGGAAATTAAAATAATAAAGGTCTTAAGGTACATGCATAAGTTAAAAGGTTACGGCTAAATTTGCAATTTAATTTGTGCGCCATGCGTAAAGAGAATATTTTCAGGGAATGACTTAAACGGGCTTTTAAATGGAATACTTTGCGGAAGCAGCGTTTGTACGGAATAAATTTTGTTTATGAAGAGATTAGGTGTAATTTGAGGTTTTATGAAAGCCGGTATTTTGAACCTAGATAAAGTAGTCATTTACATAACTTAAGTACGTAGGCACAGTAAAAAGAGTATTAAAATAGGAGTTGTGTTAGCAGTGCCGGATTAAGTATCAAATTCTATCGCGGGGCTCTTATCAAATTCTAACGAAGTGCCCTTTTATTATTCTGTTATAGGCTTTCGCTTGACCACAACTTGCCTGTTGTTAAGCAATGATGGCCTTGTTCTCCTATGCGGTTACTCTAAAATTATAGGTAATCTTACTTTAAACTAACTTCGACACCTAATTTAGAATTTCGACATGAGAACTAAATTTTAATTTATAGTCTGTAACTGAATGTGCAAGCTTTCTGTTGAATTTGTCACGGTAATATATATTGAACATATCCACTACAATTTATTTTTTTAAGGGCTAACTTTCTTGGGTAATAGTGTTGTTACTTTTATACCTCTGCATGGTAGGGCAGCTAGTGCGGCGAGCAGAAGCGCCGCAGCGGTCGGCGCACACATCGCGTCTACATCCTCTTAGACACTGCAACAATAATAAATAAGTATGTTTTAAAAAACTTTATTAGTATCATTACGTACTGATATTCGCCATTTTTTCGATATTTGTCTATCTAAATATATAAAAGAAGAAACTGACTGACTGACTGACTGACATATCAACACAGAGCCCAAACCACTGGGTCTGGAGACTCCAAATTTGGCACATAGGTTCCTTGTGGAGTCTAAGGGTGCACTAAGAAAGGATTTTTCATAACTCACCTTTTATGGTAGTGAAACGGGGTTCCAAAGTTTGTATGGAGATATAAGATTGCTTTGACCAATTTATTCAAAACTTCACAGGAGTATTCCTGGCATATTCAACCCATATATAAAAAAAATATGATAAAGTGTTCTTAAAGTTATGTTACTTAGCTAATTTTTATCCTAACACCACGCGGGCGAAGCCGCGGGCGGAAGCTAGTTATAGATAAATGTCTGAAGTGCGCAAATGTCGGATGTCATTAAAAAACAAAAGAAATCTCCATTTTTGTTCGACAAATGTGTATTAGAGATAAATTTCTAAAGCGCGAGAAACGGGACCCTGACCAAATGTGGTAGTAGTCTTAAAGTTTCTTACTAAAAACTGTGACCACACTTGAAGCAAAGGTTTGAGTCTAATACCATTGTAAATTTTTTATCTTATAGGTAATATCTTAAAAAGATATCATTAAAATACGAGAAAAAACAAAGAGTAACCGATCAATGTCAATAATGTAAGTACATTGCTCAGTAAACGCTTAAAATAATAGTGTTAATGAGTCTACTAAAATCCTTAATCACAGTTCGAAAGGACCGTGGGTATTGAGCGTTAATTAAACAATGACCACCACTTTACAGTTTCAATTCTGTGTGGCCTACATTCTAGTCAGCTACAAGCTAAATTGGGTGAACTTTGGGTCTTTCAAACTTTACTGAATATAAAGCGCCCAGAACAAACAGGTTAGGAAAGGAAAGTAATTGGACCACCTTGTTAGTTTATCGGTACGTTAAGGGCTTCGCCTTAGAGCAGTACTGGCCTCGCCTTAGAAAAATAAGGTCGCGGGTTCGAAACCTGTTCGTGTCCACACATCTATAAGTAAATTGTTTCATCTCTGCTGCTCAATATGGGTAAAGGAAAACATCGTGAGGAAACCGGCATGTCTAAGAACTAATCATTTGAGGACATGTGACATCCACCAACCCACATTTGGCCAGCGTGTGTGGAATAAGGCCTAAGCTCTTTCAACTTATAAGATAGTAGAGAGAAGACCCGTGCCCAGCTGCGGGTCACTAAAAGGGTTGAAGGCATGTTAGTTCATCGAAAGTAATTTTCATTGGGTGTAGTAAGTTTGACCCCCAAATATAAAGAATAATCCTCGACGGATTTTTAAAATCTAAGAACCATCTTTACCACCTTTGTTGTTGAATAACAGAAACCGCATAGAAATCGGCCCATCCGTTTAAGTGCCAAGTGGAAACTAACTTGTACACAGATGCAGGCGTGAAATTTATTCCATCCATCTTTTTTGTCGAGGGTTAAAAATAATAAAATGTATGAGATTGATATGCGATTCACACGTGTCATTTCGTAGTTGTATGTCAATCAAATTTTATATCTGATCTACGTTTTTTCTATTAATATGACTTTTGTCTAGGTAGATGACCTAGACAAGTCACATTAATAGAAAAAAGTACAAATTCGTCGCGCTTAGCTGAATAGACCGATATTGATGCGGTTTTTAACGCCAGATAAAAGAGTGGTGTAATTTTGACGCGCGTATCTGTGTACAAGTTTCTTACCTCGTAGCTCTTAAACGGATGGACCGACTTTGACGCGAGTTTTGTTATTCGAAAGCTTATCTAGCTTTCGAATAACAAAACTGGAAATGGTTCTTAGCTAAACAAAATTAAATGTATGCATCGGAGGCTATTAATTTTTTTATTTGTTGTTTTTTTTTGTTACCTATCCTTAGCTAGGATTCATTTTTAGTGGATGCTGCTCCAGCCCATACAAACGTAATTCTGCCTATTCACAATTCATATACAATATGTGTTCCACACAGCTGCAGTTTTGAACAATTGTGATTCTACATAGTCATCATTTTGGTACTTAAATTTCCAGTATAAGCTGACCTCTCGGTTTACAAAAATCCTTTACAATGCGAGATCGGCTTTTACTGGAAATGTATAGCTTGATGTGTTAGCCGTGTGTACCTATTCGTGATCCCCATACATAACGGAGTTCACACAACTGCCTTTCATGACATTCATAGATATGGAGGTTTTTAAAATTCTATTATGTGAGTAGTTATAGTTTCAATTTATTAAAAAAAGGTAAAAAATAAATAAATTAATAAATTTATTTTCGAAGCGACATTGCTGGAGGTAATTTGTTATTATAAGGTAAACAGTTACATTAAATTAGTCCCAAAGAAAAGCAATGCCATTTTTACCATCTAATAAAACTCTTGAAAACATTTTCAGACTCTTACCTAATAAACTTTATTAACATGTCATAAAGCTAAACTTCTATACAAACAAAAACTGAGCGTAAAAACCGCGAAACTGTGTGATATGTCCAGGGTTGCTACGTGTGATTGCCTTTTTTCGATGGAAAATGCGTTGCACATCCCTACATGCCGTCATGAGCGTGGCGCAAGGGGTATGCGGGACTACAATTTGTGGCGGACGAGTTTACCCACTAAAACTCCCGGTGTTCCGTCGGGCATCCATTTTGCAAGGCTGCGGGATTTACACCGCTGCGGGCGGATCGGCCTACCTACCTTGTAGGCTCCGTCCGGGACATAGAGGCAGCATGTGAAAAGTGCCTCAGCCTCATCCTTGTTGGAGGCAGCCTCAACTTCCCCTCTACGAGAGAGGAACGCGCGGAAGCAGTCGCGTCACCTTCTCGGGCCTTTTGCTGCTAAGGCGGTGGAACGTACACCTCATTACGTGTGACTGACTGCTTAGTCGGAGTTGTATATTGTGTTCGAGGTCGCAGGTTTAGCTACATCCCGGATCAAGAAGAGTGGTACTTTTCTAATATCTTAGCACAAGATAGGTGTAAAATCCCCGTGAGTTAGGGTTATCATTCTCCGGGAAAAAAAACATTGTTGTTATCATATCTCCGATTTTTTCTCCGAGTTCTCCGAATTATTAGACTCATCTCTTGATTCTGTTCTGATCAGAAAAGTTTCATGAAATCTTAGTTATTTTTATAGAATTTCCAATAAAATACAGTACCTACATTTCAAAATCTATTTAGTATTTTTTTTTATCACCTCAGGTGACCCAAGTGCTGGCACGATATTCTGCCAACGCTTAAGTTTAGCCATTCAGAGGGGTAACGTCGTCGTCAGCTGTCTTGGTACCCTGCCCGCCGGCAGCTACCTAAATGCGGTTTTTTATTTGTAAATATCCAATTTTATTTGTATGTAAAATAGTTTTGTTTTAATCATATTATTAGCTTTAATTTAAATTTTTTTTAAATACTTCGTCAAATCTTAAACTGTTACAAAATCTCCGGATTTTTAATGGAAATCAGGTTTTTTCCGAACTTTTAATTGTATTTTTTTTTCGACTGGCCGGTGGCGTGATCGGTAAGATACATGCTTTTCACGCCGCAGGTCGTGGGTTCGATTCCCACCCGAGACAAAAATTTGTTTAAATATCTGACTGTTTGTTTTGTGTCTGGGTGTAATTATCTATATTTAAGTATATATTTACAAAAGAAAAGTATGATATGTAGTATATTACCAGTTATCTGGTTTCCATAGTACAAGCTCTGCTTAGTTTGGGATCAGTGGACCATGTGTGTTAATGTCCCACCATATTATTATTATATTTATTTCAGTCCTGCGACCTGTTTAGTTGTCTCACGGGACTCAGTAATAAACAATCCGTATAAATTGTGCAGATTATTATTGAACGGAATACTATACATGAAAAAAATAATATATCCGGCCAAAGTCAGACCCTGCCAACCCTAGCACCACAATATGACATATAAACTTCAAACACGGCAAAACGGTGACAAAAATTCAATTATCATAAATAAATTATTCAAAACATAATTTCAGTACATAAACTGAAGGCTCTAAGAAGAAAAAGATATAAAATTTATCACGCAATAACCTCAAGTAAGTAATTTCATTTATTTCAAGCATAATGAAGGATTTTTCAGCATTACCCATGTATCGTATTGAGTTAAAATAAAATGTACTTAGATGCATTAGAAGCAGAGGTGGCGCAGCGGTACGGGTTTCGCCTTAGAAATATAAGGTCGCTGGTTCGATTACCAGTCGTCCCCACACATATTTGTGTGAATTGTTTCATCGCTGCTACTCAATATCGGTGAAGGAAAACATCGTGAGGAAATCGGCATGTCTAAGAACTAATTATTCTAGGACATGTGGCATCCACCAACCGGTACTTGGCCAGCGTATGTTGATTAACCCTAAACTCTCTAAACTCGTAAGATAGTTGAGAGAGTTTAGGCCTTAATTCACACCGACTGGTCAAGTGTGTTGGTGGATGTTCTCGAATGTTGTTTTCCTCACGATGTTTTCATTCACCGATATTGAGATGCTGTTCAACATCGGCGATGAAACAAATCACACCAAGATGTGCGGCCACGACTGGAGGTCGAATCCGCGACCTTATAGCTCAAAGGCGAGCTCGATACCGCTGTTGGCACCTCTGCCAATGCTGGTATATATTTATATTACTTTTAAACTTATCTACGAGGTGATTAAATTTGTAAGAAAAGCCGCTGATCGTGCTCAGTGGCGCACTTTAGGAGAGGCCTATGTGCAGCGGTGGACTAGAATAGGCTGATGACAAAGATGATACATAAATAAAACTATTATGTTTGTTCAATACATTGAACAACGACTTTTAATCTTAAATATCATAAAAATCCTAATAAAATGTTGTTAGACACTTTCTACTCTACATATTCCGCGATAAATACTAGTTGTGTGTTATTACATGCTTCTGTAACAAAATAAACCTTCTAAATAACAAAATATACATTCTAGTACCTACATTACATACACGTTCGTACATTTTAGCTAACATAGAAGCTAATGGAAAAAGGAAGCAGTGGAAAAATACGAAAATTGTACGGAAAATACATCCGACCATTTGTTATTGTGCCTAACTGCGTTACATATGACTTACAGCTTTGCTATGACCAAAGAGCCTACTATTATACTTTTCTAATACCTTCTTACGATTTTTCGGATGCGGTAACTATGTCATAAAAATTTTATTAGCTCTCGCAAGTGACTTCGTTTGCAGGTTATGCTACAATTATTCCAAGGTAACATACCTACTATCGGGATAAAATGTATCCATTATTAATCAAGGGAATAAACTTAATATGTCAAAAGTATTATTCAAATATATTCAGCCATTTTGATGTAAAAGGGTAACAAATAACCAAAAAGAGCAGGTTTTTACAAAAATTTGCATTATAATAATTGACAGTAGAATGCAATATTATTAAAATGTATTTTATAGGTAATTTAACTCTAGAGGCGCTGTGTTACATATTAGTTATGAAAAAAATAAGTACCTACGTACATACTTAAAAAAAAGGTGAGTGACAAATTAATACATACTAAATACAAAGTTATTGAAGAATATTTGTTATTTGACTGAATTAAATATGGTATGGTTTTAACGCTTAAAATGGTTTCGATAACGAAATCATGAGTATCGTATCGAATTGTACTGAGGTAGGGTCACTAATTTAAAACGCCATTGAAGAATGTGCCTTACTTCAAAAACATAAAATACTTTTTAACAACAGCCTCTTTGTTTGGTTTAGCCAGTAGAAATAGTGACATTGTGGTTAAAAGTTTTTTAAAAGTTCAACATACCTAACACATTAAAAAGAAAAACAAAGGCCGATTTAGTTTGTAACGGTGGAGCGGTGACTAAAAATCATATGTTAGGTACATCCTGTTACAGCTAACCAGCATTGCGTTTTGTGGTTGCAATAGCGAAAATGAAGTTATCTAGATCATAAGCTATAATCACTTCAACCCTTTTAAGTGTCCCACTGCTGGGCACGGGTCTTCTCTCATCTATTGTATGAGTTTAAGCCTTAATCCACTAACGCTGGCCAATTGCGGGTTGTTGGATGGCATATGTCTCGAATGACTAGTTCTTAGACATATCGGTTTAGCAGCGGCGATGAAACAATTCACACAAATATGTGTGTGTATGACCGGGAATCGAACCCGCGACCTTAAATTTATAAGGCGACGGCAGTACGCCACCGTTGCTCTGCTATAATAATATATTATTATAATGCCTTTCTAGCCGACTATCTAGAAATGCAGGAGATATTATATATTACCTGCACTCCCAATCTTCTCTCTTTTACCATCAGAAGGGACAGGCTGACGGACACGACTGGTTAAAGATTGGCCGCTGGACTGACGGCTTTACATGCACAAGGGTTTTAACACTGCCAAATTCTTGGTTCCGGACTAACTGAGATACTAAAAACATCTTAACATTTCTTTTTGGTCTAGAGATATTTAAACGATTTTTAAATTCTCCAGATGAGTTGCTTAAAGAACGAAAAATACATTGTGCCCTATTTTATTAGTAACTAACCCTGCCATGCCCAGCAGTGGGATAAAAGTAGTCTATAGCCTTCCTCAATAAATGGCCTATCTAACAGTGAAAGAATATTTCAAATCGAATCACTAGCAAATTTCAAATAATCTCAGTCTTACAAAGAACATATTTCGTTTTAGTATTAAAATAACAAAAGTCAGAATAATCTCAGTTCTTTTAAGGAGCTCTCTAGAAAACATTAAACAAACATTGATGTACATAAAACGAGCATCTTTTAGAAACAATGAACTAATCCAATTTGCATTGAATGCGTTTAAATAATTAATTGTTTGACAAGACAACGCAAACTAACTTGTTACACGTAGCAATAAAATAACTTTGCATAAACTGCGACAGTTTGTTGAGCTAAGGCGAGTTCAATGTTCATCTTATTCTCCTAGGAGTCTGATTTGAGGGTTGAGAAACACTCCAGAGTTGTCTAATTCACTCACACTTGTATACAACGGAATGCAGAAGGTACTCGGGGATTGAATCACCTTCGTGGTCTCTGGGTGGTGCAAATCAGGTGATAGTAAGCTGGTGGTGGCTTCGGTTAGTGACCACTCACCAGACAAAGCCGCACTGCCAAGCGGCCTTGCCGTGTTTCTGTGGGATATTTGGTGACACCATTTAAGAGAGTGCAGAGCTGGCGCAACGGTACGGGTCTCGCCTTAGAAAAATAAGGTCGCGGCACACCTTTGTGTGGGTTGTTTCATCTCCGCTGCTCAATATCGGTGAAGAAAAACATCGTGAGTAAACCGGCATGTCTGAGAACTAATCATTCGAGGACATGTGGCATCCACCAAAACGCACTTAGCCAGCGTGTGTGGATTAATTCCTAAACTCTCTCTACACGTAAGATAGTTGAGAAAAGTCCCATTGCGGCTGGGCACGGGGCCCAGTAGTGGGACACTAAAATAGGGTAGAAGTAATTTATGAGAGTGGCTAGGAATTTTTGTTCCTTTATGGATTCTAATCTTATGGAGCCTCATTCCACTGCTGACGTCTCACCAAAAAATCATTCATAATCTCGAGTGAGTTGCTACGGGTACATTGGGCTGGCGCGTTCCATCACTTTATTGAAATATTGTTTAATTCATTCTAATAAATTAGGGCATTATTTCACCTGGACGCTATGATAGTGCACCATGAATCTAACCAGTTAACTATGAAACAAGACACCAGAATTGCTTTTTCATTCCGACCACGGTATCAAAATGAACTTTTAACTGTAAGGGTGAATATCCCAGCGGCAAATTTTACGTGCCCACGTTGAGAATTGAGGTGTTAAATTATAGGATGCTTTTGATTTTTTTTTGTAGTGATCTACGTAACTTGTTTCAATTAGGGCCACATATCTTTTTTTTTATCTGTGTATAAGTAATCAGGAAAAAAAAGGAACCGCCTGAAAATTCAAGTTTGGTGGCTTGTCCCAGTTCCATTTTTTGATACAATTGTACTCACGAAAGTCATAATCTAAGATAAAATACAAAATAAACGATTTCGTTAGTATATGCTTAAGACACACTATCTAAAAACAATGAAATCATATTAGAAAATCAAATTTAAACGCACTGGATACTCAATCAAATTTTGTCCAAGCAAATATCAAAAATTTTGTGGCACTTGTTCAACTTACTTTAACGTGAAGTTACGTGCGTATGCGATCAATCGCGTTTTATGACTTAACATTTCTCAGTCGTGCGCCGGCACTTGCGCGTAACAAGTGTGTGATTAGTGCTGTGGTTTCCCGACAAAAACGTAAGTATCATCTTGGGTGGCAAGGGGGACAAGAAATGTTCAATTTTGGTGGATCGATTTGCTGTTAATTTAAAAGTAAATTAACAGTAAGCTACACGTTATACGTAGTGATTTGGGTTATGCATTTAATCAGTGATAATAATTTAATTGTTACTTAAACCCCTTATTTTTAAAGTTTTTTTTTATGTCTGGTTCCAATTTTGGTGGCTTTGGTGGCGTTTTTACGCCATCAAAGCAAGTATTGTTCAAATATCAAGTGTTAGTAACTATGAAATCAGTTTTTTTGTTGCAAGACAGATTGATTAGCAAACAAATAAATGTTATATACTTGACAGTAAGTAAAACCTGGTAGTATAAGGGTGAGGTAGTAATTTCTTATTCTTATATTTTATTTTGTTCCTTTTTGGAATGCCAAAACAGACCAGTGAAGAGAGGCTGCTTAAAAAGAGAGTGGCAGAAAAAAGAAGAAAAGCAAGAATAAAAAGCGATCCCGAACAGGCTGAATCACTACGAAAAAAAGAAAGGGAGAGATATCACCAAAAAAAGCGAGAAGGTAAACTTGTTTCACAGCAACAAAAGTCACAAGGCAAGCGTCGAGCTTTACAAAGAATAAATAAAATTTATCAACATGAATATTATCAAAGAAAAAAAGCAGCAAAAAGGCTCGGAAGAGAAACAGAAACGAATACATCACCCCAACATGTACTTTGTGACAGCAATTGTCAACAAAACATTTTATCTAATCGTAGAACTGAAGATGCGCACGACGCTCTTACAAGCAGCACGAGATCTTCACGATTTGAAAATGAGAGGACGCACACTTCAAGTACTAGAAATTTACGTCCTCGAACCTGTCGTGATTGCAGTAGTCCAGACACTCGCACCAGAAGTTACAATCAAACGTCACCAGCTTACAACCAACCACCAGTCAGGGCCGTCTTAAACTCGATTGAGGCCCTTGGGCACACAAGAATTTGGGGCTCTTTTGGACAGTAAAAAAGCAAATTATAATAACATTTTTACTAAGTAGGACCATTTATTATTTATTAGATCCTAATGTCTCATTATCACCACGAATACCAAGACCTCTTGAAGCCAAAATTTTCACTAGGTACTTCAACAGTCCTCCTAAGCACATTCTTCCATTAAGTAGTTATTTTCTGTTCGACCAGTAGTTTTTATTGCTGCAACATAATTCATCATAAATTCCCTGAGCTGTAATCTGCTCGTATGCTCTATCAATAAGTTACCTACTTATATGCTTCCAATCTTTATATCCATTAGGATAACTTAAATTATGTCCAGAACCAGTAATGGTGTCAAATAGACGGCAGCAATAACAATAAACAGATTTATTTAGTGGTGAATAAAGGAGTCATTTTCTTCCTAAAGACTCATTATTCGTCAATTAACAAATAAAACTATTTTAGTCAAGTATTAGTTTTCGCTTTACCATCTGAACCAAGAAAACTTGTAAAAGTTTCGAAGAAGTCACTATTTTTATTTTAGTAAAACTCTGGCCCTTTCCGAATTCAAATATCACGGACTTCTTCCGGTAAAATGTCGTCACAGTAAGTACCAGGGTCAGGAGACACAGATACATTCTCTAAGCTTGCAGTTATTAATTCACAATATGTAGCTTGACCAAATGCCCAATGAAATAGTTAAAAAAATTGTGACGGAATGATAAAAGTATTGGGCCTTAAAAGAAGTCATGAAAAGCAAGGTACTGGACATAAAAATATAGAAAAAGACCTTTGATACCTGCATCCTACCCTGTATCACTTAAGGATGAGAAACCTGGGCTTTGACAAAACACGATAGGAACAAACTAGCAAGATGCCAGATAACCATGGAAAGAAGCATGCTGGGTTTGAAACTAATGGACAAAGTTATAAGTATCAGGCGTAAAACCAAATTAACAGACATACTGTCACATATTGGCAAACTCAAATGGAGGTGGACGAGACATATGCTCGCTGCGTGTAGTTTTTAATTTTTATATTTTTTAGTTTTATCTTTCACAAATGTAACTGTTCGGAAAAGGCTTTATTATTATTAGTATTAAGTAGCTTGAAGTCGATAGTTCCGCATCTAATGTGTGTTTGTCATTTTTATCACACGTAACCTCTTATAGTGATATTCAGAGGTACTTTTGTCTTGTGAGGATGAAACTGAATAATCCCTCAGCTTATTTGTTTCTCTAACTGTAATTTTTTTCCCTTATTTCTTTTTGAGCTATTACTGATTTGTGAAAAAAGTGTAATGTGCCTGAAGAAAATGTTTTCAGAATAAATGTGTGAGAGAAATTGTTGGTCCTTCGGGGCCCCTTGAGAATGGGAGCCCTGGGCACGGGATTCGTGTGCCCTTATGGTAAAGACGGTATTGCCACCAGTCGTTACATACAACAATACAAATCTTTTCTCTCTATAATATTAGTATAGATTAATATAGATGAAAGTTAATAATTCCAGAAAACTTGTGACATTCATTACATGGCGTTTGTTAGTGAGATTGAAGTTGACAGAAAAATTCAATTTTGGTGCCATTGATTTTCAATTTTGGTGGGCACTTTCAATTTTGGTGTGCGATTTTCAATTTTGGTGGCCACACTAGACTTTAAACTAAAATATCTCAAAAAGTTATCGAGATATTCTCAGACCTCCTGAAGATTATTTTAGCTTTGATTTTCTATTCTTATACCAGGTCCTTACATTTCACGAAAATTGAAAAAATAGTTTCCCCACCAAAATTGAAAAAAAAGGCACGTTGTTGATATTGACCCGTATCTGGTATTCGAAACTAGGATCCTTAAAACGAACGTGAACCAACGTGGCAGTTAACTATACTACTACTACATGCTAAACATCAAACAAAGTGCATGTCAGCTATATGGGTACAGGATATTTAAACAGGAAGGCCATACAAACGATTCCGTCACGTCTGCCGGAAATTGGTGAGATACACCACTTAGGTTCCGTGTTGACTAGTGTCTACACTCAAGCTGCAATGTTTTATGAGTATGTCGGTGAACCCATAGAGCTGCAATCATCTGATACACGAAAAACACCACAGAAAGCTTATCATGTCTGTTAATGATTACAGCACCTTCGTAAACACAAATAATCACAAAATGTTTTGATGGAAATGGATTCCTTTTTGTGAGATCAAATTTGGTTTAGACGCACCACGTGCTCAGTGACATTGAAGTCTTGTCTGTTTGACAGCTGACAAGCTGTTTATTTAGCAGTGTTGAATTAGTTAAAAACTGTAATGTACATTCGTCACAAATTAAGCATTCGCCTCGACCATGGAGATCAGAAACAGCCAGACAACTTAAACTATTGCATACAAATTAAAACATATAAAAGTATATTTTTGACGTCTAAAATTAATACTCACAGGCGTTTTACATGTAATTTTTATTATGATATGTCTTAGTAATACATACAAAATGTAGTAATAGCTAACTTAGGTTACTATTGATCCTAAGGTTAATTTGAACGAAGGAAAGTGGCTCACAATATTTATAACTGCCAAAGTAAGTCCTGATATGTTTTTACTGTACTAAAATGTCGCGTGAAAAATAGATGTAAGATAAACGGCGGTTTAAGAAAATGTATGGAATTCTGTAGTAGTGCCTGTATAGAACATTGTCGACGGGCCGGTGGCGTGGTCGGTAAGATACTTGCTTTTCACCCGAGACATAAGTCTGTTTGTCTTATGTCTGGGTGTAATTATGTATATTTAAGTATATAATTACAAAAGAAAAGTATTTTAAGTAATATATTACCAGTTATCTGGTTTCCATAGGACAAGCTTTGCTTAGTTTTGGATCAGATAACCGTGGGTGTTAATGTCCCACTATAATATATTACTAGCTGTCCCCAGCGAACTTCGTACCGCGTATTTATTAAAAAAAAATGTTCACTTAGGGGGATGAAAAATAGATGTTGGCCGATTCTCAGACCTACTGAATATGCGTAAAAAATTTCATATGAATCGGTCAAGCCGTATCGGAGGAGTATGGCAACGAAAACTGTGACACGAGAATTTTATATATTAGATTATTGTAAAAGCAATAATATTTTCTTTTCCAATAAATATATTTGTGCCCTTTTAGTTAACTACCTAATCTTATTAGACTTATCCGTCAAAAGTTACCATTAGAGAAACAGACTTATAGTGCAAAGTAGAAGTTTAACAAGTTAAAAGTTGATCTACCTATAGTTGGCAAGATTCGATCTTATGCAGTTGAGTTAGCCCGCAGTTTTGTAAGTATTCTTTTGAACTCTTTCAGAGAAGTTCCTCTGTGGTACCAATTAGAAAAAAATGTTATCTTTTTCCAGTTAAATTCAGCTTTTAACTTTTTCTCTACGAAACAAATTGGTGCGGTATAAGTTATTCTATGCAGCGGTGGCGCAGCGGAACGGGCCTCGCTTAAGAAATATAAGGTCGCGGGTTCTATTGCCGGTCATGCCCACACATCTTTATGTGAATTGTTTTAACTCCGCTGCTCAATATTGAATGAAATTATTCTAGTTTTATGATTTTTAAATTTTTAAAAACGAAATTTATGTTTTTATTGGTTTTTGTTATCTTTAAACTAATAATAAAGCATTTTTTATCCTGTTACAGGCCTACTGCGCTTGACGACAACTTGCCTCTTGTTAAGCAATGATACAGTCTAAGATGAAACGCGCTGAAGAGTTTTTAATTTAGTTAAAGGTGCTAATCTCAGGGATTATTGCTTTTACATTTAAGTTTACTTTTAAGTTTTTTTTCTTGTAATAGATTTACCGGAACGTTGTGTCTCTCCTATTGGAGGTGGGCGCTGCGACACAGTACTCTGTACTAATGCGGCTGTTAACGAACACTAAATTTATTGTAATATGTTTTATTTGTTCCAATAAAAAAATATTTATTTATTTATTATAACTGGTCCGATTCAAAAAAATATTTCTCTGTTAGATGGCCCATTAATCGAGGAAGGCTATTTTTGGCTACTTTTTATCTAATTAGTGGGCATGAGAAAAATATAGGACACGTAGGCGAATTCGCAGGCGAAAAGCTAGTTTATAATAAACGTGTTAAAAATATAGGCTAGTAATACTTTCCTGTTCGGGACACGCTAAACAAGCTTTTTACGCTTAAAAGCTTAACTACCTGCTTTACATTTATAATGTAATGGCTTTCCGACAGCGGCTTCGCCCGCGTGTATGTCGGTTAATGCGCCAAAACATTACCTTATTTTTGCGCAGTCGGATAAAAACTATCCAATGTCCTTTCTCGGGTGTCAAACTACCTCCATACCAAATTTCATCCAAATCGGTTCAGTAGTTTAAGCGGGAAAGCGCAACAGACAGACAGACAGAGTTACTTTCGCATTTATAATATCAGTAGGGATGTATTAGCTTCCGCCCGCGACTTCTTCCAAATGATTATATTATCATTTTCAACCCTTATTTAATGTTCCATTGCTGGGCACGGGTCTTAGAGTTTAGGTCCCACACACGCTATTGTGGTTGCTATTGTTGCAGTGTCTGGGTGTAATTTGTCTATTATAAGTATATAATAATAAATGTATAGTATATACCAGTTATCTGGTTTCCATAACACAAGCTCTGATTAGCTTGGGACCAGATGACCGTGTGTGTTAATGTCACAGAATATTTATTATTATTATTATTATATCTATACTAAATTTCATCCAAATCTGTTTGATAGTTAAGGGGTGAAAGCGTAACAGACAGACAGACAGAGTTACTCTCGCATTTATATTAATAAGTAGGCATTTAATATAAGTAGGATTTATTTGAATTGTGCACCAGGTAGGTAAGCGGTCGCTTAATTGTGTTTTGTCATCAGCTAGCGTAATCAATTTTCAGTTCTGATACCTAAATTTAAGGTTTAATTTCCATTAAAGTGTTCATCTATGTTACGTCGTTTTATCTTCTGATTAATCCCAATTATAATGTCTGATCGTGTAATTAAGCCTTTTATACAAGATTAGCCTACTTAAAACTAAGTGTACTACTAAAATGGGTACTATATATTATAAAGCTGAAATAGGTTTTCAGAGAGTAAGTTAATCATTTTAATTCACTTACTTTTTGAAATAAATTATCCTAATTACATAATACAGAAAATAATTGTAACCAGAGTGCAAATTTTGTTTTGATTGTTTTTTAACAGTAATAGAACACAATTCCATTAATTGTTTAAAATATATTTTTTAATTTTTATTCGACGTAAAATGAACTAATTATGGACAATCTATTCGTAATAACATCAATGAAAGCGCGGTGTGAAATTAGCGGTCAGTGATCCTACAGTAACCGCAATTCAGGTTTTAACGTAACAAATACAAAGATTAAATCAAGCTCTTACAACAAATATCTAAAATATGGGTAAAATCCGATTATTTTTTTGTCGTTTGGAAACATTTTATTCTATCTGACATAAATATTGTCGATGGAGATTTTATCCAATAAAAAATCCGAGCGAACGGTAATTAACATTGGTCAGCTATTTTTACTATTGATTCTCGATCCTATTTAAAATGTTGTATTGGGTTCGAGAACTATAATATAAAAGATAATCAGGCATACCTAATTCTTTTGAACTTTCCAACTCCTCTTATGATCTTCTGATTTCCGGGACTTGGCCGGGTCCAAATCCCGAGTCTTTTTACGGCGCCGTTGTCGATCCTGGCTTACAGAAGTAGCAATGGCGGCAATGGCAATGGTGGGTTGAGTCCCATACTTGATTCTCTATAAAAATCTTAACTAAATGCACTTGGCCAGCGTGTGTGGATTAAAGCTTAAACTCTCTCAAGTCGTAAGATACTTGAGAGAAGACCGGCGCCCAGCTGCGGGACACAAGGTTTGACGTGAAAAGTTATTTATTAAATATGAATTGTAATTAGAAAAAGTAATAAATGTGTTTTAAACTACCTTCCTCCCACGGCATCGCCCGCGTGGTACTTATTGGGATACTAAGTAGCCTATATATTAATCCAGACCCTAATCTATCTCTGTGCTAAATTTCATCTAATTCTGTCCAGTAGTTTTTGCATAAAAGAGTTACAAACATCCTTACATTCTTACAAACTTTAGCGTAGTAGTAGGATGTAATAGTTTGTTCTAAAAGTTATTGGAGACATATTTTAATAAATATATGTCGGAGAAGTCATTAGTACGGGAGCAGACTTGACAGCGAGGCGGCAGCGCGTCGTGTCGACACGCTTCGACAGAGTCTAGCCTGAGGTCCGCACGGGCGACGAGACAGTCGCTACACGAACTGTCCTCAGTTCTCTACAGACGTCCGTGCGATCAACATCGGTCTAGGAACTGTCTTACCACTCGTTGTATTATTTTTACATGTTGTAACAAATTAATAGTGTGATTAAGATAACTTTGTTTGCTGCTCGTAACCACACCCACTCAATAAGTTTTTTGGCGAGGACTATCCCTCTGATCCCTGTACCGAAATATAGATACAATCTGCGTCACAGATTGAATTCGTGTTATGTTGAAGATTATCGAGTGTCAGGAGTAGACAGTAGGATCGAGTAAAGTGGGTTTTGCCGCGGTTACATTTTTCCACGTATGCCTAACCTGGCATTTTGCCAATGGTATTTTTTAATCATTTTATGCAGTATAAAAGGTTTAAGCTTTTAAAGTACCTACCATTGTAGTTTGGAAGTAAAATAGCCTATTCATTTGATCCCATGAGAGCTGTGAACGTTATTTAAAACGTTTAATTGTTAGGGAAATTTGTTTTCCATGCGGAAAAATTCAACATTTTGCACATAGTGTGTATGTATGTGCATTTTATTATAGTGGACGGTTAGCCTAAACGTAAAATTTCTAACAAATTTAGTACTTCGCACTTCTACGCACTTGTTTCCTGCACGAGTCAGTCAATGCGAATTTTTTTTGGAATACTAAGGTGCAGTTTCGCAAATTGATAATATGTTTCGAATAGCTTAATTACTAGTGTTGTGTTTTTCTTACTTTATGTCGAATGACGACCTCTGTAGTCGAGCGGTGTAAGCCGTCCGATTGGGCTATACTGTGCCCGGGAGGTCGCGGGTTCGATTCCCGCCCCGGACATTGGACATTGTTTCGGTGTCTGGTTGGTTGAGGGACTACCCTCCGTGCCTCGGAGAGCACGTTAAGCCGTCGGTCCCGTTGTCATTTAACGTCGTCGTTACATGTAGTCAGTAGCCAATATAATCTGACGCCTGGTCTAACCATCTCGGCTACTGGTTCCCTACGGGTTTCGAGGTCTGATGGCAGTCGCTCGTATAATTCTGGTAGCTAGCCGCATCAGGTTAGACTGGGAGCCAACCCCAATAGAAATGGGAAAAAGGTAAGGGGAATGATGATAATGTCGAATGACGAAGGCAAAATTTGGGGATAAGCTATTCAAAACGGTATTTTTAAAATGTTCATTATAAT
Organism: Meganola albula; assembly: GCA_936450015.1. Taxonomy (NCBI): domain Eukaryota; kingdom Metazoa; phylum Arthropoda; class Insecta; order Lepidoptera; family Nolidae; genus Meganola; species Meganola albula. The sequence continues at coordinate 12,648,125 of OW388147.1, forward strand.
AGTAAGTACCTAAGTAGTTAATCGGATATAGTAAACAGGATTTTTATGTAAAATTATTTGTACTTCGACTTTGATAGTTACGGTGTTAGTTATGCATTGACAACGATGATTCTGAGAGTGTCAAGGTTTTCGCTTCAACCCTTTTTAGTGTGCCACTGCTGGGTACTTGATTAAGTGGGTCTTCTCTCAACTATCTTACGAGTTGAGGGAGTTTAGGTCTTAATCCACACAAACTGATCAAATGTAGGTTGGTGGATGTCACATGTCCTTGAATGATTATTTCTAAGACGTGCCGGTTTCCTAACGATGTTTTCCTTCACCGATATTGAGCAACGGCAATGAAACAATTCACACAAAGATGGGTGGGCACGCCTAGGATTCAAACCCTTATATTTCTTTTTTATATTTCTAAGTCGAGGTCCCTACCGCTGTGCCACCGCTGCTCCTTATTCTCCTTATGCAATGAATGTCTACAATGAAACGCGCTTACCCAGTAAATACCGATTCACTCGTGACTTGAATACCGGCAGCGAATTCCACAACTTAGCAGTTCGTACAATTAACGTGAGAGCAAAGCGCTTTATGCATACCCGTGGAATTTATTTTTCAGGGAGATCATGGAACCCCATCATCATCTTTTCATAATAGTGGTATAGACACGCACATCGTAAAATATAGTAATGCTAAAACAAAATTCATAATAGAACGATCGACATAATATTGTTTTTCGATAATAACGGCCCATCAAATCAAATAAACGGCATATTATAAGGTGAGATATTTTTTATTATACAGCACATTTGATGTTATCTTATTACTCGTGATATCTATACGCATATACAGGTTGATTGCAAAGTAAAAATCCTGAAAAGCTGTCTGCCATCTGAAATATTCTTAGAAAATTTTACATGGAACTGGTATTGCGCGCGTCCCCATCTGCCGAGGTACATGAACAGTTCATGTGTGGTGTGCGATGGAAGTGACCGAATCCAACGCCCCTGGACCCGTTTAAGGGGGCTGAAAGAGGGCAATGTCTTCCCTCCGCCGACGCGACTCCCTCTTTCTTTCCGCAGCCTTCTTCTGCGAGATGACTGTTTCGCAGAAGGATATCACCGCATCCCAGAACTCCTCGCTGCCGACCATCGAACCATCATGGACGGCACTAACCTAAACTAACCTAAACTGTCTTGGATTCCGCACGAATTAAACGGAAAGGAGAAGTTGATTAGCGAAGTTGAGGATTAAAAGAATGATACCGACCCAATTTTAACCTCTGGCTTAGGCTGGGAGGGGGAGTGGATAATGTAACTTTCTGACTCTTCCTTATATCTTTCTGATTAAATTTGGCTACATTCAAATTCCAAGTATCTTCATGGCGCCGCGTGCCGCTGTTAGTCCTAGTTTTCAGGAATAGCATGATTGGGATTCTAGTAGTGGATTAAGGCAGAGGCTAGTTGTGCAACACCCTGCCAGAATTCTTTTTGTACATTTATAGCGTATTAACAACTCTTTTTGAAGATCGTGAATCTTCTGAAATCTGACTGAGTTGATACTTTTTGCGCTTTTAGCCAACTGTCAAAAATGGGTTATGATTTCTATCTGTATAAATAAATAAGTATCAAATATCGTATATATCGTAAATATCGTATCGTATACCGCATCGCGTGTTTGTTTCAACTTTCTAATAATTTAAACAAATAACACCTGACACAAATAAATAACAGTTTTACCGATATCGGTACTAAAGAGACAATTGATCTGAAACGACTGCATTCATCTGTCAAGCTGTTGGCTTCAGGCCATTGGATTGGCACATAAAATAACGATTCATAGACGACTGACGACATTGTGAGCTGAAATAAAGTAAATAATATGGAAGTAACAACAAAAACAAATTTTAAAACAGTCCAAACTAATGTTGATTAAAAGTCGAACAAAATAACTAATAATGTTAATGACTGTTAATTACAACGTAACAGCCTATTAAAGTTCAAATTGAATAATAATCTTTTGTTAGTTGATTTTTAGTTATGATTATGACATCATAAAATAAAATAAATTATACCATAAAATTTTTAATTAATGATAAAGCTCTACAGGCTAGAACTTTCTATTTTCATTATTATGTAAAATCGGAGCTTCCTCTCGTGTAACACTTTTGCTGTGCCCTACAGGGTCCATAGTGATTATATTAAGCAAATACCACCCAAGCATCTACTTACTTATGGTAAAGCAATTAAGTTATTGAGTATTGACTTTTAAGTATTATTACGAATCGCTTGTATAGGTGTATAGAGAAGTGTTGCTTTTAAAATATTTCAGGATATTTTTAAATTTTTTCTAAAAAAGGAATTAGTGAAATCGGTTCAACCGTTCTCAAGTTTTGCGCACATTTAGTAATTCATTTTTACACATTACAATAACAGCAACCACCATATAAGGCATTTCCACAGAATAATCGCTCTCAGACATTCTGGATTCCGCCTTATTTTCTTGCCCGTTTTGGGCAATTATTACCTCCTCTTTGAACTCATTGGAGACTTAACTGCCCATTTTAATTATTACCCTGAAAAACTAGAAAACTGGCAGCGGGTCGCCATACGAAGCTAGACGAGCTTCTTTGGTAATAGGTAGGTTACTACATTTACGTAGAGGCAAATAAATGAAAAGACAACTGGTTAGTTTAACGTATGAAAGTGTATAAATAAAATAATTGATCTTATGAGCTAGGTACATTACATTAATTAGGTTGCACGCGTACACCATCCGATAGTTTAAGAAACACTTAGTCATGCATCACACATTGTTAGGGGTTTTCGGTTTATGTGGGCAGGAATAACCGAACGGTTGCATACTTACGAGTACATACAAACGCGTTTAACGATACGATCTATTCAGCTTAATAATTATAAAGTGTATTAGGTTTCTCTTTACCAATATGTAACGATATCGAACAATAATTGAAGCTGTCATTCTTGTTGACGTCAAATTAAAGTCGCCTGCCAATTTAATGTGATGCTTTTAAAAGTAAAGAATTTTTTCAAGCAGAAATTAACTTGACGGTGCATTTACATAAATTAAATAGAGTGGAAAGTTGGTCGTGGGTTTTTTTAGTAATTCATGAATACTAATCATTTTATGCCTTCAAATGACTGAAATAGGGATGAAAGCAATATTTTTTTTGTTTAGTTCGTCAGAATAATAATAATATACCAGGACATTAACACACGCGGTCATCTGGTCCCAAGCTAAGTAGAGCTTGTGTTATGGAAACCAGATACATAACTGATATACTATACTTACGAAACATAAAGAACTTTTCTCATATAAATCACCACCCAGACTCGAGACAAACAGATGTGTCATCACATAAATGTCTGTCTCGGGTGGGAATTGAACTCACGACCTGCTTTAAAAAGCATTTGTATTACCGACCATGCCACCGGTCCGTCAAAAAATAAATAAATGAGAATATTGGAAACGAATTTTTCCCTTTTTTCTGTTTGATTAAAAATTACGGCGATACCTACGTCGAAACGAAATCTGGAAATTCGTCACACCTATGCTATTGTTTACATCTATATGACAGCGCATTCCTTCTCCATAATTTTAATGCGTTATATCTTATTATAGTTTCATTTTAATCTATAAATATAAAAATCAATGCCACTTTTCGTTGTAATTTTGTAACTCAAAAACGGGTTTACCTATTCAAACCAATTGTTTAGGCTTTGTTCGGACTATTTAGTAGATGGTTTATGTGAAGTTAGCACAAAATCAGTTGAGCGGTTCTTTATTTATCACATTTTTAGTAAATTGTTGAGTGGGCTGAAGCTACCCGGGTGAAGCTGGGGCGGGCCGCTAGTAATAAATACAAAATACGTGTCTAACATTTTTTTATATTCTTACTGACGGGTTAATTAAAATACGATTTCTCATACCTTCCCGTCGTCAATATTGTTTTGACAGGCGACAAGCCATGTCTTAATAAGTGACTGGCCAGTTCGAGTCTTTTCACTGTTCTACTTTCTTTTAATATAGTCTGCTGTCATAACAAAAAATTTCGCAACTGTTTTTTTTTTCGGAATTAAATTAGTCAGATGCTTCTTTGATCTAATAGCGGTAGTATTATGTGTATAGTTAGGGTTGCCATCTCTAAAATTTGGAAAACAGGACAAGACGCGTGAAAACCCCGGATTTTAGAATTAGAAAGCCGGACATGTCTTTTCTTCTTCAAGATCTTTTAAACATATTCAATGTAATAAAAAACAGTTGAAAATGTCATAAATCACCTTTTTTATTCATTCATTATTTTAACAAAACAGAATCTTACAATTTGTTACAAATTTTTTAAATAGATCAGTTACTTGGTTCGTCGGTTGATCGTGGTGTGCGAGCATAGTGCGTGTCTCGCGGGCGGCCCAATTTTTTTTATTTTTTTTAAACTCGGTCTACAAATGAAACCTTCCCCGGACGCTCCCCGGATGCCCTCTAAACTAGGACTAATCCGGGGAAACCCGGACGGATGGCAACCCTATGTATAGTCCAAGTGGCGTTTGTCACCTGGGTTCTAGCATGTGCGGGCCCCCGAAAACTTCGATCAACACAGCTTAAATTCAGTTTCATTGAAATCAATACTTCTTCCCTTAGTAACATCAAAGTTCGTAAAAGCTCATTCATATGGTGAGAAGGAGCTTTCAGCGAAAACTCTCTTATTCAGATCTCGTAAGCGAACGCAATTATGCTAAGCTAGGCGATCACCCTGTTCTATGAAAATAATAATTTCTTATCACGTTTATAAGTCTTCCGTTAGTATGTGTATTAAAAATATGTGGGTGGGTGTATACGTTTTATTTAAATTAACGATCGAATAATTTAAAATCTTATTATAAGCCATTATAGTTCAATGGATTTTGTCTCTTTCCCTCCCGTAAAAATATCAAGATGACAGAAAAAGAGTATTTCCAAGAACTGGTTGGTCTAAATTCTCAAATCGTAAGATAGTTGAGAGAAGACCCGTGCCCAGCAGTGGGACAGTAAAAAGGGTTGAAGTGAGTATCCGTTATAGAACTAAAGTTAGATACATAATATTTAATTAAGTACGTCATATTGACTAATTCCTAAAAAGAAGCCGATAGGAATTGGCATGTATGGACTCTTCGCCACTGGTGGCTACTAATAATGTTATGAAAACATTAGATTCTCCTACATTATCATTGCAGTATCTATACACAAATGACTAAACGGTCACGGCAAACTCTGTAGGCTTGTATAATAGCGAACAGAGTTAATGAAAGGCACACTTATTATTATAATTATATTATTGACAGTCAATTTTGTTAATTACAACAAACAAGGGAACTGTTACCGGATCGTCATTGCATGGCTGCAAAATGTTATTATTATGATATTCATGTAAAAACGAAGGTGAGGTCGCTGTTGAACAAAATTGTTATCTACCTACTAATGACATATATTCTTTAATTGTTTGCAAAATGATCTATAAAATAAGTGTATTTGTTGGCACATGTACTTCTCAATGCATCAGCTGTCATTTTATACTGTCATTGCGTCCGTGTCTGAAGTCAGCTGTCACTCAAAGATGTCAATATGAACGAACGAATGAACATCGAGCACGGGTGAAGCGGCCATCTTAGAATGGTTGACACTGTGTGCTCAACCGTTGTGGCGTCGGGAATTGCAGATGCAATAACGTGCTCAGTGAACGTTACGATTTAATCCAACGTAATCTTAACGATCTGTAATTAACTGGTAGAATTAATGATTGTGTTATCGAGAGATTGGGGTGAAGTGATATTTGCCGTAGTTATTTTATTAAAATACCGTCTTCTTACCCGATTATTCACGCCCACCTAGAGTTGTCTGCTAATCCTGATATTTTTAGGCTAAAACCTTCAAAAGCCTTCATATTTTTTCGCTTATTTCGTTGTTTAGTTTGACAGTTTACAATAATTAGTAGAATTTAAAAAAACTAGTTATAAAGTCGCACGCAAAGTAAGTTTATACTTATATCGCTTTAATGGTAATCCTGGTACTCATCAATGTCCGTGACTGTACCCTGCTAACGATTTCATACCTATTCAACAAATGCCTCAAGCCTCAAGGTTCTCAAATGTTCCTCGTTATCTAGGAACCCATAAATATCGGGTATCGATGCAAAGTAGGTGAGTCAGTAAGGGTCAGCGCTAACGGGTCGAGTGGATTGAGTACCTAGTTGATTTGAGAGGCGGCAATGCATACTGAATGGAACGGTTGAAACGAGAGCCGTATAGAACTCAAGGCGAGTCACGTGATTATTGAGATTGTGTTGTTAGTGGTTGATGGATACCTAATAATTTAATCTGTCAGTGTCATCAGTTACATAACATAGTGTCACGCTTGTATATTCAAGTAAAGACCAGTAGTCAATTCACGTAATTTCTTGACGCGCCCATCAAGTTGCGGTGCAGTTGCAATCAAGTTGCCGTGCAGTTGCAATTAAGTTTACTGCTCAGTGCAAAATGTTACTCTTGTAATTCTCATAAAAAAAAACATACACGTTAGAGCGCTCGCGTAACGCGAACTTGACTAGAGCGTATCTGACAGCGGTTGTCAAAATTACGAGAGTACGAAAAAGGATGTTTTAATCGAAACTTAACTGCAACTGCACTGCAATAGAACTTATTTAATTACGTGAATTGGCCTACAGCTTTACTTTGAGGGTCGTACAATTGGAATCACGTCACAACACGAATTTCCAATCGTTCGTGGTGCTAGTTCCAAGTCACTATCTTCAGATCTTCCTCAAAGAAGAGTTGTGGCCCAAGGGTGTAGTCTACCGTCGATTTCGCAATCAATCATAAATCATTTATTCATTAAAATATAAGTTAACGTTATTTCGTAGGAGGGAATTTTTAAGGGAAACTGCTCTGACAGTGGGAGTGTTACTGTTTACGTAACACCGCGCAGCGCAGCACGACGTCGTGTCAAATAATTTATAAATCATTCAATATACATTATGTTATTCAAGTGTTATATTGTTACGTATTATTTTTATATATGTTTTATTTTTATTTAATATTTATAATATTAATAATATATATCATATATTATTAATAATATATACTGTAGCGTATGGCCTAAGGAGCTTAGATAAATAAAACAGCTGATTAGAAGTGAAACAAAATTGGAATGAATTTATTTTACAACGACACATATTTATATACAATAATTTTGGAACATTTAAAATATAGGGTACACACAAGTTTTATTGTCTCACTCGCACACTATAAAAAGACACGCACTTTTTTGGAAATAGTTAGTATGTCTTACACAGTATGAACTGACGGTACAGTACACCCCCTCAAGCGAAGCGTACAACTGGTTTCACCACTCGGCCTGATCGGGTTGTCTTCAGTTCGCTTTCTTTATTTTCGTTCAAAGCATAGGCTGGCTTAAGTCTGTCAATTGAAATATTAGCCACTCTCCCAGGTAGTTGATAATCTCTCTAGATTCGCGATGCAAAGTAGACGTGCATATTGTTTATTGCGCTCAATAAGAAAATAAATATTACACAAAAATACTTATTAGTGTGTGTTCAACATGTTTGACCGAGAAAACTAAGTGTGTCACTTACGAGTTCTTACGCTGACCTAGTACCTATACTGCAAATACGATAGTAGATATTTGTTAATAAATAATTGTTTTACGAATGATAAACGATAATCAGTTAGAACTGCAATAATGTCTAACTTTAGCCCGTTTGGGCGGAGCCGAATCACCTCAAGAAGCCCTCCACCTCCTTCACCGTCTTCTCATGCAACTGAAGAGAATGTACCGCCTATCCCTAGCGAGCTGCCTCCTGAAGTTGTCCCTACGGAAGAAATACAGAGATGGCTGTCGCAAATTAACTCTATATTGGAAGAAGTTTGTTCAGTCGCAGGTGAGGGAAAATTAAACTCGGAACAGAAGTTGCGAGTAACCAATCTGTGTCGAAAAGCTGTTAGCGGAGCATCTCATATGGCAGTTATGTATCAGTCATTAAAACAAAAAACTGTTCTAGCCCATCATACTATCAAGCATCTACAGGATAATCAAAATATACTAAAGACCCTGGAGAGTTTTAAGGAAGTTGTGGTTGAAAATACCTGCAATATACAAGTACCCACTGAGAAGAAATCGTTTGCCGATATGGTAAAGAAGGGTAGTAATAACTTTGTTCGCCCAAATAGCCTAAAATCTGTTACAATTTACCCTATTGACAAAAAAACAAGTAGCGAAGAAACAAAGACATTGATCCAAAATATCATTTCCCCGGAAGAAATGAAGTTACATGTTCGTGGCGTCAGGAAAATAAAAAACGGCGGTGTTATTATTAGCACTGAGACCAAGGACGATATTGAAAAATTGAAAAACTCAAGACAATTAATATCATCGGGCTTCACAGTAGAAGAACCTACTAAACGCCGTCCAAGAATTGTCGTCATTGGTGTCCCCACTTCACTGAGCGAAAAAGACGTGTTCGAGTGTATTTTCAAACAAAATTTGGCGACAAAAGTTCCCGAGCTAACTTGTGAGTCATTTATTTCATCAATTAAACTTAGCCATAAATCGGGTAAGAAGAACACTCCATCGTGCAATTATATTATTGAAGTTCCATCTAGCATAAGGAAAATCCTGATCAATCAAGAAAGAGCTTTTATAAATTGGACTTCTTGCCCGGTGAGGGACTTCACAATAGTTACGAGGTGCTACAACTGCCAACAATACGGACACGCAGCTAAGTTTTGTCGTGAAACCTCCCCCACTTGTGGCCACTGTGGAGACCTAGGACATTCTATGAGTGAATGTGAGAAAAAAGCTGCTCCTCCTACTTGCGCCACGTGCAAAAGATTTAAAAAACCCAGCGAACACAAAACTGGAGATGAAATGTGTCCAGCGCGAAAATATGCCGAGGAAAAATACATGAACTCTATTGATTATGAGGGCGCCTAAGGGCGCTATACATCAAATATAGTTAGTACAGTATACTCGAGCCTACGTTGTTCCTGATCCATATAAATGATCTATGCAGATTAGAACTTCGAAACGGGCTTATTGGTACCTACGCGGTTGACACCGATGCGGAACAATAACATACAGTTATTACCTAATTAACTACATACCTATTACCAATAACATATTGGCGCACAATAACAACTGTCGTTTTAGTGCTGACTCCGCATACGTCTGCCCCACTTTGGAATAAAACTGATTCAATTAAATATCTAGGTATTACACTTGACAATAACCTCAATTACCGTAATCATATTGACCTACTTACTAGAATACGTAAATTAATTTATATTTTCAAAATACTTCCTACCAGTTTTTCTGCTTCCTAGGGCCCTATTTGTACAAAAAATTAGATCTATATGACATTAGATTTATATAGTTTAAGGTTAATCAAATGTAACATATTTTTGTCGGATTATTTAAAATATTATATTATTTTATTTTATACATAAAAAAAAATCTAATTTTAAGTGATTGGGTATCTTATTATATTAGAATTATTTTTAAAAAAGTTATTATTTTTGTGTAATCATTATTATTCTTACGTTATTATTATGTAGTGGTAACAACCCCGAAACACAGGTTCCACCTAGTTCGGGTAATAATGTAATTATACTAGCTTACTATAACTGTTTCCGATTGATATGTAAAATGACGACTTGAATTTAATAAATTTTATTATTTATTTATTATTTATAATATTTTTTTATGGGCCATATAGCCTGAAATGAATAGATAAATTTGAAAAACATTAATTACCCGGAGGTATGCAAAGGTGAATAATGTAACAAGGTTATTACAACCTACCTTCAGCCTTTCACCTTTCCTCGTTCCTGGCCACTCTTACGTACCTTTTTCGATAGAAATCTTTCTAAATTCAAAATTATTGATGATCAATCCATCTATTTTTCCTGAGTAGTCTCTTTACTGCTCTGAAGATACCCAGATAGGTACAGGATCTCGTGTCGGTAATTTATTATTCTATTTTGGTCGTTCTTTGTTTAATTTTATTTTCGCAAAAGTATTAAAGCAATTAGAATAGGCTCATGATGGAGATGATGATTAGAGCAATTTAACCTAAAGTAACCATTTTTTATTCAACTGCAACTCTACTCTCAACCTGAGCGGGTCTAGAAATACCCACTACCGTCAGAAATAGCTCTCCGGCGGGAAATCGATGGTCTCCCGCGTGACAGGCGGGGATATTCACCCACTTTTCGCCATCTATGTTAAGGTCTTATTGCCGTTCATTGGGTACAATTTCAAACTTCGAGCTAAGATTCTCTAAGTAAATTAGAAAAGTATTTTTACTCGACCTGGGAATCGAACCCGGGACCTCGCGGTTACTAAGTTACACATACCACTGAATCACCGAGGCAGCTAAAATAATGAAAAGAAGAAAAATACAATAAAAAATTATACAAAACTTTTTGTTCCGTGTGACGGGATAGAATTTTTAGCCCCTGGGACCTCACAGTTCTTATTAAATGATAAATACATACCTTGAAACTTTGTGAGTGGTTTGTTTTTTGTTGGTCTTCTAAACTTTATTTTACGACATTTTTCGAAGGTACTGTGTTTTCAACTGAGCATAATGCGCCATACCGCATATTAGAGCTATCATAACATTTTGTTTTGTTTCACGTCATAGTTAGGTTCCTACCTCTGATGATTTTAAACTAGCTGACCCTGTGAACTTCGTACCACGTAACAGGTGATTATTTAATGGGTCTTCACGGGTCTGTTTTACCCGAATTCGATTCCGGGAATTTTCATTCCCGGAATCTCTCCACTAACACTTGAACTTTATGCTATGGTATTAAAGCTAAATTCGACTTTTTACGAATAAGCATTTTTACGAATCGTTTTTATAGAAACGTGTTGTTTTTAGACAATTTTTTCAATTTTTCTCTATTTAAGAATCATACTTTAGGGAATATTCTAAAAAAAAAAAATTAGCGAAATCGGTTCTGAGTTTTGCGCGCAACACATTTAGTGATTCATTTTTATATAAACAGATAAAATCTTTTCTCCAATATATACAGATAATAGTATTTCTCAGTATTATCTGTGCTGATACTATCAAGCCATTCGACTGTATACAAGGTGATAAAAAAAAATTGTCTTTACAAGTTAAGATGTTAAAATAAAACTACTTTATAACGGATTTTATCGCGGTTTTAGATTTGTCTGAAAAGACTAATATACCGCGATAAAATCCGTTATAAAGTAGTTTTATTTCAATGTGTGATATTCGCGTAAATCTAAGAAAAATATGTTGTTTAATATAATATTCCATAAATAATAGTCAAGTATTTTTTAAATCAGTTATCGTTTATAGATATGTAGACAGTCAAAATATATAATCGCACAAACTATTTTTCGTGGACAAACATTAGTTTTTAATACCAAGTTTTACAGGTTAATTAATTGACATCGATACAATGAAAACTACACTAAGGACTGAGCAGCAGCTGGAGAAAGTAGCAGTAGATCTGCAGCGTGCCTGAAGAGCCATATGTCCAGGAGTAGGCAGACTAAAAGATGTTGATGATAATTAATTTTACTGTCAACTAACTAGCCCATGAATACTATGCCCGTCAGTGTAAAACCTTATTTGGTGGGTGCGTTTGATGATCGATATGAAATATTAGGGCATTTTTGTGAGGTCGAACGAGATGAATACGGAATCGCTTATAAGTAGTAAAACGCCTCTGTGATGTATTACATAATGTAAATACGTAGATATCTATACAATAAGGATAGAAATCGGAACGAGATGCCATATTATAGTTATAACAGCTAGGGTGTCACAATTACAAACTTTGAGCTGCAGCTAAGATTTTCTAAGTATATTTGAAAAATCTCGTTGCTCGACCCGAGAAAAGTAAAGAAAAAAGTATTTTAAACTAATTACCAGTCACCCTGTATATGATTAACCAAATAGAACAATGTTGAAAGAAAAACGCAGCAAATAAAAATTAAACCGTTCGTGAAAACAGAAAAAGAAACTACTATTTATACCTATAATTATTATTTATTCATTCATCACTAATTCATTCATCACAACTTAAATGACTCTTAGTATCATGGCAGGAAAATGAATAAAAATCAATATTGTGTAAGTGTGTACACAACAAAACAACTTTACAACAGATTTTATTGCAGTTTCTACCAAGGTGATCCGTTGACTCTCAGAAAACGGTTAGAATATAACGCCTGTTTGGGACCCAGTGCTTAATTTACTTGTATCTAGCAGAAACAAAACCCACTCAGAATTTAAGACACTTTGATCTCAATTTGCTTCGATAGAAACTCAACTTAAATAGTACAATGTTTGTAGGTAGTCGATAATAATTGTAAGTATAAAGATAGGACATCAAATACCTCAGTTCCCATTGACCATGTAGTCTGAAAAGACTTTGAAACGATATAATAATATAATCTAAAATAAACCACGTTAAATTTCGTTATTAATTTGTTTTATTTCAATATAATTCAAATTTAAAATTCGCATAAATTTAAGCAAATACAAAGATTGTCCTCTACACTGAATATATTGAGACTAAGGCACTTTGTTAGTCTAAACTAGGCTTTACTAGGTTAGCACTTAGGTAAGTTTTCCTTATGTAAATTGTATATGTAAAACTGGTTTCCTCACTCGTAGTTACACTGTAAGGCGTAGATAAGCTTTGTATGAATAATAACGGGGTCTAGTAAATACATTTTCTAATATATTTCAACTTTGGAAATGTAAGTCGGTGCCTAATCTTTTCTATTGGATATGTTGGATCTTTTTGTTGATGGATTACTTTATTTAACAGCAAAATGAGGTACCAAAGGCCATTTATCTGATTATCAAGTATAATGGAAACAGAAAACAAAACATGACCTGGAAGAAATGAAAATATAGGAAAACAACTTAAGTAGAGTCAACGCGACTAAAAAAATTTGGCTTAATGGTCTTCGTAACATGTAATATGGCCTGAGGTATTTGACGTCCAAACTTATTAATCGTCCATCCGTGACTTTTTAAAACGTCGGGATTTAAAATCTAAAATTAACCGCGATAAAATCCGTTTTAAAATAGTTTTATTTCAGTGTGTGTCGTTTTCAAAATACAATATTGCCATATTTCTTGCCATCTATGTATCTATTGATATTCATTCTATTACATTCTATTCTATGATTTCGCCCATGTAGACTTACATGATGTTGGGTAATTCTCCTTGTGTAGGTACCCCTTCCTAGTTAAGTTTTCAAAAACAATTTCTCCCCTAGCATTTATCATCATCAAATTACTGAAAAATTCTTATGCATTGTTGTTTTTCGAACTTAAAAGGCTAGGTTTGTCTTATCTGAGCTGAACTCCAATCTGCTGCTAATTCTAGAGCTATCAACAGCAGAAGAAGTAACAAGATCTACCCGAGCCGCCACCATTGGTCGCAACGCGCCTTTCCCCAACAGGTTTCTCCGTCGACAACGGACCCCAGTACCAGACCGCGCGATATAAACGTTGGTTCTTGTCAATAGCCTGACTCCCAAAATCATAAGTGTTCCAGCAACATCCTGAGAAGAGGTTCGTCCCCTCACTAGGATTCATGGCAATTGTTATTTCCTTGATCGGCGCGACCGTTTTTCAACGCCTCATCATAATAATCCAGAGAATCAATTCGAGCTCCTCAATTCGATTGGATAGTGTCAAAAAAGTCTTGGATTAAGAAATGTAATATGATACAAGCAGAACCTATGCTCTCACAAAGTTATTCATACGTTAAGCTTAACTCTCAACAAATAATATTCTCTCTACACCAGATGGTACAAAAAACTGTCGATTTATTATTCAAACGACTCGCTTCATCCACTTTTTATCGAGTTCTGACGCCTACTGTGACGGAAACCTTACATATTGTATGAGCGTCGAGGTGCAAAGTGAATAGAATTTAGAAATACGTGGTCATTTCTGATGTTTTAATGTACAGGCAATCTTTTTAACCAGTGTGCACACTTTGAGAAAATAAACTTTGACAAATTTTAATAAATACATATTTTTTTATTTAAATATCAACGGGCCTTTGGCGTGGTCGGTAAGCTACTTGCTTCACGCCTAAGGTTACGGATTCGATTTCCACCCAAGTCAGACATTTGTGTGATGAACACGTCTGTTTGTCTTGAGTCTGGGTGTATCTATATTTAAGTATCTATTTACAAAAGTATTATACGTAGTATTTTACCAGTTGTCTGGTTTCCATAGTACAGGCTCTGCTTAGTTTGTGTGGCCGTGTGTGTTAATGTCCCACTATATTATTATGTTGTCCCACAATTTTATTTTGATATATTTTAAATACAAAATGCCTATGTTACAGGTTAAAGGTCCGATTTGAAGCTGCAAGAATTTTTCAAATCGGACCAGTAGTCCCTAAGATTAGCGAGTTTAACCAAACAAACATATCATCGGACACTTAGAGGTACGGTTGTGCGCCGTCGATGTATGGTGGAAATTCCACGGGTACGTACAAAACGCTTTGCTTCCACTTTTATTGTGCGAACTGCCAAGATGTGGATTTTGCTGCCAGCATCTCTGTTTCCCGATAGCGATAATCTGCCTGTCTTCAAGCCACGAATGAATCGCTATTTACTGGGTAAGCACGTTTCATCGTAGACTGCATCATTGCTTAATAATATGCAAATTGGAGTCAAGCGCGAGCCCATTACAGAATAGTAAGAAAAAACAAACTCTTAAGCTTTATAACAAATTCGAAAAGCCTATAAAGGAAAACTTATTAATCAGTGCGCAAATTTTCTTTGGAGGGTCTGGATCAGTAATAATAATAAATAATAATAAAATTTATTAAATTCAAGTCGTCATTTTACATATCAATCGGAAACAGTTATAGTAAGCTAGTATAATTACATTATTACCCGAACTAGGTGGAACCTGTGTTTCGGGGTTGTTACCACTACATAATAATAACGTAAGAATAATAATGATTACACAAAAATAATAACTTTTTTAAATATAATTCTAATATAATAAGATACCCAATCACTTAAAATTAGATTTTTTTTATGTATAAAATAAAATAATATAATATTTTGAATAATCCGACAAAATATGTTACATTTGATTAACCTTAAACTATATAAATCTAATGTCATATAGATCTAATTTTTTGTACAAATAGGGCCCTAGGAAGCAGAAAAACTGCTAGGAAGTATTTTGAAAATATAAATTAATTTACGTATTCTAGTAAGTAGGTCAATATGATTACGGTAATTGAGGTTATTGTCAAGTGTAATACCTAGATATTTAATTGAATCAGTTTTATTCCAAAGTGGGGCAGACGCATGCGGAGTCAGCACTAAAACGACAGTTGTTATTGTGCGCCAATATGTTATTGGTAATAGGTATGTAGTTAATTAGGTAATAACTGTATGTTATTGTTCCGCATCGGTGTCAACCGCGTAGGTACCAATAAGCCCGTTTCGAAATTCTAATCTGCATAGATCATTTATATGGATCAGGAACAACGTAGGCTCGAGTATACTGTACTAACTATATTTGATGTATAGCGCCCTTAGGCGCCCTCATAATCAATAGAGTTCATGTATTTTTCCTCGGCGTATTTTCGCGCTGGACACATTTCATCTCCAGTTTTGTGTTCGCTGGGTTTTTTAAATCTCTTGCACGTGGCGCAAGTAGGAGGAGCAGCTTTTTTCTCACATTCACTCATAGAATGTCCTAGGTCTCCACAGTGGCCACAAGTGGGGGAGGTTTCACGACAAAACTTAGCTGCGTGTCCGTATTGTTGGCAGTTGTAGCACCTCGTAACTATTGTGAAGTCCCTCACCGGGCAAGAAGTCCAATTTATAAAAGCTCTTTCTTGATTGATCAGGATTTTCCTTATGCTAGATGGAACTTCAATAATATAATTGCACGATGGAGTGTTCTTCTTACCCGATTTATGGCTAAGTTTAATTGATAATATAAATGACTCACAAGTTAGCTCGGGAACTTTTGTCGCCAAATTTTGTTTGAAAATACACTCGAACACGTCTTTTTCGCTCAGTGAAGTAGGGACACCAATGACGACAATTCTTGGACGGCGTTTAGTAGGTTCTTCTACTGTGAAGCCCGATGATATTAATTGTCTTGAGTTTTTCAATTTTTCAATATCGTCCTTGGTCTCAGTGCTAATAATAACACCGCCGTTTTTGATTTTCCTGACGCCACGAACATGTAACTTCATTTCTTCCGGGGAAATTATATTTTGGATCAATGTCTTTGTTTCTTCGCTACTTGTTTTTTTGTCAATAGGGTAAATTGTAACTGACTTTAGGCTATTTGGGCGAACAAAGTTATTACTACCCTTCTTCACCATGTCGGCGAACGATTTCCTCTCAGTAGGTACTCGTATATTGCAGGTATTTTCAACAACAACTTCCTTAAAACTCTCAAGGGTCTTTACTATGTTTTGATTATCCTGTAGATGCTTGATAGTATGATGGGCTAGAACAGTTTTTTGTTTCAACGACTGATACATAACTGCCATATGAGATGCTCCGCTAGTGGCTTTTCGACAAAGATTGGTTATTCGCAATTTCTGTTCTGAATTTAGTTTTCCCTCTCCTGCGACTGAACAAACTTCTTCCAATATACAGTTTATTTGCGACAGCCATCTCTGTATTTCCTCCGTAGGGACAACTTCAGGAGGCAACTCGCTAGGGATAGGTGGTAGATTCTCTGCAGTTGGAGGGCTTCTTGAGGTAATTCGGCTCCGCCCAAACGGGCTAAAGTTAGACATTATTTAATTGATTATCATTTACCATAAGTAAAATAATAATTTATTACCAGATATCTACTACCGTATTTGCAGTATAGGTACTAGGTCAGCGTAAGAACTCGTAAGTGACACACTTAGTTTTCTCGGTCAAACATGTTGAGCACACACTAATATTTATTTTTGTGTAATATTTATTTTCTTATTGAGCGCAATAAACAATATGCACGTCCACTTTGCATCAACAACGACAAAGACTATCTATTCTATAAAATAGAATACGTTTTCTTTGATTGTTCAATATATTTTTTAAATATCTTTATTCGACATAAATTTAACAAACTACGGACGATCTTATTTTGATTCAGCAGCTCGGTATCGGTGAAGGAAAACACAACAATGTTTTGTTAAGCGAGCATGTCTAAGAACTAATTCGAGAACATGTAATATCCACGAACCCGCACTTGGCTAGCGTGTGTGGATAAGTAAGTAGAGAAAGAAGTTTCAAAATACGTTACACATGAATGATGATGATATACAGATAGATACAAATTGAGGCCATAAAAAGCAGAATTTGATAAACCTAATTTTAAATGCAGATAAAAAAGAGATATACGTATACAAACGATAAAATTATCGTTGTAATGGTCCAAAATTTAATATTAACACAAAAACTATAGACAAAGACGATTAATCAAAAGGGTCCCGAGCGTTTGCATCAAGCACATAAAAGATAATCATTTAAATGTTTAAAAAGGAAAAAATAATATCTTTTATTTAAAGGGACCTTTTTCTAAGAAAATAATATTAGATATTTTCGGTTTGATGGCATCAGGTTGAAACAAAAGGTTTGGGAAAATAAATGATGTGCTAGATTGAGCAAAAAAAGTTTCCTAATTTGGGTAGATAAGAAGAGTTTCGGCTGAACACCCTCGGTGTTAGGTAGGTTTAGTGAGTAGAATTCAAAAGTAATATGAAAATCGAAGTATTTATTGTTTCTAAAAAGCTTACAACCATAGTTATGAATAAACTCATACTTGCATGGTGGTTGTGAGTGTTACGCACCTGTTCCTTTTGAAGGACATCACCGATGAGATCAGCGAATGTCCTCCTAGGGCGTCCTCTCCTGTCGCTTCCACTCACCTCCACCGTATCAACACCTTTCGTCAACTGTCTATTATCCATCCTCTCCAGATAACCAAACCACCTAGGCATGCTTTTTCCACCTTTGTAACTTCTTTGTAACATCTTCTTTCAGACCACAGCGTTGAATACTTCATTCCTCAATCTATCATTCAGAGATACACCACACATACATCGTAGAGAACGCATTTCTTCAGCATTCATTCTATTTTCATATTTCTTCTGCATATCTTCTACAACTCTACTTTAAGACGTTAAATTGTAACTATTTACTATCTGAATAAACATAACTGGCTTATTTACGGTATGCCGATTCTTTTTTGTTTTTATTCTTCGATAGGCTGGCGCTTGACTACAGCCTGATGTTAAGCAATGATGTAGTCTACGATGGAACGCGCCAGCCCAGTATACCGATTCTGTCTATTCAATTACTCAAATGCCTAAAAAGGGTAATTTTTTCGCCCGTATCTTGTATACATACATACATAGCGCTCAAACCTGTATTACTCAACGGTGCGTCCTACACCTAAGTGACTTGTTCGGGCACAATTACAACTTTCGAGCCACCTAACCTACTAAGATTTATTTAAATAGGTACTATTTTAGAAAATTATTTTTGGTCGATCCGGGATTTGAATCCGGGACCTGTTTATTAAGCGAACACCATATTATATTATTAGATTATTAGTGCGTGACCACCCACCAGACAAAGCCACACCACCAAGCGGCCTTGCCGTGTTCCGGTGCGATGTCTGGTGACACCATTTAACAGGGTGGGTCGGAATATTTGCTTTTTTATGGTTTCTAACCATATTGAGCCTCATTCCACTGCCACCTTCCCACCTAAAATCATTCGTAATCACGAGTGACTCGGTATATTGGGCGGGCGCGTCCCATCGTAGACTGCATTGTTTAACATCAGGCAAGTTGTAGTCAAGCGAAAGCCTATTACAGAATAAAAAATAAACAAAATACTTATTTATCATTAGATCACCGAGGATCTTGTAGGTATAATATGTTTGTGAATTTTTTATTATCTCGTATCTTCCAAACGGATGGATAACACATAAAAGGTAACTTACATTCGTCTCATAAACTCAAGTGTTCCAAGATGATTAAATTTTTAGCAATCTTTATTACAGTTGAGATACATTTGATGAAAAAAATGTGGTTGAAAGCGCTTTCACGCCAAAACTACTTAATCGATTTGAATGAAATTTGGTACGCAGATAGATCGAGACCAGGTAAAGGATGGAGGATAATTTTTATCCGACTACGCAAAAAAATGTTAATGGTTTAGCGCGATAACCGACATACGGGCGAGTCGCGCTGTCAAAAAGTGATGAATATTTTTCAGAATTTACTCTATGAATGAAGTTTTATTTCCTCTAATGATTGTACGAATTGTATTACTATTAAACATTACGAGCTTACTCTGTAAATTACTCGTACTTTTGTTCGGCATAATACAATAATCTATTTTACGACTCTCCAGTCTTCAGTTTGGCAGTCAGACTGAACTAATTTAATAAACGCTTTAGCTGTTTTGTTCGTGTCAATCACTTTGGAACAAAGCCGCAAATTAACAGTCATTAGCATTTAAATTGCATTCGGTACTAGAGACAATACATATACATAAATATTTCAGGTAACAAATTTTGTCAAAAACTTTAACGTAGGTAAATATTGATAAAAAGAAATAATACGTAATAAAAAAACATTTATAATTTTTAAGAAATTATTATTATTATTAAATAGACAAGCAGTTGTAAACAACTGATATTCGCCTGTATCTGGTCTCTTTCCTTGTTCTGTTTACTATGTTAGACTGTTAAATTGCTTCCCTTTTCTTTTTTTTTTATTGTAAGAGTCAAGTCGGTTCTTAAACTGGTTGGCATTTTCTACTGCCACGACTTGCTCAAGTAAACAGTTCCAGGTCAAATAATAATTATATTTTCACACATACACACAGCGCCATCTAGTCCCTAATTAAAAAAATATTTTTGCTTATGTTATGGGTACTGGAAACTGATAAACTACTTAAATACATTTTTGTTTTATTAATACATACATTTGTTTTATTCTGCGATAGGCTGTAGTTTACGATGGAACGCGCCAGCCCAGTATACCGATTCACTCGTGATTACGAATGATTATCTGTGAGAAGGTTGATAAATATATTTGTGTATGAACATGTCTGTTTGTATTGAGTCTGGGTGTAATTATCTTTATTTCAGTATGTATTTACAAAAGAAAAGTATTATATGTAGTATATTACCCGTTACCTGGTTTCCATAGTACAAGCTCTACAAGATACATGTAACATCCACCAACCTGCACTTGGCCAGTGTGTGTGGATTAAATCCTAGTTAAATTATGCCAACTATCTTACGAGTTGAAAGAAGACCCGTGCCCAGCAGTGAGACACTAAAAGATTTACAGTGAAAGTGATTTAAAATCTCTGTTGGCGCATAGCAACAGCGGTGCATCGCGATAACCGCGACTCCATCTTGTTCAATTGTTTGGACATTGGACACCTTTGGCCGCGGCAGTGCACCTTTGATCATAATCTTCATACGTGGTACCGGGGTGGTGCAAATCAGGGGACAATAAACTGGTAATAAATGGTGGTATGCTTCGGCCGTGGTTAGTGAAGACCCACTAGACAAAACCGCGGCTTTGCCGTGTTCCGGTGCGATTTCTGGTGACACCATTTAAGACGGTAGGTCGGAATTGTTGATCTTTCATGATTACTAACTATATACCATTGCCACCTTCTCTTTGAAATTAGTCAACATATATGGCCAGTATTAAAAATAATTACCTTTTGAGGGAACCTATGATGACTGGGTATAATTATGTTATAGCTGAAAGGTGAAGTGCGGTTACACCTGATATTTGGTCCCTTCTTAAAACAATTGAGTTATCCATAAGAGTTCCGTTTTTACCTTTTCGGGTATGAAATATAAGTGGGGTAAAAATGAGTGGAACCCCCAAGATATTTAAATCAAAATTCTTCACGTCTGGCTGCTCTGTGGTAAATACTGTATTTTGTATCTATGGTAAATAATGTGACCCATTCTGATTTTAAACTTTCAACACACTTAATTTATTCTTTAAACCCAACAAGACCTGAAGAATAAAGATAAAAACAGCTGCACACTTCTATGTTGTATTTATTTTAAGCTGATTCCAACATTGGTTTTGCTACGGCTAGAATAGAAAAGAAAAAGTAATCCACTTTCCTTGAACAGTTTCACACAAGATAGTTTTTATCTAAGCAGTTTTTAAACGAACTCTGAAAAGAACGGGGGAGGTTGTAAAAGTAAATAAGCTACATAAGTGGTTTGAGGTCTTGGTATTTCCTCTTGATTTTTAGGCTCCCACACCCACCTCAAAATTATACTTTTGTGCCTCTAAATAGGCCTGAACCTAACCACAACTTAACAATTGCCGTCTATGATAGAACACCTTTACTCTTTAAATACTGATTCTCAACTCGTAGGTAATTATTAGTGACTGTTAGTGAGAAGATGGAAGTCGAATGAGGTTTAACGTTGTTGACCACGACAAAAACAAAGTATTCAGATATGCCATGATATGACATCGCATGAAAATGAGGCAATTCCACTTTGCGTGCGGCTCTGTCTGGTAGAAGGCCACTAACCACGGCTAAAACCTATCATCAGTTTATTGTCACCTGATTTCCACCACTTGAGAACGTAGGACGAAGGACTCAGTGCCGAAAAAAGTATTTTGTACGCTTAAACGCGTGCAATTTTTCATCCAAATCTATTCAGCCGTATTCCCGTAAAACAAAAACTTTAAAACTGAATTATTGTTCTCTTTCAGCTTAGTAGCATCTCCATTTTATCAGTGTTCTCTTGACAGTCTGCACTTCACAACTTGTGGGAGTGTAGCCTTTGCAGAATGAGCGTAACATTATGCTCAACAATGTAAAAGTACTTTATGGGGCGGTATATTATACCGATCTTGTTGTAACCTATGTTAATCCGTGCGTTCAAATAATTTTGCCATAATTATTACAGGTATGAGCTCTAATAGGTCGTTTTAGATTACATTACCCGTTGTAGGTACTTATAGGCCGATCGTTTAACTCGCGTGTCGCCATCTGAGGTACAAAGTCATAAAACATTAATTAAATCTCTTACAGAACTATTTAACCACAGATAAAAGTAATGTAAGACTATTCGTCACTAATATCCATATCGCTTGAATCATCATCACTGTCTGTGCAGCTTGAGGAGTCAGAATCTTGGCGATAGGCGATACGCGAGTTAAACGGTCGGCCTAAAGTCCATTTTGATGAGGCATATATACCTCTCTTTTTTCCCCATGCTGTCTCTCGCTTTGCCTGGAGGGAAGTGAATAATCTATCTTTGCAACTCTCCTATTATCTTTCTGATTAAATTTGTGTGGGATCCAAGACATTTTAGGTGTTCTAGGACTTGGCAGGGCTCAAACCCCGAGTCTCTTAACGACACTACTGTTGATCCTTGCTTACAGGAGAAGCAGCGGTAGTGGGTTAAGCCGTATTCACGCAAAGTAATTGTAAACCTCTTCGCAATCTTTCGCATTTATCAGTAAGCAGGATTAGTAATAGGAAAATCTGAATCCCGTTATAAAACGGAATTCACGCTACATAAATTCGACTCGCTTTTAGCCGGTTTATATATAGAGTTCAATTTTAAGTTTTATACAATATCTTTTGCTTATTTCTTTCAGATTCTTTTTAATTATTAACGCTTCAGTGTCCATTAAAGACTTATTGAATATTCTCTCCTTTTTCCTTATAGGTCCTCAATTTTCCCTTTAATTTATAGATATAAAGAAATGGGAAGAATATTAAACGAAGTCATGTTTCATATTTCATGTTCAATAATAATGTGAATTCTCACGAATAAGCCAGGACATGTATCTTGAACTCGACATATAAATGGTTAATGTCGATTGAAAACCAATTTTCTTATTCACTTTAGAGATGAGTTTACTCAACGCACGATATGCAACCTACAGTCCATCAAATCTAAGAAGTACCGTTTGACAGTTCTAAACGTAGTATATTTAGAATTTTAGTGCTTGTATGAAAATTGTTTATGTTATGTTAAAATAAAAATAGCTTCATAATTCAATTATTTTACAGGAAAGCTAATAAAAATAGTGTGAATTACGCCTCTGTTACGCTAATTTAATAGAAAACAGTGAAACGTCAAACGGTACCTCTTAGATTTAATGAACTGTAATACTTGTTATAATTCGAAGGTATATTATTAACTACTTCGGTAACCTAGTAGTGCCCACACATCTTTGTGTGAATTGTTTCATTGTCGATGCTCAATATCGGTGAAGGAAAACATCGTGAAGCCGGCTTGTCTAAGAAGTATTCGAGGACATGTGACATCCACCAAACACAGCCTGAATCACAGGATTACCTAGTTCAGGCACATATTTTGGTCAGTATTTGGTATTTTTGTATAAAATTGTCCCATGTCCCATCTATTTTATAAGTTTTTTGAATAAATTATTATTATTATTATTTGACGGGCCGGTGGCGTGGTCGGTAAGATACTTGCTTTTCACGCTGCAGGTCGTGGGTTCGATTCCCACCCGAGACAAACATTAATGATGAACATTTGTGTTTGTGTCGAGTCTGGGTGTAAATATCTAATATAAGTATATATTTACAAAAGAAAAGTATCATATGTATAGTATATACCAGTTATCTGGTTTCCATAACACAAGCTCTGCTTAGCTTGGGACCAGATGACCGTGTGTGTTAATGTCCCAGATTATTTATTTATTTATTTTATTTATTTATTATTACCAAGGCATCCAGGCCAGCGTGTGTGGATTAAGGTCTAAACTCTTTAACTCGTTAGATAGTTGAGAGAAGACCCGAGCCCAGCAGTGGGACACTTAAAGGGTTGATGTGATATGTAAGTAGGTACATAGTTAGATACCAAGTGATTTTCAAACTAAATCAGCGCGTGGTTTCGCCACTTTGTTGAGGTTTTCAACTTTTGATTGAGTAACGATAGCGGAATGTTTGGTTAGCGCTTGTTGACATAACTTCAACTTGGGAATGTTGAGTTTAATCCGATTTGGGTTGAGGTAAATATACAAAACCGCGAAATTGTTGTGCGAAGTTCTTTACAACTAGTTAAATATGTTTATTTTACTTTTGTATTTGGTTTAGTTAGCTGAAATGTGATTATTTTATTTAAGGGCCGATTGTTCAATTTAATATTTGCGAAATATTTTTGATTGTAAAAATATTTCCTTATCATAGACTGCCAATACCGCAAAATTATTCTTTGGATGAAAGTTTTCTGGTTATTGAGAAAACGGGCTTAAGTTATCGTAAGATGAAAACGTTTTTTATTCGTCCCAGAATTTAAACGTCGGAAGAGCGAACACGCTTATCACTAGACCAACGAAGTAGATACAGGGTGGAAGTGACCGCCCTTCACAAACTGATTAGCTGAAATTCGCACATCATACTGAAATGATCGGTACACGAAATTAGTTTAGAAACTTCATAGGTATCCAATAATTATGCTTTGTTTTGTTTATATGAACGGAATGTATCGTAACCCTAAGGAAATTCTAATAGCAAATGGCCAACTCTTCCAATATGGGGTACTGCTTACCACTCACGCACTCGCGCCACAACACAACGTTCCTTAAACTAATACATTGATGGATGTTTTATTTTAGCTATATTTTATTCAAACTGAGTGCAGATGAAGTAATTAATATTTATTTCAACAAAAAAGATCCGAAAAGCATTTCAGGTTGAAAATGGTTCTAATTAAGAAACTGAATGCACCCTCTCAGTTTGTGGACGGCTGTCCCTTCCACCCTAAGTGCAATAAAAGTTATTATTAAACAAACAAAATTTTCCACTTTTAATAACAAAAGAACCATTCGCTTATATAACCAACTTCGTATATCTAATGACAAAAGTTACAAACTTGTTAGTTTTGTAGAAAGCTGAAAAATATTATTTTGTTATGAGCAAATAACTTTGTTCTGTTATTACAATTACGACATTCAGTTGTTGCTCACTGATGCAATATCTTGTAATTTCTAATTTGTGAGGACTTCCAAGTTGTTATTTTTGCTGCTAAAGCAATTTTGACCTATAGTAGTACTACTAAAGAAATGTACAAAATTGTACTCGAGTTTTTATGCTTGCGGCGTTACTGATTTCAAATGTTAATTATAGTGATTTTTTTATTCTGAAACTGGTTTGTGCTTGAATACAACTTGCCTGATCTTGATCAATGATGTAATCAGAAAATTATAGGTAAACTTTTACACTTTCCAATTGTTTTTTTCTCTAAATTCATTAATTAGGATATTCCCTGTTATTTGCCTGAGCCCTTCATAGTAATACGTTCTAATTTCCTCTTTAACCACTTCATGAAATACCTACCTACTTTATTGAGTCAGCGTTCGGGCCACCGTACAACTTATTTTTTTATTGTACTACTGTCTCTTTCACCTTGACGTTGGCAGAATCACTATCAAAGAAAGTGGACGCCAAATATTTAAAAAAAAGTGAAGTGAATAAGTTCTACAGATTTAAATTTGGGTTTTGAGTTTAAATTTGGATTACGATTTTGAGAAAATTCGCAGATGATAAGATTTAAAAATATAACATGTTGTCGGTATTGAAAGAGGTTGAAATCTAGCAATAGTACCTAATACATAAGTAGTTAAAGCCTCATAGCAACAAAATATTCACATTTCACATGGGAACGCTTCACAAGGCCGCAGAAAGCAAAGTTTTGGAACCGTCAATGATCGGTTCCTTAGATCCATTCGTAGTTAATTGAAATGTATTTATCTTATGCTTTGGGGATTCAAGTTGGATAGCTATTTCAATAGTTGTAAACGTTTGATAAAATTATCAGAATTAATTGTAGGTACCCTAAGAGCATGATTATTTTATGATATTGAGTGTATTGAGGGTTATTTACTGACAAATAAATAAATTGAGCTTAATTAAATTTAATGGAGCTATGAGTTAAAGTTAAGTAATGTTTAAGTTAAAGATAAAAGTATAACTTATTCTGATATCTTCTTCTGTTGTAGAGAGCTACAAACTTTGTGCAAATAGACAGACACAAAGGGTTAATTTCTAAGTAACTAATTATATAAGACGCCTGATATTAATAATAAAGATCATAATAACATGTAAGTTTTTAACAATTAATATAAATCAGTTTCACTTTATGGAATTGAGCGAGACAGTGTGCGACGATAGTAGGTATTACGCCGGTAGAGAGTAGGTAGAATTGCAGTAGAAATAAACAGTACTCACTGTAGAATTAAATTTAATACTTTTGAGAACAGCGAGAACACAAATACCTATAATAATAAAATAAAATAATAAAAACGCGACATCTCGTTTTGAAAGTTGTAAAGAGACTTATGTGAAGATTGTGTGAAAAACATAGTTTAGGGTAACCAGGAACGAGGAAAGGTGGAAGGATGAAGGTTGGATTCGTTACATGTGGTCTCAGCTGAACACTCGGTACGTATAAACATAGCGCCGAGTGGTCAGCCGAGCGCACGCGCTTTCCATGAGATTATTTTTTGTTTAAAACAACTTCAAGTAGAATAAATATGTTTCAATTGACTGTGCTAATTTCAAACCATTCAATGAGTGAACAGCTACTTGCTTACATCACTGTCTCGACCGAGAGACATTTTATTGTTTCACCGGTTTGCTTGAAACGTATGATTAAGATTTTATCCCTTGTTTATATGTTGAAGTTGGACCGCAAACGTTAACATAATACGTCAGTGTCATCCGGCTGACACCTAACCTATATTCTGTATGTGCTTTGTGCAAATGGTATTTTATTTAATAATCTAACTAAAGTACAGTTAAGCAGTAAATATTCAATCAGATATTCCTACAGTCTATACCTACAATTCTTTCAACATCATTCATGAAATAATTCATTAAGTAAAACAAAATAGCTAATGCTATATTATTGAGATTTTGCTATTAGGATAATTTAATACCTAAACCGATGCATTTGGTAGGTTAGTCACTATGCGTCGATTTATCTCGTAGCCTGAAGCTGGTCATTGTGCATTACTTGCATATATGTATAACATAGGTATGTAATTGTACTGCGTGTAGTCTGAGATATTAGGCTCATTAGAAGGTGACATTGAATAATTTGTATAATACCTAAGTTTAACGGTATTGCTAGTTAATTAATGTGAACCTATTGTCATAGTACTGTAATTAATATAGGAGTCATCAATCAAATAATTAATTGTATTTCAATGAAGTTCCTACTTATGTACCTACGAATATTTAGGTATATGATGTATATGGAAAACAGGGCGTGTCTTAGAACTTACTCGGGGACATGTGACCCGTGTATAAAAGCTATATCTCTCTCAACTAGGTACAATATCGGTTCGACCGTCCTCGGACGGCTCACCGAAAAAGTCCAATGAACTCATTCCCAAACGTGTCGTAACAAAAACGACAACTACTATAAAAATCCATCACTTCAACCCTTTTTAGTGTCCCACTGCTGGGCACTGGTCTCCTCCTAACTATCTTACGAGTAAGAGAATTGGGGCCTTAATACTCTCATGCTGGCCAAGTGCAGGTTTGTGGATGTTACATGTCCTCGAATGATTAGTTGTTAGGCATACCGGTTTCCTTACGGTGTTTTCCTTCGCCGATATTGAGCAGCGGCGATAAAACAATTCACATAAAGATGTGTGGGCATGGCTGAGAAATTAACCCGCGACTTTATATTTCTAAAGCAACATCCGAACCGCTTTGCCACCACTGCTGCCGCTGCTAAAAATCCATAACAAAAGCTAATAAGTCTCACCTAGTCAAACGTCTACTAAATGAAATAAGAAACGTTTTTATTTTGAATCACATATCAACTTACAAGATCGAATACATCAATAAGTCCCGTAGGGGACCCTTTCTAAACTAAATTAACTTAAAAATAAACGAATATTTTCTGAAAGTTAAATAATATTATCAAGGACCGCCCATTTATTTATTTCATTCTTGAGAAATAGCATTTTTTTTTTAATTTTCGAATATCTTAGGAGACAAAACTTAGGTACAAGAAACAGACACACTTCTATATCTAACAGACATGAAGTAATTCTAATCTAACTATTCTAATCATCACAAACTTGCTATTTAATTACATTTTCACGTCAGGGTTTCGTGAAATCCCGGATTACTGGAAGTGAAAACTGTATGACTAGGGGTAACCGCATGTCATTCCGATCTATCACAGGCGTGCGGACGCAATGACAGCCGTGTCTGACAACAGACAAGTGACAACAAGTTTAATAACTGTGGAAATAACCTTCAGCTTTTCCACCAGAAATAAGCTAAGTAAAAGCGGTGTGTTAAAGAAATACACATTAAAATTATCTATCGAAGGATACTGAGAGTATAGCTGTAATTTATCACTTCAACCCTTTTTAGTGTCCGCTGCTGGTCACGGGATTCCTCCCAACTATCTTACGAGTTGAGACGGTTTAGGCCTTATTCCACACACGCTGGCCAAGTGCGAGATGGTGGATGTCGCATGCCTTCGAATGGTCAGTTCTTAGACAAGCCAGTTTCCTCACGATGTTTTTTCACCGATATTAAGCAGTGGCGATGAAACAATTCACACAAAGATGTGTGAGCATGACTGGGAAACTGGCATGTCTAAGATCTGACCATTCGAAGACATACGACATCCACCAACCCGCACTTGGCCAACGTGTGTGGATTACTCTCTCAACTCGTAAGATAGTTGAGAGAAGACCCGTACCCAAAAATGAAAACCCGTATACAACAAAATAAAAATAATTAACAAATCTTTAGATGCGATAAAAAATGTCAATTTCATTACGTTCATTATTAATTTCCCAAGGTAAAATTATTTTCGCAAGATAAAATAATTATATAGGAACATGATAACTAACCTTATTATAGAAACGTGATTTAAACATACGAAGTCAATTATCAAAGATCAACTCCCAAGTTGTTAGAAATATTAATTACAAGAACATTAATGTTAATAGGTAGATCTTAAAACAGATATTTGGTTAACGATATCATTTGAATCTATAGCTTGTTCCACAAAGGAAACTTCGGCTTCAAAAGATTTAATATCTTACTATTGAAATAAATACCTTTAAAACACGATTTCTGAAGTTATTAATAGTCCCTCTACTCGTATATTTATTCAAGGTCAGTCAAGGACTGTTCACATATTGCTTGAGCTATATAAAAAATAATCCTTGTATATAAAAGTAACTCTGTCTATCTATCTGACGCGCTTTCACGACAAAACAATGAACCGATTTGAATGAAATTTGATTTGAAGATAGCTTGAGATCCGGAAAATGACATAGGATTGTTTTTATCCGACTACGCAAAGATAGGTTCTGGTTTAGCGCGATAACCGACAAACGCGTGAACGGAGCCGTGATCGGAAATCTAGATTATGTAGAGATTATATAATAGTAGATTATATATTTATACAACAGTCACTTGCGGACTAATGCATATATAAATACAGACAGAAAACATATAACAAGTTTGTTTACAAATATCTATCTAATAATTTACAAATCTTCTAATATTATTGATGCAAAAGTTTGTATGGATGTGATGTGAACATGACTCTTTCACGTATAAAGTATTAGACGGATTGAATGAATTGAATGACTTTTGGTACAGAGAATAGCACATAACGTGGCCGCAGGTGGAAGCTAAAATGATATATTTCGAACATTGTTCATTGAAATACACGTATAGCCTTCCTCAATAAATGGGCTATGTAACAGTGCATGAATTTTTCAAATCTGTCTAATAGTCTCTGAGATTTCATAGAGCGTCCACCCAAACATACACTTCAACTTTATAATATTAACTACATACAGAGGAGATTTTAGTCTCGCTTTAGTTATTTTTTTTATTTATATTTGTTTGTTTTCAACTTGCATGTTGTTTGTGTTAAATAAATTTAAATGCTATTTCATTCTTTTTCTCACTTTACTAAACAGTACCTAAATTTTTATACAATACCTATTAAAAATTAACAACACTGAACAAAGGTATTTTAAAATTAAATCAAGTATTTAAATTGGTAAAAGCTTCCAACCTTTAACTTAGTAAAGCTTCTCGGAAACTTGAAACAATTTAAATTTATTGCTACAAGGGAAATATTTCTAGTATCCCTTTGAAGAAAATGTATTTATTACAATCGTAGATACTCATCAAATTTTAATAAATCGTACCTATACTTTTTGCGGTTTAACCCCACCACTGCAATCCTGCGACTACTAATCCTGTAAGCCAGGATTAACAGGTGCTAAGTCCCAGGACACCTGAACTGTCTTGGATCCCGCACGAATTCAATCAGATAGATAATACGAGGAGATAAAAATTTAGACTGTCCACTTCTCTCCAGGCAAAGCGGGGGACAGCATCGAAAAAAGAGAGGTTTAAGTTGACTCACCTATCTGGGCGCATGCAACAGTTTTCTGGCTTCCCCTTATTCGGTGGGAGCTAGAAAATTGATAGCAATTTACCAAATCAGATTTTTTAATAATAATTATAGTTGATTATATGTATTACTAGCTTTCCGCGCGCGGCTCCGCCCGCGCATATGTCGGTTATGGCGCTATACCGTTAACCTCTTTTTTTCGCAGTCGAATAAAAACTGTAAAGGTTTATAATATACAACATATGGTAGTGGAGACCGTAGAACATCGACCTTCACCGGTATTATAGATATATTCATAGATTTATGGACATGCTTGTGGGAGCTTGCCGATTTTATATTGTCTTTTTTTATATTAATTAAACTATTAATAGCAATGAACATCTTAAAATCGGCAAGCTCCCATAGGCATATTCATAAATCTATACATATAGTAGGGGAGCCGAAGATGCTAAATGTGTAGTTACTCGAGCGTCGTCGTTACTTAGTCAGCTTAAAAGATTAAGTGGATGTAAAAAAAGGTTACATTATGTCCATCTCTTCAGCGGTGGCAAAAGGTTTTCAATTTTTTTTTTAAGATCTTTACTTCCAATACGTAACAAAATTAAAGAGAGTGCTTTACCTGGCATCTTCAAATTATTAAAAAAAAATAACCTAATTAAAGTGGATCCAGGTGACTTGAAAGCCTTTTCCTTGCTTCTGGCTCAAATCGTTGATAATCACACATATTTACATCTAATGTACTCATCATACATTATTCTGACGAATTCGAGTATTTTTACCTAACAAATATGTGTTAGAAATATTTTGATTGGCTAATTCCAGCTCTATACACGTAGCTAAGATTTGGTGTAGGTATTCAACACAGCGCAAGGTGTCCCCTATCTCTTAATCTGACGCGCTGGAGTAAATCCCAAAATCCCCTCTTCAGCTCCCTTACTAATAGGGGTCTGATAACAAATATGTCTAACTTGGTTTTCTCACCGGCGAAGGTCGATTTTCTACGGCTCTTAGACCATAATGTAAGTTTTCATTTAATATCCAAGAAGCAATAAAATTTAAATTTCGAATTCTATTAATCGGATTGAGTTATCAAACGTCATTGTATCAAAATAAAAAGCAATTTATCTAAAAATCACGAAGAAGTTTAATATCAACTTCAAAGAAAATCTCGCTCAGAATAATTTCTCAGGCTTCACCCGCGTAGTATTAGGATAAAAATAAAAAAATATGGAAAAAAAAAACACGTGTCTCTTTATTTATTTTAAGCTATATTTATACCGAATTTGAAGTGAATCGGACAAAGACTAAACAGTTCTGGAATAATAAATTTTTCCAAAAAAGCTCATTTTACACTACCTCTGGGGGTAGTTTTGGAAAAATAAAAAACACGTGTTTCATGATTTCTTTTAAGGTACACGTGTGCCAAAATTGGAGTGAATCGGACTTGAGACTATACAGATCCAGAGAAACTTTAATTTTTACAAATAAAACTCATTTTCCACACCTCATGGGGGTAATTATGGAAAAAGAAAAAACCCGTATCTCATTATTTGTCTTAAAATTTATGTGTACCGAATTTTAAATGAATAGGACCAAGGAATAAAAAGTTGCATACAAACTTCACCCCTCTATTTAACCCTCTTAGAGGATGACTTTTGAAAATATTATTAGCCTATGTCCGATTCTAGGGTATACACTACCTACATTTCAAATTTCAATAAAATCGGTTGAGCGGTTATGGAGATACGCGGTAACAAACCTTCACACACACACACACACACACACACACACTTACTTTCGCATTTATAATATTAGTAGGATAGCTAAGTAAACCTTTTGTATCACATACGGGGTGGAAAAGTCAATGTTGACAAAACGCCTTAAATAAAGATTTAAAAAAAGTTGTTTCACCAAAATGGACTAAGCACCACGGGTAATGTAATCTAAGGGAACCTATTAGAGCTGGTACCAGTAATAATTATGGCAAAATCGTTTGAGCGCACGGAAATTAAACTTCAAATTTTAATAACCTTCGATGTATACTTTTTTACTTATTATGAACCATCTCAGCTTTCAACTTTTAAAGTCAATCTAAAATTTTTAATTAATACCGGTCTATTCATACTAACTGGTATAAACTGTACACGCAGAACTTAAACAAATTTAACACCCCTTTTTTGTAGACCTTTAAAAAAGAAAATGTAAGTATGTTGTCGGTCATAGTGCGTTCGGACCGAATCAACGTCAGACGTCAAGTATGACAGGTGACATCGCAGAGCTGTTCGAGTGAATGTAGTTTTAGATTATGTTGAATGTATTGTCTGTGTTAACTGTTACCATTGTATTTGAATTAATATAACTATCATTGGATCCCGTGCGAGTTAGACGTTCGCTGGCGAATTAAAAGGACTACTTGAGACGCCAATTAGAGCGGCCTTGTGCTCGGCTAATCCACCTTTTATCTTAGTTTTACTTACTGAATCCCCTAGGACCCCTTAATAGTTTAATACTTGGGTAGGTAGAGTAATCTGGGCGTTACTGTTTAAACAATGACAACAGTGTAACTACTTACCGATTTGCGTAACTAAGTTAGTATAGAAGACCATCCTGACACTTTACCTGTATTTCTCCGTTCACCTGCTTCTGGTTGAGGGTTGGTTTGGTTTACACCTCCTCTTATAAGTAATCATAGCTAGTTAATAATAAAAATCCTAAAGATTTTATTGATGTGGAGATGTTTTTCGCTATTTCCCGTAAAACCTACTGAACGGAATTTGATAAAATTTAACACTGAGACAAAATAAAGTCTGGAATAGCAGACAGCTTTCTTTTATCTTAATAAAGACGCAGACACGAGCGGAAGTTAGTCCCTATTAATACCATAACATGACATATAAGTTAACCCGAAGAGATAATCAGAGGTAAATATCACCCCCATTTTCGCTAGCTATGTTGTTTGATGCCATACATAATGCAGCGGTGGCACAGCGGTACAAGCCTCGCCTTAGATTAATTAAGTCGCGGGTTCGATTTCCAGTCGTGCCCACACATCTTTATGTGAATGGTAACATCGCCGCTGCTCAATATCGGTTAAGAAAAATGGAAAACATCGTGAGGAAACCGGAATGTCTAAGAACTAATCACTCGAGGACATGTGACATCCACCAGCCCGCACTTGGCCAGCATGTGTGAATTCCTAAACTCTCTCAACTCGTAAGATAGTTGAGAGAAGATCCGAGCTCAGCAGTGGGACACTAAAAAGGGTTGAAGTGATACATAATGGGGGTGCACCTATTGCTGTTCGTAGAACACAATTTCCAACTTCGTGCTGTTACTAACCGACCGTTTAACTCGCGTATCGCCTATCGCCAAGATTCTGACCCCTCAAGTTGCACAGACAGTGACGATAATTCAAGTGATATGGATATTAGTGACAAATAGTCTTACATTACTTTTATCCGTGGTTAAATACTTCTTGAAGAGATTTAATTAATGTTTTATGACTTTGTACCTCAGATGGTGATACGCGAGTTAAAAGGTCTATCTATAGCCCCCGTATTTATAAACGCCTTATGAGCTCATTATAGCTAAACTAGGTTTATAATTCGTTGGTCTTTCTCTGTCATCTTGACATTTATAGTGATATGAAAGAGACAAAGTCCATTATAACTCTTTAGATTATAAAACTATGTCGACGCCAGATTTCCCGCACCGACAACCTTGGCACCTTTGTCTTAAGGTGTTATTTAATTTATAATGTATCGAGTCAAACACTCCACCAATCACAATACTCCACATACATTCTACACCAGCGCCTCTGTCGACCACCCCCACCAGTGACACTACACACCTTTACGAACACTGAACAACCATAGTCACTATTTGTCAATTTAAATCAATTTTCTACTGATACAAGCTAAATCAAAATTACCAGTTATTTTTCTTGTGTTCATCACGAACAACTATTATAAATAGACCGTGTCCTTGACAATTACTGTTCGATATAATTTAAACCCTATACTTCACTGTTATATAGCGAACACAATTATCCACTAATACAAATGGCAGTTAGAGATACTTTCTATGCGATTAAAAAAACAATACCAGAAAAATTCATGTATTCCGCGTAAAATTCAGTTCAACCTTAAAATGATGTCATTCTGCGTGTTCTGTTGTATAGTTTTAATTCGTTTATGGGGCAATAATGTAAACGTTTTTACAGCAAACTTTCTAATCATAGAAGAGAAATGACTGTCCACAAATTTAAATTAATTATCAAAACCACGTTAGGTAGTAAAAAATTTGAGATTATGTAAATGATAAAAACCTATGGAATTAAATCGCTCTCATGCAACACCCTCTCAACTCTTGAGATAGTTAAGAGAAGACCCGTGCAGACACTAAAAAGGGGTTGAAGTGAAGTTAATGCAACACATTTTATAAAAAATAATAAAACGCTAAATAAAATAGATTTCATTTCGAACACAAGGATTCATATCATGTTATTAAGCGGTTCAAATAAGAATAGGACTGGACTCGCGGCTAACTTCACACCAAAACCAAGCAAAAGTAGCGTCAGCACAAAACATCCAACCACAGACAGTAATATTATTTTGAAATGTATGGAAAAATGATTTATGTAAGAACTTGACATAAGTATGTAGTTACAATGCGTCTACCTACCTAAGTAAATTTACGCGCTAGGATACCACAAACTTGTACACAAATTCTTTTACACGCTTAAAAACATACGTTTTAACTATAGTATTATATTATCTGTGGTTTTAACTTAACACCGCTTTTGTCGTCGGAACTGTCGGAAGTTAATAAAATATGTTCGTACCTAAATATTCGACTCCAAATATCCAATCTTACTCGAACGGCAATAAGATATATGCAATTTTATTTTATTTTCGTCTAGATGTGATTATGTTATCGAACAAACATTATTACTCACTGTACTAAAAAATGTGAAGTTGTTGCGCATTCCAGTCCAAGATGGCGGATTTCTAATCCTATTCTTATTTGAAATGTATAGTAATAACAATATGCTTATGACTACGTTAGTAAATAAATTAATGAAGATTTAAAAGAACCGTGACCAATTGTGCGGCAGACGTGTATCTACGCACACAAAGGTTCTATATAGGAGAGTCATACCTCATGGCAATCATTCAAAATGAAATATATATTATTGTCTTAGATATACGCGAATATCACACATTGAAATAAAACTACTTTTTAACGGATTTTATCGCGGTTTATTTTAGATTTTAGATCCCAACGTTTCAAAGTCTTTTCAGACTTCATGTTCACGGGTGGACTGAGATATTTGACGTCCAAAAATATTAATCACAATTATTACTGACTACCTTCAAACATTAATATTTAAGTTGCGTTCCGATTTAAGCAAACTGAGCTCACAGTGTCTTGAATTCTGAGTTGATTTTGCTTGGGTTTTGGTACAAGTAAATTAAGCACTGGGTCGCAAGCTGGTGGTATATTCCAACCATTTTCTCTGTTAAAATTAGGATGTTTTTTAATTTCAATAGCTTCGCGGATCATTCTTGATAGGAACCGGTTTTCTTTGACAAGGACCTGTGTTTTATCAAATCTCAAGTAATGGTTGGGGCCTTTTTGAGTATGTTCACACACTGCAGATTTCGTCGAGCGTTGATGTTTAACATCAGCTATGTGTTCTTTTACGCGGGTCCCTATACTTCTTTTTGTTTGTCCTATATATGAGAGTCCACACTCACAGTCAATTTTATCAACACCCGCATCTTGTAGAGGGACTTGACACTTGACAGATGGTAAAAATTGACTTATCTTGGTTTTTGGCTTGAAGTAAGTATTTATAGAAGCCCGCTTAAGGATATAGCCAATCTTGTCGGTCACTCCTCTTATATAAGGAAGAATTTCAGGTTGCCTTTCAACTGTAGCTGGTTTTACACGTAATCTGCGGCGACGCGGTGCTCGGAGCTTGTTGTCATGCAATACTTGCTTGACGTACAACTCGTGACAACGGAAAACGGGTTTCATTTTTATATATATAGATGTACTTTGTCTCTTTCTTACTAGTATAAACGTCAAGGTGGCAGGCGTGAGAGCAAAAAAAAGATAAAAAAGGAGACAAACATGGGGCGTTATACATCCATTTTTTGTTGGGGATTAATGAAAAGCTGCTAAAGGTCAGCAGTAGATTCCAACTTTTGTAGCATCTAACTTTATTTGTATAGATATTGAAATTTTTCACTCCACAATCCTAAATATTTACATATCCCTTGCTGGATAAGATATCTTCGTAAGAGAAGTGTAATTCCATATTTCTTACGAATACCTTATGGTTTATTTATAAGGTATCGATTTATTCTGCTTGTATTGTATAGTATTTTCTAATCAATTTCAAAATTGGCGAAGGCTTTTCTATGAAATATGTAATTGGATAAGGCTGGTTCGGTAGCGAGGCAGTAAGACACTTGCTCTCTATGTCCCTAGTCGTGGGTTTGATTCACACCCCGTCTTGGTTGGGAATCGAATATTTGTGTGATGAATACGTCTGTTTTACTTGAGTCTGGGTGTTACATGAGTATTTAAAAAAGTAAAAAATTATAACATTATCAGTTATCTAGTGTTAGCTCTGCTTAGTTTGGAATCAGATGGCCGTGTCTCAGAACATTATTATTAATTAAGACGATAAACGAAAAAACAGAAAACATTCTGAGTAAATCAGAATGTCTAAGAACTAAACATTCAAGGACATGGGACATCCACCAAACCGCATTTGACCAGGGTGTGTGGATTAAGGCCTAACATTCTCACAACAGGTAAGAAAGGTGGGAAAAGATCCATGCTGTAAAGAGGCTGTCATTAAAAATGATTGAAATAAAGAGGTTAACCAGCAGCCTCACCATTGCTTCTAATTTTTACCTTACTGCCAAATTACATATGTTTGTGGGCGAATGTTTTATGATCAAGGTATGATTAATGATGAACATACGAATGCGAATGTTTTGGGGGCTAAGTCACCTTCGTCCGTGGGCGTGCACCTTTGATCTGAGACCCCACACCTGGTGGCGCAAATCAAGTGACAATAAACTGATAACACCCGGTTAATTGATGGTAGGGGGCTGAGTCACCTTCGTCCATGGGTGCGCAGCTTTAATTGAATCCCCACACGTGGTCCCCGGGTGGTGCAAATCAGGTGACAATCAACTGTTGGATGCAGCAATTTCGACCCACCCTCTTAAATGGTGTCACCAGGCATCGCATCGGAACACGGCAAGGCCGCTTGGCGGTGCGGCTTTGTCTGGTGGGTAGTCACTAACCACGGCTGAAGCCTACCACCAGTTAATATTGTTTCACTTGATGATAAAGCAAAAAAATCTGTGTAACATTTTTTGTACTGTATGATTTTTTATTCTCTGTTGTCATCTCTATTGCAAGTAAACGATGGGATAGCGTGTATTATTATTACAAAGTCGTTATAACAACACATTTAGTATATTAACGCAATGAAATTGTAATTAACAACTGTATATACTTTCAGGTGTACCCTACGATTTTGTCGTTTCAATTACTAAATAAATTTTAAATTAATGAATATGGTAATATCGCGTGAGGGTTTTGGGTGTGCTTATACAACTGTGTTATTAAAACCAACACATATCCGACTACTAGACGTACCACGACCTATTACCTAATATTAAACGTCTAGATATATGTAAATTCTAAATTAACTGCCACAAAACTTTTCGAACGCCACTCCAACCGCGCGTATGTCGGTTATCGGGTTAAACCAGTAACCTTTTTTTGCGCAGTAAGATAAAAACTATTCTATGTCCTTCGTCGGGTCTCAAACTATCTCCGTACTAAATTTTATCCACGTCGGTTCAATAGTTTAGCGTAAAAGCGCAACAGACAGACAGACAGAGTTACTTTAACATCTGTATTATTAGTAGAGAGAGATTAATTATTATTCGTTTTTAAATATTATTTTTATTATTGCATAATTAAAATAGAAAGCAAATCGTATTGTCTTAGATTTACGCGAATATCACACATTGAAATAAAACTACTTTTTAACGGATTTTATCGCGGTTTATTTTAGATTTTAGATCCCGACGTTTCAAAGACTTTTCAGACTTCATATTCACGGGTGGACTGAGATATTTGACGTCCAAAAATATTAATCACAATTATTACTGACTACCTTCAAACATTATATTAATTAAGCAAATCGATAAAATTTATTCATATTACAAGAATAAATGTTAACGATTAAACTAACTTTATATTTAATTTGGTAAATTTCAGAATATACCTCTTAAACACAATATTATATTTATAATCCGTAAATTAACAATGGGGTTATGTTAATACTTGCAAAAAAAATATCATCCAAATTGATAATATCCTTATTTTTAAAGTCGGTTAAAATATAACAAATAGACTCAGAAGATTAAGTATCTCACTCTCACTTCTGGCGTGATGCTTAGTAATAATAATATTATATTAAATTTATTATAAATATAACTTTAATATAGTCGCTAAAAACTTTATAAAAAAATTATTATCTAAAACTTGCCTTTTGAAAACAATTATTTTATTCTCAACACTGCACAAAAACACAAAAATATAATATTGTCTACCAAATTTCGTAGCACGAACACTACTACGCTACGAGACTACGGCGCTACGGCGTAGCAGCTATGCGACGTGTAACGCGCTACGGGGGCAGAAGTCGACTGGTGCGTGGTGTTACGCGACATATTTACGGTATAGTGCTAATATCACGACAGTGTAAAGCCTTTAGTTGTAAACTACTAAATAAGATTAATACATCTTTAATTTGGCATAATATAACAGTGATTTTCTGATATATTAATCTAACTTCTTACGCTTTTAATATAATACTTTGACCTAAGAGATAAATAAATAAAATAATATTAAATAATAAATATTCTGGGACATTAACACACACGGTCATCTGGTCCCAAGCTAAGCAGAGCTTGTGTTATGGAAACCAGATAACTGGTATATACAATACATACAATACTTTTCTTTTATAAATATATACATATAAAAAAGTCTTATATGTATAGTATATATCAGTTATCTAGTTTCCATAACACAAGCTCTGCTTAGCTTGGGAGCAGATGACCGTGTGTTAATGACCCAGAATATTTATTTATTATTTATTTTATAAAGTGGTTTTATTTCAAAGTTTTACTAAGTTAATGACTTTAAATTTGCACATAAAAACAATTGGTAAATTTTGTAAAATAACAAAGAATAAGTGTGAGTTGATTATTAGAGTCTAAAACATAATTAAATTAAAATTGTAATTTAAATTAACGTGTCAAATCACTGCAACGAGACTGTGTTTTTTTTGTAGACGTGGACATACAATGCAGCTGGCCGACTAGTTTGAATTTGCATGTTGTTATTTTTTTCATATTAAAAATACGCAATGAAGGTTTTTAACAATTAAAATCTTCGATATAGCACATAGGATAGGACCTTTTTCTAAAAAAAATGAGTTGGCCAGCGTGTGTGGATTAAGGCCTAAACTCCCTCACTTTTAAAATAGTTGAGAGAAGACTCGTGCCCAGCTGTGGGACAAAAAGGGTTGAAGTGAGTGACAAATACATAGCGTCCACGCCTGTATTACCTCAAGGTGTAAGCAGAGTTGAATATCACACGTTTTGCAAGCTGCATTTTTAGGACCCATACGTTGTTCATCAGGCACTATTCCAAACTTTAAGCTGTTGCTAAAGTTTTCTAAGTATATCTATTAAAAATCTTTTTACTCGACCCGGGAATCAAACCCGATATTGGACCATGTAGGGGTAATATCGTTACAGTTACATATTTTATTCAGATTTATAATAATACTAGCTACCGACCGCGGTTTCACCCGGTGACGGGCCAGTGGCGTGGTCGGTAAGATACTTGCTTTTCACGCCGCAGGTCGTGGGTTCGATTCCCACCCGAGACAAACATTTGTTTAAATATGTCTGTTTGTCTTGTGTCTGGGTGTAATTATCTATATTTAAGTATATATTTACAAAAGAAAAGTATTATATGTAGTATATTACCAGTTATCTGGTTTCCATAGTACAAGCTCTGCTTAGTTTGGGATCAGATGGCCGTGTGTGTTAATGTGCCACTATATTATTATTATATATTATTATTACCCACGTGGTTCACGTTTCACCTCTTAAGGCTGAGCTCGTACGGATCCTAGTGCTAAATTTGGAGTCTCTAAACCTAACGATTTGGGCTGTGCGCTGACATATCGATCAGTCAGTTTCTTTTTGAGGGTTATGTTTTTCGAGAATATATATGTATCAATGTATATATATTTCTTTGGCACGCTCTAGAGCCTAAACAGCTTGTCACATCTGAGCTTGAGAGGTATCATTTGATTCGTGTTAGTTGTGAGAGTGACATTGAATGACGTCAATATTATGAAAAAGTTATACATTTACAATATTATTCATAAGAATCTTTATATATATAGTTAAAATGGACTTTGTCTCTTACTAGTATAAATATAAAGATAACAGACAAAAACAAACGAATTATAACCCTATTTTAGCTATAACGAGCTTATGAGACGTTTATGAATACAGGGCTTAGGATTTTTTGCCCCAAATCAGTTCTCTATTCAATTAAATGGGTAGATGTTGACGCAGACGGGTTTATGATTTCTTTGAATAATTTTACCTGTTAAAATATTTATAAAATAAAATACAAGGTTTAGATATTAAAGCGTTGGAAAATAGTTTCGATAGGTTTAATTACACAGTAGATAAAGTTATTATCAAAATAACCAAACTTAACTACCAAGTGGATTTGCAACTGAAACTCTCATTAACCCTCGAAATGAACTCATGTGATATAACCCCCTACATATTAATACAAATAAAAGCAAAGGCTTCAATCCCTTAAAATTCCCGTCATGTTTGTCACGAATCCTAACATTAACCCATCCTATCAAGAAAGTTAACAAGGATAGCTTTATTAAATTACCAAATGTTGTTTCTGGAGCACTGACGAGTTGAGTGCTGTAAATGGGCTCAATGATACTTATCTTTGCCGGCCTTATGTGGGTCCTAATGTGTATAAGGTGATCTGCTCAAGACGGAAGGATAATATTTATTAACAGTCATGAGTTTCAGTCAAGCTATGAAAATGGAACTATGGAACTTCGACTCGATACGTTGCTGAAAATCTGTACTGTGGGTCGCTTCTAAAAGCGTTTCACACGGCGTTTACTGAGCACTTACTCTGTTTGTTTTTTATTTTTTCTTCGTTTTAACTGTTTTCATTTATGTTTTGTTTCTTTTTTATCATTTGATTCTGTGTGTACTATTTCTGTCAATTAAATGTTTTTCCTAGTTTTATTTACTAGAAAGTTTTAGTTTTTAGAAATACCAGTGCCATGTCCCACGATATATTCCTTCGCCGATATTGGGCAGCGGCGATAATTAAGCACATCAATAAAAGAAAGATGTGTGGACACGACCAGGAATTGAACCCACGACTTTACATTTCAAAGTCGACGCTATATCGATGCGCCATCTGGCATATTATATTATGCGGAAGTATATGAGTAGTTATGTAAATAAATGGTACATAACTAATATTAATCGAAGGCTAATCCAAACATGCGACCTCTGAGAGCCAAAACAGGCTCGTGTTACGGCTTTCATAGAATCAAGTTAAAGCGAATATTGTACGGAGATAGTTAAACCACAACCAATTTGGATAGAAATCCTAATTTCCTATAGTAGTTTGATGGCAAATACAATGTGTAAATCAGATCAGGTGTCAAAATCACACATATAGGCACACTAGCTAGAAATTATGATACTTGTTATAGTGACATAACACTTATAAAACCACACATACGCTCTTATCAAAATCTTAAAAGACTTAGTTCAAATGGACTTTGTGTCTTTCTTACTAGTATAAATGTCAAGATGCCAGACAAAGATAAACGAATTATAAACCTATTTTAACTATAATAAATAAAATAAAAGTAAATAAATAAATATTCTGGGACATAAGCACACACGGTCATCTGGACCCAAGCTAAGCAGAGTTTGTGTTATGGAAACCAGATAACTGGTATATACTATACATATAATACTTTTCTTTTGTAAATATATACTTATAATGTGCTTATAAGACGTTTATGAATACGGGGTTAAGTCTTTTCTAACTAGTTTAAATTTCAACACGACAAACAAAGACAAACGAGTTAAAAACCTTTTTTTACCCGAGTGCTCCAGAAGGAGGGTAATGTTTTTCGAGTGTAAGTACCTATGTATGTGACGGGCCGGTGGCGTGGTCGGTAAGATACTTACTTTTCACACCGCAGGTCGTGGGTTCGATTCCCAATCGAGACAAACATTTATTTAAATATGTCTTGTGTCTGGGTATAATTATCTATATTTAAGTATATTTTTACAAAAGAAAAGTATTTTAGGTAGTATATTACCAGTTATCTGGTTTCCATAGTACAAACTCTACTTAGTTTGGGATCAGATGATCGTGTGTCTTAATGTCCCACTATATTATTATTATTATTATTATTATGTATGTATATTTCTTTGGTACGCTCTAGAGCCTCAAAGGCTTGTTACATCTTAGCTTGAGAGGAATCATCAGATTCGTCTTAGTGGTGAAAGTGGTAATATATAAAATAGATTTTTCGTGGCAAATCAGTTCTTAAAACACACTAAAGAAACAAAATATAATAGGTAGATATAAGTGCTTCATTTAAAAGAGAAAAAAGCCTACTGAATTTTTTGGCAGTGTTTCTCAGTAGTTGCCAATCATTTACTGCATGGTAGGAAAAGAAATTGGAATATTTTTATCTACATAAAAATAGTCCAATTTCTTTTCCTAGTCTTTCTTCTTTTAGTCTACAATCACGTCTCAAAAAAATAAAGCATATTTTCATTTCATTTCAAGATAGTGTGTAGAAGATTCGTACCCGGCAGTGTTCCTTTTTACTTTACCTAAAATATAGGTAAAGTAAAAAGTAACATATATAAGCACTGAGAACAAATGGGCATGGTGATAATATAAGGGTATCGCTAGGACTTCGGAGACCAAAAAGAAACTGTCTAGGTATCAATGTTTATAGTCAGTTAAGGGTCGCCCTTGACCGACAACTGCCAAGAAGGGTTATCACGAAGGTCTTGTAAATGTTTCTACAAATTGATTTGGGAAACTACACAATTCGGTAACGAAGTATATCCTTGGAAGCAGCGGCCGGGTGAGGTCTTTAGTTTGTGGCAAGTTTTACAAAATTCTTATTTTCATTTTTATTTTATTTTATTTTTTCCGGGCAACCTTCCAGGCAACCTTGTTGCCTGGCGTCACACTGCAAGAATGTCACCTGTAACCTTAGTTCGAGTACTCATTACGAAAAAAGTTAATATGACCTAACCTGCCAAGATAATAAGGTAATGCACATAAATCCACGAACTATTGTGTCTACCCTATTTTATCCTATTCCTACCAAAAAAAAATTTTTCTTTTTAGTTCTTATGTTTTATAAGGTGTGTTTCTTTCTAAGTGCCTACGCGTTCCTTCCATCCGCTCCCGTAATTTATATGGAATCCATTACTGTAAAATTGTAATGAAATCTTCAAACAAACGTTATCTAAACTTTTATGACATATTGATAGGTTTTTGAAACGTTTACTAGGTAATTAGCTCTAAATATTTGTTTTATTTTCGTTGTTCTGCATCTTGTTTATTCATGTATTACCTACCTGGAAATTAAAGACAGATCTAGTTTATATTGTTAGCCTAAAGGTATCTGGCAGAAACATAATCTGTGTTCAATGATGCACGGTTGCGTGTTTTCAATGAATTACTACTCCTCTCAAGACTATTACCTCAAGCGATCCCTTTACCATTGTAGATGTGACGATAACTGTGTTGGTCTTGTAAAATAGTCTGTCTAATACATACGACTAAAGCAATGAATTGCTTTTCATAGGGTGAAGATAATTTGAACGTGAAAAAGAGGTAACTTTACAGGTTTATGTATTCTGATTATTTAATTATTTTTTATTTTTTTACGGTTATCTAACCCAAGTATAATATTCATAGAGGTAACTTGCTATTCTAAATAGTTTATGAAAGTGGAAAGGTGCTTTTTAATCTTTTACATTGAAATGAAAGTAGTATGAAAGAGCTAGGTTTTGTAAGAGCCGAAATGATTTTTACTCACAAAAATATGACAGTTCTACGAAAACGAATTTTATTTTCTTAGAACTACCATATTTTGAAAACGACATCGTATGTCGATTTAATTAGTTTTCAAAAATGGCGAATATCGCCATTTTTTTAGTCGCTCGTATAATTCTGGTAGCTAGCCGCATTAGGTTAAACTGAGAGCCGACCCCAATAGAAATATGAAAAAGCCAAGGGGGGAAAGAGGTATCAA
Source organism: Meganola albula (assembly GCA_936450015.1). Lineage (NCBI taxonomy): Eukaryota > Metazoa > Arthropoda > Insecta > Lepidoptera > Nolidae > Meganola > Meganola albula. The sequence continues at coordinate 12,693,112 of OW388147.1, forward strand.
TCCAGTAGGTTCACAGAAGAAAATAAAACAACTTGTAAGGTGGACTATATGGATTACTCTAGTTCTCAAAAGAAAAAAAAGCAATTATTAAATTTAAATTAACTGCACAAATACAAACATCATCAAAAATGCAATAAAATGCAGTTTTAATACCCGCTCCTGACCGTTCCCGGTCTAAAAGTGCCCATCATACTCGCCGAATTTCCACACTGAATTGCAATGGCCAGTTTTTGAATCAGGAACGATCCGGAGCGAGAGACCAGTCAACTTTAACATCATTAGTCCGATTTCTTTTACAACATCTTTGGCTTCTTTGCCCTAGTTTCTCAGCTCTACTGCTACTGGCACTCTATTAGTTATAATGTAGAATTATCTAACCATCTTAAGGCAAAGTTGGCTGATGAACGTCGAACTAACAAGCAAGTGTGCGGTATCTTGATTGATATAGTATTTCGTAACTAATGCCTCACCTTGCAGATTGGCTGCCATGCACACTAACGAACTGAACTAAGATATATCGTCGCATAGTTTAAAGCTGTTTGAAGTTTAGTTTCGATCAAATAATCGTGAGGAAATTTTAAAATTTAGAGAGACTTTTTGCAGTGTATTTGTATTTGACATAGCGGATAGCGTGTTCGTCTACAGCATTTGAGGTCGTGTGTCACATACACAGAGCGCTATCTAGTCCGAAATAAAAAAAATGAAGTTGCGACACAGCCCTTCAAACAAATTATTGCCACAGACAAATATACTTCTATGTAATTATCTATTTTGAATTCAAAGCTGGCAACCAAATCATTATGGTTCGATAATTTTAGTCGAATCAGTAATGTATTCAATGCATACTAAAACACCTACCGGTATTGCCAAATTAGAAGCTTATATACTTACCAAAGCGTAAATATGTAAGTTCTAATACAGATCATGGTAATAGTCTAGTTTCTGATAGAACACATTTAAATTAAAAAAGTATGAATCACATGACAAAAAAGAAACAGATTTTCTTAAAACATATTATTGCCAGACACTTAATATAGTGGCAATCTATTGCCAGACACCCTTGAGTTCTTAAAAAATTATATGAACTTTGCAATTGCATTGGAATCTGTTGTAGAACATAGGTCGCGGATTCGTTTTTTTTGTCGTGACCAGACATTTTTATGTGAATCGTAGTTCAATATTGAAAAATGCCCCTCTCAGATCTCCTGCTAAATGCCACTTTCTTCATAATTATTGTATGAATTAGAACTCGTCTAAAGATGGTGGGATTCAGGGAAGATAAATTTTGATTACTTTTTTTTATTCTTGAATAGGCTGGCGCTTGACTACAACTTACCTGATGTTAAGCAATGATGTAGTCTACGATGGGACGCGCCAGCTCAATGTACCGATTCACACGTGATTATAAATGACTTTCGGTGAGAAGGTGGCAGTGAAATGAGACTCCTTAAGGTCGAAACCATAAAGGACCAACAATCTCGACCCACTTCTTAAATGGTGTCACCAGACATCGCACCGGAACACGCAAGACCGCTTGGCGGTGCGGCTTTATCTGATGGGTGGTCACTAACCACGGCTGAAGCCTACCAACAGTTAATTACCAGTAAACATAATTACCAGTCGATTGTCACCTGATTTGCACCACCCGGGGACCACGTGTGGGGATTCAGATAAAAGGTGCACTCTCACGGACGAAGGTGACTCAGTCCCCAAAAAATCCCCAGTCGCTTTGTTCAAGGACAAGTCAAGGCAAAACAAAGTTACGCGAGTGCGGTTGCCTAGCTATGTGGTGTCGTGGTTATCTGATCGGTGCTTAGAACTACACAAACATTTGAGGACATGTGACATCCACCAACCCACACTTGGGTAGCTTGGGTGAATTAAGGCTTAATATCACTAAGCTCTTTAGATAGCTATGAGTATGACACTAAAGAGATGAAAGGAGACGTTCAAAAAATGTATAGAGCCTGGGATTAAAATAATTGTAAATTTGAACAGCAATCTGAGTTACATAGGTTAATAGAGCATAATTAATTAAATTTTTTGGTGTATTTAAAATAATTTTACACCCCCCCGTTTTTTTAAAAATTGAAATTGAAAATAAGAATCCTTAATGCAATATTATGATTATTGCAATGGGCAACCCTATGGTCAAATGTCAATTGAGCAACCAAAAAAATCAAAATTATTTCGACGCTGTCAATCAAACTGATCAATGACAATGACATCATGACGTTTCCCGTAATTATATTTTATTCCACGCGTTTTGTTATTACACTAATAAGATAACAAATATTTTTCGTCATAATTACATTAAGCTGCAGCTAGAATAATATTACAAGAGAAAAGTACTGTAACAGAATGCAATTGTTGACGTGATTGCAATATTTATACTACTTAGGAAACGGATAATTAAAGGTAATGTGCGTTTTGTTTTTCTATTACATTTTTTTGATTTTTACAAAAATGGTTGCTCCTAAAATTCGTGTTTAGTTAAATTCTAACAGCTTATTAAATAAGCTTTCCAATGAGGTATATCACATTGGTGTTCAAAATTCTAGCCCACTTTTGACCTCTCCTTTAAACGGTTTTTTATATCTGGTGTTGCAAGTGGCCTAAGTCTTTATTTGCGACGTATTAGTAGGTATATCAAAGTTAAAATTAGGCAATTAGTCACTGTGACAGCAATGTCAATCAGAAAGAGTGACGTCATTACGTGCCCTTGTCGCGATTGCTGATGTCAATTTGAGAGAATAAATTATGTGGGTAGTAACAACGTGTTATCGTGACGTCATTCCAGACGCCATGACAGTCTTCGCGCTTAGGGAAAATTTTAACTAGAACACAAAATAAATTTTGTGTAGAAAGAATATTTTAATGATATTAAAAGATATATAAATACATTTATTAACCGTATGAATCTATCGTACGTGTCTAACATATTTTTGACATTTTATTTATTTAATTTTTTCGTTTCTTCGTTTTTTTTTAATTTTACTAATTAAATTTTCATACCAAGTCGACATCCCTATTCGCTTGTAAGTAAACATTTCAAATTAAGGCCTAATGCTGTTTATCGGGCACAATTCCAAACTTCGAACTGCAATTATGATAGTAAATTGAAAGAGTATTTTTGCTCGACCCGGGAATCGAACCCGGGACCTCGCGGTTATTAACGTACACCGCGGCAGAGAGAGTATCTTTAATTGTAAATGTACGTTTGGCAAATTTGCCCCTATTACACACTTGGTCGAGTTATTTACAGCTTACTGTACAGAGCCTGTTATTTCTCAATATTAAACTCTACTTAAGACTCTAAGCATTATATATAGAAACTGAGCGATATTCTCATTACTGTTTGATGAAAACCTAAACTGTTTAAAATGTATATTTAATTGTATTCAAAAATCCATTATTCTACATCACGTAACGTCGACGCGACGGGATGACTCCGGGATCCACGATACGTGAACGAACTAAGTTATAAATTATAGCCACCGGCTACGACCACTTCAACCCTTTTTTTAGTGTCTCACTGCTGGACACGGGTCTTCTCTTAACTATCTTACGCGTTAAGAGAGTTTTAGCTTTAATCCACACACACTGGCTAAGTGTGGCTAAGTATAGGTACCAAAAATACTTATTATTAAAATACAGCAGTTGGCCATGGAAAAGGGTTGAACTGAACTCTGTTTTCACAAGAGACGCTAAATGTCGCAAAACTCAGTCGTTTTGATAGGTTTAAATAAAATTTTACCATCTCTTGTGACAAAAAATTGCAAGCAATGAATCACCACTTTGTATAAAACAGTCGCTTTCTTCTGTCTGTCCCTATGTATGCTTAGATCTTTAAAACTACGCAACCGATTTTCATGAGGTTTTTGTCAGATAAAGTAATTCAAGAGGAAGTTTTATGTGTATAATACCTACATGCATAATATAGTAAAGGAACACTGATAATTTTAGAGGTTTCTGATGTGATGTCGTAAATTAACGCATTTTTTTGTGTTTACATTGCAAACGCTGAATAAACCCTACGAGATATTATATCAAAATGATGTACTGCAGTATTACACTCCTTAAAAAGGTCAACAAAAAAGTTCGCGATTGTATAGGTATGTCTATCTCTTAGGGGTAATCCCATTTTTTATCTTTAACTTTCAACCAAAAGTAATGGCTTATTTACGAAGTGATTTTAAACAGTACAGCATTAATCCTTATCCAATTAAGTACCAATATATACATTGTACATTAAATATAGATCAATATGGCCATTTACAGCATGTAATTTAAATGAATATTTTCTTATATATTACGGATTTAAAATGCAGGAGTAACGTCTAAACAAAACATGTTTGTGTTGTTCATGACAAAAAAGCTGTAAACGTTGTGTTTATGGACATTCTGTAGTAGGTATATTTAGTACCATCATTGCACCCGTGCTAAGCCAGGGCAGGTCTCTAGTTACTAATAAATAAAACAACAATAACATGTATATGTGTATATTTGATATGTGAAACCGACGACAAGATCACACTTATGTTACTTTAATTATAATTAGATATTGGTGAAAATTGAGCCACGATGACGTCAACCGGCCTATGCACGTCAGCAACTGTCGCCGTATATTTGACGTCAGTGTAACATTATTTCAAGCCTTAATTAATACAGAACTAAAAGCATCTAATCAAGCGAAAAATTTGGGTTAACACGTCAAACGTAAAAATTGCAAAATGTTATCATTTTTTTGTGCGTCCCACATATAACTTTAATCTTTATATGTCCTGTTAATAATAATAAATGGGTTTGGATTCCAACGTCAAGAAGACGATTTTTTTTTAATAAATGATATTATATGAATTATTTTTGCTAAAAACAAATAAAAACAGTTCTTTACTGGAAATATTCAGATATTTAATTCCAGTAGGTGCTTTAACAGGGACTCTTGCACTGAGATAAACCCTCACTACTAACTCACTACTTTCCTTTGCTAAATTTCCTTTAGTGCGTAGGTACCTGGTCGTTGCGTAGTGATCCATATATGGGGCACAGGTGGAGCTAGTTCATAGTGACCCATTGAAGGGGCACTGGACGTTGAACGTGTTAATAAGCCCCAAATCTTCCCTGTCGTATGTAAGCCGTAACTTTAACACTAAATCAATGCGTTTACATAATTAAATAATTTATTTACGTGAAATACTGATAGAAATAAGTAGTGCAGCCATTTGTCACCGTTCCTAAATAATAAAATAAACATAGGTGTTTGATTAAGGTTTCTTAATCAAAAATTATTGCATTAAATATACATATAAGTTGCAAAAACACTTATTTGTGCAGTTTCTATAACACGCAAATAAAAATCTATCAAATATTTTTTTTATTGATATAAGGGGTTGCGGTTGACTACTACTTCCCTGATGTTAAGCAAAGATGTAGTCTACGATGGACCACGCTTGCCCAATTTACCGATTCACTAGTGGTTCCGAATGATTTTCGGTGAGAAGGTGGCAGCGGAATGAGGCTGCATATAGTTAAAAACCATAAAGGAGCCACAACTCCGACCTATCTTCCTAAATGGCTGTTCTCTAAAAGACTAAATACTTATATTTAAGTGACCCAAACATAATTTAATGTGCCCACTCAATTATTAGGTACAACACCTTAAATAATATGTCTAAACTGCAAAAGCACAATTACATTAGCAATTGATATAGATATTATCGTTGACAATAGCGCCATTCCCAAAGTGAAAGACCCAAATTTAACCACAAGAGGATTCGTTACTACTATCCGAAGAAAATCTGCCGCTTGTCTTCTAATTGATTGTTGAGGATCTAAAAAAAGAGATAAAAATTAAATAAAACCGTCATCAGACTTTTTATAAATGGGACTTAACACGCCACCTTTATCCCGCCACTTACTCCTGCAAGCTAGGATCAGCAGTGGCACCGTAAACAGACTCGGGATTTGAACCCGGCCAAGTTTCGGGACATTTAAACTATCTTGGATCCCGCACGAATTTAATCAGAAAGATATTAGGAGTTGGAAAGAAGAGTGTCTAACTATGGCTATGAAAAGTTATTGGATTATATGGAAGGGCCAGGAGGAGCTTAAAGTAATTCTTAATTCAGGAGGTCGCATTAACGGATGATAGGTCAATCGGGCATTTTATTTTTTAGGTATTTCAAATAGGAAATATTACTTACGCGACAAAATATCAGTTCGGCCTCTCAGTAGTCTGTGGTTAGACCAAAGATATAATACCATATTAGGTTATACTGACATTTTTATTCTAAAATATATTTGCGTTTGACATCAACTTACCTAATAATAAGCAATGATGTAGTCAACTATAAAACACGCTTACCCAAGGTGTACCGATTCACTCGATTACGAGTGATTTTCGGTGAAAATGTGGAAGAATAATGAGGCTTATTGGTTGGGAATCATAAAGGAACGAATAAACGAAGTCTCCAGACATCGCAACTGAACCCAGTGGGGCGCGTTTTTATTTCGTTTTTGTTAAAAATCATCAAAATACAAGATGATTAGATGATTATTACCATCACAATTAACCGCAGATGCTTCAACGTATAATCTTGCAACAAGTCTTTGAACTCGCAAATGTTCGTTGCGCAGTAATTGACCAGCAATACACAGAGTCACCCACACCAACGTATTGAAATACATTAAGTATATACAGATTTGCATTTTATCGGTATTGTTTGTAGAACTCTGGAACAAACATTTAATTACCTAACTTTGTACTAAAAATAATATTAAGTTAAAATATTAACAAAAAAAACCGACTTCATGGATGCTATTCTCAGAACTAAACCAAACTGAAATGGGACCACACGGGAAGCATCAGCTTTCAATTAAAAAAAAAATTATCAAAATCGGTTCACCCATTCGAAAGTTCTGAGGTAACAAACATAAAAAAACATACAGTCGAATTGATAACCTCCTCCTTTTAGAAGTCGGTTAATTAGATGAAACTATGATCCTGCTGAGAACTATCTTGATCATCACAGACTACTAAGAGAACCTAGCGGTTCTTGATCATGTTGTAAATTGAAATAACAATGCCACAGATTATACAGATACAGTTGTATATACGGCCTTATTCATAAAAAAGTTATAGACTCTTTAGTTAAAATGGACTTTGTCTCTTTCTTGCTAGTATAAATGTCAATGACAGACAAAGACAAACGAATTATGAACCTATTTTAGCTATAATGAGCTTAAAATACGTTCATGTAGGCTAATTCACGTAATTAAATAAGATCTGTTGCAGTGCATCAAAACAACCTTTTTCGTATTCCCGTACTTTTGACAATCGCTGTCAGATACGCTCGAGTCAAGTTCGCGTCACGCGAGCGCTTTGGCGTTGAGGTTATTATACTCCATACCTACTTTTCTTTTGTAAATTTAAACTCATAATAGATGATTCTACCCAGACTCGAGACACACAGACATGTTCAAATAGACATGTTGGCATTCAATGTAGAATACTTGTTTGGCAACTATACTGTAATACATAGATATATCATAGCATTAAACCTTTTTTACCTGATGGAGTCAGCAGATGTAAATTTCAATCACTTTTCGCCGGCTATGTCTAGGACCCATACGTAATAGGGGGTGAGTATATTGGGAATTTGGAATTGTGCCTGATCATCGGGCACAATTCCAAACTTCGAGCTGTAACTAAGACTGTCAGTATAATAGAAAAGTCGTTTTGCTCGAAAATCGGGAATCGAACCCGAAATTGTGGGACCTCGCAGTTGCTAAGCGAATACTTTAAATTAAAAATAAAATTCAATTAAAGAAGAAAAAATAACTTGCTAAAGATTACCTCGGACATTATTATAGTCACCAGCTGACATATAGCAGTGATGTACTGTATTACACTCATAAACATACAAAAATGCAGCTGAAAAACATAATCAATGTAAATTTATTTTATACTAAACAATAAATAATTAAAAATTAATTTTATATGATATCCCCGACCATACCATTGCAACCATTTTGATCAATTCAGGTTTCAAATGTTATTTCACGCGTTACGATCCCAAAAATTTCTATCGGTTCGACCATCCTCGGACGGCTCACCGAAAAAGTCCGGTGAACCAATAAAAGCCCTTCCGGCCGATTTGGGTTAGGTCGTCAGCCAAAAAAAAAAACAAATTTCTACGCAGATTCTGTTCACTCAAAATAGACAATCAATTATCGGTTGCTAATCTGTTAATGGAATGATAGGGAGAACTTCGGTCGGCGAGGTGCACCCCAGCGCTGAAGCAGTAGGTACGGGGCGCATACAGACACATAGACATTCGGTTACGTTAAACTATTATTCGGGGAATTAAATATTTAATTTAGAGTTATTTCAAAACAAATTTGTAACGTAACACTATACTGTTGCTCACATTTTGCCGGCAATGTCTAGGTCTCATAAAGATACATCCTTAAAGACTTGAAATAAATAATTAAAAAAATATTACCGACACATTAAATCCGCTTGAAATAGCCTCACAACAAATTTTGCAGTGCCCGTATAACTCGTTCATATAATCTATTATATCTTTCCAATTGATATGAAGACGCATTTGCCCCCAATCACTTCCATGTACATCTTGAAATATCTCGAGCAATTGTTTCAAAGAAATGTTTAAATAGTGTAGAACATTATATATAGTTGTAATTTGTGTTATTATTATATGATTCATCAGCACATATTGGATATCGACCCAAAATAAATAACTTATTAGAATTATTTTTTGCATGCGTATGTGATATGGTTGAATAGGATGTAAAATTATTTCCATATTTCTTTTTAAGCACATATATAACGAAACTATTACAAACAAAGATATGCTTATAGCGTGGCATATATTGTTAAATCTCGTATATTTTTTCACAGATGCATCATTTTTAATACGTTCATAAGCTTTGTTTAAATTCTTTAAACAAGTCAAATGGGTTGACGAATTTTGGACAGCAGATATTATAATTATGTTGCTTTTAAGAATTGGTATTGTATTAAGATAAACTTTCCTTAAAATATACATAGAATCGGCGAAGATTTGTATACTGTAAAAGTAAATACTAAAAAATAATGTAGTAACCAAAATTGATAATACAATATGTATTATCGCTAGAATTCTTTTCACTTTACTGAGAGAACGATAATTTCTATAAACGGCGAATAATATTTCGAGTTTAAGTAAGAACAGTGTTAACTTCATTTTTTACTTTAAAGTATGATAACTCTTTACGAAAGGAGTAACGTATTTGTCGAAAAGTAAGGTACCTACTGAATTTATTAGATAGAAAATAGTACCGATTCTGTTCTTCAATTAACAAATTAAAATTTGAAAATCTATTAAACCGCGCAATTAATAAACGAATCAAAACGGATTATACTTGTAAGGACAGTTTGGAATGTCAGCCAAACAAGGAAAGACCTTTTAAAGACCTAGATTGTTATAAAATGAATAAGTGAGATATGTACATATTTAAAAAACTAACCAACAGCGGATTCTGTACTTTCCTAGATCAATATACCTAACACCTAATGCTTAATACTACTTAAACAGATTTTTTTTATGTGTACATTACCGACGTGTGTCTAAAAAAAGCAATAACGTGCGTGTAAAACGGGATGATTAATGCCGCCATTTTAGATTCGATGTTTATTATACCTAAATGAAAAGTATGCTAAAAGGACGGCTATAGTTATTAACTAATCTAGAAATCTATCGAAATCTATAGAAAGTAAATTATTGTATAACAGATTTTATCGCGGTTTATTTCAGATTTTAAATCCCGACGTTTCAAAGTCTTTTCAAGGGTCATAGTCAAGGGTGGACTGAGATATGTGACGTCCAAACTTATTGATCACAGTTATTACTGACTACCTACAAACATTATTATTTAAGTTGCGTTCCGTTTTAAGCAAACTGAGCTCAAAGTATCTTGAATTCTGAGTGGACTTTGCTTGGATTTTGGTAAAAGTAAATTAAGCATTTAATTTTATTTCAATGTGTGATATTCGCGTTAATTTAAGAAAATACTACATAATCTATAGACGTCAAATTAGTTCACACCTTGAAAACTATGATAGCACAGTGCTTCAATTTTCTTAACCTCTATTTTCTTCTCTCAGCTGACCGTTATTGTCACACCAACACTAGCTGCCTATAGAATAGCGGCTAGTGGCCCGCCCCAGCTTCGCCAGGGTAGCTTCAGCCCACTCAACAATTTACAAAAAATGTGATAAATAAAGAACCACTCAACCGATTTTGTGCAAACTTCACATAAACCATCTACAAAATAGTCCGAACAATGCCTAAACATTTGGCTTAAATAGGTAAGCCCGTTCTTGAGTTATAAAATTACAACGAAAAGTGGCATTGATTTTTATATATATAGATTTGTCACACATGTGTCACAGAAATACGAAGTTTGCCTAGAGACATTAAGAAAATACAATTACGGTACTACATCCTTGTATCAACTGCTTGTTAGAAAAGCGTTTTCTAATTTAGTTTAGTTATTGGACAAGAGAATTGGTGCCACTATTAAATACAAATTAAGTTGATATTTCGACGTTAATATCAATATGTTAAAATAATAACCATGTTATTAATTAAATTGATTACTTTTAATTAAAGGCTTTATTAATTGATTTTATTTATCACTTCTAGGAATATATCTACAAGGAATTAATATATTAAGTCTTCAAAATGTATGGCGATGTTTATATAATATTCCATGAATAATTCCTATCAATTTGGGTTCCGTAGCTTTGGCTTCGGATTTTTGACAGAAGATGCTGTAACTTTGGTCGAAATAGTATCGAAAAGTCTGGTAAAAAAATCACTATGGGTCGCCAGTTTATTGGACCTGGCAAAGGCTTTAGGTACTGTTTCGACCGACATTCTTCGTATTAAAAAAACATTTCTGGAAATTAATTCTTTAATTTTTTCAGTAAATCTTATCGTACACAACCTCCGTGGGCAGTTTTTGGAAAAATAAAAAAGCACGTATTTTATTATTGGATGTGAGTTTATTTTTGCCAAAATCTAAGTGAATAAGACCAAGGAATAAAATTTTCCTTACAAATTTCATCGCACTATTTATTTAACCCTCTACATTTCAAATTTCATGAAATTCGGTAGAGTGGTTATGAAGATACGTGGTGACAAACATTTATACATTCGTATAAAAGGATGCAATTTCTTTTTTGTTTGTCGAATATATTCGCGAAAACATTAGCTACGTTTTATGCGAATGTGAATGTCAAAAATTATGCGAATATTCGCGAATACAAAAATGCGAATATTCGTTACATCACTATAACTTATTAAAGAAAGAACTTTAATACTATAAGAACCCATTGAAATAAAATTATAACGGATTTTATCGCGGTTTATTTTCAGCGTCATATTTGAAACGTCGGGATATAAAATCAAAAATGAAGTAATTTTATTTCAATAGCAATACATTTACGATGTTTTCATTTAATTTAAATAGACAGAAATCAATACTGAAACAAGGTACTTACTTATAACTAAAGTGAGAATTTAGATATTGCTGAAAATCAGTGCTGTGGGGCTCCTTTGACACTCACAGCGTTTACTGAGCAATGTCCACGTTTGACACTGATGGGTCACAATGTATACTTTTTTAGTTGTTTTATTTTTCTTTGTCGCTGTTTTTTTTTATTTAATTGTGTGTGTTTTGTTTGTGTCAAATAAATGTTTTTATTATCACGTAGAATAGATAATTCAAATTAAGAACACAAGTCAGTAACAATATTTTTTCTGTTTTACACATAATTAGCCTAGTTTAAAAATATATCGAACATTACGGTTCATTAGATTGGACTATGCTCTAAGAATTCTGAGTGAGTTCTGATATTCTGAGTCTTCGGTAAAGAAACATCAAGGAATAAGTTAACAACAATCTATAAAACTCGCCGCTAAAAAGACCATCTACTTTGTGCGGTTAGTAACCCCGGTTTATTACTGTTATCATCCGGTTAATATCCGGGTATACAGAGGCTGCTAAGCCTCATATGCTTCTAACATTACATCTATTCCATCCGGATTTTACTGCATATAACTAAGGACCTTCAGTCATTCTACTTGGTTTTATATACTTACCTACTCACACTCACAGGGTATAGTAAGGTAGGTACTTTTAACTTCCGACAAAAAAGGGTCTTAAAAGTTTAAGCTAAACAGCGGTAGCGCAGAAGTGTTGTGTTTATTGTTTCATCGGCACTGCTCATTATAGGTGAAGGAAAACATCGTGAGGAAACCGGCCTGTCTGAGAACTAATGGGTGAACTAGTGGGTGGATTAAAATCTTAACTATCTCAACTCGTAAAATAGTTGAGCGAAGACCTGTGGGCAGCAGTGGGACACTAAAGGATCGCAATGAAGTTCCGATTAAATTCCATACGAATCTCTCCAATACGAATCCGATAGAAGACCATTCCTCTGGTGCGTAGAGTTAGGTCTAGCCCTAACTGTAGGTATAATTAGTATTTTCTAAAATTTACACGAATATCGAATAACGCGGTTAAATTTAGATTTTCGATTCCAATATAAATAGGAAGTAACTGAAAATGTTAGCAGACAGATTGAACTGTAAGTAAGTGAGTCACTGCTGCGCAATTTTACATTTGATTGCGTAGTGATAACTTGCGCATTTTTACATTTATAAGAATGTTTATTAACATAGATTGTCTGTTAGTATTTTCATAGATCAACCCGAATATCCCACATTTAAATAAATTTATTTTAAATTATTTTTTTTTATTTGACGGGCCGGTGGCGTGGACGGTAAGATACTTGCTTTTCACGCCGCAGGTCGTGGGTTCGATTCCCACCCGAGACAAACAATTTGTTGAAATATATCTGTTTATCTTGTGTCTGGGTGAAATTATCTATATTTATGTATATTTTTACAAAAAAAAAAAGTATTAAAAGTTATCTGCTTTCCATAGTACAAGCTCTGCTTAGTTTGGGATCAGATGACCGTGTGTGTTAATGTCCCACTACATTATATTATTATATAATTATTATTATATTTAAATAAAACTAGTTTATAACGGATTTTATCGCGGTTTATTTTGTATTCTTTTTTATATTGTCTGTTACTAACAAACATTTATTGAGATTGTATATTATTATCCCAATTTACATTAGGTAACTGGCAATAATAGCGGACAGACTGAACTGTAACTAAGTGAGTCACTGCTGCGCAATTCCACATAGGATTGCGGTGTTATAACTTGCATATTTTCATTTATATAAATGTTTACATAAATAGATTGTCTATAACCAGCAGACATTTATTTTGTTTTTATTTTTTACTATACAATACTACTAAAAAATTCCCAAGCTTTTCGCAGAGTATAAATCCGTTTTCTCACAAGGCCTACATCACTCATTGCTTAAAGCCAAATAAACGAGTTTGCTACACACTTTCATGCGATTTCCTTGAAGCTTAAGGTGCTTTTACACCAGAAACGTGATATCTAGCCATGGCGCAACAATATGAAAGAAGTGAGATGTGGAAAATTATGTGAACATTTCCACTATTGCAAAGTGTAAACTCTAAACACTGATGAGCACGGATCTTCTCTCAAATATCTTATAAGTTGAGAGAGTTTAGGCCCTTATCCACTCATGCTGGCCATGTGTGGGCAGGTGGATGTCTCATCTACTATTTATAATTCGTTTGTCTTTGTCTATTGTCTTGACATTTATACTGGTAAGAAATAAAAACGCTGAAGGCAATCCTAATTTACAAATACAAGAGCCTGATCAGAAAGATAATATGAGGAGTTGGAAAGTTAGATTTGGAGTACTATACTATGTGGATTGGTGGAACTCGAAAGCATCCATCATCATTTCCAGAAAGAATTTCATTGTCAGAATATATTGGGGTTCAACGATTCTCATAGATGCTTTAAATACCAACTGGGACCGAAGGTTTGACGTGTTCTCTGAGGCACGGGTGTAGTCCCGCAACCAAACAGATGCCGATACAAATCTTTTAGTTACCTAAAGATTGGGAGGTGGGATTCGAACCCGCGACCTCCTGGGTACAGTATAGCCCAATCGGACGGTGTACTTCGCTCGACTACAGAGGACGTCCAATATCAAACTCACCCATAGCGACGTAACATTAAAATCACCCCGGTAGAAAAGTACCCTTAACGTCCAAATTTACCAACTTTTTATCAGTAAACTTTTAAACACTCAATTCTTTACTAAAACACTATGTTTAGTGACAAACATTGGGCTAGTGATGAGCAAACTTATTCTTAGCTTCGTTTCAGTCAATTAATTAAGTCTCAAGTTGGGATGAAGGAAACTGATTGCCGTTTTCTTAATTTAAATCGTAGGAAGTATTTCGTTGATCATTAGACGCTGCTAAATGCTATTTATCTGAAATCTGAGATATAAAAATCTAGATCTCATTAATTTAGAACATGCACTTCATTAACTTCTTGTTATTCTTGCTATCTTCTTGTTCTTTTTATTGTCGTCCTGCCCGGTAAACTAGTGCCACCTACCGGGTCCGAAAATAAAATTTAAGACCGATTCTCAGACCTATAGAATATACTTAGATATAAGATTATAAAAATCAGTCAAGCGGTTTCGGAGGAGAATGGTTTTTTAAATTTTTCTCTGCGTAAGAACTATCCTCGTACTTCAAGGAATATTCTAAAAAAATAATTAGCGAAATCGGTTTAGCCTGTCACACGTGGTGGCGTGACCAAGGGAAATAGGGACACATTTTTATTTAAATAGATATAGTTCTTCAAATTATATTAAATACTTACCCCCGTATTGATAAACGTCTTAAAAGCTCATTATAGCTAAAATAGGTTTATAGTTCGTTTGTCTTTGTTTGTCATTTTGACATTTATATTAGTAAGAAAGAGACAAAGTTCATTTGAACTAAAGAGTCTTAAGACTTTTATGAATAAGACAGTAAGTAAATATTTCTGATTATCTTAGTTACAATACGACGTATTGTAACTAAGATACGCGTTTCAAACAAGGATTTTCAATCCAAACATCCATCTTGGACCGGAACGGTCAACAACTTCACAGTTTTAGTACGGTTGGCAAAAAAGTTTGCTAGATATAATAACCACATCTAGATGAAAAAAGGAAAATGTGATAGTTTATTGCATATTTAAAGCTATCATCATATCGCCGTTTGATGAGTAAGATTACACATTTGGAGTCTAGTCGAGGTACGAAGATATTTTACTAAACTTTCGATGAAAACAAGCGATGTAATAAATTAAACGGTGCGAGTACTGGAGCGAGTACTGATGCGATTATTAGTGCAAGTAAAAATGCGAGTATTGGTGCGATTACTCGTGTTTAGTGCGAGTAAAAGTGCGAGTTAAATTGTGAATATTGGTGCGAGTAAAAAACCAAGCATTTCGCGAAAAACCATAGACCCCTGTAGTCGAGCGGTGAAAGCCGTCTGATTGGCTTATACTGTGAGTGCCATCACGGTCGATGCCGGTCGCGGGTTTGACTCCTGCTCCAGACAATCTTTGTGTTACAAAAAATATTTTTTTCGGTGTCTAGTTGTTGCAGGAGTGATCTCCCAAGCCTCGGTGAGCACGTTAAGCCGTCGCTCCCGGTTATCATTTAAACATAGATATATGACAATCGTTAAAGTTGTGGCGTCACATACCTAACGCCACTCAAGAGACATGACGTCATAGCAATCCTGAATCGCACAAGCAAAGTTTCACCGACGATTAGCATATATACTACTTCCCGACAAGAACTGTTGGAGGGAGTACCGCGGTCACCGGGCATCACAACTCGCCCGGCTGGAAGATCTTCCCTTTTCACTGTAGGGTCACTACCACCCGATCCTCCGCAGCCTCCACAAAGTCAAAAGCCTAATAAAATCTAACACCTGGTATAACCATCTCGGTTACTGGTTCCCTACGGGTTTGAAGGTCTGATAGCAGTCGTTCTTTTAATTCTGGTAGCTAGCCGCATGAGGTTAGACTAAGAGCTGATACCAAGGAGAAAAGAGCAAGGGAAATACTAACATTTAGGCACAAAACTCCCCAATAATGTTACCCACCATACTTTTTTTTTTTTTTTTTTTTTAATGGCTCGGTTACCCACCATACTTAGGCACATTTTAATAGAATGACTCGATGAATATTACTAATCTGATGCTAAAATAGCTATTTAGATATTTTGGCAAGATATCAAGTCTCTTTAGGCATATGAAACTGCTCAAACATTATAAAAATGTGGCCGAGATAAAAAAATAAAACCAGATATCTGAATTTTTATATCAACTTGATCGTCAAGCGCAAATGAAAATAACGATCATATTACTATAAAGCCACTGATCTTGTATCAGACGGCGCGATAAGCGATTTCAATGATTATTGCGTACTTGATTTGGAGTACACTAACCATTTCATACGCCCACATAGTGTAAATCTGGCGGTAAAGGGTTCAACTGCGATACGTTTATTAAACACGAAATTGGAAAAATAATCCAATTTCGTGTTAGTAATAATAGTCTAGACTCATATCTCAAAAAAGTAGGTACTTCAATTTCTTGATTAATTTCATTTTATTTTAATCAGGAAAACACTTTATGGTCCTGTGCAAGAGAACATATGAAGAGCTAATTTTTTTTTTGGTTCTGTATCAGTAATAAAACACTATTATATTCAATACGTTTATTTTTTATTAATCGACATGAAATCAGCAAATTGTGAACTATCTCTATTAGTAATAACATTTGTGATCAGCGACCTTAGCAAGCACACGACTGATAATGCATAGAATAGAATAGAATAGAAAGATGTTTATTTCCCTGGTTCATATGTTACATTATGTCCTCAGGACGATGTTTTATTCGACCTGTCGCTGTGTCAGCTACTCTACTTATGTTTTTTTAAAAGAGATCTTTAAAAATGTCGTGCAGTGTGTGCTGTGTGCTTCTTAGTGTGTAGTATATAATAAATTTATATAAATTTTGAATATAGTGCTATATTGTCCTATCCTGTTTACAACTAATTACAATCTATGGGGACGTGGAGCGGTCTTTGCTGTGCAGCCGACTCCCGTCTTCTTTTGGTGCATACATAGTTGATAGTATTAGTTAGGAGAGGATTGTGTGTCCGTATCCGAAGTAAGCGATTCCAGGTGTCTCTAAATCAATGTGCATTTCGCGGAGTC
Organism: Meganola albula; assembly: GCA_936450015.1. Lineage (NCBI taxonomy): Eukaryota > Metazoa > Arthropoda > Insecta > Lepidoptera > Nolidae > Meganola > Meganola albula. The sequence goes on from OW388147.1 coordinate 12,710,378, forward strand.
GGCGCAGCATGCCTCCGTTTAAGTCTTGTGCATGGAGGTGCCATGTATCCCAGTCGAGCATCTTCCAAAGTAATGAGGTTTGTAGGCGTCTTGGGAATTGTCCACAGGTCTTAAGAGCCATATTGATAATGCAGCGCGCAGTCGTTTGTAAAGGGATGACGTCATTTTTATCTACTAAGATTTAAAACATAACAAGATAAAAAAGACGTGTATAATATTACTTGCCTAAGTCAATTTTCACAAAGTTTGCGCAGCGATTTAAAAGTTTTTCTACTAAAGATCGTTTATTATAGTCGCGTCGCTTATTGCTGTTTTCCGTGGCAGATACCTACAAAGCGTGGATTGCGACAGTAGTAAAAATAACAAAGGAGGTCAATTGTCCTTTTATTAATCGACTCTCAAGTACGAATCGTTGAATGGGTCCTTGAAGGTACTGAACGAAAGGTCTGCAATGTTTTACAAGGTATTTTTACGCGGAAAGTATTGTTAGCTGAACCTTTTGAGTGAAATAACAAGTTTAAGGAAAAATATATTGCTTTGAACTAGCTTTTACATACGACTTCACCTTACAAAATAACTGAAAATTTACATTTGTGACAAACTATGTTAATTATAATTCTTCTGTACGTGTTTACCACTTTCTAAACGGCTGGGCCGATTTGGATGATATTTTGAGATGGATCTAGCTAGATGGTTTGAAAAAAATTGAACTCGGTAGGTGGCGCTACTGTCAGTATAATTATGATAATATAAGTGATATATAGGTGTGGGTATATTTTGTGTAAGAAATTTCATTGATATCTTTTTAAATGTTACGAAGTCCATCCAGTCTCATAGACGCTCGCGTTTATGGTTTCTTGTCTTGTTTCTGTCATGATCATTAGTAAACAGAATACAATTTAAATCAAAGTAAAATAGAATTTAATTAGGTAAAATCAAAGTGAATGTTTTCCTCAGGATCCAGTGTGGTAGCTCACTTTAACCCTTCTTTTTGGTGGTCCACTGCTGGACACGGGTTTTATCTCAACTATCTTACGAGTTGAGAGTGTTAAGACTTTAATCCACCCACACACGCTGACCTAGTACAGGCTGATGGATATAACGTGTAACATAATACGAAGCAATGAGACGAACCAAGTGAGCGCGGTAAAGATACTGAAGCCCCTTGCTTTTCACCAAAAAATGAAACGAACGATTCGGACGAGGCGCGCCTTTGCTTTAGTTCGGTCCATTTAAAGGCTCCCTCAAAAAGTTAGTTGAACGAATAGAAGCCCCTGATACTAATCAAAAATGCCTAATGTTAGGCCATCACTGACTAAAAGAGCATTTTCATAAAGGAGAGGTCAAAAGTGGGATAGTATTTTGAACACCAATGTGATATACCTCATTGGAAAGCTTATTTGTTAAGCTATTAGAATTTAACTAAACACGAAATTTAGGAGCACCCATTTTTGTAAAAATCTAAAAAATGTAAAAGAAAAACAAAACGCACATTACCCTTAATTACTAATTTCCTAAGCAGTATAAATATTGCAATCATGTCAATAATTGCATTGTGTTAAAGTACTTTTTTCTTGTAATATTACTTTAGCTGCAGTTTAATGTAATTATGACGAAAAATATTAATTATCTTATTAGTGTAATAACAAAACGCGTGGAAAAAAAGATTATTACGGGAAACGTCATAATGTCATTGTCATTGATCAGTTTGATTGACAGCGTTCTTAATAATTTTATTTTTTTTTGGTTGCTCAATTGTCATTTGGCCGGGGTTGCCAATTGCAATAATCATAAATATTGCAGTAAGGATTCTTATTTTCAGTTTCAATTTAAAAAAAACGGGAGGGTGTAAAATTATTTTAAATGCACCAAAAAATTTAAATAATTATGCTCTATTAACCTATGTAACTCAGATTGTTGTTCAAATTTACAATTATTTTAATCCCAGGCTCTATACATATTTTTAACGTCTCCTTTACGCGAATATCACACATTGAAACAAAACTATTTTGTAACAGGATTCATCGCGGTTTATTTTAGATTTTAAATCCCGACATTTCAGTCTTCTCAAACTTCATGGTCACGGGTAAAATAGTTTTATTTCAAAAGAGCATATGCTTCGCGAATGCTCGCTCAGTCAGTACGCGAATGATTTCTGAACTAACTCAATTCTAAATTCCCCAAACAATATCTCACAACACGTAAATACAAAACAAGTTTAGCAACAAACTAACATCTAATTAAATAATCCTATTACAACACATACAATATTAATCACTCCGCCGTTGATTGACGGTAGAAAACCTTTGTAAGGTGCCACCCTCTCCAATTACATGCCTTCTATTGTGTTGAAAACCAATTATAGTCGACACAATACCACGGGAATTATTCCTGTTGAATCTAAATCGCTGTCTACAATTGTACGTTGTATACAATTTATCATCTCGTAATGTTTTAACATTTATTTTTGTCTTAAATCACCCTTGTTATTATTTTTTATTAAAATATTAGATATATTTCATAAAGTTTGAACTTGGAAATTAGTAGATTCTAATGGTTAAGGCTTAGAGCATTTAAGACGGGAGGTCTACGAGGATACGCTTTAATAAATCTAAGAGGATACACAACTCTCCAAATCTAGTACATACTAAATTATTTCTGCCAGATCTTGCGTGAGACGAGGTATCCACGTACAGCACATATTTCATTTCAGCCCTCTCGTGACCATGAAGTCTTGAAAGACTTTGAAACGTTATCTAAAATAAACCCCGATAAAATCCGTTAAAATATAGTTTTATTTCAAAAGTATTTTCTTCTTTTACCTGGAACTAGTAAAAACAAAAGCGTTTCTTGAAAACTAGTTTTAATTAAAAAAAGCTTTTAAAGAAAGAACGGATTTTAACAGTAACATAATACCTATACTGCATGTTTCTATTCATTTTCTTTTAATTGTGGCCTCAGAAGAGATTACTTCACAATTTTGCCAATGTGAAGTTATACATGTTTAAACTTAACATAAAAATAAAAATAAAATTAGTGCATCTGGAATCCTTATGGGGATAAATATGCGCTGCTGCTTGAAAAGGTTCAAAAAGCCTTTTAGGGTTTCTTTACAAAATCACTACAGGTATTATCCATATTTATACCCCACGCAATTTCTCGTAGGATATCTGGGGTATAATATCTTACAAACTAGAAGAGCCTATGACCAGCTGCATATAATGCTTGAAATATCTAGGGGAGCAACAGATGCTCCGGATCTTTACAATGAGATGACTCGTCCTTACGCCCCAAACAACTATCTCTAAGGTCGGAAGCAGCCGTTTACTAACCGTGCCCACGTGTCGCACAAAGACACGTGAGTCAACCCCCGTTCCTCGTGTTTTTACGGCCCTCAACCACCTTGTGGAAGCCAACCCAAACTGCGATATTTTTGCAAATGAACTACTCGTAAGAATATCAATGTGCATATGCCTGAGTTCCTCTGAATCACAGCTAGTATAGTATTTTGTTTTATTTTATATTTTTAGTTTTTTTTATACTAAAATCTCTCTAAAATCTAAAATCTAAAATAAACCGCGATAAAATCCTTTAAAAAGTAGTTTTATTTCAACATATTCTTCTGCTTTTTATGTACCTACTTATATGTTATTGTAATTGGTAATAAATACCGTTATAACATAAAAGAAAATAAATAAGTAGGTAGTAGAACAAATATAAAACTTCATCAGTCTTGTACACACGGCTACACATCAAGCTATACATTTCCAGTATAAGCTGATCTCTCGTTGTACGGAAATCCTATACAATGCGAGATCAGTTTATACTGGCGTATAACTTCATATGTAACCGTGTGTACGGTCTTGTATAAACGACATTAAACTATTATTAAATAAGTATACAAGCATTAAAAAGATTAGTATTGAAAAAATAACTAAAAAAACAGCGACGTACTGATACGCCAAAGCAACATTATATTCAAGGCATTCTGATTAGACCGAGATAACTCCGTCGATATACTCGAATTGCAAACAAGCATAAAAATATACATAACTAGCTTCCGCCCACGGTTTCGGCCATGTGGTACTTATTGGGATAAAAAGTAACCTATGTGTTAATCGCCGTTGTCACCGAGGCCGACCGAGAAAAAGATGGCGGGATGATCTGGATGCATTCGATATTGAATGGCCAGAGGTCGCAGGAGACCGGACAAGATGGAAGAATTTAGGGGAGGTCTTTGCTCAGCAGTGGGACAAAGAAAAAAAATGTGCGTGTACTTATGTACGCGCGTGAGAAGTTATACTTCTTTGGCATCATTAAATAAGCAGACAGCTTCATACTGTTAATTTTGTGTCACAGATGCGCGCGCATCTAAAAATTTCACTCTCATCATTTTCATAACGCGCCTAAAGAAGTATAACTTCAAAAAAAGTGTTAATCCAGACCATAATCTACCTCTGTGCTAAATTTAATCCAATTTCGTCCAGTACTTTTTGCGTGAAAGAGTAACAAACATCCATACATTCTTACCAACTTTTGCGTTTTTATTAACAGTAGGACTAAATCCGATTGTTAACCTCTTTCCTTTTCAGTTATCAAGTAGCAGTTTCTGCCACAAACCCATTCAGATTGAAATGAAAATATGAAGCCGAAAGGAAATTGACAAAATAAAAAATCGAAGTATTACTATTCCAATGAAATTGAAGTTGTTAGAACTAGATTTGGGAAACTGGTCTCTAGAGACACGGGGAGTTGTTGTTTTGAAATGATAAAGAAATCTTCTGTTAGTATTTTGTGTAGGTCATAAAACTGTCCTAGTACAGACCTTTACGTATTACAGACATCCGTAAAATGTAATTCCCAATTAAAATGTGTATCTATAAATCCTGAATATTTGAAATTATCTATTTAGGTATTGAAGTGCAGCACAATTACAATTAATTTATTTGGTAAACATTCATAAGTGTGCCCTATTATGGTGAGATAAATATAAAATATTCTGGGACATTAACACACACGAACATCTGGTCCCAAGCTAAGCAGAGCTTGTGTTATGGAAACCAGATGACTGGTATATACTATACATATAATACTTTTATTTTGTACATATATACTTATAATATATATTTACACCCAGACTCGACACAAACACAAATGTTCATCACTAATGTTTGTCTCGGGTGGGAATCGAACCCACGACCTGCGGCGTGAAAAGCAAGTATCTTACCGACCACGCCACCGGCCACCGCCACCAATGAAACAAGTGTGCCTCTCTCGTCAACAAACTACAAACTGTCTTACAGTTTCGCGGGATATATCGGTTAGTTACGGGTTAGTTGGTTTTATCTTATAAATAAATAAATAAAATATCATTCTAAACTTCCTAAATAAGGTCACAAACCGTCCTAAACATCAGGGTGAATAACAGTTGATGTATTGCAATAGTACAGCGAGTTCGTACTTCTGGGACGTGTCCCGGGAACTAATGTGGACCAGGACCGGAATAACAAGGAAAACGTTGTCACAATAGCAACGTTGCCGGATTGTTTACGTAGGTATCTATTACTACCCGAATGTGTAAGCAGAGTTGAATATTCCACTTTTCCACCCACTTTTCATCGGCTATGTTTAGATCCCTTATGCAATAAGAGGCGAGCCTATTGCTGTTTATATAGCACAATTCTTAACCTCAAGCTGCAACTTTGATTCTCTATAAATTAGAAAAATATTTTTGCTCGACCCGGGAATCAAACCCGGGACGTCGGCTTACCACATTACCACTGGACTACCACGAATAGAAGCTTCGTTCGTTCAAGGTCAAGGACATGAACGAACCAATCAAAGTTAGCTATCTTACCCGGTAATTTTCAGTATAATTTGACTATTGCACACAATATAAACATAAGGTAATGTTTAATATGTTATATCTGGATGACCGAGCTTCGCTCGGTATTGTTTTTTTTTAAATGACATTTTCTAAAAATGATTCCTAGCTAGATCGATTTATCGCCCGCGAAACCCCCTATATACTAAATTTATGAAAATCGTTGGAGCCAATTCCGAGATTCCAATTATATATATTGCTCATTTATAGATATAAGATTTAGTCGATGCGTATACCAGACACTGGGAATTCCAAAAACTGCTTGCGAACAATAATATAACGAAATTCAATATTCCACGTATCTTTTGAAAGACAACATCATCCAAAGCAACGACATTTGCTCCAATAAAGAGACATATTCTTTCAAAAGAGCCCATAAACTGAAAGAAAAAAGCTAAGTACCCTACAAGCCAGAGATAAGAGGCGCATCGATTGGAGCATTCTATCATACAATCGTCAACTCTGTTGCTTTTTGATAAAGTTTATTTTTAATTGAAGTGTTAGGAACACAAGTAGTTGTGATTTTTTTTAATATCAGCGTTCAGCGTCCGAAGTTAGTAACAATGAGATAGACGAAGCGGGTGTAACATCAATCTCTGACCTATAGCAAGCTAATACTGAGCTGACGTTGACTGATGGTTTATAAACCAATATTAAATACATATCACGCCAACCGTCATTTAATTATAGAGTAATATGAAAATGAAAATGAAAACAAACTTTAATTTTTTTGAGACGCGAGTCTACTTATAAATATTCCAATTTCTTTTCCTACCGTGCAGTGAATGACTGGCAACTACTGAGAAACACTGCCAAAAAACTCAGTAGGCATATTTTTTTCTTTTTTAAATGAAGTACATATATCTATTGCATTTTGTTAGTTTATTGTGTTGAATTAGAGCGACTAAATTTCAAGCGTTTTTATCCGTTAGATAGTCGAAAATTTTATAATACGCTTTCTTACATATCGTAGATTTTATAGTTATTTTAAATTTGTCAATTAATAATATGAGTGGTTATGGAAGTCTCATGATGAAGTTTCACAATTAAATCTGTTTTAAATGACTCAATTTTGTAGTGAATTTTAACGATTATGTAATGGTGATAATGTTTAGATAACTATTTTTTAGTCTCCTAAATACATACAAATTGCAATTTTAATAGACATGCAGGTTTGGTCTTTTGGCAACCTTGGCGCGTGGCGTCACAGTGTGGGAATGTTGACATTGCTGAAAATCAGTGCTGTGGGTCGCCTCTAGTAGGCTCACAGCGTTTACTGAGTAATGTCCATGTTTCACACTGATGGGTCTCAGTTACTCTTTGTTTTTTTTTTCTTCTTCTTTTTAACTGTTTTCATTTGTTTTTTTTTTTCTCTTTTCATGTGTTTTGATTCTGTGTGTCCTGTCTGTCAAATACCTGTTTTTCTTTCTTAGGAAAGTTTAATTAAGTTTTTCACTAATCAACACTGGATAACTATTACTTACAAAAATGTGACAGTTCTAAGAAAACAAATTCTTTTTCTGTGGAACTATCATATTTTTGTGAGTAAAAATTATATCAGCTCTTTCAAAGCCTGACTCTTTCATACACACTTACCCCAAATTATGGCTAAAGAAACAGCGATTCTTAACTATGTTACTACTTTAATACCTATTCCATTGCAGAGCACGGATGTTCTAGAGCTGAGAAACTTCATACCTTTATTCATACACGATGGTCGAAAGAAAATTTCTATAAGTAATAGGTAATTTAATGGCTAAGGGAGCAGATATTTACCGCCCTTTAGTATCCCACTACTGGGCATTTATCATTTCAACCCGTTAGTGTCGCTCTCATAGCTGGGCGCGGGTCTTCTCTCAATTATCCTAAGAGGTGACAGAGTTTAGGCCTTAATCCACACACGCTGGCCAAATGCGAGTTGTTGGATGTTACTTGTTCTCTAATGGTTAGTTCTTACACATGCCCTTTTACCAATATTAAGCAGCAACGATGTTAATATTTTACACAAAGATGGACCGAACCTAGGACCTTATTTCACCATATTTCAAAGACTCTTGCTTAGGAAATGACTGCTCCTGAGAAATAAATATGAAAAACTGTAATAACCTGAATATGCGTATCAAAATCAGTTGTGAAGTTGATTTTCGCTACTCCTTTTTACATCAACAAACGATTCCCTCATTTACTCGCGTCACAAAAAGTCAGAAGCATAAAAGAACAAAAGTAATGTTGGCATAAACTACAAAAGAAAATGGTGCACACTCGTGAATTACACGTGTGACTGAAATAAAGCTACATTTATGAGAAATACATCGAACTTTCTCTTTATACTGTTATTTTTCTTTTGCTTCTATGTTTGTAACTTTTTGTACCAATTGTGAGTAAATAATTTGATTGAATTACTACTTCAGAAACGAACATATATTAATAATAATAATATTTTCACACATACACACAGGGCTATCTAGTCCCAAATTAAGCAATAAATTGTATTTGCTTGTGTTATGGGTCATAGGAATGGATATAATACATAAACACATTTTTTTGTAAATACATACATTTAATAGATAATTATACCTAGACAAAAAATCAATGTCATGCTCAATACACAAATATTTGTTCTGGATGGGTATCTAACCCACGACCTTAAGCTTAACAGTCAGGATCACTAACCACTACGCCACCAGATCAGTGAACGATGAAATAGAACCAGCAAGAGAATAAACCCGACTCAGGTACCTATATTCATAATTAAACTAACAAAAAAATATCAGGGATATGCAAAATATGCAAAAGAGTTGTGTTTGGAATAACATTGTGTGTTTACACACTCTTATCTACAACAACTAAACAACTAAAACACAACAAACTCACTAAATCCCAACGACGATGATAATACCGATAATCTAATCAAGATTATTCTTAATGACAATAGTTGGGTATTAGGGTAAATGAGGCAGCAGAAGTTCCCTACTTACTGCGAACCCGTTCAAGCTAACAAGTTCTCAACGACTTTGTACGATAAGATATAAAACTGCAATTAGCTGCAGTCCGTACTGTTTTTAATTAAATTCTTATAGATATTCAATTAGGAAGTTAAACTATTGTGATATTTAAATATAGGTACCTTATAAAGGATTAAATATTTTATCCCAGAAATTCAATTAAATTTAAAACAGTTTCAAAACAGGTTTATTATCTCTAAAATCACAATGCCTATCTGTCAGTGCACTATGACAACACGAATGACTGTGAAATGAATAAACGAAGGTAAATTCTGTCACTTATTGTCAATCTCATGACCTTAATATAGATAATTACACCCAGAGTCCAGCCAGACAAACAAATATGTTCATCAGACAAATGTTTGTCTTGGGTGGGAATCGAACCTGCCGGCGTGAAAAGCAAGTATGTTACAAACCCACGCCACTGCCGACCCGTCAAAACTAAGTTAGGCAAACTCCTAGTAAACATAGATTCTTTCCATAATTTCATAATTCTGTCTTTGGCTTGTCGCATCCAATCCAGGTACTGCCGGCATCTTTCACAGACCACTTCAATTAGCTGGAGGGCGTCCTACACTAGAACCTACATGGTCATCGTTAATGGGGCAAATATTCCATTTAAAACCACTTGAAAACTGCTTGTGATTCTTCGACGTTTAGCTTTTAGAATTGGTTTTAGTTTTAATACTAGGTGAACCGAAAAGGGTATGCCTTAAATCTACGTTGTTTGAATATTGTTGTGACGTTTAAATTTTAATAAATAATCAGGAAACACGTAATAACCCCTACAAAATTACAATATTATTTTTCAATTTATTTTTTTGGACTACCGTATCTTTTAAAGGGGTCGCCAATTGTCATTAATTTGTCACATCTTTTATTGGGTCACAAAGAATTCAGAAAACAGCTATTAGGGTTGCGAGACGCAAAATTTTTGCAGAAATCGTATCAAAATATAATGCAAATTCATTTCTGACATCACATAATAATCATTAGTGATGACCCGAAGAATGTTTGCTTTCAAGTATAGTATAGCCTTTACAGCAGCAGCTGTAAAGCAGCGGTGGCGCAGCGGTACGGGCCTCGCCATAGAAAAATAAGGTCGCAAGTTCGAATCCTGGTCGTGCCCACACATCTTTGTGTGAATTGTTTCATCTCCGCTGCTCAATATCGGTGAAGGAAAACATCGTGAGGAAACCGGCATGTCTAAGAACTAATCATTCGAGGACATGTGACATCCACCAACCCGCACTTGGCCAGCGTGTGTGGATTAAGGCCTAAATTCTCTCAACTCATAAGATAGTTGAGAGAAGACCCGTGCCCAGCAGTGGGACACTAAAAATGGGTTGAAGTGATAGCCTTTACTGTTTAGGTTGTAAATTTCTCGGAGCATAGGTATTGAAGAATATGTATAGAAGAATAGGTATAACGATTTTTGTATATGGCGACGATGGCCCTACCTGGCGCGGCAGTTTTTTGAGTCATGCTTGGATGAGGTCGTTGAAGCTGACGAGGTATTCTTCATTGAGCGCTTGCACCGAGTGGACGTGTCTGAATGGTCTTAAGTATACCTTATTTATCTTAGCTTCTTTGTATTCCAGGATAAAGTAGATTTTGTGTGTAACTTTATTTGTTCACTAGTTGGCTTCGCCCGCGTGTGTCGGTTATCGCGCCAAAATATTACCTTCTTTTTGCGCAGTCGGATAAAAACTATCCTATGTCCTTTCTCGGGTCTCAAACTACCTCCATACCCAATTTCATCCAAATCGGTTCAGTAGCTTAAGCGGGAAAGCGTAACAGACAGACAGACAGAGTTACTTTCGCATTTATAATATTAGTAGGGATTATTATAAATAAAGAATACTTTTCTCATTGAGATAAAAATCCATTAATATTTGTAACTGAGAAGGAGATGGCGGGACGAAATAGATAAATTCTTAGATAATTGGATGGAGGTGGCACAAGACCGCGACGCCTGGAAGGTGTTAGGGGAGGGCTTTGCCCAGCTGTGGGATGATCCGGGCTAGTAATAATAATAATAATAATAATTTGTAACTGTATTTATTTAAATTAAAACTATTTATATAGGTGCATACGTAGGTTTTATAATGGTCAATACCAAACTAACCTCTTTGTGAGAAACAAGCAACCTCATCTAAAGCAATTGCAAAATCTAAAGCAATTGTATAGTCCGGTCAAAGTAGACCAAAAAATGAGAGTGAAGTTACATAAAGTCCCAACAAGCTGAATTTCAGTGAAATTGTTCAAAACATAATTATAAACAATGTCTAGAAGTTCCCCATCATTCCCGTTTAAGGAAAAAAAAATATTCAAGGTCAAAGGTGAAAAACATGAGTTTTTCGCAATTTTCAGCAAAACGGTAAGTATCATAAAAGTACTTCAGACAAAAATTGTAGATCATAAAATTATCTATAAAAATGTATCAATACATTTTTTCTTACGACCCACCGTTTCTGAGATATAACGATTCAAAAAGTTTGTAGTTGCAAAAAATAGTGTTCAGCAGTTTTTCCGGCAAAGGTGGAAGTAAAGTTTGAACTGGCTCTAATATATTGTTGACCAACTTCCAACCCCAGTCTGTAGGGTCTAGCTGATAACCAAGCCACACTTGAACTTGGTAATATACTCGAAAAAGATGTTGGTGAGCAGCAACTGAGGTTGGAGGCAGACAAGCTAATTAAACTATTTTTAGTATTTTTAACGAAACATGCATGTCGATGCTTAACTAAACAGGTAGTTTTTGTAGGAGCTCCGTACATAGAAAGAAGAAAGCGGATGCCGTTGGTAATAACAATATATTAGAGCCAGTTCAAACTTTACTTCCACCTGCGCCGGAAAAACTGCTGAACACTATTTTTTGTAACTGCAAAAAGGGATGCAGTGCTAAATGTGGTTGCAAAAAAATCGAACTGTTTTGTTCTTTGGCATGCACAAATTGTCAAGGCCGGTCGTGCTCTAATATTGAATCACAAACAATGGAGGATTCGTTTGACTCCGACGAAGTATCATGCGATACATCGCTATTGACGCAATTTACTTGCATCCGAATGAAGATGAAGAAAAAGCAGGAGAAGAAGAACAAGAAGAAGAAAAAAAAGAAGAACAAGAATTTGAAACTTACGAATAAGACGAATGAACTTCAACACTTTTTTTTAATTTACATCGCTTTTATCTTTTCCAATCTTTGAAAATTTCCGTTATTTTGCAATAGTTTTACATTAAACAGGATCACAACTGACCCGTGGCCTACTGGGGAAACCACGTTAAAAAAAACGCGCTAAGGACACTACCTCATAGGTGGCGTGGAAACCTGTGCATATTATGACAATAATAACTTTTATAACTTTTTGAATCGTTATATCTCAGAAACGGTGGGTCGTAAGAAAAAAATATTGATCCATTTTGTATAGATAATTTTATGATCTACAATTTTTGTCTGAGGTACTTGTATGATCATACTTACCGTTTTGCTAAAAATCGCGAAAAACTCATTTTTTTGACCTTTGACCTTGAATATTTTTTTTTCCTTACACGGGAATGATGGGGAACTTCTAGACATTGTTTATAATTATGTTTTGAACAATTTCACTGAAATTCAGCTTGTTGGGACTTTATGTAACTTCGAATGTCTAAATTGACCGGACTAGTAGCACAAACGTAGTTCTGTGAATTACTGTTTGTGTGTGGCACCACTATACAAGTTAAGTCTATTCAGAGAGTATGTTCAACCATTCAAGTCAATTAATAATTGGTTAGTATTGAGGTGCAAATATAACCTCAGTGGTGCAAATATTGGCAACGCTTTTGAAATAAGATTACGATTTCGATCCCCGGTCGTGTCCACATATTTTTGTGTGTTGTTTTCATTGGCGATGCTCCATATCGGTGAAGGAAAGCATTGTGAGGAAACCAAATGTCTAAGAAGTAATCATTCGGGGACATTTTACATTCTAAAATCTTTAGTGTAAAAAAACTGCTTATCTTAATGTTAAAAGATATATTTAACAATATCAACCTAAATCTAATTCACAATCCAAGTTTGTATTCGAAGGAATTCATTGAATAAACTCAGTAACATTATTATAATCCGACAAAAGAAACTAGGAGTTTCGAAGAAAATATTTCTTATCAAATTCTGATTCATACAATTTAGTGATCGCAGTACTTACTAAACCGTATTTATTTACTCAATGGCGATCGTGAATAGGAGATATTTTTATACATTTGAGAGGTAACTTTGCTAAATTATTTCAACCAACTTATGTCATTCATCATTTTAGTTATTATGATTCACAAAGGTATGCAGTCATTTATATTAACGTGTATAATTTTAGCAAAGCTGTAAGAGACTAACAAAATAATATCACTATAAAATTACTTTAGTTTTATTTGCACAATTTATAATAAAAGAGAATTTTCATTTTAAGGACATCAATAGAGAGAATCGAATAACAACATATTGTCGAATAACAACAACATGGCATTGACACTGGCAAAATTGTGGTAGCCTCCCGCAACAAGTAAAAACAAAAAAAAAAAACATGGCAACCAATATAGATTTTCAGTAGAAGAAAACTTTTGACAGCTAAAGAGGTTGAATACTATTCAAAACTCAATAATTTTGTCAGATTGCGTCCATAGGTTTAACCGTTATGTCGTGACTATCAAAGTCTACATTAGTGAAGCCACTGGGCCCCGATTCTCGCGATCTAGACATTTGTCTATAGACATAATTATGTCGAAAATAAATAATTATTTCATTAGTTTTCTGTCATTTTTCGACATTTGTCATTTATTGGTAGACTTTGGCCGCGGCTGGCTAGTCACCACCACAAAGTAGGAAAGAGGTGGAAGCGCGATTTTATATTACCATACCACATGCCACTATAGACACCTCAAGCATCACGGACGCTGTGTTGATTAAAAAAAGGATATAGGGAGAATCATTTGAAGCGCATTATAACTCAAAGCTTTATTTAAGCACTTATATTTAAAACACATAACTCCTTGAAGTATCCGTCAACGACAAACCTGGCAAAGTTAGTTAACGACAGCATGGACATTGGATGCACAATACAGTTACATTCGTCATTGTAGGTTTGTATAGGAAGGCTTAGAACGGCTAAGATACAGATTCCTGTGTTAAAACCTTAGATAATTGACTACAAAACTAAATAAGGAACATCGAACAGGCAGGTCGGCTACCACACAAGATGTTTCTCTCTTCCAGGGCTACCACCAGTGAGAATATAATAGAATAGGTATATGCTGACGACGAAGCGTTATATTGATTGTTTCGAAATTAAGCTAATGTTATCAATTTGTAGTTTAAAAAAAAGAATGACCCATATAGTTATTTAGGTAATAGGGATTTGCTTTGAATGTAGGTAGGGACAATTTTAGAGTCCAGGTACATTCTACCATAAATTAGCAAGCATATTTTAAATGTAACATTAAATGTTTAGGTACACTAATTTATCACCTAAAAAATCCATAATCGAGTAATAGCATTACTCAACCAACAATGATTCTAGAGATGAGAATTTAATAACATTCCTTAAAAAAGTCCCTATTCCGGTGGGTATTTGCAATAGGGTGATAATTGCGGTAGGGATTTACAATAATTAGGAAACGAACTGCAAAAATTCAATCTGACTCCTTCACCAAGTATTTAATTAAACACATTTCACCACGTTGCGTTGTTACAAAATCTAAGTAGAAATTTCGTCTCCCAACAGGACCTAAACTTGGACCATCAATCATGTCCAGGGACCCAGAACTTGTGGCTATTGTAGCGCCCCCTAGCGGAGCGATTATCCCGTTTATTATTGTTAAGCGTCTTTTGTGAAGTTAGCCGCAGATTTTATCAGACCCCTTTCATACTATAAAAGCCTAAGACTTAATATTGTTAAGATTTTGTTTCTTCTTCAAATCTTTGGTCAGCTTTGTATACAGTTTTAATGAAGTAAATTCACGATATTTTTGACGTTTCACTGTTTTCTATTAAATTAGCTTAATAGAGGCGTAATTCACACTATTTTTATTAACTTTTCTGTAAAATAATTGAATTAGGAAGCTATTGTTATTTTAACATAACTTAGACAATTTTCATAGAAAAAAATGTGCGTGTACTTATGTACGCGCGTGAGAAGTTATACTTTTTTGGCATCATTAAATAAGCAGACAGCTTCATACTGTTAATTTTGTGTCACAGATGCGCGCGCATCTTAAAATTTCACTCTCATCATTTTTTCATAACGCGCCTAAAGAAGTATAACTTCAAAAATAAAATTCTAAATGTGCTACGTTTAGAACTTTCAAACGGTACTTCTTAGATTTGATGGACTGTAGATCACAGGTAGGCATGTTGAGCGAGATCGGTAAAATTATCACAATAAAATATGGTGATAAGTGCTATAATTAGCATATATATAGAATTAGTACATAATTACGGGGACTGATGCCTACACGGGGGTGTTAACGTGTATTTCAGTTATCAGGTCTCGTCTTCGAACAGTAATACGGTATGCTATTGGGTAAATCTCTTATTACTGGAAAGAACAATTTAAATAATCGAAAAAAAAATTAAAAATAATAAGATGTAAATATTATTTTTTTAGAGTAGGGTACCGTAATTTAAATTAATGGCCGTATAATACCCGTACTTACCAGCGTTTCCGAGAAAATTACGTAACTTTGTATCTCTAGTCAGAGTAGTTTGGACCGATCATTTCGATCGGTTCGAGAAAAAAGTGTTCAGCGTGATGAGTAGCCATATAATGATTGGACTATAATTACCTCTGCCTATACCTACATTCCGACAGGTTATGATAAAATAATTTAGTTTTCAGCACGTCAGTCTTTTGCTTTTGAAACGGTTTTATTTAGATAGTACAAATTTTCTTTAAGCTTTTGGTTATATTAAGTTGGCCCTGTTTCAAAAGGGACTGGTTTGAAAAGGTCTGTCCTAGGTCAAATCAAGTAAATTGCTATTTGACCTGAAATGGATTGATCTGTTTGGTACGCAAGTCACTATGAAACAAAATGAGATGTTTAAAAAGTATTTAAAAAAATAGAATTAAAATCAATTTTATCTAAACGGTTATAATAAAAATAAAGATTAAAATGATAAAGACAATGTTGGTACTTATAACTAAAACATAATTCTGTAGGCCCCCAGTGATCAAACTACTCTCCTCATCAATCTAGGGTATTGATCAGACAAAAAAAAAATATCTACCAAGTCAAACGCTAAATACAAATAATTTAAGTACGCAGGTTACACGCTCGTCAGTCTTTTGCCTTTTGAATTGAAGATTAATAAATCGTACTTCTAAAACAAAAGAAAAATCCAAATGCAAAATAAAAGATACAAGAGCGATGTATTTGATTTCCAATCAAAGAGAGCTCGATTTTAAAACAAATAGCCTAGTTCCAATTCGAACACCCAAATATGCATAAATGATGAAGTCAATAAAAAATGAAATCAATATGCGATACCTACCAGTAGCGCAGGGTGGAAATTTGAAACAGGGAAGACGGAGCAAATTAAAAGACGAGCATTTCTTGATCACCTACGCCGACTTTTCAACTTACTAGATAGTACGTACTGCATTTTTGGTGCTATTTAAAACTTTAAGACGTTCCATATTATTTAATTTTATTAATTATCTACATTATTTTGACCAATTCCTAAAGGGAAACCAGTGGGAATCATGTTATTTGGACTCTTTGCTACTGATACCTAGGTAGGTATTTTTGAAATATTGAAATCACAAAATAATAATACATTGGCTTTTTTCAGAAATTATTTTAGTTTTGAACTAATAAAAATTTTTTACACTGTTTAAAGCCCGGATTTTATTTATCTTATGACTGGTCTGTTGGCGTAGTGGTCAGAGTGTTATCTTGAGAGCTGAGCTGGAGACTGTGGGCTCGATTCCCACCCAGGACAAGTCTTTATGTGATTAATGCTATTGTTTGTTCCGTATCCGGGTGTAATTAGTAATATGTATGTATATATTTAGTATTACCCATAACACAAGTAAATCAATTGTTTAAGTGTTGGTTGCATGTTGGATGAGTGATACCCCTGTATCTCGGAGAGCACTTAAAGCGGTCGGTCCTGCTCTCAATCTTAATCAATCTTAATAATAGACAGCCAGATGCACACTTCGAACTAATATTACCCTTTTTCGTCGGTTTTGTTTTTATACTTATTCAAAAGGGACTTTTACGCGTAGCGTATGCCAGTCCCATCGTATCCTAAACAATTATCTATTAACAAAAATGAGCTAGGTTTTTGAACAAACTCTTTGCATCACAACTAGTTGGATAAGACAAAATTTTATGATACATGCTTATCAACTTTGTTTAAGTTCAAGTCCTTTATTAATTTGTTTCTACTTGCCTAAAATCGGACACATTCCATCATTTTGTTAAAAAATATTCACACAGTCATAGTTAAATGGTTTTGTCATAATGATTTCCTCGTCACAATGCAATGGGGCAATGGTTTGCCGTTCTAATTATGGTTGTTAAGAGTTTCAGTCTTAGCCGGGGCCCATTCACAATATGACACGTTTCAGTTTCATTGTTCGGTAATACGCCCGCAGAACTTTTAGTTCATTAAGATGGGTGACGTGCACACCGAACAGTAAACTTGGAGTGTGACACGAACGTTAATGACGCACTTCTATAACTTCTACTACTGTAAAATAGGGTTGACGATAATTTATGAAAAATCGTGTTTTAATTATTCCGTCAGTAATATTATAAAATAATGTTAGACAGGTATTTTTTGCTTTTTCATTTAAATTAAAAAAATATTAAGATATAACGAGGGAGTTCGCTACGTCGCGTCATGCAGAAGTATGAAATTTTCAGTGTGACGACATTCGAGTTTTCGCTTCGACGTATGGTCGTAATCTTTAATCACACAACAGACAGAAAAATACGTGTCCAGTATTTAAAAAAAGTCGTTATCCCTATTCTAGTTATTATTTGTAATTACGTAATAAGTATTTTCTTCGTGCAAAAAATTAAATAATTAGTTGTAATTTCATAGTGTTTATGTGAAAATTATCGACAGCAATCGGGTTTTCACATCTTTTGACATTAAACATGCTAACGTATAAGATTTTAGTCATCTCAAAAGCGTCTAACAAGCATAGCTCGTCGTTCGCTCGCTGCGCATGCGCCAGTCTGAGCATGTCGGTGACGCGAACTTGTGAAATTTTCCCCTACCAAAAAGTGTACAATCTGGCTAAAGAAATTTTCACTTCAAAAACACGCGACACACTGATAATATGTTTTGAAATTCATTTCTAACATTCAATTATAAACTAAATATTTCTTTCAGTAGGTATACCTGATAAAATTATACTGTGACATTATTGAACTTTCAGACGAATAACTTTGTTTGAGGGAGTAGTGCGTAATATCTACATGTTGCGAAGTGACAACCTCATTTCACGGTTCGCGGCTCCACACACGGTGTAACAGGTAGCCATAGTTCGCGAATAATAACGTTGTGTTAACGCTGTGAACAAAATATCATTTTTCTCATTACTTGTACAGTCAGTTACAAAAGTTGAATTACAAATTCAATATTAAATATCACAAAACATCTTAACACCAAAAGATTAAAACAAAAAGAAGTATATGGACCCGCGTAAAAGAACACATAGCGCATCAATGCTCTACGAAATCTGCAGTGTGTGAACATACTCAAAAAGATAAAAGATAGATAGATACCTGAGATTTGATAAAACACAGGTTCTTGCCGAAAAAAAGAATGATCCGGGAAGCTATTGAAATTAAAAAACATCCTAATTTTTTCAGAGAAACTGGTTAGAATATACCACCAGCTTGGGACCCAGTGCTTAATTTACTTGTACTAAAACCCAAGCAAAATCAACTCAGAATACAAGACGCTGTGAGCTCAGTTTGCTTAAATCGGAACGCAACTTATATGTACTTAAAATAATGTTTGTAAGTAGTCACTAATATTTGTAATTAATAATTATGGACGTCAAATACCTCAGTCCACCCGTGACTATAAAGTCTGAAAAGACTTTGAAACGTATGGATCTCAAATCTAAAATATACCGCGATAAAATCCGTTATAAAGTAGATTTATTTTAAGTTTCCATTGTTTTTTATTTTCCATTCCATGTGTCGTGACGAATAATGAAAATAAAATTGTCATTAGTAGTTTACAATGAGCAGTCTTACGACTTTTAATTAAGTACACTTATTGAATCTGTTCATCAACTATTGTAGCTGACTGTAGTACCTTTGAAATCATATTCTAAAGGCACAGATAATATAATACTATACCAGCTAAAGGGCTCATTGTTCTAAACAATATTTCGGAAAATAATTACAGTATGAAATAGGTACTAGTTATGTCTATCCATTGTTGTATTTTATTACTTTAGGCTATTATTGAGATTGTAATTAAATAGGACTTCCACCGAACTTCCACCGTTCGCCACTGATTATAGGCCGATCGTTTAACTCGCGAATCACCATCTGAGGTACAAAGTCATAAAACATTAATTAAATCTCATAAAGAACTATTTAACCACAGATAACAGTAATGTAAGACTATTCGTCACTAATATCGATATCGCTTGAATCATCATCACTGTCTGTGCAGCTTGAGGAGTCAGAATCTTGGCGATTGGCGATACGCGAGTTAAACGATCGGCCTATAGTAATCAGTGGCGAACGGTGGAAGTTCGGTGGAAGTCCTATTTAATTACAATCTCAATAATAGCCTAAAGTAATATAATACAACAATGGATAGACATAACTAGTACCTATTTCATACTGTAATTATTTTCCGAAATATTGTTTAGAACAATGAGCCCTTTAGCTGGTATAGTATTATATTATCTGTGCCTTTAGAATATGATTTCAAAGGTACTACAGTCAGCTACAATAGTTGATGAACAGATTCAATAAGTGTACTTAATTAAAAGTCGTAAGACTGCTCATTGTAAACTACTAATGACAATTTTAGTTTCATTATTCGTCACGACACATGGAATGGAAAATAAAAAACAATGGAAACTTAAAATAAATCTACTTTATAACGGATTTTATCGCGGTATATTTTAGATTTGAGATCCATACGTTTCAAAGTCTTTTCAGACTTTATAGTCACGGGTGGACTGAGGTATTTGACGTCCATAATTATTAATTACAAATATTACTGACTACTTACAAACATTATTTTAAGTACATATAAGTTGCGTTCCGATTTAAGCAAACTGAGCTCACAGCGTCTTGTATTCTGAGTTGATTTTGCTTGGGTTTTAGTACAAGTAAATTAAGCACTGGGTCCCAAGCTGGTGGTATATTCTAACCAGTTTCTCTGAAAAAATTAGGATGTTTTTTAATTTCAATAGCTTCCCGGATCATTCTTTTTTTCGGCAAGAACCTGTGTTTTATCAAATCTCAGGTATCTATCTATCTTTTATCTTTTTGAGTATGTTCACACACTGCAGATTTCGTAGAGCATTGATGCGCTATGTGTTCTTTTACGCGGGTCCATATACTTCTTTTTGTTTTAATCTTTTGGTGTTAAGATGTTTTGTGATATTTAATATTGAATTTGTAATTCAACTTTTGTAACTGACTGTACAAGTAATGAGAAAAATGATATTTTGTTCACAGCGTTAACACAACGTTATTATTCGCGAACTATGGCTACCTGTTACACCGTGTGTGGAGCCGCGAACCGTGAAATGAGGTTGTCACTTCGCAACATGTAGATATTACGCACTACTCCCTCAAACAAAGTTATTCGTCTGAAAGTTCAATAATGTCACAGTATAATTTTATCAGGTATACCTACTGAAAGAAATATTTAGTTTATAATTGAATGTTAGAAATGAATTTCAAAACATATTATCAGTGTGTCGCGTGTTTTTGAAGTGAAAATTTCTTTAGCCAGATTGTACACTTTTTGGTAGGGGAAAATTTCACAAGTTCGCGTCACCGACATGCTCAGACTGGCGCATGCGCAGCGAGCGAACGACGAGCTATGCTTGTTAGACGCTTTTGAGATGACTAAAATCTTATACGTTAGCATGTTTAATGTCAAAAGATGTGAAAACCCGATTGCTGTCGATAATTTTCACATAAACACTATGAAATTACAACTAATTATTTAATTTTTTGCACGAAGAAAATACTTATTACGTAATTACAAATAATAACTAGAATAGGGATAACGACTTTTTTTTAATACTGGACACGTATTTTTCTGTCTGTTGTGTGATTAAAGATTACGACCATACGTCGAAGCGAAAACTCGAATGTCGTCACACTGAAAATTTCATACTTCTGCATGACGCGACGTAGCGAACTCCCTCGTTATATCTTAATATTTTTTTAATTTAAATGAAAAAGCAAAAAATACCTGTCTAACATTATTTTATAATATTACTGACGGAATAATTAAAACACGATTTTTCATAAATTATCGTCAACCCTATTTTACAGTAGTAGAAGTTATAGAAGTGCGTCATTAACGTTCGTGTCACACTCCAAGTTTACTGTTCGGTGTGCACGTCACCCATCTTAATGAACTAAAAGTTCTGCGGGCGTATTACCGAACAATGAAACTGAAACGTGTCATATTGTGAATGGGCCCCGGCTAAGACTGAAACTCTTAACAACCATAATTAGAACGGCAAACCATTGCCCCATTGCATTGTGACGAGGAAATCATTATGACAAAACCATTTAACTATGACTGTGTGAATATTTTTTAACAAAATGATGGAATGTGTCCGATTTGAGGCAAGTAGAAACAAATTAATAAAGGACTTGAACTTAAACAAAGTTGATAAGCATGTATCATAAAATTTTGTCTTATCCAACTAGTTGTGATGCAAAGAGTTTGTTCAAAAACCTAGCTCATTATTTCGGAAAATAATTACAGTATGAAATAGGTACTAGTTATGTCTATCCATTGTTGTATTTTATTACTTTAGGCTATTATTGAGATTGTAATTAAATAGGACTTCCACCGAACTTCCACCGTTCGCCACTGATTATAGGCCGATCGTTTAACTCGCGAATCGCCATCTGAGGTACAAAGTCATAAAACATTAATTAAATCTCATAAAGAACTATTTAACCACAGATAACAGTAATGTAAGACTATTCGTCACTAATATCGATATCGCTTGAATCATCATCACTGTCTGTGCAGCTTGAGGAGTCAGAATCTTGGCGATTGGCGATACGCGAGTTAAACGATCGGCCTATAGTAATCAGTGGCGAACGGTGGAAGTTTGAAAAAGTTCTTACTTAGAATAATAATATTTCAATAATAAATAATAATACACATAATAATAATTGTTACACATGGTGCAATACTTATTTTTGTTGCTATTTAAAACTTTAAAGCGTTACATAATATATTATTAAGTACGTGTGATATTGATCAATTCCTAAAGGGAAGCTGATGGGAATCGGCTTGTATGGACTTTGCGTCACTGCTACTTAAATTACCACAGATTATGTAAATAGTCACCAGGTGGAGCAAATCAGGTGACAATAAACTGGTAATAACCGGTGGTAAGCTTAACCGGGGCTAGTGACCACCCATCAGACAAAACCGTACCGCTGCGACAAGCGGCTTTGTCGTGTTTGGTAACACCATTTAAGAAGGTGGGTCGGAATTGTTGCTCCTTTATTATTACTAACTATATGGAACCTCATTCTACTGCCACCTTCTCACCGAGAATTACATTATTGCTTAACGTTCCCTTTACGAATAAATAAAAAATAGGTACTCGCATAAATCGAACTAAACATGGAATAGGAGTTCTACCTATACCTCATAATCACTAAAAACTACGCCTTGAATGTGACGTAACTCGAAACTTTGGCTCAATGTACAAAAAACACGTGGCAATATTTGCAAACAATCTACAAAAAGGACTAATAAATAAAATAAAGTCACCTGCCTTTCGTTTCAAAGTGATGTTTTACTTTGAAATAAAACTACTCTATAACGGCTTTTATTGACAAAAAAATCCGTTATAAAGTAGGTAGTTTTATTTCAATGTGTGATATTCGTGTAAATCTAAGTAAATACTATGCTATTTTACTACTAAGTAAAATAGAAAGCTTTTGACTAGACGTCAGGATTATCAGACAACTTTAGGTAGGTGTGGATTATCGAGTAAGAAGACGGTTATTAATAATGAGCTCAGTGGACTGTAGTTGTAGATGTAGGGTAGTAGGTTCAAGCTCATAGATCGCCGGTGGTGTTCCCGTCGTAGAAAACGAACATTCAGTTCAGGGATACTGCCGAAGATAACCGAAATGAAACGATGGTAAACTGGCACAAAATCACATACACTTTATTCACACACAACGCGTTTACAGGGCACATCTGCATCGGACAGAGTGACAACCAGGATACTCGCGAACAGCCGAATCACAATAGTAACGAACTCAATGAACTTCAAATCAAAACTCCAAGCAGCTAACAGGCTGCGCTATATTTATTACGATTTTACGTAATTCAATACTACATCCTCACACGAGCTACAAATTAAAAATCAGCCAATCGTGTGGCAGCAAAATATACAAATTAAAATCTACACCGCACAAGTTACAGTGTGCGTGCGACACGAGATAACGCTCCGCACCAATCACGTGCTCGCGCGTTGGCCACGCTTCACAAACAGAGCACGTTGTGCGAGCTATCAAAATGTTCTGCCGGATACAATTTTAATATTTTACCTTATTTTTACGTTATTTATATGTAATATAATTTCAATATTTGCTACACATAGGTACATACTAACGGTTCATTATTCGATAAAAATAATAAACTACCTATATAACAACCATCTATCTATATTAAATACCTATATACATCTAGCCAAACAATACTTTTTTATACCTAACAATGTATATACCTAAATACTATCTGTGTATATACCTAACTATATCTAAAAGCGCTAATCGCTGTGATTTTTCGTTAACATTTCTCCCCCCCGTAAGAGGGTTCAACCGATTACAGACCCGTCAGTTGGTATCACAGCGATTTTCGCTACGGGTCGACACAGGACACCGTTTGCGGTAGTTACATCTACGACTCTAACAATGTTGTCTTTGCCGTAATACACAGTTTTTATTACACCTTTATGCCACTGAGCACGTGGTTTATTTTCGTCCACTATCACTACCACATCGTTCAATTTCACATTTGGCACACCGTGTGCCCACTTATGCCGTTGCTGAAGCGTCGGAAGATACTCTCGCAGCCAACGGAGCCAGAACGCGTCAGCCAACGCGTTAACTCGACGCCATTGCTGCCGCGCGTTCACGTCGCCGACGATCGTCGCGGCGCTCGCTGCGGCTCCCGTCGAACTTCCGGGCAGCAGGTGATTTGGCGTCAGTACAGTGGGATTGTCACTGTCTGATGCCACATAAGTTAGCGGCCTGCTGTTGATGATGTGCTCAGCCTCCGTAAGAAGGGTGTAAAGGACCTCCTCACGGGGCGCACGCTCCTTCAGGGTCGCCTTTAGCGCATTTTTAACAGAGCGCACCAGGCGCTCCCAACATCCGCCCATGTGTGGTGATGCGGGTGAGTTGAAATGCCACACTATAGAGTTGGCCGTCGCCTCCGCTCGAAGGTGCTCGTTGTCAATTTGCGCCAGCGCAGCTCTCAGCTCGGTGTTTGCCCCGACGAAATTGGTGCCACGGTCAGAATATAGGTGTGCTGGCTGACCGCGGCGAGCTGAGAGGCGCCGCAACGCAAGCAGCGCTGAGTCAGCACTTAGCGTCGATGCCAGCTCCAGGTGCACGGCGCGTGTGGTGAGGCATGTGAACAACACGCCCCACCGCTTCTCTCGGCGTCTGCCTATGGACACTTCCATAGGCCAGAAGTAATCAACTATGCTCGGCCAACGCTCCTTAGGCCAACGAAGGAACGAGGGACCAGACAGCCAGGCTGCATAGTTGTCGGGCCAGTCAAACCTGGTCGCTTTGTCCGCAGGGTT
Source organism: Meganola albula (assembly GCA_936450015.1). Classification (NCBI taxonomy): domain Eukaryota; kingdom Metazoa; phylum Arthropoda; class Insecta; order Lepidoptera; family Nolidae; genus Meganola; species Meganola albula. The sequence continues at coordinate 12,735,328 of OW388147.1, forward strand.
ATCCTCAGAAGGAACCCAGCGCCAGTTGCCCGTATCAGTAACCGAATCTATCTCAGCCAACCGAGGTAAAACAAAACGCTGATACTCATAAGCCTCCGAGTTTATCCATTTGATCACCGTTTTGCTATCGGTCCAATAATAACAGTTGCTTACTTGCAAACCTATTTCTGCTATTATAAACTCTCCTAGGCGACATGCTAACACAGCTGCCTGTAATTCTAGACGCGGTATAAAAGTAATCTTGATTGGTGCTACGCGAGCCTTACCCATTACCAAAGAAACTTCCCTAGTACCATCAACGTTTGTACCTTCAACGTACCCTACAGCTGCGTAAGCTAATTCACTAGACTTGCCAAAAATATGCGAATCTACATTGGTGTGATTATTACTGTACCACCTAGGAATTTTGCATGGATATAAAAAACCTAACGGATCAAAAATGCTCATTATAAAACTTAAAAATTCCCGTTTAGTCGGTACTGTTAACCCATTTACAATTTCTGTAGGCAGACGATTAAAAGATAAATTAAAAGCTAACATATCTTGATTAATTAACCACATTAAACCTAGAGTTCTATTTTTACTATTCACATCCTTATCTAAACTAACTTTATCTAACTTATCTAGGTTTAATTTATTTCTGAACTCTGGTGAGTTTGTGATCCACCCTCTTATATTAAATCCACCTGAGGCGTGAATTTCAGTAACTTGATCAATTAATTTAGCTGCTGAATCTACATCATCAGAACTATCTAAATAATCGTCCATATAATGCCAATGTAATATGGCGTTAACGGCCTCGGGATACTTTTCTTCATGCTCCCTGGCATTTTTATTTAAGATATATATGGCTGTCGCAGGTGACGAAACAGCTCCAAAGATCATAGAGGTCATGACATATAAATCTGGATCACTATTTTGGGGCGAATCTCGCCATAAAAACAATTGAGCGCCCTGATCCTCTTTACGAATTTTAATACGCATAAACATATCAGCTATATCCCCGGTAAATGCTACAGACCCTTTTCTAAATTTCAACAATACTCCTAGCAATGAGTTCAAAAGATTAGGCCCTGGCAACAAGTTATCATTTAAATTAGGGCCATTATAAGAGGCTGCTGCATCAAAAACTAATCTTAATTTTCCCGGTTTATTAGGATTTACTACTCCAAAATGTGGTAAATACCAAACAACATTATTATCTAAATTATTTGAATTTCCTAATCTTTCCGCGTAACCTTCATTGATTAATCTTTGAACTTGATTGGAATACGCTACAGCAAAATCAGGGTCACGACGCATCCTGCGTTCTATGCCCTCTAAGCGTTTCCTAGCTTGAGGATAATTATTAGGGAGCTTAATATTCTATTGTCTCCATAATAAACCTACCTCCCATTGCGTACCATCTTTTGAGCGGCGGCTAGTACTATCTAAAATAGATTTAGCCCTTTCAATATTTCTAGATTTCCTAATCTCTTTTGAAATACCTATAGCTTCTAAATCAAATTGCGCTTTTACTACTTCGTGCAAGTCGGGTAAAGAAATGGACAAACAATTTACGGAGTCATAAGTGCAGTGTTTACTCAAAGGCCCGTGAATAACCCACCCCAGATCGGTTAAAGAGGCAACTGGCTTACCGGATTTCCCGCGTCGGACGTCCCTGCTTACCAACAGCTCCCAGTTGTCCTGTCCAAGCAACAACAGCGGCTTTACTGCCCTCATCCCCTCGCAACCCAAGTCACGAAGGTGAGCGCAGTCACTTATGACAGCAGCGGGTACCGACTGTGTCGGCAAGTCCATGTTATTCATGGTGCGGCACTTAACTTTATAATTCACTCCACTTGGTCCTTGCACATTTATCGACACTATCTTAGAACTCATATCTGTAATACATTGTCCACGAGCAGTTTTGATATTTAACGGTACTCTAGGTCCCTCTAAATCCCTAGCTAGCGAGCTATCTATCAGAGATACTGTTGCGCCATCATCTAATAAAGCATAACAACTTTGTGAGCGTCCTGTTTCATCGGATAAAGTAACTGGGAGAATCTTTAATAACGCCCTTGCTCGAGCTTCTCCAACATTCGTCACATTCTCAGTAGTGCTAACGCTTGGGTCTTTATCTACATGTAACATTATGTGATGCCCGTAGTCACATTTTTCGCATCTTCTAGCACGACAAAACCTTTTACTATGCTTTCTAGACAGGCATTTAAAACACAACTTCAAATCTTTGGCCAACTTCCATCTTTGATTTATATTAGAATCGATAAACTTCTTACACTTATCTATACTGTGTTCCCCTTGACACACAGAACATTCAGTTTTGAATCTATGCCTTTCTGTGTGAGGCTCATCTTTATGCACATGAACACGATGGGAAAATGTTTTCGGCAAATACTTATTGGTAACATTCTTATAAGATTCTAATTTCTTATTGGAATTAATTGCAGGAGGATTAGTAATATTTAACTGTACATAATACGAAGTGGTTTTAGCCAAATGATTCAAAAATGTAGAAATAACTTGTAAACTAGGCGAAACTCTTAAATCTACTCCTTGTTCAGTGTCTAGACCCAAAGCGAATTCTCCATACTGCGCTCGTTGTACAGGAGTCAATTTATTTAAAAGCTCACTAACTAACTGAGGGTTATTCAAATATCCTTGCGCTCTAATATTCTTTAATAGTGATACGCAATTTCTTACCGTGCTCGCCATGCTCCTTAACTCCTTACCACTTTCACTCACTTTAGGTAAACTACGCACTTTATCTAGGGCACACTTTAGCACTAAGTTAGGATGTCCAAATTCTTCCTCAAGTGCACTCATTATATCCGCAGGATCCGTAGATGTGCGCAGGAGGTCTTCCACGGCGACCTTTGCTTCTCCCATAAGTGAGATTTTAAGTCTAGCCAGATTTTCGTGTGGCTTAAACTTATACATCTCTGAGGTATCCCAATACATATTTCTGTATGCTATCCAATCTGCTGGGTCTCCTCTAAAAACAGGCAATTCAAATGCTTGCTTCGGCACCGGTCTAGGCCTTGCCAGATTCGACAACGCTTCAGCCAGTTGGTCGATTCTTCTATCTTTGCGCTCTCCGCTCGACTCACGCCTTTGCCTCTGCTCCGCTCCGTACTCGTAACTTATTGTACGACGTACACTATCTTCTGGTGCGGTGAAGCTTCTACGATCTTCGTCGAGACGGAAATGCACAGCTGCAACTGGGGTTGTCACTGCCGGAATTACCGGTGCACTATACACTGCCTGTGTGTTCATTGCGGACGGCGCCTTTTCCAATGGCTTGGATATTTCCACGGGAGTTTTGTCAATCCAATCTTCAACACGCCGCGCCGATTCTTGTTCGTCACAACTTGAGTTTTCTTCGGCTACATCAATCTCAGCTAGGTCTATCTCTAGCTTTTTTCTTACAAGGTTCTCTTTCAAACGCGCCACTTCTAGCTCGGCAGCGTACTCCGCCTTCTTCCTAAGAAAGTCCGCGCTTTTGCGGCTTCCTCTAGAGGACGCTCGGCTAGACCGTGAATGTGGTCTCAACGTGTGCTGCGAAGCTTCATGAGACCCCGTTTTTTCTCCACCGGTGTGGTCGATGATTCTTCCACCCGTCAGGGGTATCACAGCGGCAGCCGACGTAGACTCCATGGTTGGCGCAATGGATGGCGATCCCGGTACTGTGTCAGTCAGCAATCCCGAGTCCGATGCCGCAGCAACGCGCTTCATCTCGGTTAATCTTCTCTGCTGGGCTCTCGTAACGGCTGAACTCTTCATGCTCATTTTCAGTTGAACCCGATCCGGCTCGAAGGACCAAAATTTATTAATAATGAGCTCAGTGGACTGTAGTTGTAGATGTAGGGTAGTAGGTTCAAGCTCATAGATCGCCGGTGGTGTTCCCGTCGTAGAAAACGAACATTCAGTTCAGGGATACTGCCGAAGATAACCGAAATGAAACGATGGTAAACTGGCACAAAATCACATACACTTTATTCACACACAACGCGTTTACAGGGCACATCTGCATCGGACAGAGTGACAACCAGGATACTCGCGAACAGCCGAATCACAATAGTAACGAACTCAATGAACTTCAAATCAAAACTCCAAGCAGCTAACAGGCTGCGCTATATTTATTACGATTTTACGTAATTCAATACTACATCCTCACACGAGCTACAAATTAAAAATCAGCCAATCGTGTGGCAGCAAAATATACAAATTAAAATCTACACCGCACAAGTTACAGTGTGCGTGCGACACGAGATAACGCTCCGCACCAATCACGTGCTCGCGCGTTGGCCACGCTTCACAAACAGAGCACGTTGTGCGAGCTATCAAAATGTTCTGCCGGATACAATTTCAATATTTTACCTTATTTTTACGTTATTTATATGTAATATAATTTCAATATTTGCTACACATAGGTACATACTAACGGTTCATTATTCGATAAAAATAATAAACTACCTATATAACAACCATCTATCTATATTAAATACCTATATACATCTAGCCAAACAATACTTTTTTATACCTAACAATGTATATACCTAAATACTATCTGTGTATATACCTAACTATATCTAAAAGCGCTAATCGCTGTGATTTTTCGTTAACAACGGTATTCCAATAAAATAGTTACGGCAACAATCATTTCACCCAAATCTCTATATATCACAATCATTAATTCTGCTAAATAGTTACAGATCGCTAAGATTAAATTGGATTAAAGAATAACTTCCACCGAGCACGTGGTTGCATGCGCACTTTCCGACAACGCGGACGCAACAGTCCAACACAAAGTGTCTGCTCTTCTAAGAGAGCTTCACCTATCTGTGCTCGGCTTTCGTTCATTCGTTCGTTCATGCTGACATTTTCGAGTGACAGCTGACTCCAAAGGTGGACGCGATGACAGTACAAAATGACAGTTGATGTACTGAGAAGCGGATGTGCCCATAAGTACTAAATAAAAAAATGAATGAATAAATACCCTTTTTTTAAATAAATGAATTTGCGGGCAGCTACTTACATTTTACGGAGCATGCAAACTGCCCTAAATAATCAAATCCTAACCTTTTTCTACTGATACAAAAAAGAAAATATTTTTATCAAACCCAAGTTAGAAGTCACAGTTTTTGCTTTCAGTTATTGATGATATGTCGATAGATAGCATTGGCACCTGGTCACATCAATCACAGATCCAATCACGTTCAGATGCCATCGACCTTCGACATTGAGTGATACGGATTTTTTTCAACGGCTACAATCTATCTAATAGCCCTCAAAGTGACTTTGATTCGGAACTGAAATTCTAACTATTATTGTACCTTGGTCTTTAAATTTCTTTTCTTATCTAAAGAGTGATAAATTTGTTGTTCCTATGATTAGTGGTTAGATTATTTGTTCAAGAATTTTCCAAATCAGACTAGTATTTTCTGAGATTAACGCGTTCAAATAAACAAACTCTTTAGCTTTATACTCGTAATATTAGTATTATATGAGTATATTATGTTTTTTTTGGATTTAGTATTTTTATTAATTTTTCTATGGACTTATAGCCTGAAATAAATGAATAAATAATAATAATATACAGGGACATTAACACACAAGGCCATCTGATCCCAAACTAAGCAGAGCTTGTACTGTGGAAACCAGTTAATTGGTAATACACTACTTAAAATAGGTATTTTTTTAAAAGACATACTTAATGGTTATATTTATTATGGTTATAATTATTTGTTTAATTTCTTCTTCTATCTAACAAGATGGCCCATTATTTGAGGAAGACTATGAGCTTTTTATCCCCCTGCTGGGCATTATATGTAGTTCACGCAGGCGTAGCCGGTGGAAAGCTAGTAAGCAATATAACCCTTAAGTAACGAATTACGTGAACGGCGGATGGAGGGAACAGATAGGAAACTTACATAAAATAGAATTTACTACAATTAAAACTAACATTATAAGATCTTAAACCTATCTAACCTAAGTGCGAATGGGTTCGAAGTTGGAACCACAACTTAATTATTAACTTAAAAATTACTGTACAAGTACTGTACAACCGGGGCTATCTAGGTCACATGTCGTAAAAGTCTAGTCAGCAAATCCGCTCTGGTACGAAGCAGGTCTTCGATGTCGCAATTGCTGACTCGAACCTCGTGACGGGCTGCAACTCGTGCTGTTGGATGTAGCCGTACGTAACCAACGTTTATACAAACATAAAACAAAACATACATCGGCCAAACAGTATGTTCAGTTTTCTGGTTAAAGCTAAATGTATAAATTTTGTAAACTAGCATCTAATTCTTAGTGCAAACACACTAACAGTACTATATACGTACAGGTTTATTCTGTGATTTATATTTAAAACATGTAAAGGACTCACATCCTCGGGAGAGGCGGAACGTCTTGGCTGATGGATAACTGCGGCGTATGGGACTTAGAACCTGACTATTTTATAAACGAGAGAAATTTTCTTTGTTTCGAGCTGCCAGGGGAAATATCGAAGCTTAAGTGAACGTAATATTGATGGAATACTTGACCTTTGTTTGTCATTTCCTGGTAGTTTAGTCTATATGAAATGAAAATTAATTTAAATAATTTAAAAAAGTAACAATAGTAATTTTAAATATTAATATTTTTACAAATACACACAGCGCCATCTAGTTCCAAATTAAGCAATTATATTTGCTTGTTATGGGTACTAGGAATTGATTGTTCGTGATGAACACAAGAAAATAACTTGTAATTTTGATTTAGCTTGTATTAGTAGAAAATTGATTTAAATTAACAAATAGTGACTGGTGTTGTTCAGTGTTCGTAAAGGTGTGTAGTGTCACTGGTGGGGGTTGTCGACAGAGGCGCTGGTGTAGAATGTATGTGGAGTATTGTGATTGGTGGAGTGTTTGACTCGATACATTATAAATTAAATAACACCTTAGGACAAAGGTGCTAAGGTTGTCGGTGCGGGAAATCTGGCGTCGACATTGATAAACTACTTAAATACTTTATTTTGTGAATAGACAAAAAAAAGACAAAACAAACAGGCATGCTCATCACACCAATATTTGTCCTAGGTGGGAATGGAACCCACAGCTGCCATTTTGTAAACCAAGAAACTTAAATGTTATTTTTACAGTTTTTTTATTTTAATTTTTGTGAAACATCGGCTGCCGAGTGGAGGCCTGGTGACTTGTACCACAGGTTGGTTTTACCTAACATCACCAGCGCAGCGGTCCACAACCACATTTATAAGTTCAAGACTAAATAATATGTGACTGTCTTTAAGGTTGTTGGTGATAAATAAGCACCTTTATTATATCTATAAAAAAAAGTTCTACATCCATTACTGACGACGTAAACGAACTGACTATCGTGAGGCTACTACGGCCACTTGATTTGACCTTATTCGGATGTCAGAAGTAGCCAGGTCTGCGCCGCTGGCATCGACGTCAAGGCGTCTTAAAGACATCGTATCATATAAATAATATTTCTATTGAAGCCACAACGCAAATAATGACAGGAATACGAAAGTATGAATAACATGAATACAAATCGAGGCTTGAAACTTGTTGAGATTCTACCAAACAAAAGGTATTACATACATAGGTAAACAAGTAAATACTGGAGCAGGGATGGTAAACCTTTGTATCTTATGTCGGGGTTGTTTCCAGCCCTTCACTTCAACCCTCATTAGTGTCCCACAGCTGGGCACGGGTCTTCTCTCAACTGTCTTATGAGTTGAGAGAGTTTAAGCCCTAATGCACGCTGGCCAAGTGCGGGTGTGTGGAAGTCACATGACCTCGAATGTAATGTTAATGGTATAATATGATCGATTTAACCGTCCTCGGACGGCTCACCGAAAAAGTCCGGTGAACCAATAAGGCCCTTCGGGCCGATTGGGTTAGGTCATCAGCAAAAAAGGTACCTATAATAAGAGTTGTAGATATAATGTTATCTTATTTATGTACTCCTAAGTTAATGTCAAAAAATTATCGTTTTGGGTTTATGCTGTAAGGATAGCTGTTATGGATTATGAAGAAATATCAAAGGTATTTAAACTACATAGTCTGCATAGTAAATAAAATTCGCACGAACTAATATTGTAAATGCGAACGTTTGTGTGGAAGTGTGGACGAAAGGTGTGTCTAGGTGTTATACTCATCGCACCAAAACCACCAGACTGCCAAATGTTCTTCATCCCTGTACTCTGTATTTCTAAACTAAGTATTAGCTACAATATTTTCTTTTTATTATTTTGTATACCAAATTGCTTTTTAATATTGTCTTCAGACATTTATAGAAAATCACAGCACAATTCAATTAGACTACTAATACATCAAAGTCTGAAAGCAAACAAAATGAAGGATCGATCACCCTCACCCAATCTAGACGTAACTTCCTCTGTCACACTTATAGTACTAGAACATTCTACGTTTTACGGAGTGTGTCCGGAACCGGTCAGAGGAACCAAATGTTTTTTAAGCCCCAGAGTGTATGGAAATGTAATAGTGTTCTGTCACTACCTGTGAAGAAGCTAGAATTCTTTATAAATTAGCTAAGGTGGCCTTTAAAGACAGATAGTGGATAGGGTCGAGTCCTAGTTTAAACTTAAGTTTGTTCGTACAATTATTTCTTTTGTTCACACAATAAGTTTGTTGTCGGTGTCGGTCAGTGCCATTTGTTGAGGAAAGTTATAGGCTACTTTTTATCCCACTGCTGAGCAAGCGGCCGTAGCCGCGGCGAATAACCTAGTATTAAATAAAAGGTTTACCTATTCAAAAGTAACTTAAGTCTATTCTATAAAACATTAAGAAGTATTTGCAAATTTCACTTCCAAATTAATAAATCTAAATTTATCAGGAACCCAAATCCCGGGTGATTTTCATCCAAACACATAACGAAATGAAATTTTATCCAAAAAAGTACCAAAAAATCTTAAACAGATACGAAAATTTTCAATCGACAGCATACAAAATCATTGATATCCCGTGAGAACGCCCCGGTGTACGAGTGTGCTTTGGAATCACAAAATACATTAACAAAATAAATACTGAAACCAATGATATCATATACAAAGATAGGTAACGTTCATAGGTATTATATTATCTGTGGCTCAACGTAACATACATTAAAAACCTAATCCCGTTCTAAAGACACACATAAAAATACTACTTGCACTAATAAATAACTCTGATTTAACGATGCATGCATGTTTTTTTATCTATTTAATTTTATAAACGTTAATATTGGTTTCGGTATCGGGTTGTTTGAGAGTATGATTAGCCATCATTCAAGGTTGTCATTCAAAATATCTATAACAATCGTGACAGCTAGTTAGAAGCCTAATAAATCTAACTCGTCTATCTTGACTACCGACTCCTTATGAGTTTCATGGTCTGTTGGCAATTGCTCGTATTCTGGTTGCTAGCCGCAACAACTTAGACTGGGAGCCGATCCCAATAGAAATGGGAAAAAAGCAAGGGAAATAGTGGTGATAGGATAAGCATGTGAATAAAAGACATAGTATCATTGGACTAATTGCGCTTTAAATATATGGTCGGGACTAAAAATTAAACACCCTATTAGGCTTAGGATGTTTGGTTCTTAAAACGCGTATAATATACGCCTATCTGTAATTTTTTTATATCATTGACTGGAATACGACTCACATTTCACTAATAACGTGTATTATTCTTTATTTAACATTGATCGCAACCCTTACCGAATGTAGAGTAATGTGGGATAGGTTCCTCAATTGAGATAGGTTATTATATCAAAGTAGGTTCACATTTCAGGTATGAGGGTCGTGCTGAAAGGTACCTTCGCAAATATCGGGTAAGATCGGGTGCCGAACCGATAGCTGTGCTCACCAAGGTACGTGGGCATCATAGTATTAACTTACTGACTCCGGAATAGTGCTGAAAATTTTTTTTAACACTTTTAACAGTCTACAGGGCTAAAGGCAGACACTGCATTCCCTAAGCTACCGGACCAGTCAAGTAAGTAAGGTAAATCCCATCGATTGTAGGATTGATACCGGTTAACAGTGTCGGAACTACAATACGAAACCTTTCATACGACCTCGGCCTAATCAATCAATCAACAATTTATTCATGAAAAGGAATATGTAATAAGTTTTATGCCCGATTTAATTACTCTAGAAAAACTACAATATCGATTAGTTTGAAATTTTATACTTTGCGAGGTCATAGATATAGTTATTTTAAGATGTTAGGTCCATTAAAGCGAAAATCGCCAAAATTTAGTTCCGACTTTGTTAATAGCTACGGTCGATTATACGCCGTCTTTCTATACCACAGATAATTTATACTAGTAGGTAAACACGGCTATACACCAAGTTATACTTTCCATTATAAGCTGATCTCGCATTGTATAGGATTTCCGTAAAAGGAGAAGTCAGCTTATTCTGGAATTGTATAGCTTGAAGTACAGCCGTGTGTAGTACGAGACCATACTCAGGCCAAATTAATAAATATGTAAATAAATAAATATTCTGGGACATTAACACACACGGTCATCTGGTCCCTGGCTAAGCAGAGCTTGTGTTATGAAAACCAGATAACTGGTATATACTATACATATAATACTTTTCTTTTGGAAATATATACTTATAATAGATATTTACACCCAGACTCGACACAAACACAAATGTTCATCACTAATGTTTGTCTGGGGTGGGAATCGAACCCACGACCTGCGGCGTGAAAAGCAAGTATCTTACCGACCATGCCACCGGCCCGTCAAATTACTAGGTAGACATACTGACGAAAATGTTCCAAAATTAACCACAATCACCAATACAATTCATTATAAAATAGGTACAGTTAATAATTTTTTACATCAGAATATTATTAAACCCACTGAATAAATGTACTTACCTATAAATAAACATAACAAAGAGCGGCAATTTCTAAACGGAATTTCAGAAATTAAATTTTCGTTTATTGTTACCATTTACAATTATATTAATTCAATTCAGCATCTTTTCATTTAAAGAGTATTTTACGCTTGGAGCATTTAATACGGGAGGTGTTATACGTAATTTCTAGGAGGTACTATATTGCTTCTGAATTTTTTTAGGGGGTGGCGAGGTAATTACGTACACACGTACGTACAAACACACCGTGACCTCCGTGATCCTCTGGTTAAAATGTGCGAGGAACACTAGGGGGGGGGGATGTTACTGGGTACCATTCGGGAGTCCTATATGCCTCTTGCCCTGCGCCTATAAGGAACCTTCCCCACTAGGATCTATAAAGTATTTCCACCCGGAAGAAGAAAAAAGGGTAACCCCAACACCGAAACTTTTAACCAGTGCCTAAGAAGAAATATTTAAGACCATATTCTTCTTGGGTAGAAAAGGGCATTCGAATAGAGGAAAAACGTCTTACGAACTTGCCCTTTGCCGAAGATATTGTGCTCCTCGCTTCATCATCAGATGAACTGCAACAAATGCCGTAAGAGCTTAGCACTGTAAACTTGAGTGTGGGCTTGAATATGAATCGGGCCAAGACGCAAATCATGTCTAACAGCCGGAAACCTAAAGATGAGGTAGACGGGCAGATACTACAATATGTATGTCGATGAGTACGCTTACTTGGGCCAGGTAGTCTTTCAACAGCAGACGAGACAGTGAAATGAATCGATTGAGTTCGTTCGTTTATTATACCATTACATTGACATATGCAAATATTGTTTGCAATATATAATGATTGCGAATCGTAACTTTAAATTCTTAGTGTGTGTAATGCATGTCTTTTGGTTAACTAAAATATTACCAGACAAAATAATGACACTCTAGCGAGTCTCTGTTTCCAATACTATTCACGGTTTTAGTATTATTTTCCACACACTGTATGTTTTAGATTCGTACAATATTAACTAATTCATAGAACAAAACGTCAACAATGAATATATTGCTATAACGAGGCTCATACAATTATAATACGTAAAGATTTTTAGGATTGTAACACGAAACCAAATTTGATTTGTCCGATGTGTGAGTTTGTTCGCGACTGTGTGGCACAATTGTAAACATTTTCCTTCGCATCGTTCTTACTTGTGATATGTCATCCAAAAATCAGGTAACATCGGTTTCTATTTAGATAAATTGTCATAAATTCTTCTCATTCGCACGCTTTGGTATGATATTATATGACGATGTCGCTTATTTTATTTTCTGCTTCAATTACTTCAGGGGACACTACACTTAATTTATATAGGAGGGTGTCGTTAATCTTACCAACGACATTAGTAACGACGTGCTAATGAAATTGACATTAATATTAAATAAGTACTAATAAAATTATTATCATTAACAAGTTCACTTTCCTTCAGTGTGCTACCGTAGTTTATTAAATTATAACCATGAAAATATTGACCGTAATTTTCAAACTCGAAAATATCGCGTGTATTTACCGAAACTATTTATTTTTAAATAAAAAACAAAAGTTTCTTGTAAACATTCGAATAAATATAGAATTGATAATTTATTTACTGATAACATTGAACAATATAAGAATAACAAATGAGTTGCATGAAGATGATGATTTGATTACAATGAAAACAACATTTTACATAGGCCAGGTTTTTGGTTATATCAAAACTTATACATTAATATTAACTGGACTAAGAAACTCTGTCATTCATACTATTTACATCAAGAACGTTACTACAGCCTACGAATATTTAAAAGATAACACTTTTTTCAAGAAACATTTTAAAAGGAATACATTTTTTTTTACGTTTACAGCATTGTTATTAGTTACATTTATATCATTTTATTTAATTTCAAGAATAGTGAAAATATTCGACGGACCATTCGAGATAATAATAAAATTGCAGTTGATGATTTTAGCGATCAACGAATTTTGGATCGATTGTCGTTACATGCTCGAAATGCGATTAATAGCAGCTGAAATATCTATATTGTATTTAATGGTGAAAACTGTGAATAGAGATTTAAATGAAATAGTTAAAAAATATCAAGATGACAATGAAGAGAAAAGCCCAAATGAAAATGTAGAGATAAAACAAAAACTACATTATTTAAATCAAATGTACAAGAAATGTTTAGCCTGCAATGATGCTATTACAAATTCCTTTACTGCAACGGTAATATATTTTTTTTTTCGCTTGGTATTTGGTTGGTGGCTTGCGAAAAATGTAACCGCAACGAAAATGCTTTTATTTGTTTTAACTCATGTCATCCAATATTACATAATATCCCAATAAATATATCGAATTATTGTCAAATTATTTACAGTGACAGTCAAAAGCTCCTTAGGTAAAATATTGACTTCTTTTTCTTCATTTTAAGAACTGTGCTCTTGATGGTGCAGTTTTTTTCCATGTGTCTCTCTGCCAGCTTCTTGATCATTTGTTATGACTAAAAATTTACTTTCTCCTTTATCTGATTGAAATATTTCCTTCTCGATCTTCCTCTTTCTCTATTTCATTTAATCTTTTCTTCTATGATGGTTTTTTTTTATTGTGTCGTGTTGTATAAAAAGGTCAATCATCTTTCATCTTCTATTCTCTGTAGCAGCTAACTAGCTTCTTTTCTCACCCATGCTTTTCAAACCTCCTTGGTTTGTAATTCTTTCTGTCCACCTTATTTTTTCCAGTCTTTTCCAGCACAACATCTAAAACTGGAGGTGTTTTTTCTCTCTCTCTCTCTCTGTCTCTTTTTTTGCGTTAAAATTTTAGCTATTGACCAATAAATGTTCATGTCTTTTTCAGTTACACGTTGCATTTATAATGAGTTTGGGGGAACTGATTTTTGCGTTATTTCGTCTGATAACTTACTTCATGAATAAGGAGGTAAGGACTCTACATAAGCTGTTTACGATGGAAAGACCCCTGGTAATAGGCCCTGGTGGAAAACAATTTTTAACTATAGAACATTTCTAAATTTTATAAAAGCACAATGAGACTAGAGAACGGGAACAAAGGAGAAAGTGAGGGGATAGAGACTATCGGGGAAAGTGGGTAAATAGAGAGAAGAGATCAGAATTGAGAGAGGAAAGAGTGGAAATTTGAGAAGGGAAGAAAGGAGAGGGTGAGGTACGGTGGAAATGGATGAGAGTGTGTCTGTGAAGTGTCGTCAATTTGCCTTGATTAACAGAAATCACAATGGGTACAACTAGCTGTTATAAATATTTTAATTAATTAAATGTTAATTGCCTTTCAGAATCTTGATAAAGATTTAGAAAGCATAGGTTTTGGATACATGTTAATCTACAATATATGCGCGTGGATACCTCTTTGTATCATTGGCCAGCTTGTAGTAAACGAGTGTCTCAGACTAAAACAACTCTTGTCAAAACTGTTGCTTGAAGTATCTACAGGTATATTATTTACATTATAAAAGTTTATTTGTCAAAAACGATAAGTTTACAATAAAAGAGTATATTCTGAAATTTCAAATATCCTGACATTAAGAAACACACCAAAAGAAAAACCAGCCAGATCATTTCTTTAGAAGATAGCGATTTATTTTCATAGAACTAAGAATTATCTATGTATTTACCACGGAGACTGTCAAAAGATTAACCTTAAATAATGATGCTATATGCAAAAAAAATTAAAGAGCATAATTTTAGATTAAACCTTTTATTCCGGAACAATATTTCACTAATGTTTTTCTTTGCAGGTCCCCTGAAGTCTCAAGTTAAGGATATGCAGCGCTTAATGTCCATAAGTACTCTTGGCATAAATTTTGGATCATTTTCTTTAGGAATGCCATTGCTACTGCAGTTTGTATCAATAGTTGTAACTAACGTAGTGGTATATTTACAGTTTAGTCATATTATATAAAGTAACTAAGTAGTGACCTGCTCTAGCTTTGTACGGGTTCAATAAAACGTACTATTTACGTTTGCGTACTTATAAGTTGAAATAATACAAGATAAAATGTTTCAATATCTAATTTAGGAGCAGAATGCAGTCTTTAAGTTTGTGGAGGATTGTCCCTTTCAACTTCCGTAAACCTTTGTTGGAAAATTATCTAGCTAATACTGCAAACTGAATTACAATCCTTTTCGCACATAGTCTAAAATCTAAAAAGATAATCAACGTTACAGTTTTTTATTTATTAATACAATCTTAAATCGCTATTTTGCGCAATAATTTGCAATTATAGTTCTAGTGCATGCTTCATGGGCTTAAAAAAGTATGTAAACAGTATACCAATTCATATTATAATATTTTCAATTGCAATGCCTTAACAGGTAACTAAGTTCTAAGAACCTACTAAGTACCTAAGTTATCTACAAAATTCTACTCTTATTTCGAAAATAACGTTTTTAAACTTGGATTTGAATTTAAATTTAGAAAGAATGAAAGAAGACGACAGAAAATACATATATTCTACACAAACAAGACACACACAATAAAAAAAGAAAAACACATGTAAAATAGAAAAAATACAAATAAATAAAACAACTAAAAAAAAGTGAATAGAATAATGATAATAGTTATTATGATTAATTAAATGCTAAACTAATTAGCTAGCAATAAGCACTAGCTAGCTAATCATATTAATGTAATTATGTAGGCAGTTTTATTGTACAATATATCTTATTAAGCAATAAAGCTATATATAAAAAAAAAATGTTTCATTAATATTTATAATCATCATAAGGACTATTATTGAGGAGCGGAAGACTTGCGTCAAAGGAAACAGTGTGTGAAGGTGGCAGTGGCGAAGGATGGAAGTCTGAAAAAGGGAAGCCGGAGCAACTTGTATGGACAGCACTTGCATTCTCTAACTGGGCGTTGTCACTGCACAAAAAAACATGATACAAGCATAGTCTTATCTCTTTCTACTCATCCCTAAACGATAGAGATAGATAGTGCTTACAACATGTTTTCTTGTGCAGTAGAAACTAGGGGTGACAAAATTTAAGTAAGTAATTCATAAAATAAATACGTCAGTAAAAAAAACTATAAAAAAAGAAAAAAGAGGCCGGGTTCCAGCCAGTCGCCAAGTATAAAAAATATTATATAAAAAATCTGAATTTAAATCATTTATTAGGAATAAACTTATTTCAAACAAGCAATAATTGTGCAAATCGGCCTATGATGGAGTTATGCCCAAACAAAAAAAATAAGAAACTGAATTGAGAACCGCTTCCGTTATTAATTCGGTTAAAAAAGAAGTAACTTACCTACCTAATACTCGTATAATATGCTAAATAAATTACAGAGAAGCGTTTGTTTCTCGAAATAACTTAGTAACAATTTCATTAGTGAAATAAAAGTGAAATATTTCAGAATGAGAAATTTTGGAATTTAATAATTTATAGGCAACAATGAATTTATTATAACTACTAGAGTTATAACTTATTGAATACTTTCAGTAGCAATATTTTCTAAAACTTATTATAAATTCTTACTAGGCAGTTCGGTGCCTATCACAGTGGGGCTAATAAGATAAATGGGATTTCGCTGTAATTTTCTATTAGGACAGGTGTAGCCAATTGCCTCCCAATATTTTAGTTCATAACACATACACAATACTATGTTTACTACATAGGTAAATAAAAAAAAGATACGCCACTAGAACACATCGCGCAGCCCTCTTAAAGTGAGTCCAATGCACTCACCGACACTCAGTCACACTCAGACTATCGAGTAAGCAACACATATTGACACAAAATGCCTTCTTGTGTATTTCATAAATGTCTTAATCACTGGAAATACAAAAAAAGGACACACAATATTACTTATCACAGCCAAAAATCTTAGTACCTTAGAATTTTTATTTAAATTGTAGCCCACTGTGGGAGTGTACCTTTTATCTAAATCCCCACACGTGGTCCTCGGTTGGTGCAAGTCACGTGACAACTAACTGGTAAATAATTGATTATTATTTTACTGGTAATTAAACTGGTGGTAGGCTTCGTCCGTGGTTAGTGACCGCCCACCGGACAAAGCCCCACCATCAAGCACCCTCTGAAATGAAGTCACCATGTTATCGTGGTGACATGGGTCGGAATTATTGCTCCTTTATGGTTTCTAACCATATGGAGCCACCTTCTCACCGAAAATCATTCGTAATCACGAGTGAATCTGTATATTGGGCAGGCGCGCACCATAGTAGACAACGTCATTGCTTATCATAAGGCAAATTGTAGACAAGCGCAAGCCTATTTCAGAATAAAAAAGTCTTAAGCTCAGTATTTACTCAAAAAATTATAGACTTGGAATATTGACAAGCAAAACAACGTCAAAAGTCAATTAAGAAGCCGAATTCGATTCCAAACTTTACTTTTTGTTTTGCTAACTGAGTTCCAATCCTACTGCGGAGTTTTGTGTTTTGTTTGATAGAGTTCCTTGGAGTGGAGGACAAAACCTTTTATCCGAAACAAATTTCATTTAAGAAATTATTAGTTAAGTATAATACCAGTACATACTCAGAATTAGTGTAGGTATGTTTTTCACACGAGGTATTTTTATATTATCACAACTTGTCTGTTGTAGCAATGATGCAGTCTACGATGAAACATTCTTAGCCAGTACATGCCGATTCACTCGTGACTAGAAGAGAGGCAGATTATAGTTATAGGGAAACAGAGATACCGACAGCGAATTCCACAACTTAGCAGTTCGCACAATAAGAGTGAAAAAGAATCCATTGATTGAAAAATTGAGACTGGAAAATGGGACGAATACAATTAGACTAGTCCAGAGTCAGGAAGTTTGTGCCGTGGATAACACGTTAAGCCTTTGGTTCGATATTTCACCGGCCGTTCGATCAATCTGTACCACTGTTCTGAAAGGGAAGGGAATAGAGAGTGCACTTGTGTTTGCGCACTCACTAATATATCCTGAGAAGGCTCGTCAGCTTAGTCTGGCCGTCGCAGCGGGCATAACGGCAAGGAGAGATTATATTAATAGCTGAAATATAACATCTACTTAACTATAAGAAGAGATTCAGAACAGGGCAGCGAGGCTAAGTGAAAGTGGAATACTGAAGAAAACATTTAATGAGAGAGGCGGAACAAAAATTGATTAGGTCATTTTACTGTATTTTTTTTGTAGGAAAATGGAAAAACTATGATATTGAATTATGCCAAATTAAGACTGTGTAGTATCAAGTATCCCGAAGACAGACAGACAGTTACTACGGAACTCTAAAAATTTAGAATAACAAACTGTCTTACTCGTAACTTAAATTAATTATTTAAAGCGCCTCAACCTCAAGTGTCAAAACCTTTCCTGTAAAGTAAAACACGGATAATTAAATGAAAAAGTATTTCAAATCAGTAGACACAAATGTTTCAAGTTGGTATTATAATGTACTAACTTTGTTAACAAACCTTGGTTGAGTGAGTATTAAATCTTGATTATACTTGAAAATTTCCATACTGAATATATTATAATAATCTATGATATAAAAATGAATCGCAAAATGTGTTGGTAAGCGCATAACTCGAGAACGGCTGAACCGAATAATCCTTGAAGTGCGAGGATGGTTTTTACGTAGATAAAAATTAAAAAAACTAAGAAACAGCTTCACCGATCTTTATGAAATCTTATTGGTCATATTCTGTTTTCGGACCCGGCAGGTGGCCCTGCTTTACCGGGCCGGACGACGTCTGCGCGGTCCGCTAGTAAAGTATAATATTCTTGGACATTAACACAGACAGTCAACTGATCCCAAACTAAGCAGAGCTTGTTAAGGAAACCAGATAACTGGTATATACTATGCAACTACTTTTTTTGTAAATATATACTTGTAATAGATAATTACACCTAGACTCGAAACAAACAGACGTGACATATTGATTTTTTTGTTGGTTATCAGGAAGGTAAATCATGATTAATTAATGTCTCATCGATATTCAATTTTACTATTGCGATTTGTTCTATCAACATACTTAAGTCTGCCTAGTTTTTTTGGCCCCAACGAGAAGGTAGTATGGCCGACGGACAGAGATGTCAACAGTCAAAGTGCATCAAAGACAATTAATAATAACATTCGGGGACATTAACCCACACGGTCCTTTAATCCCAAGTTAAACAGTTTGCGTTACGGAAAAGAGGGATGCCACTATACAATGTGTAGAGCACCTTCTCTATCGCACAACTGCAATAATAATACTTGACCATGTCACAGTGGGGCTAATACTCTTATATTTTATGCTATACATACCTATACCTACTACTTCTCTTAATACATAGTTATTAATAATAATAACACCCAGTGTTACGTCAACATCTCAAATTTTATGGTATTTGTGATTTTTTATTGTCTGCCTTTTAAGCCTGAAACACAGGACAACCTAGTTCAGGCGAATGTATTATACACTACCTATTATGAAATTAACCTATACTCTAAGATATTAATTGTAACTACTTACTATATGAATAAACTGACGGGCCGGTGGCGTGGACGGTAAGATACTTGCATTTCACGCCGCAGGTCGTGGGTTCGATTCCCACCCGAGACAAACATTAGTGATGAATATTTGTGTTTGTGACGAGTCTGGGTGTAAATATCTATTTTATGTATATATTTACAAAAGAAAAGTATTATATGTATAGTATATACCAGTTATCTGGTCTCCATAACACAAGCTCTGCTTAGCTTTGGACCAGATGACCGTGTGTGTTAATGTCCCAGAATATTTAAATTTTACTTTTACTTACTTTTAATACTACTTTGACAATACGGAAAAATAACTTATTTTTGTTTCGTCTACAAAATGGCGCAAATGCTTCTACAATGTTTTTTTTACCATATATTGACGAAATGACAGCTTCAATTAAATAAGCTAGCACCCAGAATTAAGACAAATAGACATAATCATGCACACAAACGTCTGTCTCTGGGGGAATCAAACTCACGACCATTGCCTACATCTTCGCGTACTTAATTTAAAGACTAAAATAAATTAACTAAAAAAAAGAATTTAAATAAATTTGCAGGCCTAACTTTCCAGTTCTATAGATTAAAATTGTTGATTGTCTACAACGGAATAATAGTGCTTTTAATAGAGCCTCAGGCTGTAGTTACCGATGCACCAAAGAAGCATTAGATAAGAACGCTATTGGCCAAAAACGCCACTGGCCACGTCACTCGCCAAAACACTACTGACTTAATACGCCACTACTTAATACGAAATAGGTAATTAAATCTCAGATTATAGCTGCAGTTCCTACCTGCTGGCTTACTCTTGAATCTCGATTTAGTTAAAAATTAAGATTATTACTATGATTTTAATATTAATATAATTTTATTTAGATAATACTAATTAGGATTGGGTTCGAGAACTTGTAGAACGATGTTCTTCCGTGTCCGTGTGTGTATGTCCTACAATATTATTATTTATTTATTATCAATGCAACATTAGCGCACGAAAATCAATTTTAGGTTAATTCGGGATGAAATTATGATACAACACAGTAAACTGTTCTGTTTCAGTGATTATTTTCATTCGTTTTCGTTTTCCCCGCACTACGCTTGCCAAGACGTGGTCTCCATTCGAGAACTCGCTTTCCCCAGCCATTGTCAGTTCTTCGACAGATATGGCCAGCCCACTGCCACTTGCTTGCTGATCCTTTGCGCTATGTATGCTATATGAGACATGAAAAATTTAATTTATTAAAGAATAAATTTCGAGTGTCACAAATTGAAGTGATATAGTGAGATTGAGTTCGAGAGTGAAGAGTAAGCTTAGTCCTTATCATGTTACCTGCAAAATAACCTTCGTTATACATTCAAATTCCCAGTTTGAAACAATCCTTGTAAATACAACCGTTTTACTCGCTGCAACTCTGACTTGACTCCAGTTGCTAAGCTAACGTAATATTGTGTGTTTTGCTTGTATTTAAAATATAACACATGGCTTATTATCTTGCTTACATTTCTAACAGTCTGTACACTTAAAATACACAGTTTAAAATAGGTAACACTGTTGTGGCAGTGGACACTGTTTTTGGATTTAATAAAATAATATTTATTTTTAAAACAATTACATAGATGCAACTATTCGATAGATTAGGTAACTTACGTGTTGGCTTAGTCATCACGAGGTCCCGGGTTGGATTTCCGGATCGAGCTTAGCTTTGCCTTCGTGGTACTTATTGGGAAAAAATAATCCAGACCATAATCTATCGCTGTGCTAAATTTCATCCAATTCCGTCTAGAAATGTTAGCGTGAAAGAGACACATCCATACATTCTTACAAACTAGCTTTCGCGTTTTAATATTACATAGTAGGATACAGTACATCCTACTGTAGGTACTAAAAGTTTTTAAAACATGTACTATTCTCCTTGGTTTAGATAATATTTTTATGTAAACGGATGAAAATAAAGAAATATACCTACAGGCTTCCCTAGCTTAGTAGACAGGCCTTTGAACTAGGAAAGCCAGTATCTTATGAGATTGATATGTGATACCTACTTAAAATAATCGGCTGTATCGTTTTGTTATAAAAATTAAATTTTAAACGTTTAGACTAGGGTTACCAACCGTCTTGTTTTCCTAGGACATGTCCTAGTTTTTGCAGTGACTTGGGATACCTAATAGTTTTTCAGCAGAGTCCTAGGTTTTTGAAGTGCCTTGATAAGGCTGAATGTGTATATAATATACCGGGCCATAACGCCAATGTCGAGAGTCTTTTCTCTCATAATTTCCCAATATGGTCAAAAGAAAGAAGATATTGCATTTCTTTAACTGAATTGTCCTAGTTTTTCCAACTTCAAAATCTAGTTTTTAAATTTGGAGTCGTCAACCCTAGTGTGCTTAATAGACCTGTATTATAGTTCTGCCACAGTGTAAGTACAATAGAGGTCAGCCTGATTTTTTTCCATCGACTTAAAAAATAGGTTCTCAATTCAAATCAATTCTTTTTATTTGCCATAAAAATATATAAATTAATTGTACTGTTTTTTTGTATATAAGTTCGTTAAGCGTTAATTCGGCCTTTTTAAAAATCGATTTAGATAATTTTATTTTTGTTTCAACAGGTATACTTCCCTGATGGTCACATTTTAAATTTTATCAAAATCGGTTGAACGGCATTCGAGTTTTACTTAGAACATTAAAGTCGGTTCGTATATTTTTTGAAAGCTGTTATAGGTGTAAAAATAAATAATAAAAACAAAAAATTGCTTAACTATGTATATGCAAATAGCAAACTTAAAGTTTACGTTAAATTATGAGATAAAGTACCTTAATCTCGTATCGCTTTATAACCTAATATTGTGGTCTCTAGCTAACGTTGACGCGAACGTTTGCGTAAGCCAATGACAAACAGTTTTCGACCATTAATAATTTGTATAGACATGATATACGGACTCAAATGTTTAAGTTACGTCGTAAACAGTTATTGTTCAGTTAATATATTGTTTCATTTTGCGAGATATATGATGTTTTAGAATAGTGGTTTATTTATGGCTTTAATTATGTAGGTACTTATTACCTACGAGTCTTATTACAAGTGTGTGTAAAAGGTGGAAATTAGCTCGTCAGTGTAACTTTTGGTGGATTGAGTCGATTTGGTTGGTTAGGCGCTTTTGTTAGAATTGCTTTTTTGCTGCTCGATATCGGTGAAGAAAAACATCGTGAGGAAACCGGCATGTCTAAGAACTTTCAAGGACATGTGACATCCACCAACCCGCACTTGGCCAGCGTGTGTACTTACTGCTCTTAACTCGTACGATAGTTGAGAGAAAACCGGTGCCAAGGAGTGGGACACTAAAAAGGGTTGAAGTGAGTGTTGGTATTTTAGCGAGCCATTAGATGTGTGAATTTAATGAATAAAGTTATTTGTTACCCCAAAGACGTTCCTGAAAAACCGAAATCTAAGTACAGAACTAGACTTCAAATCACTAATTAAGATTTTCGTCTCAACACAGAACAGCCAGTCATATAAGACCCCTCTATTACTGTACTACGCTTTCAATTCCCTAAGATGTAAGCACTTTAAATGGGTACTCAGGGTTCTTGCTCACTGGCGGTACATCATAAGAGTAAACCGTCAAATTTCGTAGCAGGATTTTTAAGCACCTCGTTAATGCAGATTCTTTCAGACTCTTCGTAAGTTTGGATAGTAAGAAAACTATATATTATATCGAAGGCATTTTGTAAGATTCAGCCGTACACATACGGCATCGACAGTTTACAAACGCGCGTTTCTATGTTATATGCCGTAGCCAAAATGACATTTCTTTTAACTTTTAGAATTTCAACGTTATCATGATAAAAAAATAGTTTGGATCAATCGCGGGGTCCTAAGACATGAACTTTATATTATAATAATAATAATAATAATATAATATAGTGGGACATTAACACACACGGTCATCTGATCCCAAACTAAGCAGAGCTAGTATTATGGAAACCAGATAACTTTTCTTTTGTAAATATATACTTAAATATAGATAATTACACCCAGACATAAGACAAACAGACATAGGTATTTAAACAAATGTTTATCTCGGGTGGGAATCGAACCCACGACCTGCGGCGTGAAAAGCAAGTATCTTACCGACCACGCCACAATATTTATTGAACATAAATATTGAATAACTTGCGGTTGTATCCTGACGACGCCTCTATGTAACAGCGGGATTATTAAAAATGCCTACGACATAATAATATATTATACGGTTTAAGATTATTCTTGATACTAGTGTATGTGAGAAGTTGGTTTAAATTTGAATCGACAACCCTATTCAGTGGATTAATGGTGTTCCTTAATTTGAAACATCAAAGAGCAACGCTATCTTTATAGTAACGTTTTTTAGCAATATCGTCTAAAGATGTCGAGTTTTTGAATTAATCTAATGAAAATAAATAGGCAAACTCTGCAACATCATCAAAGAGAAGGTTGATACTTAATGTGCAGGATAAGGATGTGTTTCTTAGGATCAGGGCCCTCAGGAACAAAGAAACGTGGAGATTAAAACAACCACCTCTTAAGAAAATTTAAATAAGTATTATTAAATAGCTACTCCTCTACTGCCGATCGAAGTGAGGAAAACTTGAATAAATTCTGAACGACTAACGACAAAAACAACAATTACAATAAATAAAATAATCATTCATTAACGCATATAAAAATAATTATGTAGTTCATTTCGAACTAAGATTGAGTGCTATTTTGAGATTTTTAATTAGTTCCTTCATCTTGTTTTTATTTTTATCTATAATATAAAAATGAATCGCAAAATGTGTTGGTAAACGCATAACTTGAGATCGGCTGAACCAATTTCGCTAATTCGTTTTTTTAAATATTCCTTGAAGTACGAGGATGGTTTTTACACAGATAAAAATGAAAAAAAAACTCCTCCGAAACGGTTTGACCGATTTTTACGAATTCTTATATCTATTTTACCGGTCAGGACGACCGGTAAAATAGATATAAGTCGAATCCATGTCTATCTATACGTCTTCGCTTCGCTATAATAAGCGAGATCTAGCCACATTTAACATGGAGCATAGGAGATGAGAGCAGCTTGCGGAAGATTGCCAGTGGAAGAAACGTATTATAGAGGATCTAATGTTGCGACGGAACGTGGTTCGATAGATTAGCCGTGAAAAGGGTTAAGCAATACGTCAGCGACATTCTTCCACCAGTCGCAATACACAGCTATTCACGGTGTGGTAGATCCTGCTGTTTTCAGATTGGTCTGTTCAGTCACCAGCAAATGTGCATGTGTGTCATTACAGAACACTGATTAAATCTTATGTAATATAGACGTTGAGCATTTGTATATCCCTTCCAGGATACACTTACAAGTAGATT
This sequence comes from Meganola albula, assembly GCA_936450015.1. NCBI lineage: Eukaryota > Metazoa > Arthropoda > Insecta > Lepidoptera > Nolidae > Meganola > Meganola albula. The sequence goes on from OW388147.1 coordinate 12,760,125, forward strand.
TCTATAGATAACAATTCTGGGTAGGTACACATAAGAGTAGGCATAACAACAAAGTAGGTTCATGAATGTGCGCAGAGAAAGTTGCTACGACGCCTTACCGTGAAATTGAGTTAACTTCAAACAAAATGTACAAGCCCACAGCAAAAGGAATTTAATTAAAATTAATAAAACATCAACACATGACATTGGAGAAATTTAGAATTTGGATCTTAGATTTATATATTGAATTTGATTAACTAATTATGTGTGTGTGAAAGCATTTTTTTACCTTAAAAAAATATAAACCACCATAAAACCTAGCTAAAAATTTTATTTTATTTTATTCTAAAATAGATCTGCGATTGATTACAACTTGCATAATGTTATGTTAACTAATGATGACGGTAACTGCAGGTTACCGTCATCATCAGTTATCATCATCAATATACCGAATCACTCGTGATAACAAATGATTTTTGGTGAGTAGGTGGATGTGGAATGAGCCTCTAAATGTTAGGAAACCATATAACACGTGCACCAATTTCGACCCACTCTCTCAAATGGTGTCATCGTGTATGGTTTTGTCCGCCATCGGTCGACAAAATCGGATTTTGTGTAGCAACTGTTACATTGCAAGCGCGTAACATGTCTTTGTATGAGGAAATGTATTTCAAAAACTCGCTACTAGAGCCGCTGTGCATGTCAAATTGCACGCGCATCACATACGCGTCAAAACTCACACTTGCACCCGTAAGTAAGGCATAGATACCTTCTGTGATTATCCTTTAGTCCGATTCCTTACAAATAAAAATCCCTTGTAATAAATGGATAGAAACGTTAGAAAGCTCCTACCTTATTGATAGCAGCCATTATTGGTTAACTGCTGTCCTCTGCGCCGCATCATTGCTCAATATATCTTTTGGATGTACAACTACCTTGATGGCCTAGGGGTTATCGTGTTTGCCTCTATCCTCCAAGGACAGAAGTTTAAAAGTCGACGGACCACCGTCTTTTCTACTTTCTCAGTAATAGAACGGATTCAGAAGGTTGGTGATTTTTTAATCGTAGTATTGATCAGTGCGTCCCACCCACCAGGACCACCAGAGTGGAGGAAATAAAACAGAAGACATCAAATGGCATTCCGGATCCGGACCGCAGACCTACTTTAACAACCCAAAATCCTATAATTATGTACTTAACCTTACATATTTTGATAATTGTCTAAGATGAACTCCATTTCAAATAAATTCCGGAGTAGACTTGCCGATAAACACCTAAATTTATTTCAATAGCCTGCATAAATTCTTCTACAAACTTTGGGCGGATAGTCCAAGACCAAAAATAATTACAACCCTTGGTAATAACTTCTTATTCATAACATTTGTTTAATAATTTAAGAAAAGAATGTATCTACGCGTGTACGCACATACTTGTGCAGTATAATATCTCCTACGACAGCTATTCTTTATTTAATTTTTGTCGTACGTAGGTATTCTTGAGGATAATTACTATAAAACACTAGAATAATTCAATGTAGATTAGGTGCCTACATAGGCGTGGTAATTTTAAAATCTTAAAAATAAAAAATAAAACTAACTTAGGTACTTAAAAAAGGTTCTAAACATTTTATTCAAACTAAATTAGCATGTATTTTATGTTGGTATCTATTACATCAAAAATACAGATAGATCTACAAATGTAGATAGGTATTTAAGTGAGTTTTACCACAGATAATACAGGTTTAACGTTAGTACCTTAGATGTGGTTACTGTGGTACCCAAACTAGGCAAATGCCTGTAACGTGGGCGGATGAAATAAAGTTACAAATTTAAAAAATATGTAACTTTATAAGCCATATTTTAAAACAAGTTACTATTATTAAGGAAATAATAATAACAATTGTTCGTTGAAGTTCAAAAAAGGGTTTTTATGAACATAAATTATTAAATTGGAAGGGAATATTATTAAAAGGGAAGGAATTTGAAGCAAAGCGGGGACAAATAAATTTGTAAAAGGCGCTTGGCAGTTTATAGAAACGTTACTAAAATAGGGCCATTCACGAAATGTTTTACAAACAAACGAACAAGTAGATGAAATACATCAGCTATCTCTTTTCCAATAAATATTTATATGGTGCCGATGGAAACAGAAACAATTTCAGTTTATGACCTTACTTTCAAACGTCAAAGTATCTGGGAAAAGCCTAAGAAAATCGGTACACGATCGTAAAGTTTGATTGCCTTTGTATGTATTGACTGAGTACGCGACAGTGAAATGAATCCGAGAATTGCTCAATGTATTTTTGTTTTTGAGAATTACTGATATGCACGGCAGAATGCTGTATCGTTTAGCATTCTTTTCCCTAAAACATCCATTCCCCCCATTTCTTCTTACTATAGTTGTAGTATTTTTTAACTATTAGGTATAATGTTGCTTTATTGCTCATCAATCCACGTAGCGAACATGCTTCATGAGAAGCAAGATATTTGTGCGCGTTAAGTGAATTCACAATAGATTTATTATGTGTAGTTAATTATGTTGAATAAAAGTTGTTTTACTTATTTATTTACAACATAAAGATTTTAAAGATATTTAAAGAAAAATCTTACATGTAAAATAAATCTATATCTGGGCGTCAAAAAACTCAATGTCGGTTGGTGGCGTACCAAGGAGGCTGGCAGCGTTGATACGCTCGCTGAAAAGCCTTATTACGTGAATCAAGTATTTTAATGTGTCGCAAAGAGCTCGCACCCAGGACTTCATGTCCCAAACGTTTCGAAAACTTAAGTACTATATTATCCACTTGAGGTTTTCAGTTGTTAAGTAAAATAATTCAGAATTTTTTAAAGTTTAAATTTCATGTCATCTAAGTTTAATTAATATTTACGTTATCGTTGGTATTAGTAATTTTATTGTTAATATTTATATTCACACTTTAAGTAAGCCTGTAAGGATAGGTTGGGAAAAAATAAATCAATAAATGTCACCCGAAGATATAGTCTGAGGTGAATGTTATCCGTTCAATTCGTTAACTATTGCCATTACTGATTTTTCCGTATGAAAAAATTCAAATTACATTTTTGCTTGTTTTTGACGTTAAGCGAATACTAGTCTCGTCTAGTATCAAGAATGCGTTATCTCTTGAACTTGAGCAACAGCTCATTCGATTCGGAATGACGTCTAAAAAAATATGTACATATATCTCGAGCATTAAATTTTATGACCTAATAATACATGCTCAAGATACATTTTTCTAGACAACATTCCGAATCAAATGAGTTATCGATATTATTTCTAGGAGCTTTATCAAGAGTTTACACGTTTTTAAACTTGTTGACTAGAATACGCGGTGCTACTATTGGTCCCTACGAAGCATCCAGAATTCTCGACATTTCTACAATATTACTAATAATATTATTGACTATTGCACCTTTTTTACTTAACCTACAACCGGAATCCCGTCACTGCTACTTCTGTAAGTGAAGAGAAGCCGTAAAGGCTCGGGATTTGAACCCGCCCAAGTCCCGCGACACCTAAACTATCTTGGGTCCCGCACGATTTTAGTCAACAAAAAGATATTATGAGGAGTTAGAAAGTTAGATTGTCCTCTTCCCTCCAGGCGAAGCGGGGGACAGCATAGATAAAGAGAGTTTTAAATTACTTTATCAAAATAGACTAAACACCACGGGTAATGTAATCGAACCATGTATTAGTTATCTTTTTGAGTAAATGAAAATTGTGATTATGTATTTTGAGTTCAAAGAAAATGAATGATGAAGGTATAATTTATGATGTTAAATCAAATTCTGCTTAGATTTGAGTCTAAGTTAATAAAGTTACATTTAATATAACTATAAGTACTAATATCTAGGCACATCTTTAGTGACTAGGTACAAAATATATAAAGATTTAGCTCAATCTACCTTAATACTCATGAAACTAATTTAGGAGTAGACGTCTTTGGAAATAGTGGAACAACAAACTTAGGCAGAGATAGAAATTACTTTTATTACCTATATTAGATACTAGTTACTTCAATTTCGAAGTGTAACTAATTTAGTTGTAGGTATGTTCTATACGCTACTGCTGTAGAAACAACTTAAAACATAAACACATGTAGTACCTAGTATGAATAATTAGGTAACAATTAAATGTTTTGGTATTTCCCTTTCTTTTTAATTTTATTTGGTAAATAAAATATTTAAGACGGAGCAACTATGGCGCCACCGTCGCTACTGCATAGACAAGAGAGAGCTGTCAGTGGCTGGCGGAACGTCAGACGGTCGGCCATGTTAGCGTCGCTTTTGCTTTTGGTCGCACGTCACCGACGGATCGTCGAAGTTATTATTTAAAACTAATTTTCAATTAACTTCTAATCTAACTACTAACTAGTGGTTTGGTGATGTAATTGCAGTGGTTCTCAAATTGTTCTGTTTGGTTTGTTCAGTAAAGAATTGATAAGTGAAGACTGCCTCTGTTTGAATTGAACTGTCAGTATACCCTAACAAATGATAAAGTATGAATTCGGGGGACAGTGTGTCCAGGATTTGCCTGCGTGTACCCCAGACTCGCTTTTATATATTTACTAACTACCCCAGCGAACTTCGTACCGCGTATTACCTACTAATATCGCTATTAAAAAATTAAGGGTGAACAACCCTTATCACTTAGGGGTATGAAAGATAGATAGTAGCCGATTCTCAGATTTACTGAATATGCATAAAAAATTTCATAAGAATCGGTCAAGACGTTTCGGAAGAGTATGGGAACGAACACTGTGACACGAGAATTTTTTATATTAGATAACAGATAATTACTCCCAGACTCGAGACAAACAAGATATGTTAATCACACAAATGTCTGTTAATAATATTATTAAGATAAGAAAGTAAGTACATCCGAAAATAATTCCTTTTGAAACAAAAAACACAACACCGACTTTAAACGTAAGTACCTATAATTATGCGTTTAGGACAATTGCTCTTATCATTTTTGCAGGCCGCAGTCGCTAAGCGGAAACAATGACCCTTCTTTCGAAATAGCTCAAAAACTACGGGTCAGATCTTGATCAAATTTAAATGGGACTATGTATCAAGGAGAAGCATCAACTTTCAAACAAAAAAGAATCATTGAAATCGGTACACGTATAACAAACTAGCTTTCCGCCGCGACTACACCCGCGTGAACTACATATCATGCCCAGCAGTGTAAAAAGAAGATATATAGCCTTCCTCAACAAATGGGCTATCTAACTGTGCAAGAATTTTTCAAATCGGACCTGTAGTTTCTGAGATTAGCGCGTTCAAACAAACAAACAATCTCTTCAGCTTTATAATATTAGTTTAAATATATTAAGAAAGAAAAATATATATATACAGTCGACTTGAAAACCTCGTTCTTGTTTTGAAGTCGGTAAAAAAGGAATTAATCATCCCACAGACGGAATAGCGGCCATCAACCAGATTATACTGAATGAGGCTATTCAAACAGGCCCTTGTATTAGATTTTTACGTTCTGCGGGTATTGGACCGTTTCTTGACGTTTTGGAAGTACCGTGGTATAATTGAGCGCCTATGGTACGTTAGGCAAACAATTTTTCGGCTCACTAGGTTATAGGCTATATAAACAGCTCACATAATTGTACTTTGTGTGAAAATTTACAGCCCAATTTTGTGTTAGTAGAAATGTAGGCATTTTTCTCTTGATATTTTACACAATTTTTGGCGGAACAGAATAGCATAGCATCACGCCTGTATTATCCAAAGTTGTAGGCAGAGGTGGATAATGTTTGGAGGTAGTCAGTAATAATTGTGATTAATATTTTTGGACGTCAAATACCTCAGTGCACCCGTGAACATGAAGTCTGAAAAGACTTTGAAACGTCGGGATCTAAATAAATCTAAAATAAACCGCGATAAAATCCGTTAAAAAGTAGTTTTATTTCAATGTGTGATATTCGCGTAAATCTAAGCAGAGCTTGTAACATGGAAACCAGTTAACTGTTAATACTACATAATATACAAATTTTCTTCAGTAAATACATACTTAATATAGATAATTTCACGCATACCAGTGGTTAAGAGTTTATACGAGCCGATTCCCATCGGCTTCCCTTTAGAATATTGTCAATATCACATACTTAATAATACATTATGTAACGCCTAAAAGTTTCAATACCAACAAAAATAAGTGTAGCATCGAGTGTAAGAGCTGTCGATGACGCTAGTGAAGAGATTATTTTCATAAGTAAGAAGTTATTGCTCCGGCTTCCCTTTTTCAGACTTCTACCCTTCCCCATTGACGCATACTCCAGACAAACAGACTGCATCACACAAATGTTTTGTTTAAAAAAACCCACGACCTGCGACGTAAAAACTGTATCTTTACCACTACGCCGGGCCACCGTATACAATGGGAATAGGCTTGAAACCTAACGGGCCACTGGATTTGCCACTTATATTTGATTCTCACTATTACTAATTGACGACCTCGGTAGTCGAGCGGTGTAAGCCGTCCGAATGGGTGTGCCCGGGAAATCGCGGGTTCGATTCCCGCCCCGGACAATATTTGTGTAACAACAAAAATTGTTTCGGTGTCTGGTTGGTTGAGGGACTACCCTCCGTGCCTCGGACAGCACGTTAGGCCGTCGCGCGTCGGTCCCGGTAGTCATTTAACACATCTATGACAATCGTTACATGTAGTCAGAAGCCAATATAATCTAACACCTGGTTTAACCATCTCGGCTACTGGTTCCCTACAGGTTTCGAGGTCTGATGGCAGTCGCTCGTATAATTCTCGTAGCTAGCCGCATCAGGTTAGACTGAAAGCCGACCTCAATAGAAATGGGAAAAAGACAAGGCGAATGATGATGACTATTCTACTAATAAATTTGTTTTTCCAAAGTATTAAACGTTATTTCAAAAGTGATTACTGTTTATTTCTACTGGAATTCTACCTACTCACTGTGGGTCTAAGATATTACCACTACCGTCGCAGCCTAATTGACTTTAAGTAACGTATAGAAACGGTAATATGTGCCGTGAAACATGTCTTGTTTAATCTCTAACTCAATAATGAAACGTCCCCGATAAATCAGGAGCATTTAATGACAAACGGGAACAAATTACGTAACCTCTGCTTTGAGTATCAGCTCTATTGCTATTCATTTGTTCGCTCTTTGAATACAAAATCTAACGCCCAGCTTCACCAATAATTAACGCGTATTCACGATTAACATTTATGGGGATTGAATCACCTTCGTCCTATTTTTGTAGATGACCTAACCATGATGGTAATTAACTGGTGGTAGGCTTCGGCCGTGGTTAGTGACCACCCATCAGACAAAGCCGCACCGCCAAGCGGCCTTGCCGTGTTCCGGTGCGATGTCTGGTGACACCATTTAAGAGGGTGGGTCGAAATTGTTGCTCCTTTAAGGATTCAATTTTAAGGAGCCTCATTTCACCTTTGCCACCTTCTCACCAAAATTCATTCGTAATCACGAGTGAATCGGTAAATTGGGCTGGCGCGTCCCGTCGTAGACTACATCATTGTTTAAAATCAGGTAAGTTGTAGTCAAGCGCCAGCCTATTCCAGAATAAAAAAAAATCAGCCGGCAGGGCCTTTATTGGTTCACCGGACTTTTTCGGAGAGCGGTCCGAGGACGGTCGAACCGATATTACCTTCGTCCGTGGGCGGGCATTTTTTATATGAATTTTCACACGTGGCCCAAGGTGATGCAAATCTGATGACAATTAACTGGTTAATTAAACTGGCTTTGGCAGTAATTAGTGACCACCACACACCAGATAAAGCTGCATTTAGTAGCCTTACCGTGTTCCCGTGCCATGCCTGGTAATATTATTTAAGAGGGGGGACCGATTTTTTTCTAAAATCACCATTGAATCGGTATATTGGCCAGGCGCGTTCTATTGTACTACATCATTGCTTAGCAACAGGCAAGTTGTAGTCAAGCGCAAGGCCATTTCAGAATTAAAAAAACATGTTACAATCCAATACCCGATATCTTCTTCTTCTTCTTCTTCTAAATATATAAAAGAAGAAACTGACTGACTGACATATCAACGCAGAGCCCAAACCGTTGGGTCTGGAGACTCTAAATTTGGCACATAGGTTCCTTATTCAAAACTCACCCTTTAAGGGGTTGAAACGGGGTTCCAAAGTTTGTACGGAGAAACAAGATTAGTGAGACAAATTTCGCAGGCGAAGCCGCGGACGGAAGCTAGTAAGGTATAAAATACTGAAGTTAAATATTAAACTTTAGTTTATGTAATTGATAAGATTGGCTCTAATCAGGTTTGTGGTTTGCTCACAGATTAGCTATTTGTCTAGTCGTATCACTGTTATGGCAAGCACTATGTACAGTGTTATTCCTTAGAGCATTAAACACGAGAGGTGTATAACAGTGAGCGTACAGCATCCCTGTTACAGCAGGTGCGGGGCGCCTCCAACAGCCTCCTGAAGACAGTAGCAGGGAGGTTGGATGTGGACAGTGCCATTATGAGGCACTGGACCCGCATCCATCTAACAAAGGACGCCGCATTATCCTTAAATCGATTTTTTTTTTAGCAATGTATGTACCTACTTATTACTAACATAGTTTGTAAGATCATTGTTACTAACACTATGGATTCCGGTCCGAAATAAATGATTTTTTTTTTATATGCAACTTCTAGTACTAAATTGTTTTTGACAGTTTTTGGGAGAAGCGAGGTAACCACGTACAGCACACATGTAAAAGTTGAAGCGTCTTTACAAATTCACACTAAATAAAAGCTACACACCAACACGAAACATGGACAGATTATGCATACAAACTGTTCATTTACCTCGGCGGCAGAGAGGAACGCGCGTAATAAATAAATAAAATTTCTAAGGTGGTATTCAATGACTCGATGTAGGTATAATTTATGTACCTTGCTATTAGTAAATTGGTTACAAAAAATGAATGAATGAATGAATGAATCTTTCATGCCGATTTCGGCAACGGCGACCTTGTTCTGTTAGGTTAGTGTGTCACACATGCACATGGTGGTGTTCTCACATGCATGACAAATGCTGCATGTGAGAACACCACCTATATAATTATAAATTATGTTGGAAGGCGGTTTATGATTTTGATGGTCTCTTTTATTATCGAGATCGCGCCTTCGCTGATTTTCAAACCTAGTAACTTTTGTGTGGATATCATGCCTCCATTCAGCGCGTTTGGTAGCTTGCACTTCCCAAGTTGACGGCTCTATCCCACACCGCTTCATGTGCCTCTTCAGCACATCTTTATACCTCAGAAACTGGCCTCCGCGTTTACGCTTGCCATCTGCTAGTTCTGAGTAAAAGATGCGCTTGGCAACTCTTTCATTGGGCATACGGGATACGTGCCCACACCACTTTAGCTGCCTACGCATGAGGTATGCTTCGATTCCACACACATTCGCTCGCCTGAGAACTTCAGTGTTGCGGGCGCGGTCTGACCATTTAATGTTCATAATGTTTCTGAGACATTTTAGGTGAAATTTGTCAAGCGAACGAATATGGCGTCGGTATAAGCACCATGTCTCTGCCGCATATAAGATGTTGGGCAGGACGATTGTCATATACACCTTAATCTTTGTCTGCAGTTTAATATCGTGGGAACGAAAGACCTTGGAGTATAGTTTGCCAAAAGCTGCTGCGGCAGCACCAATCCTGCTATTTATTTCGGTGTCAAGGTCACCTTTAGAGGTTACGTAGCTTCCCAGATATATGAACTTGTCTACTTGCTTCAGAGTTAACCTGTATATTTGTTGTTGAGCTGTATATTTAGTGGCACCTGTTGAGCGGTATCAGTCATCATGACTTCAGTTTTAGTCAAGCTAATTTTTAAGCCAAATCTACAGCACACCGTATCAAAGTTAGACATTAGTTGTTGTAGACCTTGTGGTGTTGTACTTACGAAGCAAAGATCATCGGCATACATTATTTCTGTAATAATATCTAAAGAGACCTTGGTGCGAGCTTTTAGTCTCGCTAAGTTAAAAACACCGCCATCAGTACGAAAACGAATTCGAACTCCTTCTGTATTATTGATTAACGTCTCTTTAACGACCGCAGCAAAATAGATGGCAAATAGAGTAGGCGCAAGCACACATCCCTGTTTGACGCCACAGGAGACGGAGAAGAACTCTGATTGATTGCTATCAGATGTTACACAGCAGGACATATGGTCGTGTAAGAGCCTAATTAATCTAATAAATTTCTCAGTACAGCCAAACTTTCCCAAAACAGTCCAAAGTGCCTGCCGAGGAACACTATCAAAGGCCTTTTCAAGGTCAACAAAGCATAAATACATAGGTTGGCCCTGTTCCTTGCTTTTTTCCTGAAGCTGTCGTATGGAGAATATTGCTTCGCTTGTACCTCTATTTGGGCGAAATCCGAACTGAGTCTCAGGCAGAACTCTTTCAGATAGCTTTAGCAGACGATTAAGCAATACTCGAGCAAAAATCTTTCCAGTGGTCGAGAGCAAAGATATTCCACGGTAAGAATTACAGTCCGCGCGGTTTCCTTTATTTTTATAGAGTGGGCAGATGGTAGATATTCGGAAAAAAGATGGAATTTGTTCATCAGACCATATTTTCAAAAATAGTTGCCATAAATTAAAATGTAGCTTCTCTCCACCGTACTTGATGAGCTCTCCTGGGAGATTGTCAAGGCCGACTGCTTTTTTATTCTGCTGAGCTCTAATGGCTTTAGTGACCTCACCCAACACGAGTGGTTCATCCAATTCAGTCGCCTGAGGCTGTTCAGGTAAGGAGTTAATGAAATTTTGATCTGCTGTACGATCCACATTTAACAAACTGTTAAAATGTTCAGCCCACCGTTTCAACACGTCTTGTTTATTTGTTACGAAAGACCCATCAGATGACTTTAAGGGCACGCAGTTTCTGCGGGTGAAAGTTCCTGTCAACTTGCGAATCTCGCTGAAGAATGCTCCCATCTGATTCGTATCAGCGAGCAACTGAATTTGACAAACCTTGTCTTGCCACCACTTATCTTTGGAAGCTCGAGCTAATTTTCTTAGCCGACATGCACTTTCTTTAACCTTTCTGGCAATTGACGGATGATTCTGTTTGTTATTAAAGTCCAGCTGCCGTAAGAGCTTCCGGTGGTCAGACAAAGCTGTGGTAAGTACACTGTCATTCACATCAAACCAGTCTTCGCTAGATTGTTGTCGCAAGCCTAATACTTCTGTAGCTGTACCAATTAGATCTGAGCACAGTGTTTGATATTTCTCCTCAATATCATGATGGTTACTATCCGTTAATTTTTTGTTGAGAGCCTCAGCGTATTTACTTTGAATATCTTGACGCTCAAGTTTGTGGATATTGAGACATATTCTTTTTTCTCTGTTTCGTCTGTGAGGCAGATGGAGATGCAGGCGCAGCTTTATAACGACAAGTCGATGATCCGTCCAGCAATTGGCACCACGCATCACTCGAGTCACCATCACTTGAGAAATATCGCGTTGTCGCACAATTGCATAGTCTAGTAGGTGCCAATGCTTGGAGCGTGGATGCATCCAAGTGGTTTTGTGTATCTTTGGAAGCCTGAACATAGTATTGGTAATAGCAAGATGGTATTGGGAACAGAAACTCAATAGCATTTGTCCGTTGCTATTCATGTTGCCTATACCATGTCTACCTAGCACCTGCGGCCAAGCCTCAAATTCTCTACCCACACGAGCATTAAAATCGCCAAGAAGCAGGATCTGCTCTGTACGCGAGACCTTATTCACAACTTGAGAGAGTTCTTCATAAAATTTATCTTTAATGTCATCACTTTTATCTAGTGTTGGTGCGTATATACTAATAATGTTTAAATAATTTGTATTATTTAGAGGAATACGTAGAGTCATAATGCGGTCTGAAATGCCAACTGGATGGTCAGTCAGTTTTGAGGCTATGCTATTTTTTATCGCAAATCCAACACCAGATCGTCTTGGTTCCGCAGCAGGAGTACCCTTCCAAAAGAACACATAGCCACCTCTCTTTTCAGTTAGCTCGCCTTCGTCCGCCAGATGCGTTTCACTAAGGGCTGCGATATCAACATTATAGCGACCAAGTTCTCGAGCTACAACAGCAGTTTTGCGTTCAGGACAGGCATTCCCATCTCTATCCAGTAAAGTACGTACATTCCAGGCTCCGCAAGTAATATTTTTAACTTTATTAACTGTTTTCTTTTTTCTTAGACCACGTGATAAAGGATGCGTAGACAGCCGTGGTTACTGCCTCCCGTATGATTTTGGGGCAAGCATTTGTTTAGGACACCTTTTCTAGTCCCTTCCCCGGCTGAGCGGGGGAAGCAGTGCCTCTCTAAAAAGAGCTGCTTCGTCACAATGGGAGCTGCCGAATCGTACTGTCACCCCATTGCAGAACAGAAACGACCATCTACCCAGAGTCGCCTACGTGCAGATGTCAGACAAAGCCCAGGTTACATCATAGCTGGACCTCTCTACCTCCACCCATCGCCGCAGGACTTTACTGTGCTCAGTAACCTATAAACAGAACAGAAGCGGTCGGATGCGCAGGACATATTATAGTGCGTTAGCGGTTGCGCCAACACATACGCACTCTCTGGTCCATGCTCCCTCGTACCCAGTGGAACAGGAACTGCTACGACTGGGAGGGAGATGGATGCATTGTGATAGCCGGCAGTAACTTACAGACTCCTACTGCCGCCTTAAGTCTTCACACAAGACTTTGCTGTCCCACTGGATCTGCCAATCTCTGTCGCTTATCAGCTGTCGAGTTGCCTTCACCACTGAGATAGACTTTATGCACAGTACGGGGAGTAACCGTATTGATGACTGTTCTGTAATATTAAGTCTCTCTCAGCCAGGTTTGGCCCACGAGTCGACGTGGTTTACCGGGGTGTGGCCGCTGCGTGCATTGCAGCTTCTTGGAGCCACTGGCGAGAAATTGTAGGTTGTAAGAGGTTTGGCTTCTCATCTTACTATAAAGACCGACTGGAGAAGCAAATTACCCCTACAAACCCACTACACCCCTTACAAAATATATATGCAACTAGAAACAGTACAAATCTATTACAAATAGATTTCATAGCACTTCAATGATATTAGTTTAAATAAGCCGAAAAATACTTTTACAAACCATAAGACCAATTAACAATGTTTGTAAGTCGGTAGTCAGTAAAAATTAGAAGAAAGAAGGCTACTTGTGGGTGGGTCGGAATTATTGCTCCTTTATGGTTTCTAACCATAAGAAGGCTCATTCCACTGCCTCCTTCTCACCGATAATCATTCGTGATCACGAGTGAATCGGTATACTAGGCTGGCGCGTTCCATCGTACACTACATCATTGCTTAACATCAAGCAAGTTAGAGTCAAGTCTCAGCCTATCGCAGAATAAAAAAAAATACTTGTTATTGTGCAAATACATTTTGTCCACCCGTGACAACGAAATCTGAAAGGACTTTGAAATGTAACGTTAATATGAAATCTAAAATAAACCGCGATAAAATCTTACTCTTAAAAAAATCTTAGAATAGTTTGTTTTGGAAAGATGTTTGTAATTACATATAATCTTGAGCACTACCGTACACTAATTACCAGTCACCCAGTTTGGATGCCTTAGGCCTTAAAAGCTAGAGTGTATAAACACTTAATTAATTTACTTATACTATATTTTTATAATTTTTTAATTGTCACTGTTTGCAACCCGTACTGCTGCAGCGCTGGGGTGCCTTCGCCGACCAGTAGGCTAATTCACGTAATTAAATACGTTTAGTTGCAGTGCAGTTGCAGTTAAGTCTCGATCAAAATAGCACTTTTCGTACTCTCGTAATTTTGACAACAGCTGTCAGATACGCTAGCGTCAAGTTTGTGTCACGCGAGCGCATTCGACTAGATATGACAGCTAAACAATTACAAGAATACCATTTTGCACTAAGACGTAAACTTAGTTGCAACTGCACCTCAACTTGTGGTCCCCTCGAGCATTGCTCCCTGATTATCACCAGATGAACTCGAGGACCTGCTGTCAGTTATATCCTTTCTATAACTAGAAATAGGTTGGTACGTATAAAAAAAGTCACCTATGATGATCCGAATGTAATTTCACATCAATTTCAGATCCAATACTATTCTGATTCCCTGCCTTGTGATTTCGTAATTGGATACTTTAATAAGGTTTTAAAATATTTGACGCCAACTATACATTCGGGTTAAACCTGTTATATAAATATTTCGGGGGTTGAGTCACCTTCATCCATGGGAGTGAACTTTAACTTTAACTTTTATAGGCTTGCGCTTGACTACAACTTGCCTGGTGTTAAGCAATGTTGTAGTCTACGATGGAACGCGCTTACCCAAAAGTGCAAATAAGTTCCTGTTCCTGGATTACCGAGATTTAAAGAGGATGGGCCGGAATTGTTACACCTTTGTAGTAACTAATCAGTTTAAGCCGCATTCTACTGCTACCTTCACACCGATAAATATTTGTTATCACGAGTGAATATATTGGGAAGGTACGTTCCATTGTAGACTACATCATTGCTTAACATCAGGCGAGTTGTAATTAAGCACAAGTTGCAGACTAAAATTGAATAAATAAATAAATAAATACGGTCTCATACTTAGGCAAGGCTACTGCCGTTCATCGTGCTCGTTTTCACTAAAGTCAAACAAAGCGACGCATAAATAATTAATGCCTAATGCAAGGTGACACCTAAGCAATGACTTCTGTTTCACCATTAGTTTAATACTAGGCACCTCCTATATTTAAATTTAGTCGATGGCTTTTGTATTAAATTATGAAATGATACAGTTCACGCAAAATGGGCGCATTTATGAGACGAGTTGCGGAAAATTAGCCCGCACCAAACTAAACTAAACTACATGATACAGTAAACCATTTGAATACTGTAAAGGTACACCTACACCTTTATAGTTTGTTTAAATTTTACGGACTGTTGACTGTTATAACTATTGTTAACATGAATGTGTGTACTCCCAGACAAACTGTGAAAACAGTTTTGTGGGGCAACGAAATATTGTAATGTTGTGAAATTAGTTAATAAAGATACTACATACCTATAACATACATACAGTAACACTATTTTGGCGTTTAGTGAAAACAGACATAAATACGGTATTGTTCTGCTAGGTAAAACAAGTTAATCGTTTTGGTTCGAACCAATATTCAAACCGTTTTTTTTTCCATTTGACAAACTAAAAAGTCAGTCAGATTATTCGTTTTCATTTTTATATTTTATTTATTTAAAAATCTATAAATTATATCGTAATATAAATTCGTATATGAATTATATTATTAAATCGTAATATAAATTATATTATTAATATTACAATTATTATTACTATCGACTACCAGCTTTTCTACAAACTAAAATTATAAATATTTATGCTTTTCTTCATATTTAAAAAATCGTTAGAACCATTCATACATCATGTGGTATTTTGTTAGCAACTTCTGAGAAAATATTACTATTTACAGGTAAAATAATAGAAGCTCCTGTTACGAACCTTACCAGCAGGCGTAGTTAGGTCTTGTGAAATATTCCCTCGTTTATCTCCTCGAAGTGACTCGTCAGATTAGATTAAGCTAACACTGTCTTTGTAAAGAAAAACAACTGAATATTTTATGTAAAAACAAAAGTGTTGCCGTAGTAAGTACCTAAGTACATAAGTCTTTGAGTACCTACCTATCTTCTTACAGACATTTTTCTTGGCGCATATGAGTCGGAGCACACATGTCAATTCGGAAACGGATAGTAAGCGTATCGCCTTGCGACTTGTTAACCTTACGTAAACAGTACCCTTAGCGTACTAATGGTTCAACATTACGAAAAATGTGTTTTCAAATTCATTTCTTTTGTTCTAAACATTACTTATAAAATGGATTAGCAACATAATATCAAATATCATTTATTCATTGCAAACATGGGTAATTGGTAGGTACATAGATGTCATAAAATTTGAAGTACAAGCCATATTTTGCCATCATGCAGGCATGCAAATGAGCATATTATCATGTAGGAGATAAATTTTAGTAGCAGAAGTAGAATGAATTGATGAATTTTATCTTCCATTTATAATTAATTAAAATCAATAGTATAGGTATATTAGTTAGAATATATAATAGGTAGGTATATTAGTTTGTAGATTTATGAGAATTTTAACTTATTATCTAGACATGTTACTGATAGTAATCGAAAAACTCTTTTCGTATTGACAACTCGTACTAAGTGCAGGTAACGAGTCGTCGACTTGTGAAGGCTTGGTAACGCGGGTTTGGTGCTTATGGCTCTCGGCAACGCAAGCCGGGGCGTGGTCAACGAGACGTAACCTAGGGTAAGAAAGTGATCTTCGTGTCCTGAGGACGTCCTGATCACGTTACGTTCCGATTAGCGTGCGTTGTAGTAAGTTTCGTGCAAATGATACTGAACAGCTCCAGTTGATACGGTGACGATCTCTGTCCGAGTTCAGATATCTGCTACGAACTTTAAACATCTTTAAAAAGAAACCTCCTCGAGTGTCTTTAAAGTCCTATGGCTGGGCACGAGTTAAGACAAGCTCTTAAGAAGCTGGAAAAGAAGTGAATGTCACAATGACATTGAATGGTTAGTTCCAAATCATGGTGCATAGGTTTCAAGACTTAAAATGTAAGTAAAAATGGGTATCTTCTTGTTATAAAATAAATAATAATTCCAAATTCAAAACCATCATAGTCGTTATGATGGTTTCCTTCATTTATGTTGAACATCGGACAACTGCACCGAAATGAATAGTTATTTTTTCGTTCGTTATTGTCACGAAAACGTTTATGTGAAAGTAAATCCAGATAGGATAGCATTAAAATCGGGTAAAACACCACCCGAGCGAAGCTCAGTTAGCTAGTAGTTAAATGTATTTTTAATAATTAATAAATAATAGTGAGGTACAATTAATAAACCAACCCAAGCGGAGCGTGGTTAACGTAATGAGGGGTTATAATAATAAAGTGTCAACAGTCAACATTTACTTAGTGAGTGGTGAGTGTATTAAATTAAGCTACACATACTCAAGGTAGCGGTCAATATTAACTTTAGTATAATAAATTTAACGTACATTTTGTATTTATTACCTGAGTTTTTCATTCGTTCTCTTTGTTTCTCTTTCCTTTGCTTTCCACGCCGCAGGTCTTGGTTTCGATTCCCACCCAAGTTAAACATTTGTGTGATGAACATGTCTGTTTGTCTTGGGTGTAATTATCTATATTTGAGTATGTAATATATTATCAGTTATCTGGTTTCTATAATACACGCTCTGCTTACATTTTTTTTATCCTGAAATAAATTAAACAATGATGTGGTCTAGGATGGGACGCGCTTGCCCACTATACCAATTCACTCGTGGTTACGAATGAATTTTGGTGAGAAGGTGACAGTGGAATGATGCTCCTTATGGTTAGAAAACATAAAGGAGCAACGATTTCGACCCACCTTCTTAAATGGTGTCACCAGACATCGCACCGGAACACGGCGAGGCCGCTTGGCGGTGCGGGTGGTTACTAACAACGTCTGAAGCCAACTACCAGTTTATTGTCACCTAATTTGCACCACCCGGAGACCACGACCACACAATTTGTTTCCCCACCCGTGGTCTACGGGTGAGGAAACAAATTAAAGTTGCACTCTCACAGACGAAGGTGACTGAGCTCCCTAACCTGACCAAACATAGTTTATCTAGAACGGCGGCAACTATCCGGCTTTTACCATAGAGTAACAGGGATTTATGTTAAAAGAAGGCGAGTGGTGTCGAGTTGTGCTATTATAAATAGTAGGAAGCGTCGCTGTGCAAATTGCGCCGCGAAATATATGCCTGCTACTGAAAATATAAGCAGTGCAACTCATAATGTAAGCTGTTTTACTATCTTGTAGCAAATTACTGCACTTTTTATGAAAATGTATGATAACTACGATTAAATAAAGCTTGTATTTACTTGATAATGTGGCATCATATATCTAGCGCCACCCAAGACTCTTGGGGCCAACAGACATTAGGTCATA
The DNA here is from genome assembly GCA_936450015.1 of Meganola albula. Taxonomy (NCBI): domain Eukaryota; kingdom Metazoa; phylum Arthropoda; class Insecta; order Lepidoptera; family Nolidae; genus Meganola; species Meganola albula. The sequence goes on from OW388147.1 coordinate 12,778,183, forward strand.
GAAATCCTAAATCACACAAGCAAACTTTTACCGACGATTAGCCTTGCCTGATGTGAAGCAATGATGTAGTCTACGATGGAACGCGCTTACCCAGTAAATACCGATTCTCTCGTGACTTGAAGACAGGCAGAATATAGCTATTGGGAAACAGATGCCGGCAGCGAATTCTACAACTTGGCAGTTCGCACAGAAAAAGTGAAAGCAAAACGCTTTGTGCGCACCCGTAGAATTTCCACAATATAACGGTGGCGCATAGCCGTACCTCTACTTGTCCGATGAAACGGCGATGGGGGAATAAGATTGTGTAATTCGAACACATACTCTCCGAAGTGTATCTGATAAAAACCGAAAGACAAAGCGAACTATGCAGCGATGCTCGAGCCTTTGCAATTCAGATTTGACGAGGCATTCGTTGCCAATAATCCTTCTGGCGCGCCTTTCAATAGTCTCCAACGCCTTTCAATATACTATGCGCTTTAAATAAGAATAGGACTGAACTCGCGGCAAACTTCATGTAAAAAACCAAGCAAAACTAGCGTCAGCACAGAATATCAAACCACACATTATAATATTATGTTAAAATGTATGGAAATAATATTTATGTAGAAAAGTATGTAGCTACTTACCAAAGTACGCGCTGGATGCCACAAATTTGTACACAAATACACAGACATACATTTTTTATCTTCTAGCACCGCTTTTTTTCTTCCAAAGTAAATAAAATATGTTGTTACATAAATATTCGTGTCTGCATACTCAGACTTACTCAAACCACAATAAAATACACGCATTTTTTTAAATTTTCATTTATATGTAATTGTTTTTTCAAGCAAACTTTTTTGCCTACTGTACAAAAAAATGTGAAGTTGCTGCGCATTCCGTTCCAAGATGGCGAATTTCCAGTTCTATTCTTATTTGAAACGCATAGTATACAACTTCGGCGTTCGCCGGGCATCACACCTCGCATGACCAGAAGACACTACTGGCCGGTCCTCCAGTTTCCATAATACCTATACTTATTTAATTTCGTAATAAACAAAAATATTATGTTTTATATTAATATAATTGAATATTAGCTTCCTCTGTCGCATCGCCTGCGTAGGATTAGGTAAAAAGTCTACTTATCTCAGTGTCAAATTTCATCCAAATCCGTCGAAAACTTTTTACGTGAAAGAGTAACAAATATCCACAAATAAACACATCCGTCCAAATTTTCGTATATATTACAGTAAGAAGTCAAAACATAATAATTATTTGTGTATTTATTTAGGTTAGGTGCTAATGGGAATGTTATTCAGTTAACTAAATTTTCTTGTCAAATTGTATCTTTACGAGTATGTTGAAAATAAATCTTTATTTTGTATGAACCACAAAAGCCGGGACCTATCTAATGTTGTAAAATTTGTTAGTAAAGATACATACATACAGTGTTCATGTTTTGTGTACGTGTGCTGTATGTGGTTACCTAGCCTCCCCAAAAAACTGGCAGAAACATTTTAATAGTTATAGAAGTTGCGTATACACCTCCCGTGTTAAATGTTCAAACAAAAGATAACAACAATATGTTTTAGTACACTATAGGCCGACCGTTTAACTCGCGTATCGCCATCTGAGGTACAAAGTCATAAAACATTCATTAAATCTCATAAAGAACTATTTAACCACAGATAAAAGTAACGTAAGACTATTCGTCACTAATATCCATATCGCTTGAATCATCATCACTGTCTGTGCAGCTTGAAGAGTCAGAATCTTGGCGATAGGCGATATGCGAGTTAAACGGTCGGCCTATAGCCTCCACACTAGGATTCCCTGTGTCGTGGAGGCTGGTGTCTTTTAACGGTACTGAGGATACAATGTTGTATCTCTATAGAGATACAATTTCGATAAATGATAAAATCTTTTTATTGTTTTTAAAAAACTTACATAATTATGGTTATGAATCCAGTCCTCCATACAAGGATTTCTGGTATCATGAAGTCAACGATAAGGAATACTATCGTTAATAGCATCTGATAGACATTGAATAAGGGTACATTTAAGTCTACTGCTTTAATTTATAATATCTACTCCTTAGTCCTTATAAAAAAATCCGATATTCTTTTATATATTTGAATACAGTTCGTCGCTCACGAAGTATGACGGAATACCTAATGAGTTTCTATTGTTCATATTATTTTGGTTCAAAATAGGAACTTCTAGAACGATCTGTCAGAAATAGTGCACATGGAAACTAGTTTCATCCAAAGTTTGGCAGGGTTCAAAATAGTCGCGTGGAGCTGGACAGCTCTTGGTTGTTTTAATAGAACGCCTAATACAGAATGATAAATAATAAAGCCTTCCAAACGTAAGGAGTTGTTTAATATACTTAATCGATCTAATAGTGTTTAAGGAAACTATGTAGTTTCATACAAAGTTTGGCAGGGTTGAAAATAGTCGCATGGAATTGGACGGCTCTTAGAACGCCTATATAGGTGATAATAAATGAAGTCTTCAAAATTTATAGGGTTGTATAAATAAGTACTCCGTATATAATCGATAAATCGGAGCAGCGATGCAGTACGGGCCTCGCCTTAGGAGTATAAGGTCGCGGGTTCGATTACCAGTCGTACCCACACATCTTTGTGTGAATTGTAATATCGCCGCTGCTCAAAATCGGTGAAGGAAAACATCGTGAGGAAACCGGCATGTCTAAGAACTAATCATTCGAGGACATGTGTCATCCACCAACCCGCACTTGGCCAGCGCGTGTGGATTAAGGCCTAAACTCTTTCAACTATTTTAAGATAAGAGAGTTTAGGCCTTAGTCCACACACGATCCGTGCCCAGGAGTGGGATACTAAAAAGGGTTGAAATAAATGCTTAACAATAGACAGCGCATAGCTGGGCCCCTTACTGGTCAAACTAATGTCTTACTACTGAACCACTTTTTAAACCACAAACTAATCTTGATGGGTTCGTTCAATGACAAGAACTTGTATAAACCAACCAAACTTAGCTAATTTCCCCGTTACTCCGCCAACTTTTGACGATTAAAATGTCAAACAATATTTGAACAATGTGGCGTCTAGGGTATCATGTCGGTGGTCAATAACTACGGTGGAAGCCTACCATACCCATTTAGACAACGTCACATATCATAGAGATAGAGAAATATCGAATAGATCAAAATGTATGGAATTTAATTAAATTAATTAATTAATTTAATTTTTTAATATTCTAGGACATCAACACACACGGTCATCTGGTCCCAAGCTAAGCAGAGCTTGTATTATGGAAACCAGATAAACTGGTTTAAACTATACATAGAATACTTTTCTTTTGTAAATAAATACTTATAATAGATATTTACACCCAGGATCGACACAAACACAAAATATGTTCATCACTAATGTTTGTCTCGGGTGGGAATCGAGCCCACGACCTGCGGCGTGAAAAGCAAGTATCTTACCGACCACGCCACCGGCCCGTCAAACATAAAATTGATATTGGCATATTATTATTTTAGCGTAATTGTTGTCTTATGATGCTTCAATACTTCAATAATTAAAAAATAGTTAATTATCTTTTTAAACCAAGTATCTAATTATTATTTGTGTTTAACATGTTTCATTTAACTTTAATAAAGAGTAATGTGGTTGAACTTTGATTTAAGTGACTAAGTTAATGTACAAACAAAAAGTGATTCACTAAAAACAAGTTTAAGCTGTGTAGAGAACTTGGTGATATTACTTACATTAATTAAACTGAAATACTAAAGTATCTTCATAATCCTGTCGTATCGCTGGGGTTGCCAGATTTTCAAGTAGCTTTTCAAATAATAAAAATTAGGTTTTGTGTAACCAAATCCCGCCAATACCACTTTTTTTTAATGGGACTTTACCCACCACCGCCATCCCGCCGCTGCTACTGTAAACCAGGACGTTTTTTATTTTTAAATAGGCCTGCGTTTGACTACAACTTGCCTGGTTTTAAGCAATGATGTAGTGTACGATGGAACGCGCCAGCCTAGTATACCGATTCACTCGTGATTACGAATGATTATCGGTGAGAAGGTGGCAGTGGAATGAGCTTCCATATGGTTAGAAACCTTAAAAGACAATAATTTCGACCTACCCACTCTTTATGGTGTCACCAGACATCGCACCGGAACAGCCGCTTGGCGGAGCGGCTTTGTCTGGTGGGTGGTCACTAGCCACGGCCGAAGCCTACCACCAGTTGGTTGTCACCTGATTTGCACCACCGTGGGACCACGTGTGGAGATTCAACTAAAGGTGTACACCCACGGACGAAGGTGGCTCAGACATCAAATTTGATAGGTTTATACGGTTCCTCAACTTAGTTCATTCAACTCTTAAGATAATTGGAAGAAGACCCGTGCCAAGCACGGAACACTAAAAAGGGTTGAATGGAAATGAAAATAAAAATGAAATACGGTTCCTAAACACCGAAACATGTACACAAGTCCTGATAGTGAAATATACCTTAGTTTTAGCATATACTAGCGACCCGCCCCAGCTTTGCACGGGTGCAATGTGTTATACTTACAAACCTTCCTCTGGAATCACTCTATCTATTAAAAAAACCGCATCATAATCCGTTGCGTAGTTTGGTAACTTCTATAAATTAAAATTGACATAAAATACGTACAAAGTTCTTAAGGATCTGGCAACTCTTAGTATAGCTCCATACTTTATTAGTGTCGCTGGGGGTACACTTTTTGCCTCAAGGCCTCTTGCTTAACATTTTATGTAAGTATACTTGATATGATTAAATTTTTATGAAAAAATAAACTTTATTCCCAAAGTAGCTTTAAGGATTTTCGACGAAATTGCTTGATTACTTTATTGTATCATTCTTTTTTATCTTTTGACTTTTTAATTTTGGTTTATAACTAACATTCACCCCCTAAGGAGGTTGAGTTTTCAAAAATCCTTTTTTAGTGTAGACACCCTTAAACCTCATACGGAACATATGTCAGTGAGTCAGTTTCTTCTTATTCATATTTAGATTGATTTATTCTTCTTTTAAATAATACTATCTTCTGCCTGTAGCTTCGCCTACATTGTATTGAAAAAAGTAACCTATGTGCTAAGTTAGACTATAACGAATGTCTCTAAAAAATTTAATTCAATTCCCTCCAGTAGCTTTGCGCGAAAGACCAAACCGAACGCGGCTTCGCCCGCGCGTTTCGGTTATCGCGCTAAACCATTAACATATTATTGTGCAGTCGGATAAAAACCATCCTACGTCCTTCGCAGGGTCTCAAACTATGTCCATACCAGATTTCATCCAATCGGTTCTGTAGTTTTAACGTGATAGCGCGACAGACACACAGTTACTTTCGCATTAACAAAATTAGTAAGGATCTTCTAGTCTTATGTCGGCTATAGTAACAATCAAGTTGACTAGCCAGGTACTATGAGATAATATAGTAGGTACACAAGAGTATGCGCACATACAGGGACACCCTCAATTCCCTTTACTCTCAGGGTTTGGTGAATGCTGAACCAAACGATGGGTGAGAGATCAGGCACAAGACAAATGAATCAACGCGCGTGCGACGTTCAATGCCAAGAGCTCTTTGGGGTATCACACAGGGGATTAGTCTCTTTCTAATTAACAATACCCTCACCTAGCGAAATTAACTATTTCTTTTTATATAGGGTGCCTGGTAATTAGTGTAACATACTTTACCACGTAGTGCTCATGATAACAAACGACTTTCCCAAAGAAACTGTTTTGGAGCAACTTTAAAAAGTAGTTATATTTCTTTTTTTTGCTTATGATAACCCAATCGACTCTCAATAGAGTCGATTGGGTTATCATCAGCAAAAAAAAAGAAATATAACTACTTTTGAACCTTGGTGAACCAATGTTCACCGGACTTTTTCAGTGAGCCGTCCGAGGACGTTAGTTTTATTTCAATAAATTCATTATTATATATTGAACGGCGCGGTGACGCGCGGCATCGCACGGCGTGGTAAGACGCACCGCGTGCATTCCGCGTCACTTCGTCACTCCTCCTTACTCTACCCTCCATTATCGACTTCTCTACTGCGCGGCTCAGTATCTGTAAAATAGGGAAGAATCGTATTTTTATAAGTCCGTCAGTAGGATTATAAAAAAATGTTAGACTTAGAATGCAACAATATTAAGATAAAATGCATCAAAGTTATGGAGTGGAAGTGCGCTACCTCATACAGAGGTATGAAACTTACCTAAGCGTGACGTCATTGAGAAATGTAAGTATGTCCAATATTTTTAATTTATCTATCTGACAGACAAAACAAAAAGAACGTCGTCATCCCTGTATAAAATATGATTAAAAAAAAGAGTTGCTCTAAAATTGTTTCTTTTGGAAAGTTTTTTGTAATCATGAGGACTACCAAGTGGTAAAGTATTTTACATGAATTACCAGTCACCCTGTATACTAGTAATACATTCTTACTCTATTGTTAATATTCAGTGAAATAGCAAAAGCAGGAACTATTGTATACAAAGTAACATTTTCAGTTCTAAATTCAGAGGTTTTGTACGGAAACAGAGATCTGGGACAACGGTATTGATTTTAACACCTATCTTAACACTTCGTTGACTTTGTAAACACTAGAGATGTTCTAGTTCTTTAATATTAGATTTTAACAACCTTATTATATAACGAAATATAACTAGGTGTTTATTTACTTTGCTTTCTATTTTTTTTTACCAGTATAATAATAATATAGTGGGACATTAACACACAGTCATCTGATCCCAAACTAAGCAGAGCTTGTACTATGGAAACCAGATAACTGGTAATATATTACATATTATTCTTTTCTTTCGTAAATACGTATGAAGGCTTTCGAAGGGTTTTTAGACTAAAAATATCAAGATTAGGAGACAACTTTAAGTAGGCGTGAATAATCGGGTAAGAAGGCGGTATTTCAATAAAATAACTACAGCAAATATCACTTCACCCCAATCTCTCGATAGCACAATCATTAATTCTACCAGTTAATTACAGATCGTTAAGATGACATTGGATTAAAGCGTAACGTTCACCGAGCACGATATTGCATCTGCACTACCGGACGCCACAACGGTTCAACGCGCAGTGTCAGCCATTCTAAGATGGCCGCTTCACCCCGCGCTCGGTGTTCATTCGTTCGTTCATAATGACATTCTCGAGTGACAGGTGACTTCAAAGACGGACGTGATGACAGTATAAAATGACAGCCGATGCATTGAGAAGTAGATGTGCCAACACGGCCAACCCTGACGAATCGCACGACCTCGTGCGCATAGTATCAGTCTGCTCGATGATATATGTCATTCTTCTCTACCTGTTCTAATGAAAAAGTTAAGATAGACATTAACATACGCTCGGTCCTTCCTGACCGAACTCAAATTCATCGCTATTGCATAATGATATGGACCGGACATGCTGGTCTCCTTCATACAGTTACTCAACAGTGGCCCGGGCTTACCAGGCCCCTTCAACAACTTACCAAAGTATGGTCCGGGCATACGAGGCCCCTTCATCAACTTACCAAATCGTGACCCGGGCGTACGAGGCCCCTTCAACCACTTACCAAAATATGGCCCGGGCATACGAGGCCCTTTCGACCAACTACCTAAACAGGCCCGGGCATACGAGGCCCCTTCGACCACTTACCAAAATATGGCCCGGGCATACGAGGCCCTTTCGACCAACTACCTAAACAGGCTCGGGCATACGAGGCTCATTCAACCAATTACCAAAGCGTGGCCCGGGCATACGAGGCCCTTTCAACCAACTACCTAAACGTGGCCCGGGCATACGAGGCCCTTTCAACCAACTACCGAAGCATGGCCCGGGCATACGAGGCCCTTTCAACCAGCTTTACATTTACAACCGTCAAAGCGTGGCTTGGGCGTACTGGGCCCCTTGCAACCACCTTACCATATAACACTTAAACACACATGGATCACTATTTCTTCGACTAGATACCGTCTCCTGTTGGTTTTACCCTTCACATCCCAACTTCTGATGAAGGCTTTCGAAGGGTTTTTAGACTAAAAATATCAAGATTAGGAGACAACTTTAAGTAGGCGTGAATAATCGGGTAAGAAGGCGGTATTTCAATAAAATAACTACAGCAAATATCACTTCACCCCAATCTCTCGATAGCACAATCATTAATTCTACCAGTTAATTACAGATCGTTAAGATGACATTGGATTAAAGCGTAACGTTCACCGAGCACGATATTGCATCTGCACTACCGGACGCCACAACGGTTCAACGCGCAGTGTCAGCCATTCTAAGATGGCCGCTTCACCCCGCGCTCGGTGTTCATTCGTTCGTTCATAATGACATTCTCGAGTGACAGGTGACTTCAAAGACGGACGTGATGACAGTATAAAATGACAGCCGATGCATTAAGAAGTAGATGTGCCAACACGTACTTAAATATAGATAATTACACCCAGATACAAAACAAACAGACATATTTAAACAAATGTTTGTCTCGGGTGGGAATCTAACCCATGACTTGCGACGTGAGAACCCGGCGGCCCGTCTAAAGTATTATTTGATTTTGTTTGCACATCATACTCGTCTCCACCAGATCAGTAACTCTTTTAAGGGGCAGCGTATACATTTTACAATAAACTTCCAAATAATATTAGGGAAATGACTAATCCTGTCACACAGGTCCCGCACCCAGTATAGACTCCAGCTCTCTTAAAGGTATTTATGAATCTGCCTGTTACTGTTATATACCTAACTGTACCTAATTGAGAGAAATACACAATATTATTATTATTAGCAAATTTAAAATAATTATAAAATCTACGTTAAGTAAGAAAGCGCATTATAAAATTTCAGACTATGTAACGGATAAAAACTTAAAAAAAAATATAAAACCCGACTGCGTCAACATCTGCCAACTTAATTAAACGGAGAACAGATTTGGCGCGAAAAATCCTAGGTACATTTTTACAATTTGGAAGTACACTGTTACTAATATACTGTGTTACTCTGTACACTAGTATCAGAAGACGAATCTAATGATTCCTCTCAAGCTCAGATGCGACTGGCCGTTTAGGCTCCAGAGGGTGCCAAAGAAATATATATACACAGGGTGGGGGGTATGTGGGACTCCATCTGGTTACCTAAACTAAAACCCCTTCGTGCATCTTGGCCAGGGTGTCACAAGTGACACAATCGTGACACGTTCATTTTTACATAAAACTTCAAAACTTTTGTAAACTGATTTCATTTATTTCAATCTTTAACTTTAATAATAATTAAACCTTATTATTTGAAGTACTTAATAGCATATTCTGTCCCAATTAAATACATTAACGTTACACCTGCTTTTAAATAGAATGGACAGTTAAATAGGCCGGCCGCGGTCACAGTAAATTAAAAGTAGTAAGGACCTGTCTGAATTATCTCTATTACAACGGGAAATTTTGTAGTGATAAGTCTAAGACCGGCCATATACAGGCAGCTTAAAGCAGTCAGGATTGACAGCTTCAAGCTGCAACTGCTTAGCGAACAATGTAACAGCTCGAGCGGTTCGGTTCGGAAGTCCGTGTGTCTGTGGTTTTACACCTGAGTCGTGTCAAGCCGAGTCGCGGAACAAGCTCAAGAAAACTTATTGCAAACTACAACAAAAGTTTATTTCTGAGAAATAAACTTTTATTTTTATTACTAACATAATATATTATGCGGTGTAAATACACAGTAGATAATAGGCGATGGTTGTTTGCATCTCTGTCAGCAATAAGAGAATGGTGATCTAAGATAAAATGTACATCTAAATATTTTTATTTCCTCAGCATTGAATATTTTATTCCGGTGATTTAACGCTCTCTTGATATGCTTCTTGAATTTCACACGGTCACGAGCGAATGCTGTAATATTAGTATATAAGTTGAATCATTCCGGCCCAAGACCATTATAAAATCGATAAAATACGACTCAGCGACCTAGAATGACATAATATTTGATGTTAATTTATAGTTTTATAATCATAAGAAACAAAGAACCACAAATTGTTACAGCATATTTAACAAATTAACAAAAAAAATGTAAATTTAAACTAAAAAGGAAATTAAGATATTTCTAGATATGGAATTTAAAATCACATTTAAGAAATGCATGTATAGGTAAATTGTATTTAGTTATAGTAGGTATAACGCAATAGTATAATAAGTTCTATAAAGGCGAGGTCAAAAGTGGGATAGTATTTTGAACACCAATGTGATATACCTCATTGGAAAGCTTATTTAATAAGCTATTAGAATTTAACTAAACACGAATTTTAGGAGCATTTATGTAAAAATCTAATAAATGTAACAGAAAAACAAAACGCACATTGCCTTTAATTATTCATTTCCTAAGCAGTATAAATATTGCAATCATGTCAATAATTGTATTGTATTAAAGTACTTTTTTCTTGTAATATTATTTTATCTGCAGTTTAATGTAAATATGACGAAAAAAATTAATTATCATAAGAGTGTCAGTGAGCAACAAAACGCGTGGAAAAAAAAAATTACGGGAAACGTCAAGATGTCATTGTCATTGATCAGATTGATTGACAGCGTTCTAAATAATTTTAATTTTTTTGGTTGCTCAATTGTAATTTGGCCAGGTTTGCCAATTGCAATAATCATAAATATTGCAGCAAGGATTCTTATTTTCAGTTTCAATTTAAAAAAAACGGGAGGGTGTAAAATTATTTTAAATGCACCAAAATATTTAAATAATTATGCTCTATTAACATATGTAACTCAGATTGTTGTTAAAATTTACAATTATTTAAATCCCAGGCTCTATACATTTTTTGAACGTCTCCGTTGTAGAAAATGAGCGCGACGCCTACAAACTGTACCTATATATAGTTTGGCGATAGATGATTTTTTACAATACTTATCTTTTGAATTATTACTTAAAAAATAATAAATACATGTCGGAGAAGTCATTAGTACGGCAGCAGACTTGTCATTCTAAACACACAGTTAAGTTAACCTACTGCTTTCTATTCTACTGCATAGGTCCCTATAACCGTAATGACTTTTATTCGCATTTATTTAAGAATTATGACTTAATAAAAGTTATCTTTAACAAAAAGGAGCGTAATGTTATTACTGAGTAAGTCTTTTACAGAGTCTAGTGTCCGAACGAAGAACGAACAAATCAAAATTAGTTTACGGTTGGATCATATGCAGTGGCACGACATAAGATAGGCGAGTGCGGCGGCCCAACTATACGGTGTCTAGCAGAGTAAATTGTCGGTGCATTGGACAAATGTTTTGTTTTCTAAAAATTAAATAAATAAATATTCTGGGACACTAACACACACGGTCATCTGGTCCCAAGCTAAGCAAAGCTTGTGTTATGGAAACCAGATAACTGGTATATATTATACATATAATACTTTTCTTTTGTAAATATATACTTATAATAGATATTTACACCCAGACTTGACACAAACACAAATGTTCATCACTAATGTTTGTTTTTTTTTTGTTTGTTTGTTTAACCCACGACTTGCGGCGTGAAAGGCAAGTATCTTACCGACCACGCCACTGGCCCGTCAAATAATAAATTATCTAATTATATAAAAGAAGAAACTCACTGACCGACTGACTGACTGACATATCAACGCAGAGCCCAAACCGCTGGGTCTGGAGACTCCAAATTTGGCACATAGGTTCCTTATGAGGTCTAGGGGTGCACTAAGAAAGGATTTTTCATAACTCTCCCTTTAAGGGGGTGAAACGGGGTTCCAAAGTTTGTATGGAGAAACAAGATTAGTGAGATCAATTTCGCGGTCGAAGCCGAGGGCGGATGCTAGTAGCTAAATAAATGTGCTTCCTCGTGTATGTTCCTATCTACAGTGTTATGTAAATACTTTAAACGTTATCATCATGATAAATGAAGCAATGTTTGAACATTATATAAATCCAGTCTGTTTGTATTCGTCATCGAAACCAGTTACTTACATAGCAAGTTACTTTTAAAATTACCTTCATAAAAAATACTGCAAAAACACGACCAAATTTAGGAATTAGTTAAATAGGTACGTAATTTATTATTTGTTTACCCACGTGGGGTTAGATAAAAAAATATAATAATATTAAGGAAAAGTAGCTATAGTAATAATAATCCCAATCGCGTTGAAAAGTTAACGTACACCTCAAGTTATAGATCCAGTGTAAGCTAATCTCGCATTGTATAGGATTTCCGCACAATGAGACGTCAGCTTATAATGGTTTCATATAGCTAGATGTACTAATGTTTAGCCGTGATATCGCAGTAAGACAGATCAAGCCGCAATACAGTTATATCCCTAGGGATATAATTATATACCGTAACATAGTATACGAAAGCGATTCTTTACTATCTTACTAGGAATCTAAATAAATAAAAGAAGAAACTGACTGTCTGACTGACTGACTGACATATCAACGCAGAGCCCAAACCGCTCGGTCTGGAGACTCCAAATTTGGCACATAGGTTCCTTGTGGGGTCTAGGGGTGCACTAAGAAAGGATTTTTTAAAACTCACCCTTTAAGGGGGTGAAACGGGGTTCCAAAGTTTGTATGGAGAAACAAGATTAGTGAGATCAATTTCGCGGGCGTGCCGCGGGCGGAAGCTAGTATAGTTATAAAACGGTCCAAGTTTAGTGATATATTTATATTACTAGATTAAGTTTAGTGAAAGGTGAAAAAGGTGTACATAAAATCAATACTCATCTTTTGAAGTTGATTTTGATTTTTTGAAGTTTGATTTTTTCTCAGTTCCCAAACTCTGCAGACACGACTATTTGATATTAATTTCAGCTTGATACCTCCACGCGTCCCTGAAAAAAAGGGTTTTGACAGTCAGACAGACGGACATCAAAGTTTTGTTGTATGTTTATTTTTAATATCAAGTATTAAAATTGAAAACCCTAAATTTGACAGATTAATTAATAAACACCTTGATGAATACAATAATAATACTCTCGGACATTAACACACACAGTCATCAGATCCCAAACAAAAAGGGATCTGTATTTTCCATTTGTGGTACGGAACCCTAAAACTATTAGGCAATTATTAACTGTGACAAAAATAGAACAAGTAAACTAAAGAGTCAAGGTCAAAGAACGCACTCCATACCATTTTGAATCAATTATTGTGTTTTTACTAACTTTTTTTTGTAATTGATTACAAATTGATTGTTACTCTTTATTTCCGTATTACCTCTGTACAAAAGAGTCGGTTTTGTAACACACAAATCAGTTTACATCAAGATCTTATATTACTTTCCGTGGTTTCTGTAACTTGAGTAGTGTTATAGTGTGTGAACATAAGTTATTAATTTTCTGGAACTGTTTTAAGTGTTTAATTACAAAATTAGAATTTAAAAAAGTTCGGTGAAAATAATTGGTACTTTGCTTTTAAATTGTTATGAATTGAGTTAAGTACTATTAGTAAAATATCGTATTGATAAATCTGTGCAGGAAAACATCGTGAGGAAACCGGAATGTCTAAAAAGTAATCATTTGAGGATATGTGACATCCACCAATCCACAAATGGTATGGCCAGCATGTCTCTCTCAACTCGTAAGATATTTGAGAGAAGACCCGTGCCCAGCATTGGGACACTAAAAAAGGGTTTAATTGTGAAGTGAAATTGCATACTTTACTTAAAATACTTTTACCTTTTTGACCGACTTAAAAAATACATTTAATTTTATAAACACGGCCTTTATAATCATTAATTTAAATAGTCTTGCGTTTGACCACAACTTGCGTGTTAAGCAATGATGTGGTCTACGATACAACACGCTTACCCGGTGTACCGATTCACTTGTGATTTCGAGTAATTATCATGCATGTCTATTAACTTCACATTTAAACAAGTTTTGTATTTTCCTTTAATACCCAGTCACTTTTGTTCTTGCCTGTCCATATTTCAATTGAAGTGGGAACGATAATATGTATAACTTCCGTCACCTATTGGTGGTTTCTTTAGTCTTAACAAGGGGCTTCACCTTTACAGACTACCAGTGTATAATTTTCTATAGTAATTTCCACCAGCTCGCATCATATAAAAAAACATTCCAAAAAAATCATATCATCACAAATCTCGAATGTGGGAATGTGTTGAACCAGATAAAAGGGTTATATATAACTGACTTTCTGTTTGTTTTAAATTTCACCTGTTGGTAAGTAATTATTATGATACTAACTTATGCGCGCGTATGTCGGATATCACGCAGTACCAATAACCTCTTTCCGCGCAGTCGGATAAAAAGTATTCTATGTCCTACCCCGGATCTTAAACTATCTCCATACCAAATTTCATCCAAGTCGGTTCAGTAGTTTGGCGTGAAAACGCTACAAACCGACAGACAGTTACTTTCGCATTTATGGTTTTAGTAAGGATGAAGACGCAAAAATTTGCCGACACATCAAGCTCTATACGTATTTATCCAATTTATTGCAGTATTTTACTAGGAATACATAGCATCAATCCTGTATTACCCGAATGTGTAGGCAGAGGTGACAATCACCTATTTTTCGACTGGCTATCTTTAGATCCCAAACGTAAGAAGCGAGCCTATTACGGTTCATTATGCACATTTCCAAACTTCGAGCTACAACTAAGAGATACTAAGTAAATTAGAAGCGTCTTTTTTTGCTCGACCAGACAGCAAACTCTAAACCTCGCGGTTATTAAGCGAACACCCTAACCACTGGACCACCGAGGTAGTTATTGAGTGGGTCATTTAACAATGTGCCTTTGCTTGGTAAAAAAGCCAGTGAAAACTATTTCAAATAAAATATTACAACTAGGAAATAAAGTAGATATTTTTTGCATGAATGAGTAATTTTATATCCGTAGATGAACCGGATTTCACCAATCATACTCCAGCCTGCTGGAAATGAGGTTTAATGTAACTTTTTGATTTTTTTTCAGAAGTCAAAATGCCCGAGGTAAAATTAGAAGAAGTGCGTCGGTTCATGGAAGATAGTTTAAAGGCGGTGGGTGCTCCGGAGACGGAGGCGCAGGCCCATGCAGACCTGCTGATGCACGCTGACACTGTGGGACATTATAGTCATGGGTTGAATAGACTTGGTAAGGTTGAAAAGTTATATCACAAAATGGCTAAAAACCTAGTTTGATAGTATTTTCTTAGATTTACGCGAATATCACACATTGAAATTAAACTAATTTATAACGGAATTTATCGCGGTATTTTTTGATTTTAGATCCCGACGTTTCAAAGTCTTTTCCGACTTCATGTCCACCCGTGACCATGAAGTCTGAAAAGACTCGTCGAAAGAAAAGAAACGTCGGGATCTAAAATCTAAAATATACCGCGATAAAATCCGTTATAAAGTAGTTTTATTATTTACAACCTAGTCTGAATAAAGTGAAAGGGGAAGATGTTCCATATGTCGCGTTTGAATAACAAAAACAGACCTTTTTTCGTATTGGATTATATATCTATAATAATCTATATTCTCGAAATAGATCTCCCAGTCGAAACGTAACAAAAGAAAGCTGCAGATGCCTCTTGCAGGCACTTTCCATACTCATCTCACTTAATATAACTAACCTGACCCACTAACTATCTAACCAGCACTGCGTTGAATTTTCGAGTTGAACGTCAACTATTGGCACTGGTACTAGGGTGAAGAAGACGCCTGATGCGTTTCAAAAGTACTAGTCGCTGCCAGTTGGCAATGTTGAACGTTCAGACATTTTTCTTAGTCCGAAAAGAACCAACAATTTTCTTTTGTCAGTACTTAATTTCCTATACAGAGTTTTATATCAATGACTGCCAGTCCGGAGCCTGCGTGCCGACCGCCAAGCCAGTTATCCTGAAAGAGTCAGGTGGCACCGCGTGGGTGGACGGAAAGAACGCGCTTGGAGCTACTGTTGGCAACTTCTGCATGGATATCGCTATTAAGAAGGCGAAAGAAAATGGGATCGGATGGGTGGCTGCAAAGAGTATGTACATAGATGTTATTTTACCTCGGCTCTGCGCCTAATTTTATTCGGGCCGTGTCGGCCGTCCCGCCCGATCAGATTTTGAGTGTGAAGAGTATATGTAGCACACACTTTTGGACTATTATTCTTGCGTGCATGGCAAGTTAGGCATCTGGTTTTTCTTAGTCGTCTTACAGCTAGGGAGAATGATTTAAGTAATTTAATTCCATAATATTACTAGATAAATGGACTAAGAGTACCAGGCTGGTGCTTTAATTTGCTACTTATGGCTTTGGTTTCAGGTAGCAACCATTACGGTATGGCTGGTTACTGGGCACTGAAAGCCGAGCGAGAGGGTCTCATTGGAATGTCCTTTACAAATACATCACCTATTATGGTCCCAACTAGATCTAAACAAGTTAGTGGGTTCTCATCAACACAATAAAAAATTTATTGATTCTATTCTTTTAAATGAATCCACCGGCATTTATTACATATCTAACGACAATTGTTTGTTTCAGCGCGCATTAGGAACAAACCCAATAGCTATGGCAGCACCAGCGACTGATGGTGACAAGCTTGTTGTTGACATGGCGACCACCACAGTTGCTATGGGAAAGGTAAACTTTCTAGTTATAATAGAAGACGCCTTTCGCTAGAGCCTGCGACTTAACTCGTCCTGCAGAACGTGTTCTCAGATACGAAAGGCGGGATAATTCGTTTAAAGACATTTGACACCAAAAATGGCGCTTGGCGCCCTGAAATCGAAACCGCTTAACCGGTTTCACAGACGACCTTATCTGGCTCTGCGCCTATTGCCTAAATTACTATGATTGTGTTTTTGCATGCGGAAGACGAGTTATCGTAGTCTTAACAGATAAACGGTAGGTGAATCACATACATACTAATATTTTTTAGCTTAGTTCATGCCCACCGAGGACATATTTTCTTCTACGAGTTTTCTGCTGAAAACATCTTTATCTGACGATTTGCAGACCTTTGGGGGCTGAGTCACCTTCGTCCGTGGGTGTAAACCTTTAATTGAATCTCCACATGTGGGCCCTGAATGGTGCAAATCAGGTGACAATCGACTGGTGGTAGACTTCGGCCGTGGTTAGTGACCACCCACCAGACAAAGCCGCACCGCCAAGCGGTCTTGCCGTGTTCCGGTGCGAAGTCTGGTGACACCATGCAGAAAGGGTGGGTCGGAATTGTTGCTCCTTTAAGGTTTCTAACCTTAAGGAAGCTCATTCCACTGCCACCTTCTCACCGATAATCATTCGTAATCGCGAGTGAATCGGTACACTGGGCTAGCGCATTCCACCGTAGAGTACATCATTGCTTAACATCAGGCAAGTAGTAGTCAAGCGCCAGCCTACCGAAGAATAAAAAAAAGAGAACAATTTTTTTCTGTAAGTTTTCCGATGGAATAGTTAGGTCAGACTAGGAGATTATATAGGTACTTGTTATTATCTAAACGGAACCCTTACTCAACAATTAAGAATGCTTAATTTTAGTTAAAAGAGAAAAGAGATCGAATAACCTGAAGCTTGTACGATGAACATAAATATTATTTTTTTCCTAGATAGAAGTCCAGATTCACAAAGAAGAACCAATCCCCGACGGATGGGCGCTGGGTCCAGACGGAAAACCCACAAACGACGCCAAAACTGTAAGTATTATGTACTTTTAATGAGATATGTACTTACCACTATTTACCTACTGTCAATTACCTAATTAAAATTACCTTGTCATATAGCAAACCGTTGAATTAAGCAAATTTTTTGTTCATCAGGCGTTTGCAACAAGTCTTCTGATGCCGTTAGGTGGTGAGGAGAAAACCAGTGGTTACAAAGGTTATGCCCTCGGCGCTATGGTGGAGACATTCTGTAGCGGGCTATCAGGTCCGTACGCGCTTTTAATTAAGCAACTTCAAAAAAATATCCTGGAGACAGGCACATAAAAAACGAGTTCGTTGTGCCTTTTAATATCTTCTGCGCACCTGTTTAGTCAACAGTATTTGACGGGCCGGTGGCGTGGTCGGTAAGATACTTGCTTTTCACGCCGCAGGTCGTGGGTTCGATTCCCATCCGAGACAAACAATTGTGAGACGAACAAGTCTGTTTGTATCGAGTCTGGGTGTAAATATCTATTATAAGTATATATTTACAAAAGAAAAGTATTATATGTATAGTATATACCAGTTATCTGGTTTCCATAACACAAGCTCTGCTTAGCTTGGGACCAGATGACCGTGTGTGTTAATGTCCCAGAATATTTATATATTTATTTATATTTATAACTTAGACCACAGTAGCCGGAAAAGCGATTAGGAAAGATATTATTGTAACATTATATAACAGGTTCCAAAGCAACTCATAACATACGAGGGTGGGAACTGAACAGTGATCAGGGTCCTCCAGACCTGGGTCAGTGCTTCGCCGCTATAGATCCCAGCTCCTTTGCGCCAGGGTTTCCAGAGCGTATTGCCGACTGTCTTCAAACCTATAGAAATTTGGAACCGGTAATTTATTTTTATTTAAACTAACGGAATCTATAATTAAAGAATGCCCTAACTATACCTACTTATCTTATTATCTATTCTTTTTTTTGACTTTTCACGCCGAAGGTCGTGGGTTCGATTCCCACCCAACTCAGACATTTGTGTGATGAACACGTCTGTTTGTCTTGAGTCTGGGTGTAATTATTTATATTTATGTATGTATTTAAAAAAAAGTATTATATGTAGTATTATTACCAGTTATCTGGTTTCCATAGTAGATACAAGCTCTGCTTAGTTTGGGATCAGATGATCGTGTGTGTTAATGTCCCGCTATATTATGACTAGCTTCCGACCGCAGCTTCGCCCGCGAAATTGATCTCACTAATCTTGTTTCTCCATAAAAACTTTAGAACCCCGTTTCACCCCCTTAAAGGGTGTGTTTTGAAAAATCCTTTCTTAGTGCACCCCTACACCCCATAAGGAACCTATGTGCCAAATTTACAGTCTCCAGACCAAGCGGTTTGGGCTCTGCGTTGATATGTCAGTCAGTCAGTCAGTTTCTTCTTGTATATATTTAGATTTATTATTTATAGTTCTCATCGGTCATCGGTCTAATTTACTAGTATAGATGTTTCTAATGTGTCCAACGTGTGTGGATTAAGGCTTTAACTCTCTTAACTTATTACGATAGTTGAGAGACCTGTGCCTAGCACTGGGACACTAAAAAGGGTTGAAGCAAACAAGCAAGGCATTTTTAACCCCCGATGCAAAAACGACGGGGTGTTATAAGTTTGACATCTCGTGTCTATGTGTGTCTGTCATCATAGCTCCGGAACAAATGAACCGATTTAGATTTTGCAGTTTTAAAGGTGAATTATTCAGGAGTGTTCTTAGCTAACTAAAATTTAAGGGCAGAGGTTCTTACAATTTTAATTTAGAGCTTCTTAAACTCGAGACGGAGATGGCGGAACTAAATTGATAAAGTCTTGGACGGAGATACAAGATCGTTATGCCTGGAAGGTGTTAGGGGAGGCCTTTGCCCAGCCGTGGGATGATTAGGTCTAGTAAAAATAATATTTATAGTACGAGTATAGTCTCAAGTCTCACTCAGACGAGAACTTACGCCGAACAGTTCTTTAAAAAAACCTGACCGAAACTACCACACACATTCAACAAAAATTATTATTTTTGATTGAGGTGTTAAAATACATTTTGTAAGGTTAGATGCTTACTATTCAGAAGGCGTCTTATTGTAATGTTACAGGTGGATCCTTCACTTCCAGTGCTAGCTCCAGGAGATAAAGAACAACATAACAGTGACAAGACTACAGCCAAAGGGACTGTCACATATCCTCAGAAACAACTAGACTCTATGTCAGAAATGGCTAAAAGAATAGGAGTCAGGCCAATACAACCCGTTATGCAATAGTCACTATGCTTTCCAACCATAATATGAAAAAAATCTATTTAACCAGTAAATTGTTTTTAATGGTTTTTCAGTAACGCCTAGAACAGATTTTCATTAATTGTTTAGTAGGATTTTTATTTTTTTTATGCGACATAAAATCAGCTAAACATGACGATCCATTTGTAACAATATGATGACAGCGCGGCGAAAGTGTAAAATTAGCGGTCAGTGACTTTAGCGACCGCACAGCTGATACAACTGCGTACGGGCGACCGTAGGTACACTTGGTATCAATAATAATCATCTTTCGTTAGCTATTACTTTACATTTAAGTACTAAGACATGAAAATAATAATAAAAAACAAAAAAATAAGGGTTTCCTGTAAAGCCTTTTCCACCGAAAATCACTCCTAATCTCGAATAAATCGGTATGCTGGATAAAAGCATTCCTTCGTAGACAATATCATTGCTTAACATTAGGCAAGATGTTTTCTTTCACCGATATTTAGCAGCGGACATGAAAAATTCACACAAATATATGTGGGCACGACCGGGAATTGACCTTATATTTCAAAGGTGAGATCATTAACGCTGCATCACCGCTGCTCAGGCAACAATCTTATTAAAGCTATTTCATTTTCATTCAAAAATAAGTTAAATTTTACAAGTTTTATGCATTATGTTTTGAAGAAAATGGGACTCAAAAATTCATAGAAAGTCAAATATACACCCGTTACCTATTTTCTAAAAATGTAAAAACCTTCGTTATAGCAAAATGGCGAATGTAAAATGGAACTAATAAATATTAAAGAAGCAATTTGCTCCGTATGTTTTCCTGTCGATTCTTCTGAGAGTTTTTTGCCTTCGTCATTACAGCAATTTGTATGCAAGAATTATTGTCGAGCTCCAGTTTTGTACGAATAAATGAAGAAAATATTGGAAATGACAGTGTTTGTGTTCACTCGAAGGCGTAAGCAGAGAAGTTTAGATCGCTTTTATGTATAAGACAAAGATAGGAAGGTATAATTGGTACTTATTTCTTGATAACATTTTAATAAAATTGTAACCACACGGCCAAGTAGGTAGTCTCAATAGGTACCTAGTGATTTAGCGCACATTATGGTCATAGTAGTAAAATACAATAAAAAAGAGTAACAGAAGAGACCAAGTTCAGAAAAATCAGTCTGCAAAAAATTAAAAAGGCAATGGAAGGGACATAATATGTAGAGAGAAAAGAGAAAAATAGAATATTAACTGAATGGTACCCAAGGAAACTAATAGAAGTAAAGGAAGACAAACTAAAGCATGGGAGGATGACTTGAAAAAGTAGCAATTCCAGAATGGGCACGCACAGCAAAAAAGGTAGTTAAATGGAAGCCCTTAGAGAAGACTTTTGTCGCAAAACAAGCTGTGAAGAGGGGAGAGTCACGAAATTCATGCCGAGAATGCGGTCTCACTTTTAATGATTCTCTATTTTTAAATTTATTAAAATCATTAGCAGCCTATCCTAGTCAACAGCTGGATACCACTTTAACCCTTTTTAGTGTCCCACTGCTGGGCACGGGTCGTCTCTCAACTATCTTACTAGTTGAGAGAGTATCGGCCTTAATCCACACACGCTGGCCAAGTGCGGGTTGGTGGATGTCACATGTCCTCGAATGATTAGTTCTTATACATGCCGGTTTCCTCACGATGTTCTCCTTCGGCGATATTGAGCAGCGGCGATGAAACAATTATTCTAAGGCGAGGCCCGTACCACTGCGCCACCGCTGCTCTACTACTGGATATAGGTTTCCTAAAACACCCCACTGAGCATGATCCGCGGCTACTCGCATCCAGCTTGTACCACTCCACCTAGTCTAATATGCTACGTTTGCCAATACGTGGTCTCCACTCAAGAACTCGTTTACAACGCTGTCGATTCTACGGGAGATATGACCGGCCCACTGCCACTTCAGCTTACTAATCCGGTTAGCTACCTATGTCGTTAGCTCTGGTTCTCTGTCGGATCACTTGAGCATATCCGTTTCCATAGCTGGCTGAATGATTTTTAAATTTACGGACAAGTCCTACTAGAATACCCAAACCATAGAATAATATTAAAATAATATTTGATATCAAGATTCATTCATAATTTTTTTTATATTATGCACTTAGTTTTTTTGTCGTTTCTGTTTATTTACTTACTGCACCAATATAAATTCAAATCCCGCACCGTGCGCCTGGTGAAAAGGTGTTCGGAGTTACATAATTACTCAGTATATTACGTAGTGTAGGAAGACGGTGATGTATTTACTTACTAAGAACTAGCTTACCCCAGCAGTTATAAATACAAAAACATTAAAAAGTTACTCATATAACATTGTTAGTATTTAGTTTTTAACGTCAACAATATTTACCAGTTCCAACCAGGTTAAACCACAATGAAGTCTCGACACAATAAATACCACCCAGTCTGGCTGTGACAATTTTATACCCGCATCACTAGACATCTTGCTTCCACGCGATAAAACTGTAACTGCTTTTGTGATGAGAATATTTTATAAAAATTTGTTGATTTCAAACAGTTTTATGCAGCTGTACAAGGATCAAGAGGTTTTAAGGTTTTATGACTGGTTTTAAATGTGTGTTTATTAGCTCGTATTAAATATATGATAAAAATAAAGTAAACCAAAGTCAAATACGTCATCTTCATATAAATAAAAATCAATTTGTTAGTCTCGCTAAAACTTGAGAACGGCTGAACGGATTTATCTTATCGTGGTCTTGAAATGTTTGTGGAGGTCAAGGGAAGGTTTAAAAGGTGATAAACAAAAATTTTTTATACAAAAGTTTAGGTCTTTTATTTATCGATTGAGTCAGATCAAAGATCTAATTACTGTATAATTTGAAATTAAAATTCCTTTCATTGTTAAAAATAAAGTTTTCATTTAAGAAATCTCAATATAACCTGTAGAAACTTTAGACATTATATTATTATATGTCTTAGTTGTCATTGGGATGGTAGATATCAGGCAGACTTAGAGGTGAGTGGAAGCCATTGTCAATTTATACACTTCACTACGACAAATACACCAATCCCTAGGCTTCGGAAAATAACAGCATTTCTTTACAGTGTTTCGAACAATGCGGCGACGTGATCCGGATTAAACCGGTAAATTGCGTTAAACCTCCCCTGTTCGCCACCGATAGAGAGCTATGGAAGCAAACTACGAGGGCTTGGCTTTTCAGCTCAAATTGTGCACTTTAGGGCGCGATTGTACACCTGAAAGGATAGCCTCGCTTTGACGACCAGGAAAGTCGTAAAAAGACCGTGATTCATCAGGTGTGCCTTTTTAGCAAAGGATATTGATACTGTGAGCATCAATATTTCGCGTTTGCTACGTAATGGATTCCTGGGAAGGCTTTCAAGACTTAAATTTAGTTTTGTCAGTATCAATTTGAGTCTATTATCAACTCATAATATAATTATTTGTAAAACTACTATTTCATGAGTTTCATATTGAGTTAATGGATGTTATTGTAGAAAGTATGAAAGTGGATTGTCAGGTGATATTGGGTTGAGCAGCGGTGGCGCAGCGGATCTTAGTCGTGCCCACACATCTTTGTGTGAATTGTTTCATCTCCGCTACTCAATATCGGCGAAGGAAAACATCGTGAGGAAACCGGCATGTCTAAGAACTAATCATTCAAGCACATGTGACATCCACCAACTCGCACTTGGCCAGCGTGTGTGGATTAAGCCCTAAACTCTCTCAACTCGTAAGATATTTAAGAGGAGACCCGTGTCCAACAGTGGGACACTAAAACACTGACTGACTGTTCTACGTATTTATATCGTTTGTATTGTATTGACAACACTAGTTGCAATTCTTTTCCTTTTTTGTTTTTTTTTCTACGTATTTGAAGGCTTTTGAAATGTTTTTAGACTAAAAATATCAGGATTAGCAGACAACTTTAGGTAGGCGTGAATAATCGGGTAAAAAGACGGTATTTTAAAAAAATAACTAGGGCAAATATCACTTCAATCTCTCAATCTCTCGATAACACAATAACGAATTCTGCCAGTTAATTACAGATCGTTAAGATTACGCTGGATTAAATCGTAACGTTCGCCGAGCACGTTATTGCATCTGCACTTCCCGACGCCACAACGGTTAAACACACAGTGTCAGCAATTCTAAGATGGCCGCTTCACCGTGCTCGGTGTTCATTCGTTCGTTCATATTAACATTTTCGAGTGACAGCTGACTTCAAAGACGGACGCGATGACAGTATAAAATGACAGCTGATGCATTGAGAAGTAGATGTTCCAACATATTTATATCGTTTGTATTGTATTGGCAACACCAGTTGAGATTCTTTTGTCTCCCGTGCCAGAGCACTAATGCCGCTACTCTGAACTTATTTTAATTTTGTAAATCAAATCCTTGTGCGTGCAAATAAACTGACGTGAACTGTTCGCATTCGTGTTTAATTAAATACCTAAGTTATAAACAAAAACACAATCCACTATTAATCAAGACATCACAAATCTTGGACCACTTAAGCATGCCTTCAGCCTTGATTAAATGGACCAATATCCATGATTGATAGGTGGATTATAATCGTTTGACCCCCTCTCCTCTAAATGATAAATGTATAGGATCTTTGATTAATTAAAATAAATTAAAGTATACTTCAGGTAACAAGGAAACGATAATTGCAGATTCCCTGGACAGATGAAGTCACTTCAAATTGATTTGGGCTTTAATTGTAAGGCTACAATTAATATCATCCATTTGTTACAGATATTTGAAGGGCTAAACCAATCCGTTTGGGTTTCAATTTGGTAACAATTTGTCTGCTCAAGCATTTGTCGGGCGAGCAATAAATTTTTGATTGCCAAACATCTATAAAGATATTAATTGCTACTGGTCGATGATCAATTTGTTAAATTTAATTAAAGACTGGTTTCGACGAAATAAACAACAATTTTTTAGCACTCTGGCCTGTATTTGCTTAAAGGCTGACAAAGGAGAAGCTATAGACTTTACTGCCGGCATATCTGTTTCTCAAAGCAATAATCTGTCTTCGACTCTCGTGTTATGTAACTCAAGTCGTGGTCCAGACTTTAATATTCTAAAGATTGGTTTCCTTTTAGAATTTTAAAACAAACAAAATAATAATAATATTACTGTTTTCAATTGCTATTTTGGCCGCAGCACACTTTTTTATTCTATAATAGGCTGACTTGACTTTAATTTGCCTGATATTAACGATGGAACACGCCTGCCCAAAATACCGATTCACTCATAATTATGAATGATCGATGAGAAGGCGGCTGCGGAATTAAAAACCATAAATGAGCAATTATTCCGACCCACCCACTTAAATGGTATCACCATACATCTCACCGGAACACGACAAGGTTGCTGGATGATGCGGCTTAGCCTTGTGGGAGGTCACAAACAATCCGAAGCTTACCAGTTTATTGTCACCTGATTTGCACACCCGGGTACCACGTGTGGGGATATATCCATTTCCAATTGATATTATTGAAACGCTAGCACAAATTGTACAAAATTGTCCACAATCGGCGCATGTCTGACCAATTTTAGCAGTTAATGGAAGGCGACGTGCAATGTGAACATAGACGATGGTCTGTCTAACAAAAAATTGTATGATTATCTGTCGCTATTTTTAACTTATAAAATTCCTGTCATACCTATTATCATAGAAATAATCAGTTCGCTCTTTTCCTTGATTTAGAATCCTCTTAAGATTTCCTCTAGCTAGGAACGTGACTGAGGCTCCGTCTAACGATCTATCACTAAGCGCTGATTGCCTGATACAAACAGATGGCCATTGCAAACGACTGCTGAACCCAATATCAGATAAAGTCTGTTAATAAAGTAAAAATAGAGATTCAATAGTTCTATTTAAAGAGAAAATTAAACACTTTGCAACGGTATTAAAAACAAATTAATTTTAGTCAAATACTAGGTATAACTTCAACCCTTTTCTTACGAGTTAAAAGTTTAAGCCTTAATACACAGACGCTGGCCAAATACGGACTACTTGGTGGATCTCACTTGTCCTCGAAATATTATTTCTTAGATATGCCGGTTTCCTCACAACTTTTTCCTTAACCAATGGCGATGAAACAATTTACGAGTCCACAAAGATGTGTTTGGCACGAACGGGGATCAAACCCGTGACCATATATTTCAAAAGCGAGGCCGATACCACTGCGCCACTGCTGCTCTTAATACTAGTCATACGTAATTTTTTCCTTAGAAGATTAAACACGGAATACATGAACAGTTTGTTTGTTTAACTGTTCATGTTTTGTTTGTGTGCAGCTTTTATTTACGTGTACATTTGTAAATTAGCTTCAACTTTTACATATTGTGTGCTGTACGTGCTCCCATCCTCCAAAATCTGGCAAAACAATTTAGTTCTAGAAGTTGCGTAACACACCTATATTTTTTTCCAAGTTATCGAAAAAGTCGTATGAAACATATACAGCACGACACGGCAAAGGACTTTGATTTATAATAATGTATTTAAGTAGGCTAAAAATTCAATTTGCTAGAAATAAAAAACCCTGGTCAGTAATTTTTAAATTAATCTAAATATAAATAAGAGTTTTATTTGTGATATATTCTCATTAGCTACACAATAAAGTCGTTAATGTGTTGGGTCCTTTTGTCTGTCACCAGCCATGCGTACCCTGATAGTCCCTCATCCCTCACATTATAATTGTTTCTTGCTAATGTCAAGCCAAGTGTCACTGATATTTGTGTTAGGTTAAACCTTTTTAAATGAAGTATAATAAAAACTCTTTATTCCGGCCCGTTTACGCCCTCAATTTACACCCATTGGTTGAATTGATGTATAGATTTACTCAATAAAAGTGGCATCAGTTTTTTTCACCTCTCTTTAGACAAAGTAGGTGATTCTAAATGTTCACTGTAGCATGTATTTTTTATAAGCTGTTCTATCTTTAGGTTAGAAAAGGTAATTACACTAGCCAATAGCTTGTTTTTATTAGTAATTATGAGTGAGATACACGAGGCTAGTTTCTCAAGGTTAGATATAAAACTTAAACCTTGGTGTGCTATAGTGGTTTGAGTAAAATATAATAAAGTGGGTAACTTCCTACCGGGGATAATACTGAAAACCGACTACAGATTATTAATATCTTTTCTGAAAAGATTTCAGTCTAAACATTGACGTCCTCTGTAGTGGAGGGCCGTAAGCCATAAGCAGTCCACCCGTGACCATGAAGTTTGAAAAGTCTGAAATATAGGGATCTAAAATCTAAAATTTACCTTGATAAAATCCGTTATAAAGTAGTTTTATTTCAATGTGTGATATTCGCGTAAATCTAAGAAAATACTATTAAATATTTTTTTTATATATGAGTATGTAAGTAATAATACGTTTTATGAATGTCTTGATTCGTGATAATCGATGTTCGAAAACTTTTTCGTTTTGACATCTCGAACTACAGGCTACAGTGTATTACAGTGTGACTCAAGTTTAATATGCCAGAGAGCCAATGGAAACTTTAGCAAGGTATCCACGAAGAGGTTCTATAGCAAAACGTGTGCGTGTTTCGTTTCATCTCACGTAGTTTACCCACAGCGTATCCTATAACTTTGTTACTTTTTACTGGGTCAAACTGCTTGTGATTTTTGGAACTTTGTCATGGTTGCATTTTTAAACCCCGAAATAATATAAGGTTATTTTAAGTTTGATGCATGTGTCTATGTGTTTTTTGTCTATGTAATGTTGTCTGTTTAATGTTTGTCGCCATAAAGCGCCTAAGACTGAGTCACCTTCGTCCGTGAGTGCACCTTTTATCTGAATCCCCACACGTGGTCCCCGGGTGGTGAAAATCAGGTGACATTCGTGGTGCAAATCAGGTGACATTCAACTGGTAATTATGTTTACTAGTAATTAACTGGTGGTAGGCTTCAGCCGTGGTTAGTAACCGCCCATCAGACAAAGCCGCTCCGCCAAGCGGCCTTGCCGTGTCCCGATGCGATGTCTGGTAGAGGATGGGTCGAAACACCATTAAGAGGATGGGTCGAAATTGTTGCTCCTTTATGGTTTCAACCATAAGAAGCCTCACTTCACTGCCACCTTCTCACCGAAAGTCATTGCTTAACATCAGGTAAAATGTAATGAAAAAAAAATCAAATTCAAAATACGATTGCACAGACACACAAACAGACACGCTAACTTTGTAAGACCCCGTCGTTTTTGCGTTGGACATTAAAAATCTGGCCTAGGTGCGAGAGCAGGAAAAGAAACAGAAGCAGCAGCGGAAAGGAGAAGGGAAGGAGGAGTAAAAGGAAGGAAGGAAGGTAGGAAGTTAGGGAGAGAACGGTAATGGTAGTAATAGATATAGAAGCGGAAACTGCAAGCGCTGCAGCCGCAGACCCGTTTCCCATTGCTCATGTCAAAGGGCTACTACAGATCATGTCGGTCATGGAGCAAACTAATCCCGAAACTTACTCCTCCACCGCAGTGAAGGGTTGTGAGATGAGCAACGATGCTGGAATTGGTCTTAAGTCGAATATCGTTAAGTTGGAATGGAATAGTGTAGGGACGGCGCAGATTCCTTAAATACCATCAACTGCGAAAGACGTTTTAAGTCTATTTTAATAGAGTCCTGAAACTATGTGATAGCGTTAAATACTGTTAATGAAGGTACGGATTAATTTAAATTACTTACCCCAAAGTATATTTCACTAAGATGCTCCAATTTCAAGCGTTGTCCTAAACTACTAATTATGAACGTCTCCTAATTTGTTCCTCGTTTTGGGCAACAGGTGATAACTCGGTGCAGGGTGTACACAGTAAATTTCTAACGCGTAGATTACAATCTAAATAATAATAATAATAATAATATGGTATACCTACCTATTGTATTGGAAATTCTTTCATCCTAATACCAAACGTGAAAAGCCGGGGATGAAAGTTAGTAAAACTATAGGTAGAAATGTAGTTCAAAAGTGTAATGAATTTATTGGGGTTTCAACAGTGCCTAATGAAGGCAGTGAATTCTCACAACTTTGCAGCGGTGCTGTTAGTGGCAGGAACTAGTTAATACTATTATTTTGTACAACCACTTTGTTTAAAGAGTTACCAAGTGATTAGTAAATGTTGATGACTTCATTTAAAAAAAACATTTGGCGTCCACTGTGCAATAAAAAAAAATTGCACTCCGGGAGTGCCGGCAGAAGTGAAAACTTGATTATTAACGTTGAGCATGTTTGATATTTTGGAATGGTTAGGGAATAATTTTGCACCAATTGCTTTATCAGTATAAAAGTACTATCATTTATGTGGTAGAATACAATATTCATTTATTGCGCTATCGTACACAAACATGACAATTTATATTACATTAAAAATTTAACTGTTTTCTGTCACCATCCATGGATGCGCGTGCACGCTGTAACATACACGAACATTCGCGCAAGCGCCCTGCGTCTCCATCCGTCTTACGCTTTTTCGATCAGGTCACGTGTCCTGACGCGAGTTTAAGATTTTATACCCATTACAGAAAAAGTGCTCAACGCCGCTAAAGAAGTTTTCACTTCAAAAAAAATGTTGGCAATGAGTTTGGATATCAACAATTTCCAACTACGTCAAGCGTCTTTCTAGATTCAAATAGTTTTTTCACTATTCTATGAAAATCTTGGTATTTAGGTAAATATTGGAGAGTAATTACTTAATAACTTAACTCTAAACTGCGAAGTAGAAGAATAAATACTTGAATAAAGACTGTGTTCAAACTTTATTATTTAACTTATCTATCTGAATTTAATGATAAATAACTTCATCTGCAAAGTTTGTAAACCGGTAACTTAAACTTGAACGACACATAAATTAAATGAATTTTTGTGACTAGGTATGTCGGTACTAGGTATTTATGAACCTATGGCTACACATCAAGCGATGCATTTCTAGTTTATGCTGATGTCGCATTAAGTATAGGATTTCCGTACAACGAGGGGTCAGCCTATACTGGTTAGTATAGTTTGACGTGTAGCCGTGTATTAACCACAAGAGCGTCGCCGACGGCGGCGACGGCGGCGACGGCGGCTGGCTGCGCGTGATTTCTATTTAAAGGTGCTTCTATGATTATGGTAATATACCATTTTCCATTGACACGGCTAGGTGGAGACGATCTCAGCAAGATGGCAGGCAAGTAAGAGAAGAAGATGAGAAAAGCCACGAGTCGTGCTCAGTGGCTTGCCTTAGGAGAAGCCTATGTCCAGCAGTAGACTAGAATAGGCCGAAGATGAAGAAGATAATTGACGCGACCGCGCGCTTCGACTGGAATATACTCTAGGTTACCAAAGAAACACAGTAACTCTTTTTATAATAATAATAATAATAACCATTTATTTCAGGCTACAAGGCCCATATAAAATATAACACTATAAATAAATACAATATTAAATATTATCTAATCTAAATACTATAAATACAATATAAATTATTTTATTTTTTCCACGCTGCATCGTGAGTGTGTTGCGTGGTGTCAGGTATCCGACCTCGTAAGCCCTTTTATGCAGTCGGTTAAATACTATCCTATGTCCTTTCCTGAGTCTCAAACTATATAAATACTGTACCGAATTCATCCAAATCGGTTCTGTACTTAAGCGTGAAAGAGAAACAGACAAAGTTACTTTCGGATTTATAATATTAGTATTGATCGAGATCGCGTTGCGTCGTAAGTATTCTAATTTTGAGTTAAGTGTTTTTTTTTTCATTTTGAGGTTTTAAGTAAAAAAATATTTTTTTGGAATTGTCTTAAAACAGTAGTTAGGTACCACTAATGGGCTACCCAGGTTAGAAATTCACTTCGTGCCCGGTGAGAACTTACTTTGGCTGGTCGCCAAATATCTAACTATAGTTCCTACTAATTTAACTCGATTTTGTGTCGATGTATTATTTAAAAACATCGACACAATTATTAACAAACAGACACATTCATCACAAAAGTTTGACTTGGGTGGGAATCGAACTCACTGAAAGGCATACATCTTACCGACCACGCCATCGGCCCGTAAATAACATGAATTAAAACGAATAAAACATGTTGTAATGAATTATTACCTACATAGATTACCTATTTATAAATTAAAAGATATCTCGATATTCGATTATCGAGTCTATGGTAGAGGATATAGAAGATCGCGAATTCCACCAGCTAATTGTGGTGAGGAAAGTTGTCGTGCCAACATCTCGTCTTACCTTCGAACTTGCAATTGCCTTGCCAACATTGCAGGCTTAGTACGCTATGTGCATACCACAATTTTGCTTGTTCTACTATATCAACAGTTAGATATATTTAGTTGGTAGTTTAGTTTTATAACAAATAAAGAAATACAGTCGAATTGAATACTTTTTATAAGTTGATATTGAACTTAAATGAAAACTAAAAAGTTTATTATATATGGTAATTCATTTTAGGTTTATCTCAAAAGAAATATTGAACATGTTGCGTATCGTTACTGGACGACAGACGTCTAGACAAATTACATAGCGAAGAGATAACGAAAGATTGAAGAGAACATACTTTGTGGAATTGACATTCACCTTAGAAATGTCACGTGACAATTATAATATAACTATTTTCGATCAGTCGTCGTTACCGCTTCGCTTCTTTATTTGTCTAGAGTCCCTGTATCAAATATTAAGTGCTAAACAATCTAATGCTAATGCTAATCCAACTCTGGAATGAAAGAGTGAAAAAATAACACAAATAAATACTTAGGCGTTTATAATATTTATTTTATTAAACAAGACATGAATATGTACAAAGCTGAAATTATAATGTTAGATACATAATTATATTATTATTAAACACTGTATTTACATAAAGTATAATAAAATAAATAAACTAATTCTAAAATTCTATCTTAAAAACTAGATTAGCCGTGATAAAATTCCTCTGAATCGAAGGGAATGTGCTCAGAAGGCTGGCAGCATAGCCACGTTGTATGGCAATGCTAATTCTTTGACCGAGATGTAGGTCAGCCCTCTGGTCACGTGAAGAGTCTTTTCAACTTAAAAGAAACTTGAATGTCACCCTTTAATCTAGCAAACATTAAAATAAATATAAACGAACAATGATTAAAAAAACCTGTTCAATTTATGCATTTCTCAAAATAGAACCTATGAAGGTTCAAACGCGCGTAATACCAAATCCGTGTTAATTTTTCTGTTTTAATTTACTGATTTACTTATTAGAATTTGCGTGTTTTAGACCTACGTGTTTTAAATGTAATCGAATAGATGAATTTAAATATCGATATTATGGAAATCGATTGGTAAGACTTTACGGATTGACAGCGAGTCACGGCTTGAATTTTAATACGAAAGTATTTTTAGGTTGCTACGAACTGCCTTAATGCTTTGGTGGTAAGCGTGTTCGCCGAAATCCTTACTTCGATTCCCACAGCGGTACCATGATACATTTGAAGCCTTTTTTAGTGTCCCACAACTGGGCTAGGTCTTCTCTCAATTATTTTACAATTTGAGAGAGTTTAGGCCTTAATACACACAGGCTAGCCGAGTGCGGGTTGTACACAAAAAAGGGTTGAAGTGTAAAGGTTGCTCTGTAACCCAACCATTATGAGATAACACTACAGCGAAAAAAGATTTTACGCTTGGGCCTTGACCAGTAGTCCCTTTTCGTATTTTCTTTTTGAAAAGTCAACACAACGCGGCCCTGTTTAAATTAATTAAGCCTCCGACTAAGATCTGTTGATAAACTAAATTAATGACTTACTAATGTTATTTGTTTAGGCTTATTTGAGTAATAATTATTGTTCAAAAGAATTAAAAGAATGTATAAAATCTTCTACTATTAGGTGCATATTTGAAAATTGGCAAGGATGTTAAAAGATGGATCATTCAACCATTTTCAGGGTCGCACTGTATGGCACGGGTCTTTTAGCTATCTTACGAGTTGAGAGAGTTTCGGCTTTAATCTACAAACACTGGCCAAGTGCTAATTGCTGGATGTCAAATATCCTCAAATGATTATTTCCTAAACATTACGGTTTCCTCACGATGTTTTCCCTCACTGATATTGAGCAGCGGCGATGATACATTTCACACAAAGATGTAGGGGTATGACTTGCAATCGAACCTGCGATCTTATATTTTAAAGGCGAGTCCGATACTATATATATTAGATGCGGGTGATGATGTTGGTTTACGATAGGATGTTTGTTACTATTACACATTGAAAGATTTTGTCCTTCATCCAACGAACCAATCAAAATTAGCTTATGTTTGAACAATATGTACCTATCTAGTAGTAAGACATAAGTTAGGCGAGCGGCGGAGCCCAAGACTTCGATCCTCGTGCTTTAGACATTTACGCTAATTTATTTTATTTATTTATTTATAAAAATGGCGGCTATTGAAAACTAATTTTCATATTCTTAGAATGTTAATTTAGAGATAAGTCTAACACTCAACGCACGACATACAACGAGTAGTCTATAGTACCTAATCGATATCATTATGTTGCTTTCATTAATTTTCAGTTAACATTTGCCATTTTTATGTCGCGTTTGAGATAAATATCTAGAGCACGATATTCGGGATCCTGCTATGCAATGTTTCGTACATATTATCTCGTCGGCGGTGGCTTGACAGGTGACAATTCGTAGCTAACATACATATAACTGTTTACGATCTTCAGATCGCTATTACAATGTGACATTGTCTACGCCTCCTAATGATGATGTCACACGTCGATGTCAAGTTGGTATATAAATTGGGTTATTAAGTTTACAGTAAGCAGCAGTATGACCAGTAATAATGTATATTACTGCTCATAAACACCAATTAACAAACAAGGCGTTAAGATATCTGTCTTCGGCTTCCTGACATTACCATTATCATACTACAGTTTCTGTGATAAGTACCTGTAATTTGCATAAAGACAAAGCAAGTACCTACCTTATTACGAGTATTTAAATGCATTATCTACGTTTGTTATAACACAAAAATGGTTATTAGGCACAAGAATTCAGCAATTAATATTAATGGACATAATTAATTACTATATTAAAAATTATAATACCTAAAGATACTTCATACCTATAAACTAACCCAGAGTTCAAAAAGCGTAACAATGAATTTTATCTTTCATTTATACCTATAAAAATCAATGCCACTTTTCGTTGTAATTTTATAACTCAAAAACGGGCTTACATATTCAAACCACATGTTTAGGCATTGTTCGGACTATTTAGTAGGTGGTTTATGTGAAGTTTGCACAAAATCGGTTGAGCAGTTCTTTATTTATCACATTTTTTTGTAAATTGTTGAGTAGGCTGAAGCTAGTCGGGCGAAGCTGGGGCGGGCCGCTTGTAAATTATAATATTCTTCCGCATAGGTAATGTAATATTTAGGTTTGAAAACTATATTTTGACTCGGCGTCACGCTTAGTTGACATCGCGAATCGTTGAATAACTGCGAAGTCCCCAGTTCGATTCCTGAATCGGTTAGTGACCACCCACCATACAAAGCCGCGCCGGCCTTGCCGTGTTCCAGTGCGATGTCTGGTGAGACCATGCAGAGGCGGTGGGTCGGAATTGTTGCTGAATTGTTGCTCATTCCACTGCCACCTTCTCAACGATAATCATTCGTAATCACGAGTGAATCGGTATACTGAGCTGGCGCGTTATATCGTAGACTGCATCATTGCTTGACATCACGCAAGTTGGGGTCAAGCACCAGCCTATCTCATAATAATATAAAAAAAAAAAACTTACTTATCTAATTTATCTACTTTTTAATGAATACATAGCAGACATTTCACTAAGGGTCGATAAAGTACCTAAATGCCTTATGCGTACCTAAAAGCGTACCCTTAATGTACCACAGCTGTGCACGGGTCTTATCTCAACTATCTTCAGAGCTTAGAGAGTTTAGGGCTTAACACACAAGTTGACTACGAAGTAAAATGACCTTGAATGTGTTATTTCTAAAATATTCCAGTTTTTACACTAAGTTCCTTCACTGATTTTGAGCAGCAACGGTAAAACAATTGACACATAGATGTGTGGGCACAACCCAGTACTAAATCCGCTACCTATATTAAATAATAATTAATAATCCGCTACCTATATTAAATAATAATACACAAAAATAAATAATAAAAGAAGGTGTTTTACCCTACATATTAGGACGCTCAAGTTAAATTTAGCTCAGTTAGTTCACGAAGGAGAATTTTTTAAATCTTGTTTTTACTCTCCTGTTAAATGATTATTTTTCAATTGTATCACTTATCACAGGAGGCACAGATATCAAAGTCGATCTTGCCACTGCGACATCGCAAAATAAGTGACGCGGATGCTATTCACAAATTGCCTCCAAAACGATGGCGGATGGAAAAATTGAGTCAAACATATCAAAACTGTCAACGACAGGCTGAACAGGCAACGAGTGCAAATTTGTTTTTGTAAAAAAATGTATTTTCTACACACACATACTGCCATTCCTCCATAACATATGTCAATTAAACCAACATAATATTATACACTAGTGGACCCCGCAGACGTCGTCCTGCCCGGTAAAGCAGTGCCAGGGTCCGAAAATAGATTACGACCGATTCTCAGACCTACCGAATCGGTCAAGCCGGTTCTGAGGAGGTTGGCTTTTTTAATTTTTCTTTGCATAAAAAAAGAATTGGCGAAATCCGTTCAGCCGATTTCGAGTTATGCTCTTACTAACACATTTTACGAGTAATTTTTATATTATAGATTGTAGATACTTATATAAGTTAGGCATTAAATACATAAATAAGTGTGGGATAGCGGAACGAAATAGAAGTGCCAAAGCTCAGCCAACTTTTGTATTAAAAAGACTTACACTTAAATGACGAAGAGTCCATACAAGTCGATTCCCATCGGCTTTCCTTTAGGAAATGGTCAATATCACACGTACCTACTTAATAATATACGTATTATGTAACGCCTAAAAGTTTTAAATAGCAGCAAAAATAAGTATAACATCAAGTGTAAGAACGATCGGTGACGGTCGTGAAAAGAAACGGTTTTCCGTTTTCCTTTTTCAGACTTCCATCCTTCGCCACCGGTACACTCTTAAGTTTACACGAGAGAATTATTTTTAGATAATATTTTTACTGCGTAAGTCGTTCGTCGTCTTTTGTTGTCTCTCTCCGTTACAGACTCATTCGTTCACCTTCCCGTTTCCTCATAACTTTGCTTATCCCTTTTTTTTTGCTGATGACCTAACGCAATTAGCCGGAAGGGCCTTTATTGGTTCACCGGACTTTTTCGGTGAGCCGTCCGAGGACGGTCGAACCGATTAAGTACTGTGGCAACTGCCAAAGTGCTCCCCATGTGGGGACGAACCTCGGCTCAGGACGTTGCCGGACACTCTAGTTTTTTAGGGGATCGGGGGGTATTTCGCGTTCGCGCGGTCTTGTCCTGACCGGAACCGTTATCGACTGGGGGTCTATCTTGTAAGGGCGCGGCACGGCCCACGACGGCGTGGGCGATATCTCGGCATGTGTTGTGTGCTACTATTTTGGTTGTTTTGCTTTTCCTCGCTTCTTTCGTCATAAATAATCATTCACACTCAACCCGCTACTCTTCACGTTCCATTCCACACATCCATACAACGTTCTGTTCTCACAACCTACTTATGTAATTAATAGTAAGTTTAATTCTTTAATTAGGTTAATATTAAGATTATTTAGTAGATACGGTAAATATGTTGTGTAAATAGTAGCTTCGGACCAATGCCTGTGACAGATAGACAGACACTCACAGGAGAAACTATCTACCTGGTACTTAAAAACTACTAGCCTCGTTGCATCGGAACCTGCTGCTATCGAAATCATCATCATTCTCATCGGCCTATTGCAGCCCACTGCTGGGTAGGTCTCTATAACCGCCATTTTACCCTGTCTTCGGCTTATCGTATCCAGCTACAGCCGGCTATCTTTCACAGATCGTCACTCCATCTAGATAGAGGGCGTCCTACACAACGTTTGCCAAGACGTGGTCTCCACTCGTACTCGCGAACTCGCTTGCCCACTACGATAACTTATAGCCGGCAAATTTAGCTATTTGTCGGATAACCTCATTGTGGATTTTATCAACCAATATCCAATCTATCTATCTTTCTTGACGGGCCGGTGGCGTGGTCGGTAAGATACTTGCTTTTCACGCCACAGGTCGTGGGTTCTATTCCCACACAAGTGAGACATTTGTGTGACGAACACGCCTGTTTGTCTTGAGTCTGTGTGAAAAAGTACAAAAGAAAAGTATTATAAGTAGTATATTACCAGTTATCTGGTTTCCATAGTACAAGCTCTGCTTAGTTTGGGATCAGATGGCCGTGTGTGTTAATATCCCATTATATTATTATTATTATCACCATCGAAACTCTTCAGTCGGAACCATCTCCGTGCTTCGCTCGCTCTTGGCTTCTTTTTCTTTAACTCTTTACATAGCACAAAATGAAATCGATTCCGCTGTCTGTTCACGATAAACTCCAAACCTAATGGGTGGCTATTTATTCCGTTTTCAACAATAGATAGAGTGATCCATGAGGAAGGTTTAGGTGTATAATTTGTACAAATCTGGGGCAGGTCGCTAGTCTTTAAGAAAAGCAATAACATCTACCCTCAACCTTCACAGATACTAAAGCAAAGTACAAATCCCAAAACAAACATCAACACTGTATCCCCACAAGAACCATAACATTTTAAATTGGATATGTTGAAAGTAACGCAGAGTTGTTGTGTTTTTGGGGAGAATAACAGAATTATTGTACTCGAGAGACTTCCTGAACATTCTAACATCTGTACCTCATTTAGGAGATTACAGCATCAGTCAGAAGTCATCGTTTTGATGTATCAATCTTTATAACGCTTGGTGCTGATGGCATCTAGATATTGGTAATTGTATACAAGATGTGAGCGACGGTGGCGCAGCGGTAGGTATCAGCCTCGTTCGATTCCCAGTCACACCCCCACATCTTTGTGTGAATTGTTTCATCGCCGCTGCTCAATATCGGTAAGGGTAAACATTGTGAGGAAACCGTCATGTCTAAGAATATCATAATCATAATCATTCGAGGAGATATTGTGCATTCTAGCGGTCTTATTCATAAAAATGTTATAAGACTCTGCAGTTAAAATAGGCTTTGTCCCTTTCTTACTAGTATAAATGTAATAGTAAAGATGACAGATAAAGCCAAACGAATAATAAACCTGTTTCAGCTGTAATGAGCTGAAGTTTATGAATACGGAGGTACCTAAGTATCTACAGTTAAAAGTTAATAAAAACAAAGTTATTTATAAAGTGTATTATAAAAAAAGAATTCTGTTTTATTACAGTATCAGTATCAATGTGGGTATCAGGCTCTGTCAGCGGTCACATATATGTCCGGTTTGACCCTCGTTTGCCGTGACGGACAAGAACTGTCAGTTAAGAATACATACAAAGTAATAGGTTCTATTGAACGTGAGGGTCAGTTTATTGCTAGTATTATCTCGGTTGTACTAAAATACAACCGTTAGCAAAATGTCAAGAAAAGGTACGTAAGCAACTTGTCGCAAAATAGTAGATTCTCGTGCGCAATATGTCAGGTTTGGGAATTGCTTCAGATTAAGTACCTATATGCCTACGTCGCAGTACCTACCTATATGTATATAAGTATCTTTACTATCAATCACAACATTGACCCACAAAACTGTTTTCATAATGTACCTATCTGTGGGTACCTACACACATTCATGTTAACAATGGTTTTAACAGTAAGTAAAATTTTAACTAACTATAGATCAGTTAGGTGTACCTATACTTATACAGTACTAGCTTCTGCCCACGGCTTTGACCGTATGGAACTTATTGGGATAAAAAGGGCCTAAGTGTTAATCCAGACCATAATCTATCTCTGTGCTAAATTTCATCCAATGCTGTCCAATGGTCTTTGCGTGAAAGAGTAACAAACGTTCGTACTAACTTTTGCGTTTATAATATTAGTAGGATTCACTGCTAAATACTACATTACGGCTAAGTAAAAATGTCCGCTGGCAAGCTGTTATGAAGATAAGATATTCTATTTTCTAGTGTTCTATCTCCATATTTATTCCTTACTCCGAGCACTATCTATTTACCTGCTGATATTGACCTAGTACCTTAATCACAATTATCTTGTGAATAACGCATTAAAACAATCAAATGTTTATGTATTAAGCGTATAAGTAATCTATTACGTATTTTAAATAATTTATAATAATCTCATTTGTAGTGCCACTGCTGTTGTAACAATCCTGTATACTGGGCACGGGGCTTGACTCTCTCAACTCGTAAAATAGTTGAGAGAAGACCCGTGCCTAGCAGTGGGACACTTAAAGGGGTCGAAGTGAGTAAAGTAAAGTATTTGACTGCCCTCTCTACAGCGAAGAGCGCAAGATCATGCTTGATGGGCTCACACTCAACGTACCTGGCTCCGCTCATTTTATTGAACCGCTTTTGACTGTTAATAGCAAGTGATCTCCAGTGCGCAGAGTGTCTGTTTTGTATTGTAGCACGCCCCAAACGGGAAGAGGTGACAGAGACAGGGCAAGTCAAAGAATAATTTGTAGAACGGAAAAGCACACTCCCGTGCTTCGAGCCGTATGCCGTAAGGCGGGTAGGACCGAGGGATGGAGGTGGGTTTCCAAGCAAGTACATTAGAAAAGACTTTGAAGTTATTAAACGTATTATTTTCATCCGTTATAATTCATTTGTAATACTTTCAGAGTCAAACTAACAATACACGCATTGAAAGTAAACTAAATAATATAATATTATATTTTAATATTTTACGACGTCAAATACCTCAGTCCACCCGTGACCAGACTAAAATGACTTTAAAACGTTGGGGTCTAAAATCTAAAAGAATCCGCGATAAAATCCGTTATAAAGTAGTTTTATTTCAATGTGTGATATTCGCGTATATCTAAGACAGTACTACTACTACAAACACACGTTAATACAGAGATTTGTATAAGTATAACAAGAAGATAAGTACCAGTATTCTAATTCACCAGTATCAAACTAATCTTATTCACCATCAGATAATCGACAAAATTTGGAATTCTCAACAAAACGAGGCATTATCTAAGCAAAACAGCAGGCTTACTATCGACAACATCGAGTACAAGATCAAACGAGTTTGTTTCGTTTTAGACGGGCCGGTGGCGTGGTCGGTAAGATACTTACTTGCTTTTCACGCCGCAGGTCGTGGGTTCGATTCCCACACGAGACAAACATTAGTGATGAACATTTATGTTTGTGTCGAGTCTGGGTGTAAATATCTATTATAAGTATTTATTTACAAAAGAAAAGTATTATATGTATAGTATATACTAGTTATCTGGTTTCCATAACACAAGCTCTGCTTAGCTTGGGACCAGATGACCGTGTGTGTTAATGTCCCAGAATATTTATTTATTTATTATTTATTTACACTTAGAACATTTAACACAGGAAGTGTTATACGTAACTTATAATACTAAATTGTGTCTGCCAATTTTTGGGGTAGAGGAGGTAACCACGTCATGTACACTTTTACGTGCACAAACTCTTACAAAAAGTTGTAGCGTCTTTACAAATGCACACGTGGGGGAGAGTGTGTATGAAAGAGCCATGCTTTGAATGAGCTGATATGATTTTACCCACAAAAATATGACAGTTCTACGAAAACAAAATTTGTTATGTGTTTCCGTTCTCGATTGGATCCGGAGTACGCATTTTGTGTCTGTTCGAATAGAGAAAGAAATCCTAAAACGAATCGTTTTCGGTAGTACTCCAGCTCGATGTTTATCTTAAAACGTTTCCTATTAAGTACATAACATTCAAAATAATAAGTATCTGAACCGGTAAGAAGATGGTGCGAATTTCACAGCGCTTAATGTCCATTTTGATAAAAAGGGGATTAAACCAAATTTCAAACATTACCTGAAGCGGTGGGCACTTCCGAGGATAAATAAGGTGGATGATACACACGGTACTTAATGATTATTATTAAGTTACATCTACGTTAGCAAAGGAAAATACATTTAAATGGTTTTAGGAACACACAGGTTAAATAGTGTCTATCTCTTTTTATGTTTCTCTTCCATGCTTCGATTTGTATGCCGCAAGGTGGGTAAGCCCATGGGATGGAGGGGGGGTACCCAGGCAAGTAAATTAGAAAAGTCTTTTTGCTTGACCCGGGACTTTGAGGTTATTGAGCGTATCATTTTCATCCGTGATAATTCATTTGTAACAGTTTCGGAGTCAAACTAACAAACATACGTTAAAACATACAGATAAAGATTTTTTTATGTATATCAAGAAGATAAACAACAGCATTCTCATTCATCAATATCAAACTATTCTTATTTACCATCAGATAATCGACAAAATTTTCTATTCTATTTGTCATTGTTCTATCTCTTTTTTTATGTTTTTGCGCTTGATCACAACTTGCCTGATGTCTAGCAATGATGTAGTCTTCGATGAAACGCACCTGCATAATAATGATTCACTCGCGATTACAAAATGAGTTTCGATGAGAAGGTGGCAGTGCAATGAAGCTCTATATGGCTAGAAACCAAAAAGGCTTAACAACTCCGACCCACCCTCTTAACACCCTCTGTAATACGGCAAGGCTGCTTAGTGGTTCGGCTTTGTCTGTCACTAACCACCAATTTATTATCAACTGATTTGCATTACCCGGGGACCACGTGTGGGATTTATATAAAAGGTGCACTCCCACGGACAAAAGTGACACAGCCACCAAATTGGTTTTGAAAACATATAGAACTACGTGGGAATCAGACAGTCTCGATTTTTGCAATGTGGTTGGTAAGAGCTTTTAACGTAAATAATTTTTTTACTTGGCAGTGTGTCTCGATCGAGTCCTAAGGAAGCCCTGATACCTTTTTAAGCTTCCGACAGACCGTTTTTGTTCGCCCTTTACTATTACAAATATTTCTTAAAATAAATTTCAGAATTTGGCCGCTTTATGCATAAAAAGAGATGCTTACACTATTTCAACTTACATCAGTTATACTTGAAAAATTAATTAAGTATACTAAGAAGAGGTTTAG
Source organism: Meganola albula (assembly GCA_936450015.1). NCBI lineage: Eukaryota > Metazoa > Arthropoda > Insecta > Lepidoptera > Nolidae > Meganola > Meganola albula. Next base: position 12,820,214 of record OW388147.1, read on the forward strand.
GTAGCCTATAGGTTCTAATAGACTCTAACAAAATAGGGTACAGGTTTTACTAAAAAGATAAATAAAGCCTCGCAAAACAGAGAACACATTTTAGCCTAGAGCATTATGCTTTCTCAGTACCCGCACACATCTTCTTCTATATATAAAATAAGAAACTGACTGACATTTCAGGGCACAACCCAAAATGCTAGGTCTACAGACTCCAAATTTGGCACAGGTCTTGTGAGAGGACTAGAAGTGCACTAGGGGTTGCGAAAACACGCGATACTAACTCTACTACTACTACTAACCCCCAGTAAGTGATGGGCCTTGTAGGCCTTACATTAAGAGAGGTTCCCCCTTTGTTTCCGCTGTGGAAAGGCATTTAGGCACTGTCCCGCCCCTAAGGAAAGGGGGGGTGTGTGAGACTCACGGCGCGGCACCATGAAGCGGTGTCCGGGCGGGGGTATTCCTCACTGAACCCACAGCGCTCCGTCTTGCAAATTAGCGCACATGGTCCTTCGGAATAGCCTGCCAATGTAACTGTTGCTGCATGTACGCTCTGTGGAACGTAGTGGGTCACGGGAACCATGATGTGACACAACCGCGTCTAGGTTCCCCCTGCGACATCAAAAAGAAGCTCGCGGGGAACAATAATATTTCCCCATATGTATTTCCCCTACGTGAGTAAGGAATCAAAACTTGTTCAAGGCCTTCCATTTAAACATTATTACAGTAGGTAAGTTACGCTTGACTACACCCATTCTTATCCAACAGACAATGACATTAGCATAAAATCGACACACCAACCCTTTATCAAATCAGAGGAACACCTACACTTTAGAATAATAATCACCGAACCGCCAACTTGTGGTACATTTACATAAATTATTCATGGCTAGGGTATTTTAATTGCGTTGCCAACTTAGTCAGTGTAAAATGGGTTTCCAGGTTGAACAAAAGAATATAGAATATATGAACTAGCTTGCTGCCGTACTTACATCTGTTGTCTCGCAAAACCATTACTCCGGAATCAAGTAAAAACTATCATACGTTCTTCTCTGGACCTTATACTATCTCCATACCAAATTTCATTGAAATCGGTCCATAATATTCGGACGCACAAACTTCAAGTGCTATTAGTATCACATTAACTTTGTTCTAAGTAGCAACCTATGTATAAAACAAAGCCTATTCATAAAAAACTTGTTCCGCGTTATTTCCGGGACCGTAGCCAAAACACTACATAAGTTAGTGGCTTCTCAGAATAGCAAGGGCCTTCTCGCCAAGCAGCCAACACAAATGACCCTGAAGGCTTGTCTGCATCTTACCAGATGTTTTGGCATACGTCATATAGATGAATACTAATATAAACACACAGTCATATTAATTACATCATTTATTACACGGATGGACCGATTTAGATAGTTAGTCTTGATTCGTTAGATTCTGTCTGCTCGAAATAGCAAAGATATTATCACATAGAAGATGAAAAACATCGCGAAAGGAAATATTATTTCGAGCCAATCTTTAGAATTCTTGACAGATAAAAATAGATAAATGATATTTAAAGTCATATTCATGAACTCGTAATCAACAGCGGAAGTACCTTGGGGTGCAGTCGAAAGCGCAGGATTCGCTTTTCGGTCGAGCAAAAGGTCTTTTGTAATGCTTAGAAAATTTTTGTTGCAATTGTGCCCTATGAACGGCAACAGATTTGCCCCCTATTCCGGACGAGACCTACAACATACAAGCTAAAAAGGGGTTAGTCTTCATTTTATCGTTTTCGACCTAATGATGCAGAGTAATGAAGCTAAAAATTCTCCTCATTTTTGTTTAATAAATTTATTGATGTGACATTTTTTTGTGACTAAAAAAATATCTTAACTTTTCAATATTTTATTTCTATTTCTTAAGCTTGTTATCTATGGTTTTTTAAAGTCATCAATGCTTCAATCAATTAAACCCTTTCCTAACTTAAGTACGCCGGTACTGCGTTGGTACCTCGTTAGATACCTAGTAACAGTAAAATTGAAAAAAAATATGTATGACGTAGTTCCATTACGAAACAGACTTTTAAAACATAATTTGCAAGTAAACAAAACTGTCAGGCTGTAAATAACTTTTAGCACAAAACAAAATGTGTTGATAACGATGTGGTAGAAAAAATTAAGATAAGTGCCTATTACGCGGTAATAAAGAATATTAAAGCGGCAACAGTATGTATTAAACTCATTCCGTTTTCAGACTCAGTGAAAACATGTATTTCAAATTACGACTCGTTTTTATTTTATTGTTCGCCGTTGCATTTTTTGCGGTTAGTCTTAATATAAGCAGGTTTTTTTTGTCATTATTGTTGCTTTTTCGGTTAGTTAAAATATATAATTAAGTATATTATACCTTTTTATCAAACCAGTATCAATTATATGCATTTAATTAATTGTAGTTATTCTATTACAACTAACTTTATTTCGCGGGCAATTAGAACATTTGTTAAAGCCTAAATATGTGAAATTAGTTCGACACACACTTCGTCGCTTTTTTATTGTAGACAGACGTTTATTATGTCACAGCTACACATCAAGCGATACGTCATATCCAGTTTAAGCTGTTTTACATTGTATAGAGTTTCCGTACAAATAGAGGTTAAGTTGTATAGAACAACACTTGAATATAAACAGACAGACAATATAGACAGGCAGACGGACAAACAGACGCGTGAGTGTCAGCAATAGGGTTTCGTTTGGTTATTCCGGGTACGGCATCCTATAAACGGCGAGCAGCGGTGGCGTAGCGGTATCGGTCTCGCCTTTGAAATATAAGGACGTGGATTCGAGCCCCGGTTATACCCACACATCTTTCTGTAAATTATTTCATCGCCGCTGCTCTATATCCCTGAAGAAAAACATCGTAAGGAAACTGGCATGTCTAAGAACTAATCACTCAAAGACATGTGACATCCACCAACCAACCCGTACTTGGCCTGCGTGTGTAGATTAGGGCCTGTACTTTCACAACTCGTAAGATAGTTGACTGGAGACTAAGATAGAGTCGACTAGGTAGGGTTAGATAATAGTGATCCTATAAAAGTTCATACAGCGACAATCGTAGCAAATTGAGAGATTTGCTAATTTAACATTTTATTTACATCGCTCACTAGCATCTGCTTTCTTAGGCTCTATACCTTGGCGTCTGGCGTAACACTGTGGGAATGTGGACATTCCTGAAAATTAGTTCTGCGGGTCGCCTCCCCGGAGGTACTCACAGCTTTTATTGAGCAATGTCCACGTTTGACACTGATGGGTCACACTGATACTCTTTTGTTTTTCATTTCTTTTTTTCATGTTTCATTTGTTGTTTTCTTGCTTTTTTACACGTTTTTTTTTATTTGATTTTGTTTGTCATGTTTGTCTGAATTATAACAGACCGATAGAGTTACTTTTGATTGACTCACTGCTTCACAGGCATTCTGAACTGCGTGCTACAAACCTTTGCAAGCACAGGTTCAAATCCTCCCGAAACTAAAAGATGGACATTATAACTTCTCTGGGAGTTTCAGAGTCAGAGAGTATGCTCTTCTTTATCGCTCACACATATTATTTCTTCGTTTCAGAGAACGGAATGCTCACCAGCACCAAGACCACAGATTTACCAGCCCGATGGTTGTAAGTAACGTTTAAGATAATAAATTAAAATCAGACGCAGATAGACAGCACTCTTTCTAATGCTCACACACACTTACAAAAAGTTGAAGCGTCTTACAACTTTACTCTTTTATAAAACGAACAGTTTATGCATACAAACTATTCATATTCCACGGCAGAGGGGAACGCGTGCGCTTTACTAACAGCAACTAAATGTACCGTTATATGGTAGAAATTACACGGGCACGCACAAAGCGCTTTGCTTCCACTTTTACTGCGAACTGCTAAGCTGTGGAACTCGTTGCCGGCATCTCTGTTTCTCTATAGCTATCTGCCTGTCTTCAAGTCACGAGTGAATCGGTACTTACTTGGTAATCATACATCGTAGACTGTAACATTACTTCACATCAAGCAAATTGTGGTCAAGCTCCAGCCTATCGAAGAATAAAAAAAAGTTAGGACAAGTATAAAAAAATAAATTAATATAAGTAATAATAAATACCTTTTTATATGTAGTTATTTTGTTACAGATGACTTTGATGACGTGTTATTGTCCCATCCTTTCGTTGTGTTACATGTCCAGGAATTTGTATGAAAATAACCAAAAAAATCTACCACTTTGTACGGTTAGTATAAGGTTCAGTTTGCCAAAACTTAGAGGCAATATATGCTTGTAAGATATTATTATTAAGACCTTGAAATAAAAAATTACACATATGATGTGTTTTGTCTTTATACCCTTGTCTATGACCAACATTATTACGTGTGACTACGCAATAGTGTCCTTAAAAAAAGTGCCACTGGTGTTGCAAGCATTCTGGCTGTATGATTGTTTGCCAACTTAGTAATGAAATGAAATGAAATGAAAATAAGCTTTATTTTTTTTGAGACGCGAGTCTACATAAAAATAGTCCAATTTCTTTTCCTACCGTGCAGTAAATGACTGGCAACTACTGAGAAACACTGCCAAAAAAACTCAGTAGGTTTTTTTTTCTTTTTAAATGAAGTACCTATATCTACTGTAGTAGTGTAAAAAACTACCCTTCTAAAATAATTGAATGCCTGTAATACCCCAAAATGGAAATTGGGAATCACCTACATTTCACGAACAATGTTTAGACACGGCGCGAAACGTCAGTCAGTCAGTTTCGCTCCCTATCTCGTAAAGACCAAGGTCTGCGTAAGGGTGAGACTGATCACCATTTGCTCTTCGAACCCATTATCGGAACGCAGCAAAACTTGTAAGCGCAGGCGCACACTACATAAACAAGGCTGTCTTATGATAAGAGGTTGGAAATAGGTAGAAGTTTTGTATGTACTTACATTGTTATCTACAGAAAGAATAAAGTGGATATGCCTCAAATCCCGAGATTAATTATAAAGAGCAGATAAAATCGCGTGATTTATTAAATGTCCGAAGTTGGTAAATAATAATTATGGTAATTATAATTAATAATGGTCCAATATAAATCCCGGAAGAATCCATATTAATTTCAACATTTCGATGTAAGTACGTATATAACGAGCAACAGTGGCGCAGCGTGTGAATTGTTTCATCCCCGCTGCTCAATACCGGTGAAAGAAAATATCATGAAGACACCGGCGTGTCCAAGAACTAACCGTTCGAGGACATGTTACATCCACCAACCCGCATTTGGTCAGGGTTTAACTGTCTCAACTCGTAAGATAGTCGAGAGAAGACCCCTGCCCAGCAGTGGGACCCTGAAAAGGGTTGAAGCAAATATTAGAAAAGTCATTGAAATAAAACTACTTATTTTATTTATTTCTTTTTCTATTATTTTATTTTTTAGCTCGACCCGGGAATCGAACCCGCGACCTCGAATTTATTATGCGAACACGCTTACCACTGGACTACCGACGCATGTAACAATAAGCCCATCACTTATTAAGTACTGTAATTAACTAATTAGGTACCTACCTATAATGACGTACTTATCAAGATACTTAACTACCTCGCTGGGTTTGTTTAAAACGTGTTCGAGCAGCGGTGGTGCAGTGATAATTATCAGCCTCGCTATTGAAATATAAGGCCTCGGGTTCGAACCCCGGACGTGCCGACACATCTTTGTGTGATTATTTCATCGCCGCTGCTCCATACATGTGAAGGAAAACATCGTGAAGAAACTAGCATGTCTAAAAACTGATTATTCGAGGACATGTGACATCCACCAATCCGCACTTGGCCAGCGTGTGTGGAATTGTGGATTAAGGCCTAAACTCTTAACTCGTAAGATGGTTGAGAGATGACCCGTACCCAACAGTGGGACACTAAAAAGGGGTGCCACTCCCGAGTAATACAGACGCGCCAGCTCTCTAATTATTCAATTGAATTTATTTATTTCAGACTCTTAGTCCAAAGCATAGGTACAGAAGTACATTATATTACAGTCAGCTTTCACCCATTTCACATTTATAATAATTCATAATAATCGAATAATAAAAATAATAATCACATTCTAATTAATAATCAACTGCAATTAATATATGTCACAATAAACATAAAATAAGTAAATAATAATGATGAAAATAATAAAATTCAACTTAAATTATTTAAATGATTAATTATGTGAGTAAAACAAAATCAAATAAGTTTTTTATCAATTCAGTCGTTCCGCCCGCGCATATTTTATGTTGGTTATTGCGCTACACTATTAACCTTTTTTGCGCAGTTGGAAAAAACCTCCTATGTCCTTCCCCTAGTCCCAAACTATCTCCACACCAATTTACATCCAAATCGGTTCTGTACGGGAGCACGAACTTTTTCTAATCTCATCTTTCGATAGTTTCGTAATGTTTACGCGTATCTTTGCATGGAAAATGAACAGATGGCGTTGATCTTTTCCATACAAAAATACGCTTTGATATGACGACGGTAAGGCGAGAGTAAAAAAAGTTCGTGCTCACCCTACTGTAGTTTCGGCGTGAAAGGAGACAGACAGACAAAGTTACTTTCGTATTTAGTGGTTAGTGACCACCAGACAAAGCCTTACCCCCAAGCGGCCTTGCCGTGTTCCGGTGTGATGTCTGGTGACACCATGCGGAGAGGTGGGTTGGAATTGTTGCTCCTTTAAGTTTTCTAACCATATGGAGGCTCATTCCACTGCCACCTACACCGATAATCATTCGTAATCACTAGTGAATCGGTATACTAGGCTGGTGCGTTCCATTGTAGACTACATTGCTTAACATCAGGCAAGGTGTAGTCAAGTGCCAGCCTATCGCAGATTAAAAACAAAATTTATTATATTAGTAAGTATTGAAGAACCCAACGAGCGAGTTCGTTATCGCTTTATTAGTTTAGTTCCTGCCTTTAATATAAAAAGTAAATTAGGATATTATGCGTCAAAGTATAAAACCTGCAGCTGTATGTTTTGGCGCCATTTTATTTGCAACTCAGTGTAAACATGTATTCGACGTTACAACTTGGGTTCATAATATTATTTGCGCTCGCGTTCTTTGTGGTCAGTCTTTTCGCACTTTCGTGGGTTATTTTTGTATAATCACTTGCACTGTTTTACTATGCACTTGCACTAATCTTTATTTTAGTTTGTAGTATTGTTGTGGCTTACTGTGTTATCAGTTATCAGGTAAGTACTGTCTCCAAAAAATAGAAAATAAATAAAAGAGTACCTATCATTTTAACCCTTTTTAGTGTCCCACTGCTGGGCACGGGTCTTCTCTCAACTACTTGCGAATTGAGAGAGTTTAGAATCCACACACGCTGGCCATGTGCGGGTTGGTGGATGTCACATATGCTCAAATGATTAGTTTCCCCATAATGCTTTCCTTCTCTGATATTGAGCAGCGGAGATGAAATAATTTACACAAAGATGTGTGGGCACGACCGGGAATCGAACCTGCAATCTTATATTTCTAAGGCGAGGCTCGTACCGTGCGTCACCGCTACTTACCTACCACCACTACATATACAGGGTTATTTCAAAAGCACCAGCAACCTCTTTGGAGTAGATAGCTGATATTACAACAACAACTTTTGTTCTGTTGACAAATTGGCAGGCTCGATTAACGGTCATAAGCTCGCCCCTATTACATAATAATATGGACCTAAAACATAGCTGGCCTTAAGCCTTATTACCTGAAACTCCTCCGCCTCCTCGACTAGACTAAATTGACAGAACAATACTGTCAATAATTGTTCATCTGTCATAAGTGAATGATGAGGATTTACGCATTAGGATTATGAAGCAAAGCGCGACACTTCAAGGCGCGCCGCCGCGTTGGACGATGCGACGCAGAGTTTGGAAAGCCTACAATAAAAAGGGTCTTTGGGTGACTAATTCGATAATAAAAGAGGCGTTAATAATGTTTTTTTTTTTACAGGGAGTCAATAGTCTGCCAAGACCCTCACCGCAGATATACATAGTTGACGGGTGTAAGTGACTTATTTCCGATTCCAACCAACTGTCAATATATCTCATAAACTTACAAAATATTCTTTTTTCCTTATTTCAGACGAACTCGATGACCTATTTATACCGCCGTAACAATGTTTGTGGTTTGAAATAATAAAAAACATTCAACAATAAAAAGTTTTTTTTTTATAGCCCCGCTTTGCACGAGTGGTGTAGTTAGTTTGGTCCACTTGTTCAATTCATGGGTCGAACAAAAATACTTGGAAATTTGGAATTGTGTTCGATGATAGGCTCGCCCCCTGTTACGTATGGAACCTAATCTAAAACCTGAAACCACGCGTAACACAAGCGTGACGCTGTGTTATGTATGGATGTGTAGTTTTCTTTTTACATATACACAAACCATACCCTGAGTCCGGATAAAATCTTATACTTAAACCTTATATTTCGGAGGCGACGCCCGTACCGCTGCGCTGTTCGGCTATCGGCCCCATTTTTTTTTTGCGGTTGACCTAATTCAATTAGCCGGAAGGACCTCTATTTTTTCACCGGACTCTTTTGGTGAGCAGTCCGAGGACGGTCGAACCGATCAAGTACTGTGGCAACTGCCATGAGAGCTTCCCATGTGGGGACGAACCTTGGCTCAGGACGTTGCCGGACACTCTAGTTTTAGGGGATCGGGGGGCATTTCGCGTTCGCGCGGTCCGGTCCTGACCGGAACCGTAATCGACTGGGGATCGGCCCCATTTATTAAGAGATTTTTTTTATTCTATTATAGACTTGCTATCTAGTCTACGAACGCGCTTATCCAGTAACTACAGTTACACTCGTGACTTGAAGACAGGCAGATTATAGCTATCGGGAAACAGAGATGCAACGAATTCCACTACTTGGTATTTCGCACAATAAAAGTAGACGCAAAGCACTGTGTGCATACAAGCAGAATTTCCACCATATTACATACCCACGAGTTTACACGAGTAATACAAAATAAATATAAAACAAAATATTTCTTTGTGTTGTTTTTTTTCTTTGCATTTGCATTGTTGCCATTTATTTTCATTATGGTCACTGAATCGAAAATTATTATAATAATATTCAGTATTATTTACAAAAAAGAAAAGTGACCTTGTTTTTATAACATCTAAATTGACGTCGTTTTGTAGGCTAAGTTATTTTTTTTAAATCCTTTGTTTGATGGACAGAAGTACTAGAACTCGCTTTTTTGTTATACAATCGGCTTGCGCTTGACTACAACTTGCCTGAAGCCATGATGTAGTCTACGATGAAAGCCAAGCGCGTTTCATCGACCCAATATCACTCGTGATTTTGGTGAGAAGATAGTAATGGACGGAGTTCGGTTAGTAACCATAAAGGAGCAACAATTCTGACCCACCCTCTTTAATGGTGTAACCAGATATTGCACCGGAACATGGCAAGGCCATTTGACGGTCATTTGTCACTAACCACGGCCGAAGCCTGCCACTAGTTGTTACCAGTTGTAACCAATTTATTGGCACCTGATATTTTATTTAAGTACGTAAACGTATTCCAAAAACTATGCTCTCATGTGAAGTAAATTTATGTAATTCTTAAATTAGAATAAATGTCTTTAACCTTTGATTTGCACCACCCCTCGGTGCACTCTCACCGAATTTTAGTGAGCAATTTTTTTGTGTCGTGCCCAGCAGCAGTGTAATAAAAAGTAGTATATAGTCTTCTTCAGTAAATGGACTATATAACAGTGTAAGAATTTTAAAATCATACCCAGTAGTTTATTTGACTATTTTTTATAACCTAATAGTATAAATAACGATTTATCACGAACACCGCCAATAAGATATTTTGATACTATTCCAAGCTCAAGGGTACGGGAAAAAAGTGACAACGTTAAATGTGACTTCTACTAAAATAAACTAAATTAGCATTAATTAAAATAGCGATGATAACACGCAAATAACTAGAACCAATAAAACCTGCTAAACGTTTGTATCAGTAGCTTTTCAGATTCGTTATAAACATGTATTCTAAACAGCACATCGTTTTGATTTTTTTCATAGCAGTAGCTTTTTTTGCGGTCAGTGTTTTTCTTTTATCTTGTGTGATCTTCGTTTAGTGTAGGTATTTGTGTTGTGTGATTTTATAATTGTATTCTACCATTTACAAATGGTACCTAACAGTGGCAAAGGGTGAAAGTCTGAAAAAGGGAAGCCGGAGCAAAAATCTTACGTAGAAAACTAACATCTCTTCACTACCGTCACCGATCGTTCTTACATTTGATGCTATACTTTTTTTTTGTTGCTTTTTAAAACGTTTAAGCGTTACATAACATATTATTAAGCACGTGTGATATTGACCATTTCATAAAGGGAAGCCGAAGGGAAGCCGAACTATTCGCCACATCAAAATCCCAATTCCAAATCCAAAAGAGCTTGACTTTTAATTTTTTTAAAGCTCAGAATAATAGGACGGGTTGTAATATTTACCTACGTGTGTATCTGTGTACAAGCATCATCATATTCCTTGCCTTTTCCCATTTTTATTGGGGTAGGTAACAGAATTAAAGAAGCGACTGCCGTCAGACCTCGAGACCCTTAAGGAAACAGTAGCCGAAATAGTTAAACCAGACCTCAGATTATATTAGACATCTAATTTCCTGTAACGACTGTCATAGATGTTTTAAATGACAACCGGAACCGTCGGCTTTACGTACTCTCCGAGGCACGGAGGGTAGTCCCTCAACCTACGAGACACCGAAACAAATCTTTGACTTTATAAAAAGATTTTCCGAGGTAAAAATCGAATCCGCGACCTCACAGTATAGCCCAATCGGATGGCTTAAACCACCGTAGAGTTCGTATGTCCACGTACCTGTGTATAAGCATCGTACTACATAAACGAATGCATTAATTTTGATGCGGTTTTGATTATTTGAAAGCTAAAGTGCTCGACATTGTTATTATCGAGATCAGGGGTTTTCATTAATCTTTAATATCTAACAAAAATAAATTTGCGTATGTTTGTATTGTAAAAACTCGAGAACGGCTGAACCGATTTGTGTGATTTTGGTGTTGTAATGTTTGTACAGATCCAAGTGGGGTTTGTAAGAATTATTTTTTTGTTTGCAGACCGTGAAATGTCTTCCACAACCTCCGCCTTATATACCTGAACCTGATGTTGGTTAGTACATTGATCTTAAAACCATACATTGTACATTGTATAGTATATTCAGTTATCAGTTTACCATAACAAGCTTTGATGTGTGTGTTTTTCCCAGAACATTTTAATAGTCTTGTATAATATAAAACATTAAGTGCATATTAGTGCGTACGGACATTAAAGACTAGGTTCTGTACCAATTTGTGTTTACACACTAAGAATAAATACAAGCAATAAACACTCATACGTCTCAAAAATGTAAGTAAAACATTATTTTTAGTCTGTTTGTCTAGCTAGATAAAACGCCATTACTCGAACAAACTTGATATAGGTACACATTTCACGAAAGTACCTATCGTGACCTACAATAATATCAAATGGTGAAACAAAAAGATTTCTAGACATGAATAATTTTAACTCAAATATTTATTTAACTGTAATATTTTATTCATATTCTCAATTGTACACAAAACACTTACATAGACAATTAAATTCATAATAACAATAATATAGTAGGACATTAACACACACGGCCGTCTGGCCCTAAACTATGCAGAGTTTGTACTATGGAAACCAGATAACTGGTAATATACTGCTTAAAATACTCTTATTTTGTAAATACATAATTAAATATAGATAATCACACCAACAAGACAAACAGACATGTGCATCACACAAATGCCTTGGGTGGGAATCGAACCCACGACCTGCAGCTGCGGCGTGAAAAGCAAGTGTGTATGTTTTATTAACAGAATCTATTTTCCTTCTATTAGCACTTGGGAGAAACATTTTGAGATCCCCAAATTTTATTTATACACTAGCCTTCGGTTAACAAACTCGCCACCATGGTCAACATATGTATAGGTGAAAATTCCTTATACCCCTTAGGGGGCGTCCATAAATTACGTGAGGTGTTTCTTTAAATTTTCTGCCCCTCCCTCCCCTGCTGGTGAGATGTCGTGAGATTTTAATCAACCCCCTCCCCCATCCCCCAATCTCACGTGAGATTTTTCAAAATGTGAGTTTCTTAGGTAAACGCGTTGGATTGTTATTGTAAAAAGAAAAAATAAATTTCTTTCGTGCTTTTAATGCCAAAATAGTATAATCTTTTTTTGTTTCAATCAGAAAAAAAATTGCGTGATATTTGCCGAGACCCTCCCTCTCTCCAACGTAAGATTAGATGAGATTTGACTCGACCCCCTCCCCCCCTTAAACGCCTCACGTAATTTATGGATGCCCCCTTAGGGGTGAAATTTTATACATCGCTAGGCACATTTTTACGTTACGATCAGTAACGTAAAAATGTGCCTACACTTGTAAAATTTGGATTTTTAGAATGCAGAATTATTTTCCTTTCATACAGCGAACTCCTACTTCACCCAAGCTAATTTCCAAAATTTCGTTTTTTTTGTTTCAGCTGTAATTGGCCGTTACTACTTCGGATATGAGCACATAGATTCAATAATCTACACTAATGATGCAATACATGTGGCTACACAATAGTCTGTGGAAATTAATATCTAAATTACATTACATACAACATATTAAAATGTATTCTTGATCAGTAGTTCTCAACAACATTGATTCTAAGTGAAGCAGAAGTCTGTCGCGAGATTTAATATGACAATATTTCATTTTAATTATATGACCCGAATTTATTATTACTTATATGTATTTCTGTAATAAACTAGCTGCCCGCCCCTATTTTGCGCGGGTGGTGCGAGTACTTTTTTAATTTTTGGTTCTATTTATTACTAGCGGCCGCCCGCGACTTCGTCCGAGTGGATTTCGGTTTTTTTCGCAATAAAAGGTAGCCTATGTTCTTTCTCAGGGTCTAAAGATTGTCTGTGCCAAGTTTCATCAAAATCGGTTGAGAGGTTTAAGCGGGAAAGCGTAACAGACAGACAGACAGAGTTACTTTCGCATTTATAATTATTAGTATTAGGGATAATACAAACTTCCTGGTAATAACAAACACAATAATAATAGTATTGTCTTAGTTTTTTTTTTATTTCAATGTACAATAAAAAATATCCATTATTTTTTATTGTACATTGAAATAAAAAAAATAATAGAGATAAATGAAGTAAAATATCCAAAATATATAAAAATCTGATAATTTTAATTAATTAAAATTTAGTTAACCTAATTTTTTATTAATTTGTAAAGTAAAATTTTCAAATATAAAATTAAAACGAAGTCGATATAGGCACGTTTTATAAAAGATTGTCACAACCAAACAGTCACTATGCAAAAACTTCAAATTCAGGGCTCATCTTATTTGTAGACAGATACTTGTTTAATTAAAAATTGATAGTGCAATTGCAATTGTAATTGTTAAGGATACGATGGAACTGGCATACGCTGGCCGTAAAAGTCCCTTAACTTAAATATAGAGAAGAAAAAAAGTTTTAAATGTGATTCTCTGAAACTCAAAGTTTCTTTAAGATCTTAGGATACTAAAATAAAAGCAGAAATATAACCAAAATTCGTGTCTCGTTTGTACTATTGTGGGAGTCTGATAACATCCCAAAAGTAACCGTTTACTGGCTTTTGATTTATGGTAGAGGCACTACTTAAGTTTACGAGATATTTATTTTTGTAGTGACATTTTTCCGTACCCTTGAGCTGGAAATAGCATTAAATGTCATATGTAAGCGCTATGTATATTATTTTATTATTATAATGCTTAGAAGTTTATTATTATATACTCACTTATCACCATAACCTTCACGTACATTGCTGCCGTGGTAATAATCATTCGTAATCACGAGTGAATCGGCGTATAGAGCAAGCGTGTCCCATTGTAGATTACATCATTGCTTAACATCAAGCAAGCTGTGCAAACCTAGCCTATATCAGAATTAAAAAAAATGAAACCAATTCCTACAAAAACTTGTTAAAAGTATAGGTATCTAGTTATTTTTATATTTATGTAAAAGAATTGAAAAGAAAATAGATTCTTTCATTCCAAACCTTAACCTAACCTATTTATTTCCATTTGTTGCTAAAACTAGGGCATCTAATCTAAAGAAAAGAAAGCTAACTTTTACATGTCTAGCAAAAAAAGCATAAAAAAACGGCCTAAAGGTGTCTAAGTAGAGCATTTAGTGTGACTACGCACTGTCCGTTTGACCGGATACCGCTCCGCCACGCGCCGCGCCGCAACGTTTGAGCTCCAACACGATTTTGCATTTTGATTGCGGCCACCACGTTGCTGACTCTCTGAATGGGCTGTTTCATACATATATATGGAATTTCATACATATATCACTGAATTAATTTAGATTAACGGAGACTGACAAGACTCGCCAGAACTAAAGTGGGGTAACATTATGATTAAATAAAATAAAATAAGCGACACGCATACTAGAAATGAGAATAATATTGCAGCACATAATAATAATAATAATAAAGTTTATTACCATTGATGTAAGGTACAGTCTGTAACACAACAAATTTTACAATTGAGATCGCATTAAAAATAAAATAGCAACATCGGAAGGACTCTGACGTCTTGCTAGGTTACAAAGCAACCGGTGTTAAGTTCCGTCAGCCCTTATTCCCACATAATAAACACAATAATTGGAAGACTAATTGTGGATATCATACATGGCTTCACAAAATCAGTTGACTATTCTACGGTAGCAATATACATATACGTTTCTACAACAAACTTTCTAATCATATAAGATAATTTGAAATTTGAATAAACATAAAACTCTACTGAGTTTTAGCAGCGTCATTCACTGCATGGTAGAAAAAAGAAATAGGAGAATTCTATGTAGAGGCCCTCTCCAAAAAATAAAGAAGATTTTCATTTCATGCCATTTCATTTCAACCGCGTCCGGCTAGCTGAATAGTGCGTAAAAGTTTCGAGCGGAGGTATTGATCAAAGTTATCCCGTGATAATCTTCGCCCTCGGACCAGCCTTTATTCTTCTAGGGTTCTGCAATTTATTAAACCGATGCCCATGGAATATTTAATTGCTGTTTTGACGTGAAATGGTACGTGAGTAGATTACTTTTTTTAAAAAACGTTTAATTAACATTACCAACGAGATCGCAGGTTATGAATGAAATATTCAAGGTAAGATATTTTACAAGGGTCTTGTAAAACATTTTTATATCAAATTATATCTAAGATCGGAGGATAGCTATCTTTTATGGTGTTATGTTTTCATGGTGTCTACATACATAGCCATGGCCATAGCCCACACAGATATCACTGCATACTGAAAACGAAGGTTTATGATGGGCTAAAATGCTAAAAAAAAAAATATTTCTCCACATTCAGGGGATCACGACCCTCAGTAATGAGGAAACTTTGCAGCTACGAGGTGTAAGTGCTTTGCAGCTTTATATCTAGTGCAACTCAATAGCTGTTTTAGATATTAAAAATATTAGATATTATCCATAATACATGTGAAATTCTTACTAATATTTTAAATGTGAAAGTAACTGTCACGCTTTCACGCCTAAACTACTAAAAACATGTCGATGAAATTTATTATGGAGATAGTTTGAGACCCGGGACACGGGTTAGTTATTCGACTGCATAAAGAGAAGTTAATGGTTGAGCGCAATAACCGACATACGCGCGGGATGTGCCCCGGTGGGAGTACCCCCCCCCCTCAGTTCCCCTTTCAGCGGCGACAATCTCGATCCACCCTCACTGCATGGTGTCACCAGACATCGCACCGGAACACGGCAAGGCCGCTTGGCGGTGCGGCTTTGTCTGCTGGGTGGTCACTAACCACGGTCGAAGCCTACCACCAATTGATTGTCACCTGATTTGCACCACCCGGGGACTACGTGTGGGGATTCAAATTAAAGGTGTACACCCACAGACGAAGGTGACTCAGCCCCCACTCACTCAGAAACAGCACTCAAAAACCTACATAATGTAAACTTTTTATATTGGTTATCAACGCTTAACGCTTATTATTCAAGTTGATGCTAATAAACTGTTAATAAATGCTCTGTTAATAAAGTTTTGCACTTTATCCACACTTCCACTTCAACCCTTTTTAGTGTCCCACAGGTGGGCACGGGTCACTAGTAAGATAGTTGAGACAGTTTTAGGCCTTAATCCACTCACGCTGGCCAAGTTCGGGTTGGTGAAAAATCACTTTATGAATATTTAAATAAAAATTATATTAGCACTTTACTTCAGTAAAAAAATACACCGAAAGTATCCCAAAACATTATCGTTATAAAACTTACCAATACAAGTTAAACAAGTAAATATTTGTGAAAATGGATAATCCTAACGCTGTTTTCGGACCAACACTAGAATTCCGACCTCTTTCGCGATCTAAACTCCACTGATAGAGCCAAAAGTTATCTTATATGCCATAAGTGCACTTCGCCGACCGGAGCTCGTTGTCCCCTCAAGCAGTGCTCCCTGATCGGCGATCTCGTAGAATAGGTTGTTAGGTTATAAAGGTGTGCGGTGGATTTGATTTGATTTGTGTGTGATTTGTGTAATAGTTATATCGAGAAAACACTTGTTTTGGTTACCAATAATTTTTCTGAGCGGAACCCAAGGTTTTCTCTCAAAAAATTGCCAAGGAGGGTTTTCTTTCAGATCGTTCCCTGCGATGATGGATCGTGGCTTTGTCTTTACAAATTGAGATCTTGTTGAGCCTGGCTTTGCTCAGAATACACGTTATATCGCTACTCAGAAATACGTAATACGCCCACTTTATTTAAATTATGATTGACGCCATTTATTAATGATAATACCAGCTTGGTATTTTGATGTTTAAATAAACAGAGGCTATATTTAGGAGACTGGAATGCTACCTTTTATGTGCCTTAAATAGGTACTTTCTAGAATTGTCTTAGATTTACGCGAATATGACACATCGGAACGCAACTTAAATAATAATGTTTGTAGGTAGTCAGTAATAATTGAGACTAATATTTTTGGACGTCAAATACCTCAGTCCACCCGTGAACATGAAGTCTGAAAAGACTTTGAAACGTCGCGATCTAAAATCTAAAATAAACCGCGATAAAATCCATTCAAAAGTAGGTTTATTTCAATAGGTACTTTCTATTACCTTATTAAAACGAAACCTGATGCCATAATTAAGTGTAAAACACAATTCTTTTATAATTACCTATAGAAATATAATATGGAATTGTATTTTTTTTTGTTTTTTTATATAAAAGAACGTGGTTTCCATAACACAAGCTCTGCTTAAATTGAGACCAGACATTGTGTGACGTCCTAGAATGTAATTAATATTTTTAGGCGAATTTTCATATTAAACGGTACCTTTGGGGTTTTAACAACATTTTATTTATAACGGTTTAAATCGGTTGTGTCTAAAAGGCCTCGCTCTAACACACACCTACCCAAAATCCATTACCGAAGTAAAAAGTCTTCTCAAAAATAGAGATGGTAACTCGGAAAACACGATTATGCACCCAGCTTATTTCACAGCTGTCTAGTTTAGTTGTAGCAGTGCATCCGTTCGAGCTATACAATTTGATAGCGATAAATGTATCTCGGGATTTCTCTGCCTGTGACACCTGCTGTAATAGCGACATGTTTTTTGTTCAGCTCACAAATCATAAAGGTTAAAACACACTGAAAAACAACGCTATTCTATTCTAAAGTCCTTTTTTTTAGAAATAAGTATAAAATAGTGTTTAGCTTCGTGTTAACCATTTTTGGTGTCCCACTGCTGGGCACGGGTCTTCTGTACTATCTTACGAGTTGTGAGAGTAGAGGCCTTAATCCACACACGCTGGCAAAGTGCGGGTTGGCATACTGTTCACATTTCTGTTTTTTGTTCCCATATAAATAAATAAATAAATAAATACTGGTTTCCTCGCGATGTTTTCCTTCACCTATATCGAGCAGCGGCGATGAAATAATTCACACATAGATGTGTGGGCATGACCGGGAATCGAACCCGCGACCTTATATTTCAAAGGCGAGGCGGATACCGCTGAGCCACGTCACGTGCTACGTCATAAAGTTTTGTGACAGTGTGGACTCACCCTTATTTGAAACACATGGACTGACAATCCATTCATATTTTTTCTTTTGTTTGAAATATTGTGAAACTAAAATATTTTAGTAACGGAAAGCTACAAGTACGAACTGACGTATCTATTGCAGATATTATCCAAGTTCATCTGGAAATAGTTACCCCCATATTCATAAACGTCTTAAACGCTTATTATAGCTAAAATAGGTTTATAATTCGTTTGTCTTTGTCTGTCTTAATGACATTTATATTAGTAAGAAAGAGACAAGTCCATTTTAAATAAAGAGTTTGGTAAGATTCTTATGAATTAGGCTATAAATATAAAAATATAGTATAACAATTATATTAGTAAGTAAATAGTAGTAAATAATGATTTTTAAATTTTAAGCGACTTAAAGAAATTGAACTATTTTTATGTAGACTCGCGTCTCAAAAAAATTAAAGCATATTTTGATTTGATTTGATTTGAATAAAGTGCGTTTAGTCATCTTCAAATAACAATATCTCTAAATTAAAAATTTAATAGCACTCAACGCATTTTTTAGCCTAAAACCATCGAGTTAGATATTAGTACATTAGAATAATTGCTTATATAGTATACCTATTATAGTATAGGCACTACCTACATGGCACTAAACTTTTTTTTTCTATTTATTTATGGAGTTTCGTCACAATTGACGATGCCACTCCAATATTTTTTACAATGAACTTAATTTAACATAACGTAATAACATTTAAGTAGGCACAGCTTAATCAAGGGATACTTCTAGTTTTTAATGCGTGTTTGACCATATCTAAATATATAAAAGAAGAAACTGACTGACTGACTGCCTGACATATCAACGCAGAACCCAAACTGCTGGGTCTGGAGGCTCCAAAGGAGAGGTCAAAAGTGGGCTAGAATTTTGAACACCAATGTGATATACCTCATTGGAAAGCTTATTTAATAAACTGTTAGAATTTAATTAAACACGAATTTTAGGAGCAACCATTTGTGTAAAAATCAAAAAAATGTAATAGAAAAACAAAACGCACATTACCTTTAATTATCCGTTTCCTAAGCAGTATAAATATTGCAATCACGTCAATAATTGCATTCTGTTACAGTACTTTTCTCTTGTAATATTATTCTAGCTGCAGCTTAATGTAATTATGACGAAAAATATTTGTTATCTTATTAGTGTAATAACAAAACGCGTGGAAAAAAATATAATTACGGGAAACGTCATGATGTCATTGTCATTGATCAGTTTGATTGACAGCGTCGAAATAATTTTGATTTTTTTGGTTGCTCAATTGTCATTTGACCATGGGGTTGCCAATTGCAATAATCATAATATTGCATTAAGGATTCTTATTTTCAATTTCAATTTTTAAAAAAACGGGGGGGTGTAAAATTATTTTAAATACACCAAAAAATTTAATTAATTATGCTCTATTAACCTATGTAACTCAGATTGCTGTTCAAATTTACAATTATTTTAATCCCAGGCTCTATACATTTTTTGAACGTCTCCTTTGGCACATAGGTTCCATATGGAGTAGAGGAGTGCACTAAGAAAGGATTTTTCAAAACTCACCCTTTGAGTGGGTTAAACGGGGTTCCACCAATAACAAATAATAAAATATGATAAAGGGTTCTTATAGATCTGTCACTTGGCTAATTTTTATCCTAACACCACGCGGGCGAAGCCACGGGTGGAGGCTAGTTTAATATATTTATAGTATCATTTGGGGTTTGTTATATTAAAATATCATGCACCAATTTGATTTCTAAGGTTGGCATTTCGAGTAAGTACTTCGAGTCTTCATCCTCATTGCACATACTGATTCATATAAAGGTACTGTACGGATAGCACTTTTCAAAAATGCACGCTTTATGCAAATTATTGCACTTTAAAACGATAGCTTATTAAAAAACACTTGGAGAGATTATTCATAGTAGTATTAGTATACTAAATAACCCTTTAAATAAAACCTCTTTATAGCAAACCCTTAGAAATATAAACAGAACATTTTTTCAAACATTGCACCTACATTATTTACACCCCTAGAGGAAATCGTATTGGAGTTTGATTAGAATATACGAGTATTATGTAATATCTGCCGGATATTGAACAGTAAGTACTGAAAACGGAAGCAATGCTAGCCCAGAGGATAAAAGTCATCGACCTCCAACATAACATACAATCTAGAAACGAAAAGAAAGAAAGAAAAGCATTTCTTTGACAAAGACAGACACACAGAATCAAATGATAAAAAAACATATGGAAAGAGAAAAAAACATAAATGGAGACCGTTTAAAGAAGAAGAAAAAACAAAGAGTAAGTGTGACCCATCAGTGTCAAACATGGACATTGCTCAGTACTAGAGGCGAACCTCAGCACTGATTTTCAGCAATCTCAACTTTTCTCAATCTAAAACCAGAGTCTATTTAAACATCCTTGACTTCAGCTATACAAAGATTAAACATTTGAGTTTTTTTATCCTTATATTTCACCAATATCCATGCAGCTGTTTTATCATGGAAAGTAACAGGCATCCATCTTTTCTAACAATCTTCCGTATATATAATAGGGGATTCTATTATAAATACGAATGCTGATCCGTTGAGATTTGATAAAGGAAACATTTCTATTTCAGTCTTTACTCTGTACCCAAGGGATACACCTAGTAGAACACTTGCAGAAGTTCGTTCTAAGATATCGTAGGACAAGAAATGATGTTGTCTTTAATAAGATAAAATCTAGGTAATGTTTCAACCAAATTAAAAAAGGAGGAATTTATAAAGATTTTAGTTTTTATATATTTGCTCGCGTATACTCCATTTTAATAAATTTTACAGGAGAACAAAAACATTCACTCAATATGGACCTCACAGAACTACGTTGCAAATAGATAAATACCTATTTAAATTTCGATAGTTCGTTTCTTGGATTTGTAAGTAATTCCAATTAAGTGCGCCGCAAGTTTTTACACTAGATGGCGTTAAAAAACGATTTTAATAAAAATTGTGACAAACTTATCTGCAATTTTTACTAGTCTGCCTGTCATTGACTCATAAATGCTTTTATGTATTGGTACCTATACTCAAATCTATTTATCAAATATAGATTCTATTCGTGATACCACTGTGATAGTCAATATAAATGTAACATGTGGAGCTTGTGGGATCTGATTATAACCACATTTGCGGTGATGTGGTGCAGTGATTTATATGCTAATATAAATACGGGCGATTTAGTAACAATGGATTCTCAATTATGCTTCTGTGCCTAATTATTACCCGATAGGTATCTTGAATTACGCCAAACAAATAAGTCATTTTTATGGCTGGCCGCACCACACCGTCTAGACACCCGCTAGCAGTAGGTGCTAGACATTGTAATAGTCATAAGTTGATAATCGGGAAAGATGCTTACCTAATTTTCATAGGTTCATCCAATTTCTTGTCCTTGAACGCACCAATCGAAATGTAGATGTTAGGCGAGCGCGGGAGACCAGCTAAACATTGTCTATAGGTATCTAGTCGGTTCCCCACCACCACCACAAGTCGTATGCTAAATGTCTATTTGCGAAATTAGGAGACGAGTTTTGAACGATCGCTGTCACGTCAGTATGATGTCGGCCAGAAATAATCTCATTCTCGGTGACGCATGATGTCCTGGTTACGGTGGCGGCGCCGGCGGTCTGACCGGCCGGCAAGAACACTACGAGAAAGGGATCATTATTATTTGACTAGGCTAAAACGCCTTTGATGGATTTGCACATTAAAGACTTACATACTATAAAACAATAAGAATATTATATTATTTCTAACAACTGCATGTATCAATTTATAATATGGCATTATTTTTATCACTAAACTGTATTTCGATTGCTATACAACTTCGTAGTATAGCCCGAATTAGAATTTCCATCACGACCCCTAACGTAGGCGGGCTCAAGTTTCTATACTTCGTTAGGGTGCTTGTAACTCAGTAAAGAAATATGGACAGTTAATAAGCTTTTAATATTATTAATGTACCTATTAGTATAGTTTGCGACCATTTACTAAGTAGGTACCTAATGGGTACTAAACTTAATCTTAGGTCCCTCATCCACTGCGACTTTTTGTAGCGCCGCTGCCGCACGGTTGCATCCATAACAGTCGCAGTGCGGTCGCTAGCTGTTTGCCCTCGCCCTCACCACGATTAAATCACGCTTTGTAACGATGCATGTGTTGATATAAACTGATGCACGGATCTCTACTTAGGGTCTCCTCACATTTTTTTTTTTTATACAAAAAAAAAAGTGGCATTTATCAACGCGGAATCGGCTTAAGCCGAGTGCGTATCACCACACTACTCGACTTACAGCGGCACTATAGACAAACGGCTCGTTTCGCCGTTCGTCGGCCGGTGTCGCGGTCGCGACGCATCGTTCGAGCCGAGCCAATGCGAATGGTTTTAGTAACACCCTTCTTACGTAGACATGAACGCTTTATTGACCGGTGTTAGCCGATTCAGCGTCGATAAATGCGTGAAGACCCTTACGCGCCTACCTCCCTCCGTTCTCTCCCCGATGTCGTTCGATACTGTCATCGGTACGATGCTGCAGCCGTACTATGAAACCGTAGGATTATCGTACAAAATGAGAAGCTGCTCTACACATTGTATAGTGGCATCATTCTTCCGCAGCTCCAACTATACTATGAACTATACTGCTATAAGCTGTTTTAGTACGATACCTGAAGCGCGTATGTAACACATTAGCAACGCTTCTGTAGAACGTTGCAAATGCGACTAACGCGCGATAGTAGCGATATTATCGCACGTTTCCGCAAGCATCACAAACTAAAAAGTCGCCGTGGGTAAGGAGCCTTATAAGAAGCCTTATGAGCAAGATTAAAAAATCAAGTGAGTAAAAAACAAATTTGAAACATTTTCATCGAAGTGTATTTTTTTAAACAACTTGTGTTTTACTTATTAAAAATTAAACTAGTCTTTTTAATGAGGCTGTAACTCTGGAGTAGATTAAAAATTATAACTTATTAAGTAGCCAATCTAACGTTTTTATGCTGCCGTTACGAAAGCTTATAAATCTGGATCAAGTTAAAAAGTTCGTTGTTAATTAGAATAGCTGATAAGATTACATCTCTAAGTACCAATTTTTATCATAATACATATACCTAATATTAAAATAGCAAGGATATTTTATTATTAAGTTAGGTTCGTGAAGGGTAAAGAAGCAATTTCGAGGTTTTAGAAGTCATTTTTTTTATTCTGAAATATGCCCGCCCAATATACCGATTCACTTGTAAGCCTGTTCTCATTGAAAGCACCAGACATCTTTACTAAACTTTGGCCGTGGTTAGTGATTAAAGTTGCACCGCCCAAGTGGCCTTGCTGTGTTCCGGCGCCATATCTAGTGCCACCATGTAAAGAGGGTGGGTCGGTATTGTTGCTCCTTTATGGTTTTTAACTTGTGGAGCCTCATTTCACTACCTCCTTCTCACCAAAAATCATTTGTAATTTTAGGTCAGTCATATTTAAGCACAAAACTAACGTGTGACGCTAGTGTCTTACAAATATCTTTCGCACAATTTAGTAGTTAAACAGTGAGGTTAGACTGTTGCACAAACGATATTAAAAAACAATACGACTGGACGCATCGTTTCATTTTGATTGACCGAGAGTTCATTTTGATTGGTCAAAAATTAGTTTTGATTGGTCGAGAGATCATTTTGATTGGTAGAGAGTTCATTTTGATTGGTCTAGAGATGTCACCTGATCAATTTACGCCAATCCTGTCGCGATAAATAAAGTGGTTCGATTGGACGTTTTAAATATTTGTTGTTCATTCTCGTCCCGTACATTAGAACGGACAAACTCGAGCTTATATCTGTTAGTAACCATCAAATGTGTCACCCAATAGCTACTTAGTGAAACACAACTGTTATGTGTGTAATTGAGTTGGTTATGTTCTGTAATCTTGTTTACCATGTCGCCATTAGTACCAGATGTTTGCGTCCAAGTGTAACTTGTAATTACTTGAGTATCCTGAATCCAAATATTAAGTTGGCTAAGGACGAAAATAGTTTATTAAATCGTAGATAGATAGGGACACTCCGAAAGAAACTCAAAAAATAATAACCTAATGAGTGGGATGTAAATAAATTAAATCTTACTAATATGATAGCAGCGATGGAGCAATGGTACGAGCCTTAGAAACATAAGGTCGCGGGTTCGATACCCGGTCGTGCCCACACATCTTTGTGTGAATTGTTTTGTCTCCGCTGCTCAATATCGGTGAAGAAAAACATCGTGAGGAAACCAGCATCTCTATTATCTAATCTTCGAAGACATGTGACTTCCACCAACCCGCACTTGGCCAGCGTATGTGGATTAAGACCCGTTCCCAAGAGTGGGGTACTAAAAAGGGTCGAAGTAAATACAATCTTATAATACTGTGTTACCATCTTGTTGTGTCCCATCCATACAATTTAATACTACCCATGTTTATTAACATTAATTATGAAATTAATACTACTAGTTTTCCGCCCGCGACCCCGCCCGTGCTTATGTATATGGGCTATCGTGCTAAATAAACCATTAACCTCTTTTTGCGTAGTAGTATAAAAAATATTCTATATCCTTCCCCGGGTTTCAAACTATCTCCATACCAAATTTCATCCAAATCAGTTCGGTAGTTTTTGCGTAAAAGCACAACAGACAGACAGAGTTACTTTCACATTAAGATGAACTAAACAAACTAAAAAGTAAGGATATACTAGCGACACGTTTAGACTTCGCACGTTATAAAATATTACGTGAATGCCTAAATACAATTAAATTAATTAATTAATTATTTCATGCTTCACTGACTATTATTAAAAACACCAAAAAAACTTAGGTACTGATTAGATACTGACCCTTTACGTTTAAATTGATTGATCGCGTTGTTTAATGTTTAATTTACTCTGAGTTTATTCCAACGAAAAAGGAAAATACTCTTGAGAGACAACTTTTAAAACATTCCGATATTAATTACAATGATTCTAGTAAAAACGGTAATGGACAAAGAAGTACGTAAAAACAGGAATATTGAACTCCGCAATGTTGTTTAAATGGGGTGTTAAATTGAGTAATAAATGGGTGCTTGCAACTTTAGTAATAACGTTTCCGTACTTACCTAAGCTAGAAAATAGGGCGGGAATCGAACGCGCGACCTATAAAGTGGCCAGTGGTTCCCAAACTCTTTTGTTTCATAAACCACTTTCAAAATTTTGCTGGATCCGGTGGACCCCCTGAAAGCTGCATTACTACCAATTTCTAAATCTCGAAAAAAAGTGAAAATTAGATCTATCTATCTATGGAAACTTGCGTTGTGGCTGAATTTCAACGAAGAATTAACAGTTTTCGAATTTGCTTGATAGCGTTAAATATTTAATGATAAAGTCTTAAATTAGATCTTAGATAAAGACTTAACAAATTTTCAATTAAATTTCATAGATTGTGCTGTGTGTGGATATCAAAAAAGCAATTGGTAAAACAAAAAAGTGACTCCATCCTTACTTTCCAAGTTTACTTTTGTTTATCTACCAACTTTACTCTTGTACAAAATATTATCTGCCTATCTATTTTGATAGAAGTTAAGCCAACATTTTAGTTCTTTACTACCGAAACCAAATTAATTTTCATTCACCTTCGCTTACGATTGTAGACCCCCATTTTTTTCACATCCAACATATACCCCCGTCGAGTCTCCCGTGGAACCCTGTGGGTTCACCTGGACCACTTTGGGAATAACTGGTATAGCCCAATCGAATAGCTTACAGCGCTCGACTAAAGAAGTTATCAAGCACCCACTAATAATGGTAACAAATAAATATCAAAGAGAAATTCGAGTTCATTGAAGCATATACGCACGTTTTTCGAATGAAAACTGAATTTACTACCGTTTTCCTGCTTGAAAGGTCCTTTTTATGTAAAATTGGACGCAAATCTCATAAAATTTAAAACATTACCCATTTTATGCTCGTTATCAATGAAAAACGAAAAATAAGAGCTTTAGTTATTTATTTTAACAATGTTCAATTTAGTTATTTAATTTTATCTAAGTTGTCACACTTCACTTTAACCTTTTTAGTGTTCCACTGCTGGGCACAGGTCTTCTCTCAACAATCTTACTAGCTTAGAGAGTTTAGGCCTTAATCCACACACGCTGGCCAAGTACCCGGTTTCCTCACGATGTTTTCCATCACCGATATTGTACAGCGGCGATGTTACAATTCACACAAAGATGTGTGGGCACGTTTGGGAAGCAAACCCGCGACCTTATAAATCTAAGGCGAGGCCTGTACTCTAAGTAGTATTTTGTTGTAATTACTTTATAGAATTTCCATTCTTCTTTTAACTTCTTGTTTATCCTTATCTGTATTTAATATTATAAAGCTTAAAGCCACTGTCTCGAATCTTGTGGGTAGCGGGGCGGCAGCAGAGGTGGCGCGGGAGCGGCGTGGGCAACGCAGACCCGTTCTCGAAAGCAGCGGGCAGGTCGCGCGGCATTATAGCGGCGTAGTGTTGTGTTCGTGTTGGTGTCGTCGAGATATTTGTTTTTATTCGCGAACAAAATGTCTGAACTAATTTCCTCTAGCATGTCCTAGGACATTTCGACACGTCACAAAAATAAATTGCAAACACAACACTACAATGCTGACGCGCGGGCGGTCACCGCTTGACTGGAGTGCACCGCTCGTTGCCCGCTCCCGCGCCGCTGCCGCGCCGCTGTTTTCGAGGGTCGGTCCATTTGATTTTACGCATTTGATCCTGCTGCTCCCGCGCCGCCGCCGCCGCCACCCCGCTGCCCGCAAGATTCGTGGCAGAGGCCGAAGACCTACTTATCTATACTATCTGTTCAATGATTTTCTATGTAGATAATGTTAGTATCTACATCTATTGTCAAAACGTTAAATATAATCCTGAAATAAAAGTAATCGGATAGTTAAAGGTACGAGTCTCTTATTTTCAAAGTACCTAGCACCAGAAATTCTCAAACAGAGCAGGATGTATATGGCATAATATGGTTTTAATTACTTAGTAATTAATTGACTCGTGGTGCGTAGGTTCAATTTCCACCCAAGACTTGTGCGAGGAACTACGTGTGAGGATTCAGATTTATGGTGCTCTCCCATGGACGAAGGTGACTCCGCCCCAAGATTGGGATCAGACGGCTCAATGTCCCAGGCTATTATTGTTATTAATGCAAACAAAACGTACTCTTTATGGAATAAATAACTCAACAACAAGCGAAATCAACACATACGTCTAAAGTATACAAAAACAGTAATTAAACTAATTCAGTAGATAAACATTTTGATGAACCAACATTAATAGTATTCAAGTCACGTCTGCCATCCATTTGGCTAATAGAATTGTTTGCTTTGGACCCAATAATGAAATTGGTGAAACGCATTTCCGTATTTTACAGCGAGTCGTTAATTAACGGTGAAAGAAACCATGGTGAGTGCATTATTCTATATAAACCGACTTAAAAATAGAAGGCTGTCGATAAGTTACAATATTTAGGAAAGATCTTTTACGCAGTTAACTACACTAGAGAGAATTTGGAGAAATTATATCCGGGATCCCTTTGTTTTGCATAACATTTCTGAGCATTATTTACTTTGGCATAATTTTTAGGCTTAGAATTACGAGCATACTCATTATTTTCGCTTAAGCATTAGTTTGCATAATGTACAGTTGGCATAATGATCTGTAAAGCTAATTTTATTTAGACTAATAATAATATGATGGAGCATAACAGTTTTAATAATACTTATGCGGTTTATATTTAAAACATTTAAGAAACTTATAATAGATTACTTTTTCTTAGTCAAAATTTAAAATCGCTAAATTATTTTTCTTGTATTGTTTATTTTCCGATACCATAGAAAAGTTTGACAGGATAATTAATTATCACCTTAAACTCGTGTGTATAAAACAGGCCTAGGCCGTAGGCACGATCTGTATTTAGCCACTCAACGGACTATCAATTTTGGTAGGATTATACATATTGGGCGGGTTAGCCATTTTAAATCCAGAGTTGCGGTTTAGTGTTTATTCGAATAACTTAACTGAAATGGATAGTCTTTTGAGAACTGATCTGGTAAGACGGACTAAGTGCCAGCCAAGACGGACAAAGAGATCCAAGCAGTCCTATAAAGTAGGATCTAACAAGATATTAATTTAAAAATCATCTATTAAAATAAAACTAACGGATTTTATAGAATATCCCAGCGTAGTATTGTCTTAGATTTACGCGAATATCTCACATTTAAATAAAACTACTTTTTAACGGATTTTATCGCGGTTTATTTTAGATTTTAGATCCCGACGTTTCAAAGTCTTTTCAGACTTTATGTTCACCGGGGACTGAGGTGTTTGACATCCCAACTTGTAAAAGTAAACTACTAAAAGTATTAAAATAAATGAACTATAGTGATTTTTCCTTAAAAAACTGCAATTCAACCTACTCTCTATCTGTGTGGTCTAATGATAGTACTCTCTACCGTCACAGTATAAATGAGAGAGCGCATTCACAGTCGATTTTATCAAATATCATTTATTCATTACAAACATGGGTAATTGATAGGTACTTACATGTTATAAAATTTGAAGTTCAAGCCTTATTTAGCCGTCATGCAGGCATGCAAAATGAGCATAATATTATGTAGAAGATAAAAATTAGTAGAAGGAGTAGTATGAGTAGATGATTTTTATCTTCCCCTAGCTGACCCGGCAGACTTCGTACTGCTTCAATCGACTGCTGCTTATAGGGTGTTCCCGGAAATTATTCGATTTTTTCTCACCTTTTAAACCTTCCCTGGACCTCCACGAACATTTCAAGACCAAGATAAGATAAATCTGTTCAGCCGTTCTCGAGTTTTAGCGAGACTAACGAACAGCAATTGATTTTTATTTAAATAGTAACTTTATAAATCATCATTCAATATCCACCACAATTCGTTATACCTCCATTTTCCAATACTTTTAAAGCTTACTTACCAAACTTTGACTCGGCAAAAAAATCGAGTTCTAAAAAGGATCCTTTATAAATAAGTTGAGATATTTCTAAAGATTTATGAATATTGGAACGAAGCAACCACAACCTGTCCATACTTAGTTTGTCCGAGCATTCATCCGTGAAATCAAGGGTTCATCTTGTACAACAAGAAAAATAAACGTATTTATTTTGATACCAATAAGGTTCAATTTCGATTTATTTATTTTGATTTACTTGCCAAATATTTTCTGATAAATTATGGTACAAACTAGAAATCTGCAAAATTTTGTCTGAAGAAAATTTTGAGATTATTTTTGATGACTTCAAAAGGAATAATAATATTATCAATTCGAATGTTTATTACTTGTTTGCATAGCTCTAACATTATAGCCTGATGGCGTAGTGGTTAGTGACCCTGACTGCTAAGCCTAGCTAGATCGACTAGCCCCCGAAACCCCCTACTTACTATTCATGAAAATGGCTCAGCCGTTTCTTAGATTCAGACTATATATTTACACAGGTATGTAATCATCATCATTCCCCTTGCCTTTTTCCCATTTCTATTGGGGTCGGCTCCCAGCCTAACCTAATGCTAGCTACCAGAATTATACAAGCGACTGCCATCTGACGTCGAAACCCGTAGGGCACCAGTAGCCGATATGGTTAGATAAGGTGTCAGATTATATTGGCTTCTGACTACATGTAACGATTGTCATAGATGTGTTAAATGAAAACCGGGAGCGACGGCTTATCGTACTCTCCGTAGTACCTCATCCAACCAGACACTGAACCAAATTTTTGTTCTTACACAAATATTGTCCGGAGCGGGAATCGAACCCGCGACCTCCTGCATACAGCATAGCCCAATCGGACGGCTTACACCGCTCGACTATCGAGCCGTGTATCTATCTAAGGGTACTTAATAATAATATTAATATTCTGGCACATTAACACACACGGCCATCTGGTCCCATGGTAAGCATAGCTTGTTTAATGGAAACCAGATAACTGGTATATACCTACTACCTTTTTGGAAATACATATATACATAAAATAGATAATTACAGCAAGACTTCAGACAAACAGATATGTTTCTCACACAGATGTCTACCACGACCTGTGGCGTGAAAAGCAAGTATCTTACCGACCACGCCACCGGCCCGTCATAGAAGAATCTACCTCGGGTGGAAATCGAGCCCACGACCTGCGGCGTGAAAAGCAACCACCGGCCACACCACCGGCCCGTCATAGAAGAATATACATACATATATACAACAATTGCTCGTTGAAAGTTATTAGATTAGATAGATAGAAGAGGTACCTATTCAGCGATATTATTATGACCTAAATAAAAGGGTAGCGCCCAAAATACATCGTCCAGGTGTCGTACCACAACAGCTTACAGTAATATAGTTGGTGCTGCGGAAGAGGGACGCCGCTATACAATGTGTAGAGCAACGTCCCTTTCAAACAACTGCAATATTATTACCTTTGGGTGTCATAGTACGGCTGCAGGTAGTATTTTCTGATCACAATAAATATAAAATTGCCGGATCACGTCCAGCGAAAGTTGAGCAAGTAAAACAAAACATCGAACCTATACCACAGAGTATAAAATATATAGAGTTACCTGGTAACATTGTAGACACCATATTCACATCCCTTTCTCGAATGTGAGATGTAAAAAAAAAAATTCTAAAGCTTTTTTTTATCTCCGCTGCTCAATATCGGTGAAGGAAAACATCGTGAGGAAACCGGCATGACTAAGAACTAACATATTCACCAACCCGCACTTGGCCAGTGTGTGTGACTTAAGGTCTTGACTCTCTCAATTCGTAAGATAGTTGAGAGAAGATCCGTGACCATGGAAAACTAAAAAGGGTTGAAGTGATGATGACGAGATGAACAAATATCATTATTATCTATTATTATTAAATCTTACTAATATTATAAATGCGAAAGTAACTGTCTTTAAAAATAAAACTACTTAACCGATTTGGATGACATTTGGTATGAAGATAGTTTGACTACCGGGGAAGGGTATAGGTATAGGTATAGTATATACTTTTTATCTGACTGCGCCAAAAGAGGTTAGTAATTTAGCGATTTAATTATAAATATGTAATACTTAAACTCCGCTCCTCTTGTAAGAACACTTTCGATTAATTCACATTTAAAAAGAAAAAAATTACAATCGGTTTATCCACACACACTCAGACACGACAAACTTATGACATCCCATAGATTTTGCCTCGACGGTTAAAAATTAAGTAATGTTTCCTTTAACCAAAATATTTAACAAGTTAGTATTTAAGAATTCAAAACGGTATCCCTCCAGGACCCTTTGATAATTTTCCACCCTGTAACAAGAATTGCTCATTTAAAGTAATAAGTTAAACTAAATTCCAAAATCAAGCGTCAAAACAATTCAGCATCGCTATCTTTCAAGAATGTAGGAATCTTGTTGGATGAATAATTTGTGTCTAATATTTAGTTATTTTACTAACCATTAAATTAATTCGTTTAAAAATAAAATACATATACTTATTATGTCTCCATATTTTCCACAAAAAAAAGATGAAATGTCTGATTCGGACAAAATTATGGGAACATCGCCATATTCGTCATATTTAAATAAATAAAATAAAATAAAATCTCAAAGATTATATTTAGCATTACATTTTTATATGTATAAATATTAGTGTGTTAAGATTGTGTAGTTCAGGAACACAATGAGAAAAAATGAGAGAAATAATGCGCACGTTTTATTGGCAAAAAAGAGTATAATAATGAAAAATATTGACAAGCATTTGTTTTTTTATTCGTTGTTTTTTTTTTTAAAATGCTTTAAAGGTTGTATCTAAAAAGAGGTCGAATCTTCCATGTGAAAAGAGATGGAATCTTAAACATAGTGTGTCAATGTAGTTTCTACGTCATAATAATAATATGTTGATAGATATTTGACTGAAATAATATTTTCATATATTAGATACAATATTGTCATATCAAAAAATCATTATCGTTAATCTGTCTCACTTACTTGTATCCGTTTAGCTTACTTCGTAATTCAGTCCAAATTACACTTATAAGTAATGACAAAATATTTTTTTGGGAGTCTAAATAATCTTAAGTCTATGCCAACACCTTGTAGGTACGACTAGAAAACAAAGGAAGTTAGTAACACGTCTCAACAACGGCAGCTCTCTTCTGTTTTATTTTAGGTAACTAACTTAAACTAAAATACTTGTACATTACATTACATTTTTGGGGACTGAGTCACCTTCGTCCGTGAGTGTAGTTACACCTTTAGTTGAATCTCCACAGTGGTTCTCGGGTGGTGCAAATCACCACCCACCAGACTAAACCGCACCGCCACGCGGCCTTGCCGTGTTCGGTATTGTCTGATGACACCATGCTGGGAGGGTGGGTCGTAATTAATAGTTATATAGCTCCTTTAAAGTTTTTAACCATAGAAAGTCTCATTCCACTGCCACCTTCTCATCGAAAAGTATTCGTAATTCGTAAATCGGTATACTGGGCTGGCGCGTTCCATTGGTTAACATCAGGCAAGCCAAACGCAAGCCTAATTTAAAATAAATAAATCATTATTATCCCTCCTGGCTAAGATTCCAGATAGTGTGGTCTGCCGCAATATCCAGCACTGCTGTGGCAGACATGTCGGTAATCCTGGATTGATATCATTTAGATATTATTATTATTTTTAATTTTCATTTATTTATTGCTAATTAAAAAATCATTCATTTCAGAAATAAAATTGTTACCGGAAATAAATGAATTGAAATAAAACTATATCAATTATTTTAGATTTTAGATCCCGGCGTTTTAAAGTCTTTAAAGACTTCTAGCCCGTCCGTCTGTTAAAGCCAATTGCTCTGCATGCTCGGCAAACGGACAGATAGTCGCGGATGAAACTATCTACCAGCTACTCAAAACTAGAACCCTCACCGCGCGAGTTTTACTCTTCTCAACCGGTTCTTTTTAGATTTGAACAAACGAAATTTAAATTCAATGCGAGAATTTCGAAATAAATCTTATACAAACAGAAGAATATTGTCTAATTATGACGGAAACGCCCACATAAACATAAAAATGATAAACAACCGAATTCTCAACTCTCAAAATAGGATCCATGCTCACAATACTGAAATAGTTGTAACATTACTCAATTTACTACTTTACAGGTAGGTACTAGATTTTGCTCGTAGCTTCGCTCGCATGGTTTATGAATAAAAAGTAACCTTTGTGATATTCCAGACTATAATCTATCTCATTGTTCTCTCTCTAATTCCATCCAGTTGTTTTTGGGTGAAAGACAATACATGCATTCACATTTATAATACATATTAGTAGGAGTGAGAAGTAGAATGTTCTAGAACTAGAACCACAAAAGCATACTGCACACACTGTGAACACATATCACATGAACAACTAAACACGCTTGAAACCTAACTTTACTTCATTCCTAAACAAGTATAAAGGTCTTAACCCATTTACACGACTCCACTCCCAACCGGCAAAAAGAATATTATAATTGAAATAAGGGTTTTAACCACGAATTGACAAATGTGCGGACGAAAAAGCGTAGAAAACCCACAAACTAGGTGGTGTGACTATCTCAGAAAGGCGGCCGGCAAGAACTAGAGGAGAAAAGCATCGGATCGTGCTCATTGGGGTGCCTTAAGAGAGCCCTAAGTCCAGCAGTAGACCAAAATAGGCTGATGATGATGATGATGATGATGGGTTTTAGGTATTGCTCTTAGATTTATACTTTACATTGGCAACATAAATTAGCAGACAGCTCGCTATCAGCAAGAATACTGCTGTCAAACTGGTCCGTAATGGGCGACTCTTTTACCGCGCGTTGCAAGCAAGCAGTCTACTCGACCGCGCGCTGACTGCTCGTTTGAGACATAGCCAAAATTCCGAGTTGCTTCAAAGGAAACTGTGTCAATCGAAAAGCAAAAGTGGTCGGTGTGTGAACTGCTGGGTGCCTGTTAGCTGTCGCTGCGTTGATTGTGAGCAGTCGTTTTCGCTTAGGTTAGGGCGATATTTAATGCCCTCTTCCAGCCCCCTTAAACGGGTCCAGGGGTGATGGATTCGGGCACATCTATCACCCCCAATATATCAGGACCCAAGGTGGCGGCGCGAAGTGTTCCACGCGCGCCTCCTTTAGATGCAGGGAACACCCCTGACGTGCAGGGGCCCGCAGAGGCGGGCCATCACCAGCCGAGGGTTGCGGAAGTATCTCGTGTTCCCGTGACCCTTGGCGTAGGTGTGAGATGGATCACTCGAGGGGTTTTAGTGGGTACCCTTAGGGAGTCTCACATACCCCCCACCCTACGCCCGCTTGGGGCGGGGGGTCCATGAAGGATTTCCCCTCGGGAAAAAAAAGGGCGATATTGGGTGGCAGCAGTGTTGGAGCAGAGTCGTGTAAGTGGGCTATGACCTTATATTTCATCCTACCTAGTTTCAAACAACCTACTTCATACTTGTAACTCCAGGCTTTTAAAATATAATAGCAGAGGTGGCGCACTCGGTATCGGCCTCGCCTTAGAAATAAGAGATCGCGGGTTCGATTGCCGGTTGTGCTCACACATCTATGTGAGAATTGTTTCACCACAGCTGTTCAATGTAGGCGAAAGAAAACATCGTGAGGAAACAAGTTTCCTAGACAAATTATAAGGCGAAGCGATAACGAAATATCGAAATGAACATAAAGTGTAAGATTGACATACACCTTCGAAATGTCACGTACAATTTTATGTCAATCCCGTACATTTTCTTCTTTTCGGTCTTTCATTATCGCTTCGCTGTGTAATTTGTCTAGGGAACTATGCTCACGAAGTTTTCTTTCGACGATATTGATCAGGGGCGATGAAACAATTCACACAAAGATGTGTAGACACGACAAAGGATCGAATCAACCGAGGACATGTGACATCCACTAACCCGCACTTGGCCAGCGTGTGTGGATTAAGGCCTAAGCTCGTAAGATAGCTCCACCATACACATCATCGCTTTAAAACGGGCAAGTTGTAGCCAAGCGCAAGACTATTCAGCCTAAGACACTATATAATAGAATAGGCCGGTGGCGTGGTCCGTAAGATACTTGCCGCAGGTCGTGGGTTCGATTCCCACCCGACACAAACATTAATGATGAACATTTAATTTTGTGTGAGTCTGGGTGTAAATCTATTATAAGTATATACTTACATATTTACAAAAGAAAAGTATTATAAGTATAGTATATGTATATTATATTATAGTATATGACGGGCCGGTGGCGTGGTCGGTAAGATACTTGCTTTTCACGCCGCAGGTCGTGGGTTCGATTCCCACCCTAGACAAATATTTGTTTAAATATGTCTGTTTGTCATGTGTCTGGGTGTAATTATCTATATTTGAGCATATATTTACAAAAGAAAAGTATTATATGTAGTATATTACCAGTTATCTG
This sequence comes from Meganola albula, assembly GCA_936450015.1. Classification (NCBI taxonomy): domain Eukaryota; kingdom Metazoa; phylum Arthropoda; class Insecta; order Lepidoptera; family Nolidae; genus Meganola; species Meganola albula. The sequence continues at coordinate 12,855,920 of OW388147.1, forward strand.
GATTCCATAGTACAAGCTCTGCTTAGTTTGGAATCAGATGACCGTGTGTGTTGATCTCCCAGAATATTTATTTATTTATTTCTTTAATATTCAGCCTAAGACATAATATGATAGAGACAAGTAATGTGATTGCTATTAAAATACAATTGCATCCGCTTGTTGTCACGTTCGTCTCGTATTTTTCAGGCGTCACTGTAGCCGCATAGGCACATGTGCCCAGACGTGACTAAACTCGGGAATACTCTGATTTTTGTGAAACTACGCACCTATCTTTCAAATTCCGGTCCTGTAATTATGGTATTACATTTTATTTTTAGGCTGAGATCAAAGGCTGTGTGTCACCTATCTTTAGCTGCAACAAGCCTTTGTTATTGGTTAGCCATCGACTACACCTAGGTAGGTATTTACCGCGAGACGTTTCTATGACGAGTTTTGTTCTTCTGAAGTCCAACATCAGATCAATGGGGCCTCCTTGGCAGTATACCTACTCTTCAGTGTGTCAATAAAAAAAATTCGGTCTACAATTGACGGAGAAATCAAAATCAAGGTCAATCAAATTTGCTTGAATACAGGTGAATAGAGTGATAATACATTTATTATTTCCTAAGCCGTACTCTACCTAAAAGGTGTGCAAATTTTTAGTATTAACCATTTGTGTCGAATGGAGCCAGAGAAATGGGCCTGAACAGCCTCAGACTGGGTGCCGCAAGACGGTAGGCGTCGTCGCCGAAGCAGACCGAGAAAAAGATGGGGGGGGGGTGATCTGGATGTATTCGATATTGAATGGCCAGAGGTCGCGGGAGACCGGATGAAATGGAAGAATTTCAATTTTAATGGGGGAGTATAGGCTTGAAAAAAAACCATTATACAACCTACGCTTATATTGAATTACTAAAATCGGCGAACATACTTATAAATCCGAACATAGAACCTCCACCGTTGAAATAAAACTACTTTATAACGGATTTTAGCGCGGTTTTACGTAGTTTTATTCCAATGATATTTGCGTGAATTTAAGAAAGTCTTCCTTTTTTCAGAAGTTGGTCAAAAACAACAGATATATTAAGATGTGCAACACGCCTCGCAACATCTGGCGCTCTGACGTATAAGGTCCCGCGCCGCCTATTACTTAGATTGGTACTATCCCTTAAGCCATGTTTACAACAACACACACAACATTACGAGGAAAATTCCTTCAGTATATTTGAAAAGGGAAATCTCTTTTGACTGAACCTATGAATACGTGTCGAAATTGATTAAACTTACTTAAATACTTATATTATTTATTTCTTTATTTACTTAGCCTAGTAACAAAAGTAAGTAATTATTTTCTAAATTGTCCTGGGAACCATGATATTTATGTAATATTTTGGACTATTTCGCTGTAACATTCCATAACTACGGGAATATTTTTTTTAATTCTGAAATAGGCTTGCGCTCCACTATAAATTTCCTTATGTTAAGCAATGATGTAGTCTACGATGGAACACGCCCGCCCAATATACCAATTCACCCGTGATTACGAATATTTTTGGTGAGAAAGTTTTTTTTATTTATTCTTTGATAGGCTGGCGCTTGACTACAACTTGCCTGATGTTAAGCAACAAGAAAGAAAAAAGAAAGAGAAAGAAAAGAAAAAAGAAAAAAGGAAAAAAGAAAAAGAAAAAGAAAGAAAAAAGAAAGAAAGTGTCAGTAGAATTAGGCTCCAAATGAAATACAGATTTAGAAATCTTAAAGGAGCATCAATTCCGACCCACCCTCTTGGTGTCAGCAAACATCGTACCGGAACACAGGAAGGCCGCTTGGCGATGTAACTTTGTCTGTCACTTGATTGTTGTTGTGGTATTGGTGGCGTGAGGATTCACATTATAGGTGTACACCCTCGGACAAAGGTGTATAATACAGTACGGGCCTTGCCTTAGAAAAATAAGATCGCGGGTTCGAATCCTGGTCGTGCCCACACATCTTTGTGTAAATTGTTTCATCTCCACTGCTCAATATCAGTGAAGGAAAACATTGTTAGGAAACCGGCATGTCTAAGAACTAATCATTCGAGGACATGTAACATCCACCATCCCGCACTTGGTCAGCGTGTGTGAATGAAAGCCTAAACTCTCTAAACTCTTATGATAGTTGATAGAAGACCCGTGCCCAGCAGTGGGACACTATAAAGGGTTAAAGTGGAGTCCTAATACACTAAGAAAACAAAGGTTTATTAATCCGATCGTGGTTAGAAAGGTTCGAAATTCTTTTTCAAGTACCACAACTACTAAGAATTACTAAGAAAAAAAGAAAAATCATTCGATACAGCGTGAAAACGTCCTAACATTAGATACAGAAGTCTTAAAAGTATTTGACAAGATCTATAAAGGGACAATAGTCCGATGGACCTACTTAAATGTCTCTAAGATATTGTTACAACAGTAAACACTCTTATTAGAGTAGGTACCATAACGTTTCTACTTTTAACTTTAGATAGGTATTACCCAAAGGTGTAGGCAGAGGTAAATATCATTCACTTTTTGCCGGCTATATTTATAGGCCGACAGTTTAACTCGCGTATCGCCTATCGCCAAGATTCTGACTCCTCAAGCTGCACAGACAGTGATGATGATTCAAGCGATATGGATATTAGTGACGAATAGTCTTACATTACTTTTATCTGTGGTTAAAAAGTTCTTTAAGAGATTTAATTAATGTTTTATGACTTTGGACCTCAGATGGCGTTACGCGAGTTAAACGGTCGGCCTATTGGTCATTCATCAGGCACTATTCCAAACATTGAGCTGTAACTAATATTCTCTAAGTATATTAGGAAAGTTGTTTCGCTCGACCCGGGAATTCAACCCGGGACTTTGCGAATACGCTTACCACTGAACCATTTGCAACCTGTTCCCGTGGAATGTGACATAAAACGTGGTTAACTAGTAATTGTTCTTCAAATGCGACACTCAAATTATTGAGCGGGCGAAGCCGCGGCCTCTGCTAGTGTTAGATAAAGTCTAGATTAGATTAAAATTATAGTTTATATACTAATAGCGACCTGCCCCAACTTCACACGGGTGCAATGTGTTATACTTATAAACCTTCCTCTGGAATGACTCTATCTATTAAAAAAAACCGTAGTTTTAAAGATCTAAGCATACATAGGGATATAGGGACAGAAAAAGTGACTTTGTTTTATACTTTGTAGTGACGAATAACATTAATATTACATACAATAATAACGAAAGATAAAAATCGTTGAAGAACCTACCTAGATTGTTCATACAATATCCGACACATTAATTTAACTTTTACAATTCAATTAACAGTGCTTTTACAAACCTTTTCTGTACTCCAACTGAACAATACAATCACACCACTCAAACACACTTGACTACAAAACCAACATACAGAGGAATATTGAAAACTAATTTCAACTATAGAACTAAATTAAATATATATACTGAATGTAGCTTCCGTAATTAACTATAGGTAAATATATTTTTGTTAGTTCTGCGAGTATTATGAAAATATATTTTATGTACTTGCTTTTCACGCAGCAGGTCGTGGGTTCGATTCCCACCCAATTTCGGTGAGAAAGTGGCAATTGAATGATGCTCCTTATGGTTAGAAAACAAAAAAGGAGCAACAATTCCGACCCACCCTCTTTACATGGTGTCACCAGACATCCGAGCATCGGACGCCGGAACTGTTAATATATTTGCTGTGAGACGTATTTATAAAAAATATTGAGTTTTTTAATTTGTCTTCTTAATGTTGGTAGTAGGTAAATACAATATGTATAAGCCGACCGTTTAACTCGCGTATCGCCATCTAAGGTACAAAGTCATAAAACATTAATTAAATCTATAAAAGTACTATTTAACCACAGATAAAAGTAACGTAAGACTATTCGTCACTAATATCCATATCGCTTGAATCATCATCCCTGTCTGTGCAGTTTGAGGAGTCAGAATCTTGGCGATAGGCGATACGCGAGTTAAACAGTCGGCCTATACAATATGATATTATTTCAGATTATTTCGCAAAAGATAGGTATCTTTCATGGGGACGTGTAATACAATTTTCTGCGTTTCTGTTATATTTTGCTGACTCTCCATAGAGTTTGAAATATGGGGTGCGCGGTTTCCCAGTATTGCGGACATCAATCTGACTGACAAGCAGATGATTGTCGGTATGATAACGGTTCTATTGCTTTGGACTGGGAAACGTGAGCGTTATTTATAATATCTATAGTTATCAGAATTCTTTCACTTCAACCCTTTTTAGTGTTCCCTTGCTGGGCACGGGTCTTTTTTCAACTATCTTTGAGAGAGTTTTAGGCCTTAATCCACACACGCTGGCCAAGTGCGGGTCGGTGGATATCACATGTCCTTGAATGATTAGTTTAGTTCTTAGACATGCCGATAGGCAACTCCTAAGATCGTTGAGAGAAGACCCGTGCCCAGCAGCGGGACATTAAAAAGGGTTTAAGTGACTCCATCGTAAACAATGACTTGGTTTACCAATTCACTCATACAAATTTTAATGTTTGTTGGTGGAATGATATTTGGTGAGAACGTGGCAGTGGGTTGTTGCTTTTCTGTTAAAACATCTTCTTTTAATTATGCCCTCTGCAGAAATTATTCTACAATTTTACCAATGTCAAGTTTAATACAAGCGCTTAATGGTTAGTAATAAATAAAACTTCAGCGGCCTAGTACGGTCTTGTATGAAATACATTAAACTATCAATAAATTAGCATTTAAGCTTTTTACAGAATAATAGTAACCAAAACTAAAAAACTACAACAACGATTTGTAAATTTAAAAAAAAAACCTGTTGAAACTTATCAATATAAAGATCAAAAATTCACATCGTATCAAGTGAATACGTGGGCACCAGTACCCCTAGTATGAGTTTGTCAACACGAAAAAATATTTCGAATACTGTTTTGAACTTGTCAATATACGTTTTAAATACCTATAAATCTTTTTTTATTCAATAATTCATAAAAATATAGATGCTAGAAATAGAATAAAATTAATTGGAAATAAAATAGGAAATTACTACCTATTTATTATATGTAGGAAATCATTTATAGATATTGTTGTATTTTTGTTCTTAATAGTATTCACATACTGTTTTCAAATATAATAAAACTCTCACTAGGGGTACAGGTAGTTTATGATAATGTTCTGTAAAGTGGCAACATCTGCGAACCCATGAATATTATAGCATTTTATATCTCAAACGACAAACGCGAAGTAAAGCAGGCCCATGTTATCATCATTACGTCACAAATTATGCTATCATACATGTAGATAGGTTGTACTTTCGCGACGCACGTGGTGAAAATATACAAAAACTGATACTTAAGAAAACGAATTTTTGTATTACTTGGCTAAACTTTTACCTAAAAAGAAGCCACATTCTCTATTTTAGATAATAATTAGATTCTACTTGTATTATCAGTAAACAAAATGTTAGAAAATCACCCAGTATTTTGTTGGCGAGTGATGGAATACAAAATAAGTTCGTAAGTTTATGTATTAGTCATCTGGCTAAATAAATTTGGTACTTGTCGGTCAAAGGTAGTTAAAAAAAATTACAAAAGTCAGTTATACAGGGTGGATTTTTTGGGATACTCATATCCCGGTATTATGTTATGTTGAATGAATACGAATGAAAATGAATGAGAATGAATGATAATGAAAATGAATTACTTTCTAAACATCACGAGAATGGAAGCAAATGTGACACATAAAGAGTACCTAATAAACTGCTGTAAATTATCTAACAATTTTAACACACAGTTTAGCATTCAATCTATAACATTTCAAACACTTTATGTAAGTTAGCTTTTTTATAGCATACTAAACGCCCTTTACATAACACTTGAATACCCTATCAAGTTCTATTGTTTAATTAAATCCAGAGTACCACATGCAGCGATGGACAATGGACATGAATAGCGGTCACTCGCATTATGCTCTCTTTATTAAACGCCCTCGATGCACCACATACACGTATGAATTTCCGTGACACACGGGATGAATAGAACTGCCAATGTTATTTAAATGAACGAATGAAATGAAATGAATGAGTAAAAATATTCTTACTTTAAGGAGAGATGCATCTATATAAAATCGTCCAATATTTTTATACCTTACAGTGAATAGCATCGCATCTACAGAGAAAAACTACTGAAATGACCAAATGAAAATATTCATTATAATTTGAAGGTATGGCTCTACATAAAATCGTTCAATTGCTTTTTCTACTGTGCATTGAATGACGTCACAACTACTGAGAAAGACTGCTAAAATGAATAAATGAAAATATTCTATGTTTTGGAGAGATGGCTCTACATAAAATCGTTTTACCTACCGTGTAGAGAATGACGTCGCAACTATTATATTTTTCAGGAGTATGACTGAATCCAGACTCGTCCAGCCCTGTTTTTGGATCCCGGCAATTCCGGATAGATACATATGGGCCAAGCCTAAGCGAATTATGCTTACCAATGAGTGAAAATCGTTTAATTTTTACCATTTCAATTATTGTCAGATTACAGTTTTCATCAAAGGGAGAAATAAATACTGAAAATTTCCACCGGTAGACCAAACCACAATGTAGATAACGTGACAGATTAATCCCAGCTTACAGTACTGAGTGACGGTAGCTTTATTTATTGATTTAAAATATTTGTAATTTCAGAATAAATATTATAAAAAAATACAGTTTGATAAACTACTTAAAAAAAACTTAGTTAAGACTCACTTGCATTCAGGTTTGGCTTACGGCTAGATGATTGACATTCTGTTCGATACACATGAAGTCTCCTTCCGTATTTTGGCTACTACCGCCAATCATTAGCTGAACAGCCACGGACACAAGAGATATTATAGACCACTATTGCGTGTACGACACCTAACTCTTTTTCCTATCAGAGACCGATTGGACAGACTGTCCAACACGACCAGCAAGAGTTTTAGCGCAGAACTATGGGTGTACGCACTGAATTACACTCTTCTTGGGCTTTCTTATTATGTTCTGCGTACTTGAATGGGTGAAAAGTTTTTGCATGCCCTTTCCCCGCATGGGTACAGGGCGAGGAGTATATGGGACTACCGCTTTGGGCCCGGGCGAGCGAGATCTTTAGGGTTTCCAGCTACAAGCGGCCGGACCAGTCTACCCACTAAAACCGGTGTTCCATCGGACAGCCCCTTGTGCCGGGCTGCGGGATTCGCTACTGCATTCACCGAACAGCCCGGTGGTACCTACATACTTAAAAAATTTAAACTTTTTCATAGTTCTCATATTACCATGTAAAAAGTAAAAGATTTTAGAAGTCAATTAGACATAGTCCGGTGTTTTTAAGATCTGTGTGTATATGTATGGGCGTCTTAGGAATTTAAATATGGGTCTTGGTTGGGCATCACTAAACTATTCCTGTAGTAATACCCCTTTTTAACAAACATTCCAAGGACTTGGCCAAATAGGGTAACACTTACACTATGGTACAATATAAGTAAGTATAATATACCAAAATGACATTACATACAACTATTATATTGAAAAATTATTATTATATATATTATATTGATTTGATTTTGATTTTAAATAAAAGTACTTAGCAACAATTCACCGTATCTCTGAATCTGTATTCCGAAACTCGGAAAGGCTGCAACGATTTTCTTGAAATTTAGTATGCAGGAGGTTTCGGGGGCGACTAATCGATCTAGCTAGGTTTCATTTATAGAAAACGTCCTTTTATTCGTATTTTTAGCTCTGAAAAAATACGTAGGAAAATTTCTCCACACTGTACAATATTACGATAGCTAAGGTGGGAAAATGAGTGGTCTGGAAACCAGAAGATACAGGTTCGAATCCAGATAAATATTATTTTCTTCTTTTTTTTAATTTCCTCTTTTGTGAGAAAAACGAATACTGTGAGCCCTTTAATATGATTTCCAAAAAATTGGTTGTTTGTAAAGTAGGTTTACGATCGAGATGTTTACGTGATAACGTCTTAAAATCTCCATTCGTTTGTATGCCGCTAGAGTGAGAGAGACGGAAGATCGGTCCACTCACTCGAACGCTATGCCAGCCTCCGCTCGTGAGGATTCCGCGTGACAAGTTTCACGGAATGACTGGCAGCGCTCGAGATGAGACGGGAGATCGGTCCGTCTCTCTCTCGTTATACCTGCGATCGCGCTCGTGAGGTTTTGGTGTGACACAAGTTTCTGAACATGTCACCCGACTAAAACGATTTTAAAGTCGTTATCACGTCAAAAAAGAATCATCCAAGTACTTAGTACCTACGAGTTGTCAAAGTTACGAAATTTTTCGAATAACATGTCAAGATAATAAGTTAAAATACACTTAAATATACAAACTATTTTACCTATTCTGTTTTCAATCTATTTTATTCTATTTGTAACATTTCTATTTTCTTTTTATCTAATGTTTTGAACAAAAAATAATAATTTGAAAAACGCATTTTGACAACTTCAAGATATTATATTGGAAAAAAAATTGGTATTGTTAAGGGTTCTGGAATATTATAATAAACAACCCTTTTAATTTTAAAGGACGACCTCGGTAGTCGAGCGGTGTAAGCCGTCCGATTGGGCCATACTGTGCCCGAGAGGTCGCGGGTTCGATTCCCGCCCCGGACAAAATTTGTGTATCTAACAACAAAAATTTGTTTCGGTGTCTGGTTGATTGAGGGACTACCCTCCGTGCCTCGGAGAGCACGTTAAGCCGTCGAATTTCAATTTTAATGGGGGAGTATAGGCTTGAAAAAAAACCATTATACAACCTACGCTTATATTGAATTACTAAAATCGGCGAACATACTTATAAATCCGAACATAGAACCTCCACCGTTGAAATAAAACTACTTTATAACGGATTTTAGCGCGGTTTTACGTAGTTTTATTCCAATGATATTTGCGTGAATTTAAGAAAGTCTTCCTTTTTTCAGAAGTTGGTCAAAAACAACAGATATATTAAGATGTGCAACACGCCTCGCAACATCTGGCGCTCTGACGTATAAGGTCCCGCGCCGCCTATTACTTAGATTGGTACTATCCCTTAAGCCATGTTTACAACAACACACACAACATTACGAGGAAAATTCCTTTAGTATATTTGAAAAGGGAAATCTCTTTTGACTGAACCTATGAATACGTGTCGAAATTGATTAAACTTACTTAAGTACTTATCTTATTTATTTCTTTATTTACTTAGCCTAGTAACAAAAGTAAGTAATTATTTTCTAAATTGACCTGGGAACCATGATATTTATGTAATATTTTGGACTATTTCGCTGTAACATTCCATTACTATGGGAATATTTTTTTTAATTCTGAAATAGGCTTGCGCTCCACTATAAATTTCCTTATGTTAAGCAATGATGTAGTCTACGATGGAACACGCCCGCCCAATATACCAATTCACCCGTGATTACGAATATTTTTGGTGAGAAAGTTTTTTTTATTTATTCTTCGATAGGCTGGCGCTTGACTACAACTTGCCTGATGTTAAGCAAAAAGAAAGAAAAAAGAAAGAGAAAGAAAAGAAATAAGGAAAAAAAGAAAAAGAAAAAGAAAAAGAAAGAAAAAAGAAAGAAAGTGTCAGTAGAATTAGGCTCCAAATGAAATACAGATTTAGAAATCTTAAAGGAGCATCAATTCCGACCCACCCTCTTGGTGTCAGCAAACATCGTACCGGAACACAGGAAGGCCGCTTGGCGATGTAACTTTGTCTGTCACCTGATTGTTGTTGTGGTATTGGTGGTGTGAGGATTCACATTAAAGGTGTACACCCTCGGACAAAGGTGTATAATAAAGTACGGGCCTTGCCTTAGAAAAATAAGATCGCGGGTTCGAATCCTGGTCGTGCCCACACATCTTTGTGTAAATTGTTTCATCTCCACTGCTCAATATCAGTGAAGGAAAACATTGTTAGGAAACCGGCATGTCTAAGAACTAATCATTCGAGGACATGTAACATCCACCATCCCGCACTTGGTCAGCGTGTGTGAATGAAAGCCTAAACTCTCTAAACTCTTATGATAGTTGATAGAAGACCCGTGCCCAGCAGTGGGACACTATAAAGGGTTAAAGTGGAGTCCTAATACACTAAGAAAACAAAGGTTTATTAATCCGATCGTGGTTAGAAAGGTTCGAAATTCTTTTTCAAGTACCACAACTACTAAGAATTACTAAGAAAAAAAGAAAAATCATTCGATACAGCGTGAAAACGTCCTAACATTAGATACAGAAGTCTTAAAAGTATTTGACAAGATCTATAAAGGGACAATAGTCCGATGGACCTACTTAAATGTCTCTAAGATATTGTTACAACAGTAAACACTCTTATTAGAGTAGGTACCATAACGTTTCTACTTTTAACTTTAGATAGGTATTACCCAAAGGTGTAGGCAGAGGTAAATATCATTCACTTTTTGCCGGCTATATTTATAGGCCGACAGTTTAACTCGCGTATCGCCTATCGCCAAGATTCTGACTCCTCAAGCTGCACAGACAGTGATGATGATTCAAGCGATATGGATATTAGTGACGAATAGTCTTACATTACTTTTATCTGTGGTTAAAAAGTTCTTTAAGAGATTTAATTAATGTTTTATGACTTTGGACCTCAGATGGCGTTACGCGAGTTAAACGGTCGGCCTATTGGTCATTCATCAGGCACTATTCCAAACATTGAGCTGTAACTAATATTCTCTAAGTATATTAGGAAAGTTGTTTCGCTCGACCCGGGAATTCAACCCGGGACTTTGCGAATACGCTTACCACTGAACCATTTGCAACCTGTTCCCGTGGAATGTGACATAAAACGTGGTTAACTAGTAATTGTTCTTCAAATGCGACACTCAAATTATTGAGCGGGCGAAGCCGCGGCCTCTGCTAGTGTTAGATAAAGTCTAGATTAGATTAAAATTATAGTTTATATACTAATAGCGACCTGCCCCAACTTCACACGGGTGCAATGTGTTATACTTATAAACCTTCCTCTGGAATGACTCTATCTATTAAAAAAAACCGTAGTTTTAAAGATCTAAGCATACATAGGGATATAGGGACAGAAAAAGTGACTTTGTTTTATACTTTGTAGTGACGAATAACATTAATATTACATACAATAATAACGAAAGATAAAAATCGTTGAAGAACCTACCTAGATTGTTCATACAATATCCGACACATTAATTTAACTTTTACAATTCAATTAACAGTGCTTTTACAAACCTTTTCTGTACTCCAACTGAACAATACAATCACACCACTCAAACACACTTGACTACAAAACCAACATACAGAGGAATATTGAAAACTAATTTCAACTATAGAACTAAATTAAATATATATACTGAATGTAGCTTCCGTAATTAACTATAGGTAAATATATTTTTGTTAGTTCTGCGAGTATTATGAAAATATATTTTATGTACTTGCTTTTCACGCAGCAGGTCGTGGGTTCGATTCCCACCCAATTTCGGTGAGAAAGTGGCAATTGAATGATGCTCCTTATGGTTAGAAAACAAAAAAGGAGCAACAATTCCGACCCACCCTCTTTACATGGTGTCACCAGACATCCGAGCATCGGACGCCGGAACTGTTAATATATTTGCTGTGAGACGTATTTATAAAAAATATTGAGTTTTTTAATTTGTCTTCTTAATGTTGGTAGTAGGTAAATACAATATGTATAAGCCGACCGTTTAACTCGCGTATCGCCATCTAAGGTACAAAGTCATAAAACATTAATTAAATCTATAAAAGTACTATTTAACCACAGATAAAAGTAACGTAAGACTATTCGTCACTAATATCCATATCGCTTGAATCATCATCCCTGTCTGTGCAGTTTGAGGAGTCAGAATCTTGGCGATAGGCGATACGCGAGTTAAACAGTCGGCCTATACAATATGATATTATTTCAGATTATTTCGCAAAAGATAGGTATCTTTCATGGGGACGTGTAATACAATTTTCTGCGTTTCTGTTATATTTTGCTGACTCTCCATAGAGTTTGAAATATGGGGTGCGCGGTTTCCCAGTATTGCGGACATCAATCTGACTGACAAGCAGATGATTGTCGGTATGATAACGGTTCTATTGCTTTGGACTGGGAAACGTGAGCGTTATTTATAATATCTATAGTTATCAGAATTCTTTCACTTCAACCCTTTTTAGTGTTCCCTTGCTGGGCACGGGTCTTTTTTCAACTATCTTTGAGAGAGTTTTAGGCCTTAATCCACACACGCTGGCCAAGTGCGGGTCGGTGGATATCACATGTCCTTGAATGATTAGTTTAGTTCTTAGACATGCCGATAGGCAACTCCTAAGATCGTTGAGAGAAGACCCGTGCCCAGCAGCGGGACATTAAAAAGGGTTTAAGTGACTCCATCGTAAACAATGACTTGGTTTACCAATTCACTCATACAAATTTTAATGTTTGTTGGTGGAATGATATTTGGTGAGAACGTGGCAGTGGGTTGTTGCTTTTCTGTTAAAACATCTTCTTTTAATTATGCCCTCTGCAGAAATTATTCTACAATTTTACCAATGTCAAGTTTAATACAAGCGCTTAATGGTTAGTAATAAATAAAACTTCAGCGGCCTAGTACGGTCTTGTATGAAATACATTAAACTATCAATAAATTAGCATTTAAGCTTTTTACAGAATAATAGTAACCAAAACTAAAAAACTACAACAACGATTTGTAAATTTAAAAAAAAAACCTGTTGAAACTTATCAATATAAAGATCAAAAATTCACATCGTATCAAGTGAATACGTGGGCACCAGTACCCCTAGTATGAGTTTGTCAACACGAAAAAATATTTCGAATACTGTTTTGAACTTGTCAATATACGTTTTAAATACCTATAAATCTTTTTTTATTCAATAATTCATAAAAATATAGATGCTAGAAATAGAATAAAATTAATTGGAAATAAAATAGGAAATTACTACCTATTTATTATATGTAGGAAATCATTTATAGATATTGTTGTATTTTTGTTCTTAATAGTATTCACATACTGTTTTCAAATATAATAAAACTCTCACTAGGGGTACAGGTAGTTTATGATAATGTTCTGTAAAGTGGCAACATCTGCGAACCCATGAATATTATAGCATTTTATATCTCAAACGACAAACGCGAAGTAAAGCAGGCCCATGTTATCATCATTACGTCACAAATTATGCTATCATACATGTAGATAGGTTGTACTTTCGCGACGCACGTGGTGAAAATATACAAAAACTGATACTTAAGAAAACGAATTTTTGTATTACTTGGCTAAACTTTTACCTAAAAAGAAGCCACATTCTCTATTTTAGATAATAATTAGATTCTACTTGTATTATCAGTAAACAAAATGTTAGAAAATCACCCAGTATTTTGTTGGCGAGTGATGGAATACAAAATAAGTTCGTAAGTTTATGTATTAGTCATCTGGCTAAATAAATTTGGTACTTGTCGGTCAAAGGTAGTTAAAAAAAATTACAAAAGTCAGTTATACAGGGTGGATTTTTTGGGATACTCATATCCCGGTATTATGTTATGTTGAATGAATACGAATGAAAATGAATGAGAATGAATGATAATGAAAATGAATTACTTTCTAAACATCACGAGAATGGAAGCAAATGTGACACATAAAGAGTACCTAATAAACTGCTGTAAATTATCTAACAATTTTAACACACAGTTTAGCATTCAATCTATAACATTTCAAACACTTTATGTAAGTTAGCTTTTTTATAGCATACTAAACGCCCTTTACATAACACTTGAATACCCTATCAAGTTCTATTGTTTAATTAAATCCAGAGTACCACATGCAGCGATGGACAATGGACATGAATAGCGGTCACTCGCATTATGCTCTCTTTATTAAACGCCCTCGATGCACCACATACACGTATGAATTTCCGTGACACACGGGATGAATAGAACTGCCAATGTTATTTAAATGAACGAATGAAATGAAATGAATGAGTAAAAATATTCTTACTTTAAGGAGAGATGCATCTATATAAAATCGTCCAATATTTTTATACCTTACAGTGAATAGCATCGCATCTACAGAGAAAAACTACTGAAATGACCAAATGAAAATATTCATTATAATTTGAAGGTATGGCTCTACATAAAATCGTTCAATTGCTTTTTCTACTGTGCATTGAATGACGTCACAACTACTGAGAAAGACTGCTAAAATGAATAAATGAAAATATTCTATGTTTTGGAGAGATGGCTCTACATAAAATCGTTTTACCTACCGTGTAGAGAATGACGTCGCAACTATTATATTTTTCAGGAGTATGACTGAATCCAGACTCGTCCAGCCCTGTTTTTGGATCCCGGCAATTCCGGATAGATACATATGGGCCAAGCCTAAGCGAATTATGCTTACCAATGAGTGAAAATCGTTTAATTTTTACCATTTCAATTATTGTCAGATTACAGTTTTCATCAAAGGGAGAAATAAATACTGAAAATTTCCACCGGTAGACCAAACCACAATGTAGATAACGTGACAGATTAATCCCAGCTTACAGTACTGAGTGACGGTAGCTTTATTTATTGATTTAAAATATTTGTAATTTCAGAATAAATATTATAAAAAAATACAGTTTGATAAACTACTTAAAAAAAACTTAGTTAAGACTCACTTGCATTCAGGTTTGGCTTACGGCTAGATGATTGACATTCTGTTCGATACACATGAAGTCTCCTTCCGTATTTTGGCTACTACCGCCAATCATTAGCTGAACAGCCACGGACACAAGAGATATTATAGACCACTATTGCGTGTACGACACCTAACTCTTTTTCCTATCAGAGACCGATTGGACAGACTGTCCAACACGACCAGCAAGAGTTTTAGCGCAGAACTATGGGTGTACGCACTGAATTACACTCTTCTTGGGCTTTCTTATTATGTTCTGCGTACTTGAATGGGTGAAAAGTTTTTGCATGCCCTTTCCCCGCATGGGTACAGGGCGAGGAGTATATGGGACTACCGCTTTGGGCCCGGGCGAGCGAGATCTTTAGGGTTTCCAGCTACAAGCGGCCGGACCAGTCTACCCACTAAAACCGGTGTTCCATCGGACAGCCCCTTGTGCCGGGCTGCGGGATTCGCTACTGCATTCACCGAACAGCCCGGTGGTACCTACATACTTAAAAAATTTAAACTTTTTCATAGTTCTCATATTACCATGTAAAAAGTAAAAGATTTTAGAAGTCAATTAGACATAGTCCGGTGTTTTTAAGATCTGTGTGTATATGTATGGGCGTCTTAGGAATTTAAATATGGGTCTTGGTTGGGCATCACTAAACTATTCCTGTAGTAATACCCCTTTTTAACAAACATTCCAAGGACTTGGCCAAATAGGGTAACACTTACACTATGGTACAATATAGGTAAGTATAATATACCAAAATGACATTACATACAACTATTATATTGAAAAATTATTATTATATATATTATATTGATTTGATTTTGATTTTAAATAAAAGTACTTAGCAACAATTCACCGTATCTCTGAATCTGTATTCCGAAACTCGGAAAGGCTGCAACGATTTTCTTGAAATTTAGTATGCAGGAGGTTTCGGGGGCGACTAATCGATCTAGCTAGGTTTCATTTATAGAAAACGTCCTTTTATTCGTATTTTTAGCTCTGAAAAAATACGTAGGAAAATTTCTCCACACTGTACAATATTACGATAGCTAAGGTGGGAAAATGAGTGGTCTGGAAACCAGAAGATACAGGTTCGAATCCAGATAAATATTATTTTCTTCTTTTTTTAATTTCCTCTTTTGTGAGAAAAACGAATACTGTGAGCCCTTTAATATGATTTCCAAAAAATTGGTTGTTTGTAAAGTAGGTTTACGATCGAGATGTTTACGTGATAACGTCTTAAAATCTCCATTCGTTTGTATGCCGCTAGAGTGAGAGAGACGGAAGATCGGTCCACTCACTCGAACGCTATGCCAGCCTCCGCTCGTGAGGATTCCGCGTGACAAGTTTCACGGAATGACTGGCAGCGCTCGAGATGAGACGGGAGATCGGTCCGTCTCTCTCTCGTTATACCTGCGATCGCGCTCGTGAGGTTTTGGTGTGACACAAGTTTCTGAACATGTCACCCGACTAAAACGATTTTAAAGTCGTTATCACGTCAAAAAAGAATCATCCAAGTACTTAGTACCTACGAGTTGTCAAAGTTACGAAATTTTTCGAATAACATGTCAAGATAATAAGTTAAAATACACTTAAATATACAAACTATTTTACCTATTCTGTTTTCAATCTATTTTATTCTATTTGTAACATTTCTATTTTCTTTTTATCTAATGTTTTGAACAAAAAAAAATAATTTGAAAAACGCATTTTGACAACTTCAAGATATTATATTGGAAAAAAAATTGGTATTGTTAAGGGTTCTGGAATATTATAATAAACAACCCTTTTAATTTTAAAGGACGACCTCGGTAGTCGAGCGGTGTAAGCCGTCCGATTGGGCCATACTGTGCCCGAGAGGTCGCGGGTTCGATTCCCGCCCCGGACAAAATTTGTGTATCTAACAACAAAAATTTGTTTCGGTGTCTGGTTGATTGAGGGACTACCCTCCGTGCCTCGGAGAGCACGTTAAGCCGTCGGTACCGGTTGTCATTTAACATATCAATTATATGTTACATGTAGTCAGTATAATCTGACACCTGGTCTAACCATCTCGGCTACTGGTTCCCTACGGGTTTGAGGTCTGATAGCAGTCGCTCGTATAATACTGGTAGCTAGCCGCATCAGGTTAGACTGGAAGCAGACCCCAATAGAATGGGAAAAAGGCAAGGGGAATGATAATGAACCCTTTTAATTTTAAAGACTTTAAAATATTAACACCTTATAAATGGCGTTATTAACCACCAGCTGTAACACTATCATACATTAACCCCTGTATTCATAAACGTATTTTAAGCTCATTATAGCTAAAATACGTTTAAAATTCGATTATCTTAGTCTATCATTTTGGCATTTATACTAGTAAGAAAGAGACAAAGTCCTTTTTAACTAAAGAGTCCTATAACTTTTTTATGAATAACGCCGTCAGAATATACGTCGGACATTACATATTCAGAAGTATAAATTCCACACCTAACACCTGACTTATCTACTTAGCATCAGAAAATTACTTTTTCCAAGTGAATTGGTGTAAGAAGAATACAATTTTAGGGTGACAAAGTACCTTTCATGCGAGCTTATGTAAAAAGTGAGTAAGCTTGACTCACGACATCGTATGTTCGGGGAAAACGCAACGATTTTTTCATTGAATCACATTTGATTAAACGGTTGTACGTTCTATATCTATATGTATTTTCGATAATCAAATTAGCGTAAGTGCTGATATTGTTGAGTATATTTTTCAATCATTTATTTACAACACAAAAGTAATACAGTTAACAAGAAAACTGAATAAATAAACTAAAATAGAACTTAAAAATATATCTATAACTATCTAATTATATCTGAATTAACCTTAAAATATTTAAAACTAAATAACTATCAATTAAATTAAAATCAATTGGTAAAAAATGGTTCAATTCTTAACTTGACTTCACTTCAACCCTTTTTAGTGTGATACTGGTGGGTACGGGTCTTCTCTCAACTCTCTTACAAGTTGACAGAGTCGACACTACTAATGGTAAAATGGAAAATGGTTAAATTATAAATTTTTTGAAATGAAAAAATGTTTAAAAATGTTTTTTTTTAATATTTTGTTCTTTTTTTGTTTTGACAATACTATTATAAATGTTTTTTTTTTATAATTTAAAGCTGAAGTACCTAACCGAGATAACCAGAGGATAAAATGGCCTGAAAATACACTAATATATTTTTAGTAATATTTCAGCTAAATGGGGAATTTTCTGTAACGTTTCAGTGACCTAGTATTAGGGAAGTATTTACGTAATCCCAATATTGATAACGAACGAAGCGCATGGAGATACAAGATGGCGCGTGTTATTGCTATATTTGCTATCAGCTTTCCGGCTGAATAGCTTTTACGCCCTCATCAACTGCTACACATGTGTTGTAGATCTAATACAAATGGATAAGGGTTAAGGGTTATTTTTTTAAAGGTTTATAAACACTTTTTGTGTTTTGTTTTCAATTTATTTTTTAATATCAGTCTAGTGCTTCATCTTTTAAATTGTTCTTAATAAAATTAAAATATTGTTAAAATTGATTGAATATTATCATTTCTAATTCATTAAGTAACTACATGACTAATAAATAAACAGGTACATAACTTTTTGGAAGTACCTATGGAAGAATGTTTGCAAATTTCACACCCCAAAACACCGCTTTTTCGTCGGTGATTAAAAAAATATACCTACCTATTACGACCTCTTTTAGTTGGTCTTATCCATTTCGTGACATGATTCTTTGGCAACACCAATTCCAGTAGGTGATTATGTGGCCACTTAACTTGGAGCTCTGACAACTGATCGGTTCGCTCGACTAGTTCTGATTGATGAGGTCTCATTATACTGGTCAATATTTGAACCGAGCGGCTTTTTGTTAGGATTTTATTTATAGCGTATTTGATGTATTTAATATCGTATATTTTGAGAATATTATGTGTTATTTTGTCACTTGTCCTATACCTCTAACTTAATCGTTTTTTGCGATACTTATCCCTCAGGCAAGACATGAAAACGGACGCTTATTTGAACCGACCAACTCTTGTTTTAGACATTCCTCATAAATTAAATTACGTGGTCCAGCATACAAAAGAAAATTTTCTTTGTAATACAACTAAATTCATTTAAAGGGCCACAAATATTTGTCCCAATTCACAGCGAACTCATTAAGACCATTGACCGTTACTTTAATTGAATTACCAATCCAAACTTGGTAAGATGAGGGTCAAATGTTGGACACAACTGGGTCCAAGTTTGAAACAATGCATACAGTCTTCAATCTTCGACCCTACTCCAGAAAACATAAAACCGCTTTACCATGCTACAAGAAATGCTTTTGATGACGTTTTATTCCAAGATTTTCTTTGACGATTCTTCGCAAATGAAAAAAGCGAGTCCAGTTTACGAAGCCCGACTAAATTGTACATGACACCCGTCGGCGATACACAAGATGAAGTGCACTTAGTCACGAGACTGTAAACCAGGTGAACAACTAAAGTAGGTACCTACATACCTTTTTTTTACATTGTGAAAACCCTTTACGGGTCCCCCGCTCACTACTGGGGACGCAGCGGGGATAGTTGGACTACCAGCGCACAAAAGCGAGCTTGGGTTACTAAAAACTACTAAAAACACCACGGTAGCCAGCCTCGGGTGCTTGGATGATGGCTCTAGGAACTTATAGATCTACAACCAGGACCGCCACCTCACTTTTGCCTTATTCAGTAAGACATCCATTGGAGGGCATTTTTTACTGTTGGCCTTAATTATATAGGCAGCCTGCGGTTTCAGCAGACTGCTCTCTTCCCCAAATACTCATTTAAGGGCTGGCAGGAGTCGCCACTCCAAGCGCTAAAGAACTAAAGTGCCACGGGGTAATTTCAGAACAAAAGTTTTTTGCGAACCAGAACAAACGCTTGGCGTTTACGGGTTCGCTTTCTAAAAGGATATTTTTGTATTAAATACCTCAAGGTTTTTTAGGCTTTTGTGGATTACCTACCTATAATAAGTACGAAATGTTACAACTAGGTACTGTAGCTTCGATAATAACTAACTCTAATATTACATGTGGCAATTGTGGTAAAGCTAATTGTGATAGGAGAGTATACACATTAGTTGCTGGAGTTGGTCATTTGTTACTGCCACCGAGAGACGCACAGCCACAACACCCGTAGTCCGGTTACAGTTACACACCGCAAAGTCAATTATGTTTCTAAGTACTGTTACAGGATACCTACCTACTAGGAGTGTATAACTTAATAGAGACAGCGTTGTGATTAGTATTTTCTTAAATTTACGCGAATATCACACATTAAAATAAAACTACTTTATAACGGATTTTATCGCGGTATATTTTAGATTTTAGAAACGAAAGAGAGAAAAAACAAAAATACTAAAAGTAAGTATTTTTTAAAGACTTGGAAACGTCGGGATCTAAAATCTAAAATATATCGCGATAGAATCCGTTAAAAAGTAGTTTTATTTCAAGCATTGTGATTGTATAGAAGTGAGAATTGTTTGGTTTATAAATGAATAAATTTGTTGGCACATCTACTTCTCAATGCATCAGCTGTCATTTTATACTGTCATCGCATCCGTCTTTGAAGTCAGCTGTCACTCGAAAATGTCATTATGAACGAACGAATGAACACCGAGCACGGGTGAAGTGGCCATATTAGAATGGCTGACACTGTGTGTTGAACCGTTGTGGCGTCGGGAAGTGCAGATGCAATAACGTGCTCGGTGAACGTTACTATTTAATCCAACGTAATCTTAACGATCTGTAATTAACTGGTAGAATTCATGATTGTGCTATCGAGAGATTGGGGTGAAGTGATATTTGCCGAAGTTATTATATTGAAATACCGTCTTACCCGATTATTCACGCCTACCTAAAGTTGTTTGCTAATCCTGATATTTTTAGTCTAAAACCTTTCAAAAGCCTTCAAATTTATGTCCCTTACGTAATGGGGGGGCACCCTATCACTATAATTAGTGTAGTAATTAATTATACCATATTTTTTCAATTTAGTCACTGTCTCACTTGCCTGATTAGTCGAGACCTGATACGGTTTCAACTAACCTGCCAAATGGAACACTGACTAAACTAAAAATTGCCAAAATACTTATTCACAATCCTTGAAAGTATTCTGTAGGTAACCTGTATTATGGTGGAATACCTATCTACCTACTGCGTGTCAATTTATTTGGGTAATATCCTTGGGAGGTTGATTAAGTGAAAGTCATATAACCGTTCAGCGATAGACTGTACTTATTAACCTTTATTAAAAGTACCTAAGTACATTTCCATTGTGCTTCCCATGGTCGCAGCCGTGTGTCGTAACATGCAGGTTCCTAGTACAAAGAAATTAAGTAATCGCTAATATTAGTTGTACCGTCATCCACGCGCCGCTATATCAGCTGTTCGCTCGCTAGGGTCACTGACCGCTAATTTTACGCCGCGCGCTTTCATCGATCTTATTACGTATAGATCGTTCATAATTTGCTTAATTTATGTGGAATAAGAAATTAAATACTTACACGCATTCAAATACACTATCATACGGCTAGGTGTTCTATTACATTTATGTCCCTACAATTCTATTTCTAGCATTTTTACAAATATTTGTATAAACGAAATAAATTTGAAAACACATTGTGACAATTTCAAGATAGTAGGTACCTATTTGAAAACTATTTTCGTATTGATGAAGTCGTACTAAGGGTACTTACCGAGCGAACACACACTTTAAAATCTCATTAACCCACACGAAATTAACTTATTGACCGGATAAATTGCATCGAAATTGAGTTTAAAATTCATTCATATTCGAAAGCAAATTATTCTCTCACAAATATATCACCAATTCCCGGATACCAGCGACTTAAACTGCAGCATTTCGATGTAGGTAGCTCACTGCCGACACTTTTGAACCTACTACAGAAAAGAGGGGTGTTATAATTTTGATGCGTGCATCTGTGTATACACGGCTACACGTCAATATATACATTTCCAGTATAAGCTGACCTTGTTTAATCGCCGGTGCTCATTATCGGTGAAGGAAAACGGCATATCTAAGAACTGATCCTTCGAGGTCATGTTACATCCACCAACCCGCATTTGGTCAGTTAACTCGTAAGACAGTTGAGAGAGGACCTGTGACCAGCAGGGACACTAAGAAGGTTGAAGTGATGTCCACATGACCCACCACCCTCCACTTAAACTTTCTATAGCTAGCCTACCCATCCGTGTTTTGTGGTACTGAAGCGACCTCAGCAAGCAGCAGCAGTGGCGCAGCGGTACGAGCCTCGCTTTTGAAATATAAGGTCGCGCGGTCGAATTCCAGTCGTGCCCACACATCTTAATGTGAATTGTTCATCACTGCTGCTCAATATCGGTGAAGGAAAACATCGTGAGGAAACCGGCATGTCTTAGAACTAACCATTCGAGGACATGTGACATCCACCAACCCGCATTTGGCCAGCGTGGCCTAAACTCTCTCAACTCGTAAGATAGTTGAGAGAAGACCCAGCTGTGGGACACCAAAAAGGGGTTGAAGTGAAGCGACCTGAACATCGGGGCACTTCTATTAAAATATGAGTAAAACGGATGTTTTTGGTTAGATTTGCAAATATAACAAGCTCTCGCCTAGTTATCAAGCTCGGGCTTCACTCTAATGGGCTCAAACTCGCCTTGTAATTGAAGAGAATTGAACTAACGGAACAGGAACAGCTCACTAACAACGACATTTTGTAAATTAGAGAATGTTTTGGTAGAAGTCTGTTTTAATGCCATGGAACGGGCCGGTGGCGTGGTCGGTAAGATACTTGCTTTTCACGCCGCAGGTCGTGGGTTCGATTCCCACCCGAGACAAACATTTGTTTAAATAATATATCTGTTTGTCTTGTGTCTGGGTGTAATTATCTATATTTAAGTATGTATTTACAAAAGAAAAGTATGATATGTAGTATATTACTAGTTATCTGGTTTCCATAGTACAAGCTCTGCTTAGTTTGGGATCAGATGACATTGTGTGTTAATGTCACATTTATAAAAAAAAATATACCTACCTACTATTAATAAAACACTGGACCCTAAATCAAATCTAAATCGAAATGTGCGCATAACTTTCGAACACTTCAACCTTTTTTGTTTAATGGCCCACAGCAGGAAGATCATATATGAAAAGCAAACTCGTAAGATAGTTGAGAGAGTTTAGGCCTTAATCCACACACGCTGGCCAAGTGCGGGTTGGTGGATGTCACATGTCCTCGAATGATTAGTTCTTAGACATGCCGGTTTCCTCACGATGTTTTCCTTCACCGATATTGATCAGCGGAGATGAAACAATTCACACAAAGATGTGTGGGCACGACTAACTTCCGAACGCCTGCATCAATTTGGATAATTATTTATTGCTTTGTTTATTATTTTCAGAATAAGATTGATTTAAGAGAAATTATTTATGATGATATGAGATGATGATGATGATGATGAGAAAAGAGAAAATTAACTGCATGCACGGCAAAGTTTTTAAAATTGGGTAAGTAGATACAATAGACCACTCGTGTAGAGCTGGAGCGTAGTTTATGCATAAGTACCTACCCACAACTAGTAATCATGTAGGGTGACTGGTAATTAGTGTTAAATATTTTACCATGTGGAGCTCTTTATTATAATAATAATATAGTGGGACCTTAACACACACGGTCATCTGATCCCAAACTAAGCAGAGCTTGTACTGTGGAAACCATATAACTGGTAATATACTAGTTATAATACTTTTCTTTTGTAAATATATACTTAAATATAGATAATTACACCCAGACACACGACAAACAGACATATTTAAACAAATGTTTGTCTCGGGTGGGAATCGAACCCACGACCTGCGGCGTGAAAAGAAAGTATGTTACCGACCACGCCACCGGCCCGCCAAAAACAATAAAAAATTGCTTTATAAACAATTTTCCCAAAAAAAACATGTTTATAAAGCAATTGTTTTTATTCGCTATTTAATATTTAGTTGCGCAGTAGAGACGACGAGCGCTACCAAGGCTGGGGCGGGTATCTCCCGCCCCAGCCTTGGTAGCGATCATCGTCTCGCACGCCTCGCCACGGCGCGTCACTAGTTCTGCATCTTCTACTCTTTAAGAGACGTGGTTAAGTATTTTACACTAATTATCAGTCACCCTATATTTTCTATCAATTATTATCACCAAACGGCTTAATTTAGAAAGTCTAGCACGAATTGAAACAGTGGGTGATTTGTAACATAACGCCATCTATGAAAAATAATAGTAAACAGTGAATGACATTACGACATTAAGCAAACTATAACCTTGTAAAAAAAACTGCTTTCTTGACTCTATAATTTTGTACAGTTTGTCGTAATTTTATTCGTTTATTTCCATTTATATCGGCGATAAATGTCGAATTGGTAATCCATATCCCTATCTACAAAAGCAATAATTAACGAAACTCGTGCATACCTTTCGCAAATTAAAAGCGCAAAAAGCAATTTTAGCCCGACATTTAATTTGAAGTTCCGTGCAAGAATGATTCATTCCTGCAATCACTGTCAACTGCGGATATTGCTGGTTTTACCCACAAAGCATTTTTTTTGTCAAAATACCGGATTGTAGGTAACTAATAGGTATATTTGATTGCTTCTGGTAGGGTGTTAAATTAATATTATGTTAGAGTAAGTGTACATACTTTCATGGTATATCTTTTAATATTTCAGCTATAAAAATAAAAAATATAATACTGGCCAGCATTATAACTCATTTGCAGGAAAGAGGTGGGTTCAAACGTCGAAACTTGCATCACTAGAAACTGGCTGCTAGTTTCAAAAAAAAGTTAATCGTTGCCATTAGGTCATAAAAAATACATATTACCCAAAAATTTTAATCTATGATTTTACTTTTTTAATGTTATTAATTCTAGTCAATCTTCCACGACGAAGTATCTACCTAAGTCGCAATTAAAACCCCTTGGATGGTGCAAGATTTGGAGCATGCTTTACTCGATACTTGGTAAGTCATAAAAAGACCAAAAACGTATTGTACTCGGCTCGTGAGGGATTTGAACCCTCGACCACCTCTATTAATTTTAACTGGGCGCTCTAACCTCTGAGCTAACGAGCCATCAATGAATGTATCGAATTTTCTAATCTGTTTCGACTGTATGATGTCATGTCTATTCATAGAACTAGGTACTATTGATTAAAATACGTTTAGCTAGGTTTATAACTAATTCTTTCCAATTTTTTTTACCATTTAATATAATATTACCGACTCTACTGATTTTAATTATGCAGTGAATAGAGTGTAGCGACATCTACCATAGGCCTTTAAAACAAGGAGGATAGCTACTCCGCCAAGCTTTTTACCGTCGCCACTTTACAACCTCGTCGCTACATTTACTCATTTAGGCTTAATAAAATTAAATATTCAGGCTTATTATGCACTGTGGTGAATTGGTATACTAAGATATAATTATGTACACCGTTGGCAATGTAACGTAGAATAGTGCACTTCCTAATTACAAGTAATCCTTCTAATGAAAACGAGAAACATCTGGAGCAAGTTCATTTCCTAACGAAGTAAGTATTCTCTGGGAGTTGGTACTAATTAAGTAATACTCGTATTAATAGACGTACATTCAAAGACATTCATTTATCATTATATATAATAAAACTAAGTTGATAAAATGTGCGTGCCGATAAAACTTAAAAAGGAGTCCCATCACGATAAAGGGACTTATATAGTGTGATAGCCCTTTATCCCCCCTCGAACAAGAAAGTTCCCGTTTTAACCTAAAGGGTGTGTTTTTAAAGATATAAGGGCTTTTCCAACCCTTCAACTTGGAAAGTAAGTGTAGTCGCGCCATCTGTTGTCAAATAGTTGAACTTCATTCATTGTACACAATATGGACTTAAAAGAACGATTATTTGGGGCGCGAAATTTAAAATTCTCATTTCAATAAAGTCTTAAATTACATTTGTTACCATAACCCTTTATCCCCCCTCGAACAAGAAAGTTCCCGTTTTAACCTAAAGGGTGTGTTTTTAAAGATATAAGGGCTTTTCCAACCCTTCAACTTGGAAAGTAAGTGTAGTCGCGCCATCTGTTGTCAAATAGTTGAACTTCATTCATTGTACACAATATGGACTTAAAAGAACGATTATTTGGGGCGCGAAATTTAAAATTCTCATTTCAATAAAGTCTTAAATTACATTTGTTACCATAATAAAGTTATTAAATTTTGTGTATTTATACAGCAGTAGCTAACTTATATGTTGGAGTTAAAGCGATATCATTTTAGTTATTCAAATTACTTCTGAAAACATTTTAAAATTTAAGTTTTTAAATTTCGCGCCTTTACTGCGTATGCTACAGCTGCAAAACCTATTGTTACGGCGAACGATAACGTCGAGAACATTCTATACCTAGAAGGTGTGAGAAAGTAAATATTCCCAAACTTTCTTGAATATCCTAGAGCCATCTTTCTCGAATATCTTAGAGCCAACTATACACTTCATGTGTATAGTCTCCATAAAGCCAACTTTCTGGAATACCCTAGAGCCTAGCTTTCTGTATATATAAGAGCCCGGTGTCGCCCGCCAGAATTAATTCGATTTGAACAGCGGAACAAGCCACTTCGAAACGAAAAAGAAAGAAGTTACCTGTGTGAGCCTTTATTTTGAAGTATCACGTGTGAGTATTTTTAATAGTGTGTTTAATTAATTCATGATCTTGAAGTGAAGAAAAAAAAAAGTTATCTGTGAGCCTTTATTGTGAAATATTAAATGTGAGTATTTTTAATAATGTATTTAATTAATTCTAATGGTTTTTTTTTCTTTTCTTTTAATTGTAATTTCCTTAACTTTCAAGTAGTCGCGCGGCGTTGAATCGATATACTTTGGCCGTAAACAAAATATCGCGCGACCGCTTGAAGATTAAATAATTTTGTTTTCTTTGTCTCAACGTGCCCCACGTTTACGTAATAATATATTTGTCTATAAAATGTTCATTTAATTTATATTTTACAGAATATAATGCCTAGACGTAAAAGAGGTGGAGATCTTGCCAGTTCTGCAGCGAAACGGCGGAAACAAAAAGAATATCGAAGAAATGAAACGGAAGAACAGCGCGAAGCACGTTTACAAAATCAACGAACCAGAATGAGCACCCTGAGAAGCGGAAAAAGCGAAGAAAGAAGCGAAAATAAAACTATTGAAGAATCGAGAATTTTAAAAGATAATCTAACAAAGGAAGCATTCCACTACGAATCGACGAAGAAATATTACAATCATAAATATGTTGTGATCGGAAAAATGAATAACATTTGCCAATTTTGCCACGCGAAAAAATTCAGTAAAGAAACACCAGGTCTCTGTTGCATGAATGGAAAAATTCGATTACCACCACTGGAAGCACCTCCGCAGGAATTTCTACATTACATGACCGGGGAAACACCAGAATCAAAACACTTTCTTCAAAATATAAGATCATACAACTCCTGCTTTCAAATGACTTCTTTCGGTGTTACTTCGACTAACACTAATAGAGATGAATTTGAATATGTATTTTCAATTCAAGGGCAAATTTATCACAAAATAGGATCGTTACTACCAATGCCTAACGATGACTATAAATTTCTGCAAGTATATTTCATTGGAAATGAAGAACAAGAAATTGATCAACGAAGTACACATTTTAATGGATTGAAACGCGAAATAATCCAAGATGTACAGAGGATCTTACACAAATACAATCAACTGATTTACATATTCAAAACAACACTAGATCGCATGATTTCTGATGACTATAAAATTGTGATTCGAGCCGATAAAAGACCACGTGGAGAACACGAACGTAGATTTAATGCACCTCAGATAGATGAAGTCGCCATCGTAATTGTGGACAATGAAAATACAAGCCGTGACATAATTTTACAACGAAGAAGAAAAGGACTACAACGCATTGCAGAGACACACCGTTCATATGATTCTCTTCAATATCCTTTAATATTTCTGCACGGAGAGGACGGTTATCATTTCAATATAAAACAAATTCATCCTGAAACAGGCATAGAAACAAACAAAAAAGTCACTTCCAAGGAGTTCTATGCTTACCGCTTAATGATCAGAGACAATGAAATATACAATCACATTCTCAACACTCGCCGTTTATTCCAACAATTTCTGGTAGATATGTACGCAAAAATAGAAGCAGAACGGATGCTTTACATAAGACTGAATCAGAAGAAACTACGCACAGAAGAATACATCCACCTTCGAGATGCGATCATAAATGACGGCAATATTGACGATATTGGAACAATGGTAATCTTACCCTCATCATACATAGGAAGTCCAAGACATATGCACGAATATACTCAAGATGCCATGACCTACGTAAGAAAATATGGACGACCTGATCTCTTCATAACATTTACATGCAACTCATCATGGCCAGAAATCAAAGAACAACTAAAATATGGACAAACCTCCATGGATCGACACGACATAATAGCCCGAGTTTTTCGACAAAAACAAATAAGATTTATTGAAGTCATCACAAAATACCACATCTTTGGAACCGTTAGATGCTGGATGTATACAATCGAGTGGCAAAAACGAGGATTACCTCACTCACACAATCTCATATGGCTACACGATAAAATTTATCTCACGGATATCGACAAAATCATCCAAGCTGAATTTCCCAATCCACAAAAAGATCCGGAACTATACAGCATAGTAGTGAAAAACATGATTCACGGACCATGTGGACCATTAAACTTTAATGCGCCATGCATGCGTGATGGAAAATGTACAAAAAAATATCCAAAACCATACGTAGACGATACAAAAACTGAAGATGACGGCTATCCCAAATATAGAAGACGATCACCGAAAAACGGTGGTTTCACAGCAAAAATACGAATACAAGGCAGAGATGAACTGGAAATAGATAATCAATGGGTAGTACCATATAACCCACTACTTTCTAAAATGTTCCAAGCACACATAAACGTTGAATATTGCAATTCAGTAAAATCTATTAAATATATATGTAAGTACGTAAACAAAGGTAGTGATATGGCAGTATTTCAAATAGTCCAAAATAGCGAACAAAATAACAGAAATGATGAGATACTCATGTACCAAATGGGAAGATACATCAACAGTAACGAAGCAGCGTGGAGGATTTTTAGTTTTCCCATACACGAACGCGAACCAGCTGTGCAACATCTAGCAGTACATTTGGAGAATGGACAGAGAGTTTACTTCACAAAAGACTCGGCTAGAAAAATTGCAAGCGAACCACCTCAGAACACAACATTAACAGCTTTTTTCCAACTTTGCCAAACGGATCCATTCGCAAAGACGTTACTGTATGTCGACGTCCCTATTTATTATACGTGGGACAAAACAAGAAAAATTTTTCAACGACGAAAACAAGGAATGCCAGAAGAGGGTCATCCAGAAATAATGAAAACTAACACAATAGGTCGAGTATACACTGTACATCCAAACAATGCCGAATGTTTCTATCTCCGGATGTTGTTACACGAAATACGAGGACCAACAAGTTTCACAGATCTCAGGACTATTGACGGCTACCTATGCCAGACGTACAGAGAAGCATGTCAACGCTTAGGATTATTGGAAAACGATAACCACTGGGAATTAACACTACAAGAAGCCACACTCACAGCTTCAGCTGAACAAATTCGAGAGTTATTCGCCATAATTCTAACAACATGTAACCCATCAAACCCAAAACAGCTATGGGACTCTTTCAAAAGGAGTATGAGTGATGATATATTGTACCAAATCCGACAAGCTAATCCAGAACTGACTATAGAATTCAGTGACAACATCTTCAATGAAACACTCATTCGCTTAGAAGATAAATGCTTAGCAATAAATAACCGGACCTTAGTAGAACTTGGAATGCCAGCACCACAAAGAAATGCTTTCAGTATGCTAAACTACGAAATTACAAAGGAAAAAAGCTACAACGTCAATGAACTACTTGAATACATTGCTCACAATAAACCACTCCTCAATGACAATCAAAAAACAATTTACAACGTTATAATGAACCGAATAAATAACAACACTGGTGGAATTATTTACTTGGACGCACCAGGAGGCACCGGTAAAACGTTTCTAATAAATCTAATACTGGCGGAAATACGTGCTAAAAAACACATCGCACTGGCACTAGCATCATCCGGCATTGCAGCCACACTTATGGAAGGAGGACGAACTGCTCATTCTGCCTTACAACTACCGTTGAATATAGCCGAACAACAATTCCCGGTATGTAAAGTCTCAGGAGCATCTGGACGGGGTCAACTTCTAAAACAAGCTAAAATTATCTGCTGGGATGAATGCACCATGGCCCATAAAAAATCACTAGAAGCCATGGACAGAACATTACAAGAATTGCGAAAAAACTCTGAAATAATGGGAGGAGCTCTACTCATACTCTCAGGAGATTTTCGACAAACACTTCCAGTTATTCCCAAGTCAACACCAGCAGACGAGATCAATGCATGCTTAAAAAAGTCACATCTCTGGCCAGAAGTACAAATACTGCAATTAACAAAAAACATGAGGGTTGAATTATCAAAAGATGAAACAACAGCACATTTTGCTAAAATGCTTTTACAAATAGGCGAAGGTACATATCCTACTGACCAAACGACCGGTCTCATTGAACTCAATAGTGATTTCTGTAACATAGCCACTACTGAAAACGAACTAATCGACAAAATTTATCCAAATATTATTCAGAACTATACCAACGTAGAGTGGTTATTTCAAAGAGCAATTTTGGCCACTAAAAATAATATTGTTGACGATATCAATTTTAATATTCTAAAGAAAATACCTGGTGAAGAGAAAGTATATAAATCGATCGACACGATGGTAACCATTGAAGAAAGTGTCAACTTCCCTACTGAATTTCTAAACTCTTTACAAGTACCAGGAATGCCATTACACTGCCTTCGTCTGAAAATTGGATCTCCAATCATACTACTTAGAAATCTCAACTCCCCAAAACTATGTAATGGAACGAGGATGATCGTAAAACAGCTATCGAATAATATCATTGAAGCTGAACTTATTTCTGGAAAGAACAAAGGACACACAGTATTTATACCTAGAATACCACTGATCTCTTCTGAATTGCCATTTCAATTTAAAAGATTGCAGTTTCCAATTAAATTAGCCTTTAGTTTTACAATTAACAAAGCGCAAGGGCAAACTTTAAAATATTGTGGCATCAACCTCAAAGAATCCTGCTTCTCTCACGGTCAGCTTTATGTAGCTTGCTCAAGAGTAGGAAATTCGAAAAATTTATATATATATACCCCGGACAATAAAATGAAAAATGTTGTTTATAAACAAGTAGTATAAATAATGAGAAAATGTAAATACATGTAAATATATATGTTTAAATATACATGTAAATATATATATCCATGATAATGTAAATACATGTAAATATATATGTTTTCAATATATATATATTTTTTACTTTTTACGTCATAGTTTATTTTTTTATTTCAACTACCACGTAACCTCATATCAACTCCCGAGCGAAGCCGGGTATTACAGCTAGTAGGGAATAAAAAAGACGGGTTGCACTCCGAGAGTGCCGGCAGAAGTGAAAACATTCGCGCAAGCGCCCTGCGCTGCCTAAACGAAACAGTAGGCCCAGGCATACATTTTCGCCGCGCCGTAGAGGGGATAGCTGTCTACTCTCCATCCGTCTTACGCTTTTTCGATCAGGTCACGTGTCCTGACGCGAGCTTAAGATTTTATACCCATTACAGAAAAAGTGCTCAACGCTGCTAAAGAAGTTTTCACTTCAATAAAAATTTTATTTATATTTTATGAAATTTAAATTGTAGCTTAATCAAAAAAAAAAATACTTCGTGATCTGGCTCTAAATGATTTTATTTAATAAAGTAGCTTTTTAATTGATTATTAGTATGAAACAGACAGCTTGGCATTTCGTTGAGCAACATTTACCCAATACGCCATGCGCGTCTTCTTTGTTTTAGGCCTAAACCTAGGTCTTTTTATAGTTATTATGATGTAATGAACTGCCACTCCTAAATTTTAATGCGTATACATCAGTATTTTGTCATGCTTTTGTATAGTTTCTGAATTCCAAGCCGAGCCATATTAGTCTGCAATCAAACCACATGTTTACCTGAAACCTTAGAAACTGCTATTGAAATAAAACAAAAGATTACATGCATTGTGTTTTATTACACTGTATGTACAATAAATATTGGGCTGTATACAAAATATAGAGGAATTCCAAAAGATATTGTCAACACTCTAGCATACTTCAACATGAGTGTAAACTCCTAACATATGTCTAAATACAAACATACCCCATACTGCAACACGTGTAAGTAGTGAATTGGTGTCTCTTTTGGAATGAGCCTTATATACTTAGTAGGATTTGCACTCAAGACCCTACACGTGACCAATTGCTGGTGGTAAACGATTCACCACTCGCTAGGAAAAGACACGTACAGTCCGCGAGGTCTAATCTCAGCTTTGCATTTGTGCGAGTGATCAATGATCATTTGTAACAATTAAGTCGCGCAAGGGACACACCGCGCCTCAGAACGATTGTCAAAAAACATTAAAAACGGGTTTAACCAAGCAAAGGACACTATCTATGTGCACTCAGGCACTCCCACGTGTGCAAAGTTTATGTTAGGCCTCGCGAACTGTACCCAAAGGATCCAGTCGTATTCCGACGTAGTGTTTGGTGAATCCATAAAAGATAAACCATCTGATGAACTTATTTTGACCCTCTCTCTAAGTCTCTACTTGCCGACTTCTATCTAATGACTGCACGTGAATCACCTTAATTGTAACTTAATACCAGGTGAAATCGATGACTGGCATAGGTATAAACAAAAGTCACCAGTTTACAACTTACAGTGTTGCAGTATCTACGACAGCATACTGTACTGTCCTATTCAATGTCCGAGATGTAGCAGAAACTATCAAGCTAAGTATCTACGCGTATTAAAACTACTGTAGGTTTATTTGCAAGGACACCATTCATTTTTGTACTTTTGAGATCGAACGTTTCAAAATGACAATGACTTATGTCATTTTGACAACTGACAAAAACTTGACACCGTCATAAATAACTGTTGTGACTTGTGCCCTTACTTGTTAAAACTGAGCCGTGTTTTGTCAATGACACCAATAAACCATATCACAATTTTTTGTTACTACCCTAATAAAATTCTAATACAAAACTTATGCATTTATGAATATCAATTATGCCGTCGTAAGGAAAAAAAAAATTGGTTGCCTGTAAATTCGGTATACGGGCGAAAGTTTTACGTGACAACGACTTTGAGTGGTAAAATAATTTTAATGTGAATATTCATTCGTATAGTAGGAAGAAGGATGAAACATAGTTGAGTGGGAGAGAGACGCAAGGCATTCGGCGGGCCTCTCTCTCGTTCGGTGACTCATCGTAACGTTACCGAGCGTTACACTTTTTCATAAGTGCCTCCCAGCCGCAACCTAATTTAAGACGTTGTCACGTCAAAAGGCGCGTCTGCTCTTTTTCCTTATGACGTAATTATTTATTAGTCGTATGATTCACGACAGGTATTCATAAACATTGTAAACGAGACTCATGTTGTGATCTAGTTGTATCGTTGACAACACACAAGCCGAGCGTTCCTAGTCCCGATACATCTTGGATTTTGATAGGACTATACTTCCAAACACTCACACATAAATACCGATAAATATCTGTAGGCCTAATCAATGATTACAATAATCTTGTGGATATTTCACCGAGCAATACAATTGGCACCCTTAAACATACATACAACTATCTTACTGTTTTGCAGAACATTTTGTTGTATTAATTTAAAAAATAATATGTGGCAACTGTGGTGGATTGCTATCAAACCACGCATCGTCATCAGAGTGACAAGGGCCACTGCTAGGCATAGATCTCTTCTTTAAAACGCCACAAAGATCAGTTGACGATCATTAGCATCCATATCCACCGGCTTTCCGCAAATCTCACGATGCTGTCGTAGTTAGGACGTTAAGAGCACTTTAAATCGTCGGTGCTGCAGCTCAGAATGAGTTTTTAGCCTCGAAAGTAATACAAAAAATGTTCTACAAAACAGCAAATACAAGTTTATATAAAATCACACCACGACTTAGTCGCTACGATTGAGACCCATATTCCAAACTCACTAAGCATCTCGTAATATCAGCTCATTATAGTGAAAATATTTAATTACGACAAAACTATGTCGTTCATTTGTTATATACGATATTATTAACACCACACATATACATTCCATCACCCATCTTACATAACAAACGACCGACACCAGATACTGAAATGATTTAGTAGACCTGGCTGTTACAACTTATAACTTGCTAACCAACACAATGGTCCCACGCCCAGGGCGATTTTTGTAGCGATGCAGTAGGGTGTGGTCGCTAGTTGTTTGCCCTCGCCCACCACACTACGATTGAGACGCTATGCAAACGCGATTCTGTTGCGATGTCTGTGTTGCACTAATGCTCGGTTCTCCACCGACGCCTCCCTCCGTTCTCTCACCGATGTCGTCTGACACGGTACATCGCGCGTTTACATCGGTACTGTCGCAATGCTGTAGCGCATAAGTAGCGCGTTAAAAATATGACAAACGCGCGTTTGTAGCGATGCCGTCGCGTTTCGTAATCGCGCTACTGCATCGCTACAATAACTTGTACTTTAATCCTTGGTGTGCACCTATATATAAAATCTAATAATTAACAATGCAGGCTCTTGGTGATACTTTAGGTGAAAGAGTTTTTCATGATTTAAAAAACTATTTCTAAGTATTTATTATATGTGCGTTTAAAATCCTTGTTTTGCTTGTGCGGAACCCTATATATTTTTTTTTACGATAAGAGAACAAATTAATTGTAACAGCCAGAGCTTCTTAAGCTTAAAGATAATAGTGTAAACATTTGCCTACTGGATAATATAGTGATAATAAATTATATTCGCGATTCCCAGTTGTTAGTCAACCTTTGGCATCAATACAAGTCAGTTAATTTGAGAAAGTAACGAACCAGTCTAAATCTCTTAACATTTCCAAAACAATTTACTACAGGCATAGCCAAGGACGCAAAGGGCCGATAATTCGAAAGCCAGATAACTAATTCTGAGGAGTAACTTTGACGTGTTGACAGATTTTTCATACATTCACTGTCATAACCTCAAAAATATCTCACAGACATAGTTATATATCTATTGAATAAATAGCCCTAAATAAAATAACATAATTACATTAAAACATTATTATCACCAAACCCCGGGTGTGAAGTTGTGCTACTAAATTTTTTGCTGGATAACGGCAGTGTTGACATACTGTTAGACATTTTTTCAGTGGCAACACTGTTTGCACCACACAATGGCACTACTAAATGCAAATTTATCACTGATCATGGAAATTGAACCTTTTTAAACAATCAGACATTCATTTAGTTGAAAAAGAATTAAAACTAAAATACTTAAATATGATATACATAATAAAATTAAGAGGTATTTACACATTTAGCCTCAATAAACAATCCATAAAAATGTACACAATATAATAAATAGATAACTTCTATCTAAAACTCTCACGTAAATAAACAATAATTGTAGACCATCTCAAAATAAATATGCTAAAGCTTATGAACACTTAAAACTAAATGAGTATAATTATTATGATCGAAATTATGCGTTGTACTTAAAATAAATCATTAAAATCAGATCATTTTAACTCACACACACAAGCAAGTGCAGAGTACATTTAATATCAAAAATGTTACAGACCTTTGCGCCCGCTGTAAAAGTTCGAATCACTTGTATAAAACACTGTATTTTTTATTGGACAAAGGCTTGTGAGATTAAACGTTGCATTACATTATGCCAAGGGACGGAATATTTTAAAACTGGATGAAACTATAGCAACGTCGAGCGTGATGAACGAGTTTGAGCTTCTTCAACGTATCACTTCAATATTTTAAGCAGTTATATTTCGCAAGAGATACATTTTGTTGCTGTTTACAGCCAAATACTTTTAAACTTTAATCACAGATTATACACAATTTTCTAATATTGGATATTTATTTATATACATTTTTTTTACCCCTGGAGGGGGTATATTTAGTCTTCCCAAGGCAGAGGTGTTTCTTTGCTGTGGCACCCTATTTGAGTAATTTCCGGCTACGTCTGGGACGTAGCAAGTACACGTATACAACCTAACACTACCGCGCTTGGCACTGATATTTAGAGCCATTTTACAAATCTTACATACCTAAAGAAATTACTGTGTATTTTACACGGCATAATAATATACCATGTAAACTGATACCAAGTTTATGTGAATAAATAGAATAGCTACCTAGGTAGCTTATTCACTATTATGCCACTAAAACATAGTGGTGGTTATTTGAATTTTTTGTTATTGCAATATTAAGCATTTCATGTATTTAATCTCATCACAAAATATTCACTATCAGTCTGAAATCAATTAGAAAAACGTTTAAAAATTTTATTAAAAGTCAAAACCCCTGGCATATCTATAGAGTTCATATCTCAATAAAATATTGCGTACCTACCACGTATTTCAGGAAGTTGATATCTCATCAATTCATTAATTATTAGCGAGATTGCTATTATTAATAAATACCTCAGAAATCTTGGTAGGTATGATAAGTCTATATAGGGTGACTGGTAATTAGTGTAAATACTTTACCCCGTGGTAGTGCTTAAGATTACAAACAACTTTCCCAAAGAAAAAATATTTTAGAGTAACTTTTTTTATTAAATTCGATATTTAACTGTCGTCAATATTAAATCGCGAATTTGATAAAAAAGTTCCTCCCAAAAAGGTTATTTAGGAAAATTATTTGTAATCATGAACACTGTCACGTGGTAATTTTACACTGATTACCATAAATCACCCAATATAGGAAGATGTCACATGGTTCATTGCGTTGTCACAGCGTGATTATTTCGACATAGTAAGTGTAAACAAGGCTTAAGTTTTAAATAGTCATATAACAGACTCTATACATAAATACAATGGACCAACAAACCTAACCCCTAGATTGCACCGGTGAAAGGCGAACTAAAGAACACGTTACCACTAACCAACTGTATCACTCACAGATGAGTAGAAAGAGACAGATAGTGTTTGCAACAGGTTTTGTTGTTCAGTGCAAACAAACAGTAATTCGTCACATCGCAGCACAACGCAAGACGCGTGACATCTTTTAGTATACACACTACACTTCCTAGCGTAGTCGCGACACTTCCTAGACCTAGCGTATTCGCGACACTCCCTAGTGTATTCGCGACACTACCTAGTGTACAAGCGACACTACCGCACTGCTCAACGACGAGAGTGAAGCGTGTTAGTTATAATAGTCCATCACGTGCAAAATCTACATTTTTGGTCATAAATATACTGATATACAAA
Source organism: Meganola albula (assembly GCA_936450015.1). Taxonomy (NCBI): domain Eukaryota; kingdom Metazoa; phylum Arthropoda; class Insecta; order Lepidoptera; family Nolidae; genus Meganola; species Meganola albula. Next base: position 12,893,221 of record OW388147.1, read on the forward strand.
TTTTATAATTACAATACATTACACTAAGATAGGTACATAATTTACTAAACCATTTAGATCCAGTAACAATACATGTCATGTAACATACACAGACACAGTCGGCCGCTAGGGGCTTACACTACATAACATTCTTTGTCTTTTCAATGTGTTACTCTATTATGCTGATTTATCAATACATAAAGAGGGTAACGGAAATGGAAATCTCGATAAATATACTGCCGGTAGATCCGTAGATATCACATTAGAACAATTCCATGAATTATGTTTAAAACAACATCACTGCAGCATCAAAGATTCCAGGTTTCGATTGAGGATGGTGTCTTTGACAGAGTTGAAGACTACTTCAATGTTGTGCGTGTCTATGGCAGTGGTAAAGTGGTGGTAGAGTGTGGTCTTGGGTTCCCTTCTAACGTTAGCGAACATGTTGAGTAGGTACATCTGTACGTCGCGTAGATTGTGTGGGTCGCCCGCGAACTGTGGGTAAAACCAACGGATGTCTGTTTCACTGCTGGCCACCTTCCGCGCCAGCAGGTCCGACTTGTTTAAGAACAAGATTATGGAGATGCCTTTGAAGTTCACGTTGTTAACGATTGTGTCGAAGATATTAAGCGCCTCTTCTAGGCGATTCGTTTTCCTGAAAACAACAAAATAATTATATTAATAAGTTGAACCATATACTAAATAAGCCAAGCGGCCTTGCCGCGTTCCGGTGCGATGTGACACCATTTATAGGGGTAGGTCGGAATTGTTGCTCCTTTATAGTTATAGTAAAATATTTTTTAGTGATTATGACGTACAGAAAACAAATCGCACTCCTAAACTTTAATGCGATTGATTTAGGTATTTTTTTAATTAAATTATAAAAGCAAAAAATACGTGTCCAATATAAATTAATACACATTTATATATTTTAATATACCTGTGGCGTCACATATCTAACGCCACTCAAGAGACATGACGTCACAGCAATCCTGAATCGCACAAGCAAAGTTACAAGACGAACTACACTTTACCCTGCACATACATACGAGTATATTGATGTCTATGCTACCCTGGAATCATGCGTGTTAGATGTTAAACCGTACCTACTCAAAACTAAACATATGCTAAGAGAATACGTTTATTTAAATAAATGAGATTGATTACTTGCTTAGAATGATTTATAAGACTGATCTGTTCTAAGAGAATCCAACTAGTTTAGAACTGTGTTAATAATGTAACATTACAATTATGTAATCCGTTTCTCGCCGACAGTAAATAAATAATGGATCATGGAACCTTGATCTTGGCATGCGGACGCGCAGTCTATACTAAAACTATTAAGCTGAAGAGTTTGTTTGTTTGGTTGAACGCGCCAATCACAGGAACTACTGATCAGATATGAAATATTCTTGCACTGTTAGATAACCTTTTTATCGAGGAAGGCTATAGGCTACTTTTTATACCACCTAAAAAATTGAGTTTACGCAGCCGGATCTGCGACGGAAAGCTAGTCTAATAATATGCTGAATGCATGGATATTCTATTCAGCGACCAGAATTACAAATCAATATAATATAGGTACTATGGTGAAGACATATCAGAAAGACGTTGTTAAGCAATAAAGCGAATCGGTATTTACTGGGTAGTATATACCGATCCACTCGACTTGAAGACAGGCAAATTATAGCTATCAGAAAACAGAGATACCGGCAGCGAAAGAACGGGGTCCGATGAAAAACGGCGATGGGGGTTTAAGATTATATAATTTCAACGCACACTCGCCGAAGTGTATCCGATAAAAGACCGAAAAACTAGCATCTTGCAGCAGCTTGCATTGCTTAACATCAGGCAAGTTGTAATAAATAGCAAACCTACTTTAGAATTTAAAAAATAGCCAGGATCACCTCTGCTATCCGCGCGAAGTTGGATGGGCCCGGATTCGGGTCGCTAAAATGTAAAAACTAAGCAACTCTATCTTCCGCACTAAATTATAAAAAGGGTCACACAGGCTCAATATAAAAACGTCCCGGCTTTAGCATAACAATATGTTTGGGTACCTAACACTGCTTTAAATTATTTAACAAATGAAGGTAAAGAAAAAAATATTTCGTAAGTATAAACTTGTGTACTTCCCGAAAAGCTAAAATCTACCGAACATCAAAGGCAGAACAGATCTGGTATGATGGTTCTCTTAGGTTATGTAATAAAAATTTTAATGATCTCATTTCTGGCGTAATATTGAAGGTTTATCTAAATTTAAACCACATCTACCTTAAGCGCCTGTTAAACTTATCAACGACTGTAGCAGGCTAACCTTTGGGCCTCTAGAGAAATTACAAAGCGTAGCGAAATCAGTTGTCTTGGGGGCGTGATTAGAAAATACTAGCTTCCGCACGCGGCAACGTTCGCGTAATGTACGGGTAAGGTTAGTATGCGTCCGGGTTTCCCCGGATTTGGCCTAGTTTAGGGGACATCCGAAAGCGTCCGGGCGGAGTTCGATTTTCAATCCGGGTTTAAAAATGTTAAGTCTTAAGCCGCCCGCGACGCTCGAACCGTGCTCGCAATAAAAAAATTGTAACTGATATAGGATTCAAACAAACTGTAATAAGATACTGTTTTATTATGTACCCACATTTAAAATGATAATAACGGATGACAATTTTATGTTAAGATCCGAAAATTTTTAAAAACTGTGTATGGCATTTTCACCTTTTTTTTTCATTGACATGTAAAACACCCGTTGACATGTCCAATGACAATGCTCTAAAATCCAGGGTTTAAACGAATCTTGTCTTGGTTACCAAATTTTAGAAATGGCAAACCCTCCCATGTACGGGTATTATCCTAAACGAAATTATTTACTGAGATAATTTAAATTTGGATAACCTAAAATATTATGTTACGTAATTAATTATTACAGTATTTTTGGGTACCAGTTCGACCTCGAGAGTAGCGCGTTTAAACTAACATACCAAAAACTACACATTAATTATATTAATATAGATTGCATACAAATAAACACGCACAGCTATAACCACATAAATAAACAAACATTTAATGGTTTCAAGACTACCAAGCTTTTACATATCATTGCCATCAACAGTTTTATGGTTTGATTAGAGACCATTGGTAGATCTCGATCGTAAAGATCTTCGAGGCAAGGGGATTTCACACCTCCAGCTTTCTGACTGGGGACTAGTGTTGTGAAATAAGAAAAATCTCAATCCTTGAAAGCTAGATGCGACCATCCTATCCCTTACCTACGCCATTGGCACATGGTATCCTAGTGTGGTGCGTAGAGCTCCTCTCTCTGGATTTGTATAAATTGTTGGTACATTATAAATATTTTTTTTTATTTATCGAGGCACAAGCCAGTCACTTGACAAGTAAAGCTCTTGCTAGACGTATTTCTACTAGCCACGAATGCAGAAGATATAACCTTGTACCGCTTAGATATACCTAACTGGGATGGAACTGATCCCCAGCACACAGCTTACGCTGGTTTGCGAATGAGGGGTCGCATATTACTTTGTGGAAGTTCGAAGCAGATGACTGCAGCAGCAGACGACGACATGTCGCGAAGAGATAGTTCGAAGTTCGAAAAGAGCAAAATGTATGGGATTGACACAAAATTGTCACGTGTTATTTAGAAGGTCAATGTCAATCCTATACCTTTTTGCTCTTTTCGAGCATTCTTTATGGCATCGCTAAGTAATTTGTCTAGGGGGCCAGTTTCTATGTATTTCTATGAACACATCGCGTCGTTATATTTCATAGAAATACATATAAACCAGTAGAGTTTCAGCGTTGCGTCGTCTGCTACTGCTGTCTGCAGTTGGCTGCGAATCGCACCTCATCCCTTACGCCGTAGAGGCACTAGGCAGTCCCATTAAAAGTAATCATAACACCGCTCACTACTCTGCGTATAAAAATAAATTAAATAAATAAACTATGGTTCAAAAGTAGCGCCGGGAGCACGTATAAAGATTAATAAGTGTCTACGAAGCTGTTAATAGATTTATTTACGAGTTACGGAAAACTTTCAATGTAGCCCACTCGGCTAAAATTGGAAAGTTGAAAAACAGACGTTTTCTAAATCTAGATTGCAAGTAGACTGCCGTAAACAAGTATACTTGCAATATTTATCTAAAACAAGCTTACGCCCGTGATTCGTCCGCTAAAAAAGAACCTGCATTCCTAGGAAACATAATGTATGGTCTAATTCCAAATCATGGTCACGCAAACTGTCTACTACTGGAACAATAAATGTTGATTATGTAGAGACTGGGGTGATGGGGTGGTAGAGACACTCCAGTGAAAACGCCGGGCGACCTGACTGTATCGGGAGTACGAACTTTTACTACTCTCGTCTTTCGGTATCGTCGTCATATCAAAGCGTATTTTTATATGGAAAAGAACATCACCATCTGTTCATTTTCCATACAAAAATACGCGTAAACATTACGACGATATCAAAAGACAATAGGAGAAAAAGTTCGTGCTGCCCATACTAAACTGTTCTTGTCGGGAATTTCGGTGAAACTTCGCTTGTAAGTGCGATTCGGGATTGCTATGACGTAATGTCTCTTCAGTGGCGTAAGTACACGAGTGCGCAGAATAACCGCGAGGGAATTCCTAGTCAAACAAAATATGTTTCTCTAAATTGGGAATTGAAAGACAATAGGCTTGTAACTTATTACGGATGGGACCTATAACATAGCTGTGACATGTATGTAACGTTTATTTGGCCTACACAATATGGTTTGAAGATCCGTACTGAATACGAGTATTAGGGTAATGCAAGGGAATAACAAGCACTGAGCTCGTTAAACTTGGTTTTGGAATAAGGGTAAATGTGATAGTTCTGAATACCAAATATTTAGGGTTTACTGACAAATATCTCTTTGTTATCACAAATTTTCACGTTTTACCCCCAATAATAAGAAAATTCAGTATAAGCTGACCTCTCGTTGTACGGAAATCCTGCACAATGCGAGATCAGTTTATACTGGAAATGTAGCTTGATGCGTAGCCGTGAGTACATATTTTAAATTTTTTATAAAATCACAAAAATATTCCCTTTGCAACATACATTGTCATCATCCATCATTGTATTAAAACACACGCAAAGTTAATGAAAACTAATTACAAATTATAAGTACCGTTGAATAATGTATACTACAAGTTATTGTGTAAATAATATATACTGTAACACACAACTGTACCACACTAGATTGTATAAACTTAATCAGTAGTTAGAGTTAAATCAAACACCCGAATAAAGTTACGCCATCAAAACGAAACTTCGATTTTTGACTTGAACTGGTAGTATATTTAACAACTAATCATTCGAGGACATATGACATCTTCCAACCGCACTTGGCCAACGTGTGAGGACTAAGGCCAGCGTGTGAGGATTAAGGCCTAAACTCTCAGCTCTCTCAACTCGTACGATAGTTGAGAGAAGACCCAGGCCAGTGGGACACTAAAAAGGGTTGAAGTAAGTGGTGTCCGAACTCACAAAAAAAAAATTACATCCAAATTAGAAACCTCCTCCTTTATAGTCTGTTATTCTTTTTTAAATAACCCGTTAGCCGCGTCCAAACTACTGGTTTATCTTATAAATCTACTGTGACAGTACTGGAGAAATGGTGTGATGTTAGCAACACTTGGTAAGATTTTGATAACCTTGCGTAATTGGCGAAAGTAACCGCCCGTTTAATTACTTAATTAGTGCTTTGATCTGTATGCATATGATACTTAAATGTGTGGAAAATACGGTTCTCAGGTATTTCTTTGTATTTTACTAAGTACCTATGCAGTACTTTTATACGCCGAAATATATGAGGACGTTTGTTACTCTTTTACAGAATAACGGCGGAATAGATTCCGATTTTACCCCGGTGAATATATTCCCATGGATATACTTTTAGCATGTTGCTTGAAATATAATTTGAAGAAAATAAAATATATATATAATGCGGACGAAGTCGCGGACGGAATTCAGTAGGCTATAAATTATAGCAATGTTTTCACACACACATACACATACAGCGTCGGGGCTATAAAATAAATGTCACTATAGCGTCACAGTAGTGGTCACCTGCTGAGTATGCGACACGCGTAATTAAATCTGAACATAACTGTTTCGATAATGCATGTAGAGGCCTAGGGACTTTTTAGGGTACCGCGCGCACAGGGTACCATCGGGATTCTATGAATTACTAAGCGTCCACTGCCCTTTCGTCAGTCTGTGATGAACGTTATCCCCTCAATGATTAATATTAAGAATGGTATACAGGGAACGATTAGGATGCGTTTCAAAAGCTAGTTACCGAACAAAATGAAACAGAAATCTTGCAAAATGAGATTGATTGAATTGAAACCATTGAATGATATTGTAATAGTAAAATTAGAAAAATTAATACATATTGATTCTAATGCCGCCATGCGCCAGTTTGTAAGCGGATTACATCGTACCGTATCGAACCTTAATAGGTAGAGTTGAAATTTTCTACAAATCGTAAAGTATTTCTTTGGCGACTATAGCAAAAAATAATAAAATTAGACGGAACCCTTCTTGTGTTAGTTAGAATCACATTTGACCGGTTCTTTTTGTAAATATTAATTGACCTTGGCAAGTATTTATGAAAACAAAACAGCTCACTGTAATTACACAATAAAGTAAACAGAGGTGAAATGTGTCTAACGTTCCTACGATTGTGTCATATACTAAGAGATGCATAGGCATAAGTTATGGTTGTTGCTCTATAGAGGTGCAGATCTATAATTAATTTTGTTAAAGGGCGAGGCAATATAAGCTCATTTTACCGATAATCTGGGGGACTCCCCTTTAGTCCCGTTTACGAAGAATGGATACGAGTAATAGTGATGTCGCATACCACTATGACAATATGAATAATTTAAACATATTTTTCATAAATCAATGGACATATGCTACCATTGCAAATACATAGAGGAATTAGAAATATAATATGTGCAATGAAGATACATATCGTGTAATATTATCTCGCATAAAACCATATATGTAAGTACATACGACGAGTAATTTTAACTTTCTCTATCTTTCTCATGCACATAATAAAATTGTTTTAAATTTCACTCGTGGCTACATTTATATACTTATTGAGTACAGTTACGCAATAAAAATGAAAATATAAACACAAAACACCACTACTGCATACTAATTTATTTTAAACAACAAAACCAAGATTTAAGTTATTTTAAATGCAGTTAAGATTGAGGCGCCTACGTTTAGAAACATCTGACTCAAGGGCAATACAAATTATGTACTATCAAAATGATCACTTCAACCCTTTTTAGTGTCCCACAGCTGGGCACGGGGCTTCTCTCAACTATCTTACGAGCTGAGAGAGTTTAGGCCTTAATCTACACACGCTGGTCAAGCGCGGGTTGGTGGATATCACATGTCCTCGATTAGTTCTTAGACATGCCGGTTTCCACACGATGTTTTCCTTCACCGGTATTGAGCAGCGGAGATGAAACAATTCACACAAAGATGTGTGGGCACGACCAGGATACGAACCCGCGAACTTATTTTTCTAAGGCGAGGCCCGTACCGCTACGCCACCGCTGCTCACTTATTACTGTCAAAATGATCATATTTTCTAAAATACCTTTAATAAATGTAATTCCGAGACTTGAATTAAGTAAAAAATAAGAAAAGCGCAAGCCTATTATAGGAAAAAATCCATTATAATAAAAAATAATTCTACTTTAAATATTTTTTATTGATTTTCATAGATTTGTTAGTCATAGACAACTGTAGTCACCTTAAAGACCAAGACGACCTCTGTAGTCAAGCGGTGTAAGCCGATTGGGCTATACGGTGCCCAATAGGAAGGGAGGAAGATCGCGGGTTCGATTTCCGCCCCGGACAATCTTTGTGTAACAACAAAGATTTATTTCGGTGTCTGTTTAGTTGAGGGAGTACCCTCCGTGCCTCGGAGAGCACGTTAAGCCGTCGGTCCCAGTTGTCATTTTAGACATCTATGACAATCGTAGAAGACTAATATAGTCTGACACCTGGTAAAACCAACTCGATCACGATCTAACGGCTGTCGCTTGGCGCTCTAGTAGCTAGACCTATCAGATTAGACTGGAATCCGACTCCTAAATAAATGGAAAAAGGCAAGAGAAATAAATGATGACTCATCTAAACATTGACATTCATAAATATAAAGTAAACAAATTTTTATTTCCTCATAGATAAGCTATGTGCTTCACAAAAATGACAAACTCGTGTAGTAATAACGGACATCAGATTATAGATAAAGCTACATCACCTGATAAGACAAGTTTACTTAGGTAATTATAAATTACATAAACTAGCGACCCGGTCCCGGCTCGCACGGTTCCACGGTAAGTACATAATATAATAGCAATATAAGTAATTAATTACCTATAAAAATTATATTAGTGTATCAACGTTCCTTAAAAAATCTAAGTTATAGACAAACATTTGGGTGATGAACATGTCTATTTGTGTCAAGTCTGGGTGTAAATATCTATTATATGTAATTATTAGCAAAAGAAAATTATTGTATGTATAGTATGTACCAGTTATCTGTTTTCCATAACACAAGCTCTGCTTAGCTTGGGACCAGATGATCGTGTGTGTTAATGTCCCAGAATATTTTTTACCAAAGTTTACCAACTTTTAATCAACTGCTAAAGTACTAGTCACTAGACGTTTTTAGACACAATTCCATCCCACCACTACATATTCAAATTACAGAATAACCACTCTTTGTAGTTTGTTTAGGGTACCGACAAGATATCTAATAGACATATCATTAGTTTTCAATGACATTCTCCATTTTTTTTAGTCTAGTGTTTAGTACTTTAGCAGTTGATTAAAAGTTGGTAAACTTTGGCATTTTAACTAAAGTCAAGATATTAAATCAGGGATTACCCGCGTCTAAGATAACCGTCAGCCTACATTGGCCTACAGGAAAGTTTCATTCATGCCGCATTATTAGCTGCCGGATCTGACGTAACTGTGTAACTAATTCAGCCGTTCGCGGCTTATAGTTACAATATAAATCTCAGTTTACTATGTGGAATAGATAATTATTAGCTTTCGCACGCGGTTCACCCGCGTACAACTACATATCATCCGATCACAAGCTAATTTTAATTGTTTCGTACAAGGACAAGAACTTAAACGAACCAATCAAAATTATGTATCCTCTCCGACGCCCCGCCTTCTTTTGACGATTGCAATTTCATACAATATTTAATTTTGAATACAGTGATGTCTACTAGGTATTTAGTCAGTGGTTGCAAGTACATTTTGCTGTGAGGCTATCACGTTGTTCTGTTGTCTGCAACACGTTTTAGAATATAACTTTATATTGTGTTTATGTTCAAAGTATGCTTTATGAAAAATTCTCACGCTTCAAGGAATCAGTTTAGAGTAAATAATATACCTACCTCATTGCATAAGTGATTTTAATAAATAAGAAATAAATACGATTTTTGTAAATAGTTGATGATTTGAGGCGATTTAGCGCAATGATAAAAACTATAATGTAGAGCCTTATCTGCACTGCTGCGTTTACATTATTGGCTAAAATAGAAATTGCTCTCACACACGCTGACCAAATGCAGGTTGGTCAATAACATATCCTAGAATTTTAGTTGTTCACAGATATTGAGCATATAGTAATAATAATGCTGGGATTCTCACCTGTCTTCCGACAAGACTTGGTCGAACTCTGATGAGCTGACAAGGAATAGTATCGACGTGACAGAGTCGAAGCACTGCGTCCACTTCTGCCGTTGGGTGCGCTGGCCCCCGACGTCGACGAAAACAAATGGCACATTGTTTATGTTGATGGTACACTCCGTGATGCCCTTGGTGGCTTTCCGGCAGTGCAGGATGTCTTGGTGGGAGGGTATGTAGTCCGGCCTCGCGATCCGCTCTAAGTCATCGAAGAAGTAACTCACTGAATCACTCTGGAAATTAGAAAAGGTTTAATTAGTATGACTCATCATGCCTAACGTGACCATTAATTTTTGACTCAAAACTGAACTTGGTTTATTCAGGTAAATCAACAGGTAGTCAATAAAAAAAATATCAAAAGTTATTTATGTAGAAAAGGTTACCTATTATTACACAATACAAAAATATATTCCAAAATATTTATTTATTCAGAGGACCAAATTAATTTGCCTTAATACAGCTGGTGATAATTTTAAGTAAGAACTTTTGGCACATTTTTTGTAAATTCACCTAAGTTTTCAACATTGTCTTTAATACTAGAATTTGTCAGATATCGCGCAGTTTCCGAAAATCGGACAATTTTGCCTCCTAGAGTTCACATTATCAAAAAAGGACAGTCCTGATCAAAACAGGACGTTACTCAAAATAAGAAGTTTAAAACATATTTTAAACGACATCAAAGGAAAGACATTTTCAATATTTATATTTTTAAACGGGCGTAACTCTGTCGTAAATCGAGGATGGATTTGCAAATTTTTTTTAAGTTTAAAAGAGGTTAATTCCGAAATCCTCCTAATCAAAAAAAATTAAAAGTACGGGGGAAAGTCCCTGTCTCCTATGGCCATGGAGTCTGAAAAGCCTGAAACGTTGCCATTTAAAATCTAAAATAAACCGCTATAAAATCCGAAATAAAATATTTAAGAGAAAATGCTTAGAGAGTATTTCTTTTTCTGACACTGAAAATGAAAAGTACCAAATCGATTAAAAAACATTAACGACATTCTGGACTACTTTTGGTACAAACCTTGGAGACGTAAATGTCACTGTCATAAAAACATCACAAGAGCTACAAATAAATTGCATAAAATTCAATTTGCAATAACATAACGTAAAACATCCGTTAAAAATAACATTCCACGCAATATTTGCATTGAAACAAACTAATATTAACCCCGTTAACTAAAATGCAATACTTGAATAAAACCATTTATAATTTAAATAATAAAAATATCAATTTAGAATGTATAATTACGAAAACTACCGCTTTAATCTACTACCGTTAAATAAGCAGTAAGTAATTATTTTAGGATTAAATGAAATTAGGTACCTACTTACAAAAGTAAACATTTTTATTGGTCACCAACAAAATTTTATTAGGGAAAGTATAACACAACACTTCTTTAAAAGGACTATTTTCGAATTACTCGACTAAAACATATTAACATCTAAATTGATAACCTCTTCCTACTTGAAGTCGGTTACAAACTCTTCAACAACTAACAACTTTGTGCCTATTTATCATACAATTTGCTTTTGGGCGATATAGTGTTATCTGACCATTTTTCAAAACAATGGTGTAGTTTATAAGTGGGTTAACTCTCCTTCATACAGAAGTCATTTAAAAGTACCAAAATATTACAACAATATTGTGCCTGTATGTATTTGTGTGTATGTATGTGTGTGTTTGTTTTCGGAAGATATTGTGTTGTCTGACAATTTTGCTGTCGGCTAATCAAAATAACGGTTGTAGTTTCCAGGTGGGTCACGCATTGTGTACATTACAATTCGCATTAAATGTAAACGTACAATATGAAATTGTGACACATACAAAACATACTGACAAACAAGGTAAACAATACAGGGTGCACTTTAAAAGGATTTTACAAAACTAAACCCATAAGAGAGTGAAACGGGGACCACGCGGGCTAAGCCGCTGGCGTAAGCTAGTCCCTTATAAAGTAGTTTTATTTCAATGTGCAATATTCGCGTAGAAATAAGAAAATACTTTGTATCACAGATTTGTTATTATTTGTGAAAATAACTGTACATTACAATTTATTACAGCAGATTTCTTTTGCAATGACAATATCTCTTGATGCAAGTAAATTATGAATGTATGGGACTTGTTCGCAGACCATAATTAGTCACGTCAAGTAATTGATTAGAAATTGCGGTTTCATAAATTCTGTTATCATACACGTACCCTATTACTTAACACAACGTTTAACTAGTTTCGTAGACCACATGAAATGACATTGGTAAAAACATATGCATAAAATAAACAAAATTAGGTTGCTAGTTTCTAAGCATAATATAACTGCATTACTATTTTACATTTTTTTTTCAAAATATAACTCTAAAACATGTAAACATTTTCGATCGTTCAAAATCTTTGTCCGTCTAAAAGTATTGTAATTATTCATGCGATCGATAGCTGCAAATCATTGTGGAACGTTGCCATAATGGCACACTTGGCATACTTTGTGCGGAAAAATAAGAATCGCGTTGCACTTGCAGCCAGCACAAGTGTTCCTATACAAATATACGCATAGAATAATTAAAATTCATTATAATAAAATAATATAACTATGCATAAAATACATTGTTATGTTTTGTTTGTTGTTAAGAGCATTTCAAATTTTATTCCTATTATTTTCAGTAAAACTAAATTATTCTACTATTTTTATTCTACTATTTTTAAAACTTGCCTGCTTAGCCTATTTATTAATGGGACTTAACCCACCACCGCAACTGCTACTCCTTCAAGCCAGGATGAATAGCGTGAAGAGACTCGGGATTTGAACCCGGCCAAGCCCCGGAACACTGAAACTATCCTGAATCCCGCACGATTTTAATCTTAAGGAGTTGTAAAGTTTGGTTCTTCATTTCCAAACAGCATACAGAAAAAAGAAAGATTTAAATAGCTACATCAAAATGGACTGAGCACCACGGGTGATGTTATAAGTGGACATATTGAAGCTGGTTCCTGGTTAATTACTATGGCAAATCTTTTAGAAATCTTCTTAGGTACTTTTTATGAAGGCGGGTCTCATGCTCATTCCATTCTATTTCAGCGTACATGCGAGAAAGTCTTCTTGTGACAATAAAAGCATATATTTACCGCAGAACTGACAATAGTTATAAAGTGGAGACCACGAATTGTCAAAATGGTGAAGGATGCATTTAGACTTGGTCCAGTAAGGACCTCTGTAAGGTGATGAGAGCTGGATAAAAAAAGCCGCGAATTATGATCAATAGTGGACTTAAGAAAAGGTCTATTGCCCAGCAATTAGATTAAAATAGGTTAATGATGAATGGTTGAATAGAATATAAAATCTTGCTTCTACTGTTTTGATTTCTTTTTCGCTTGTAATGTCATTTGCAATCAGGGGCTTATGGGTCAACGTCAACATCACAAATGTACAGTGAACGAAGTCGAAAAGTATTCACTCACCCCACAATTCTAGGCCATATTACGTGCACCTTGAATTAACTTTCACACGAACACTTATTTTAAATGTCAACCTATTTCGTTACATTTAATACTTTCCATATCATCGGCCTATGCTTAATAAACTCAGTTTTGTAACATTAACTTTTACCTGATCTTCCAATTGCCTGAATATCCGCAACTTCTACTTTCGACGGCTATGGCACCATCGCATCATGACAACGATGTCTCTACCAAATCCACGGTTACAGGAGACAAAATGTCATAATTTTATTATAATATTCTTTTTTTATATTTTACTACTCTTAATTTATTTTTTAAACGGATGTTATAAGTTAGACGCGTTTAACTGTGTCTGTATATTATACAGAAGATAGATAGATGTACAGTCCGCGAGGCCTACGCTGATCAATGCATTTGTGTGAGTGATCAGTGACCGTTGTATGAGTTGCCTCGCGCAAGAGACGCACTGCGCCTCACGCAGATTGCAAAAGCCGTATAAGCCGGTTTTGACCAAGTAAAGGACACGTCGCGCCTTAGGCCGATATCGCACCTACACTATCTATCAGCTTAGGTCCCGTGGACCATACAAGATTGTTGCTTATAGCGCCAAAGCAGATGAAACTCAAAAGCTGAAGACTATGCATCGGAGTTTATTAAATTTTTAATTTTTAATTCTATGTATAGTCTGCACAATCATATAATTATTTATGTAATAATATTATTTATGTAACTCTTTGGAGCTTATGTGGAACTTAAGTGGAGAAGGACTGGACATACAATAAAAGGCATCGGAAAGTGGAACAATAAAAAATTGTATTGGTATCCAAGAAATTGGAAAAGAAAATGAGGAAGACAGCTACGAAGGTGGGAAGATGAAATAAATATAACAGCAGGAAAACCATGGACAAGGAAAGCGCAAAACAGAATGGAATGGAAAGAAATAGAGGAGGCCTTTGCCACAGTCGGGCAAACAGACCGGGTCGTCGGTGTCAACAATTCAGAATAATCTGTGCATTTAACCATTGTAAAATGTCTGAATAAATGCTTATAATATTATTTTTATTATTACGTAACTCTTTCCGCCCCGTCATTCATAACCAGTGCTCAACACGTGATCTAATAAGGAGATTGTCCATATACGAGAACTCTTAGAAAGGCTATTAGAGAAACTAAATGTATTTTCCCCCTCTATTTGGCATTCTATCGGAAAACGAGTGCCCATAATACGAAATGACCCATTATAAAGTAAAACATGCCAGCCAAATTGCCTACGTAGTACTTTAGATATGGATAGACTGCACGCAAGGTAAATGAATCAAGATTTTATGCTGTTATTAATTGTTTCATTGATTTATTGTGTGTATCGCCTCGCAGTAATATTATATCGGTGAAAGGAGCACATGCTCTTGAAATGTAATACCTAAACTATAGAAACTAACTTTTTTTAGTGGCAAGTGAACTTAGACTAGGGTTGCCAAACGTCATGTTTTTTTAGGACATGTCCTGCTTTTTAGGGTGTCCTGGTCAGTCCTGGATAATTTGTAAGCACTGTCCAGAGTTTTAAAATAATTTTAAATACCTGTTTTATAATTGGCGCGCCACTACTGAAAACCATCCCCATCCCCAATCGTTTTACTAGACCCGTTAAAGACGTTTTATTGACCTTGTTTTCAGTGCATATAACAATTAGGTACTGCTATTATTATAGTCCTGTGTCCTTTAAACCGAAATGTCCTGGTATTTAAACCAAAGTTTGGTTCAAATCTCGGATTTCAAAGTTTGGAAATGGCAACCCTATCTTACCATCACCATCATCATCATCATTATTATCACCATCTCCAGCTTAACCATCATATAACATAGCTGTGTTTATGTTCCATACAGAATATAGGCCGAGTCAATTGCCGTTCATTGTATACAATTCCCAACATCGAGCAGCTTACTAAGACTTTTATGAATGTGTAACCACAACCTCGCGGTTATTAAGGAAACACACTAACTGCTGGACCAACAAGGTATATAAAGTAAACGATAAAGGTAGGTACATACATACAGTTATCTAAATCGTTTCGCGGAAACAATTTCAAGTAGTAGGTATAGTCTGGTCTGGTGAACGATGACGTAATCAAATTAATCCTTACTAAGTAAAATAACGTAACTCTGTCAACGTAACTCGCGCTTCCACGCCAAAAGTACTGAAACGATTTGGATGAATTTGGTGTGGAGATAGTAAGAGACCCGGGGAAGGATATAGAAAATAAAGTTCTTAAACCAGAGTTACTATCCGACTACGCAAGGAGAGGTTAATTGTTTAGCGCGATAACCGACATACGTGCGAAACGGAAAGCCAGTGTTTTAATATAAAGTTTAAAACGAACATATCAATATTATTTTTATATAGAATGTCATTAAAAAAATCTATAGATTTCAGCTTAAAGGTGTTACTGAATTCAATGCAAATACTGAACCAATTCTGAAATGCAATATTCTCGGCAATTTTTCGCATATTACTGTAGGTATTGAAAAACGTAATAATAAATCAATAACTAATTTCATACTAATTTTTACGCATTAAGCTGACAGAAGACTGAATCGCGCTACGTACAATCTATAAAAGTTACTTAGATACTACTTTGTAACCGACTTTTAAGGGCGGTTTTTTTCTTTGATTTCTTTTTATCAATGGTGGTTTTTATACTCTACTAGTGGTTAGTTATTGGACCAAATATATTATATTTTACTTCATCTCAATTAAATTTCATTATCAATTGGAGTCACCTTAAAAATGTTTAACGAACAATCAATACGTACCAAAATAGAAATCTACTGGAAGTATTTGGGATTAATAGCTCAAAACTTCAACGTTTTATACCAGTTACACCTGCAAATACTCTACTCGTGAAACAAATACGAAAGCAAGCAAATTCCACAGCTGATAAATTGTAGATAGCGCGTCAGGTTGCAGCACAATATGAATGAAATTGTACAATATCGATAAACGATACTAAAACAATGGATTTGAAATATTTCACAATATGTTATCAACACGAGCGATGGACGTATTTGCACATGGAATGCAACAACAAAAATTATTTTTTACTAAGTTAAGCCAGATGTATCATAATAATATCCTAGGATAATAACACACTAGGCCATCTGATCCCAAAATAAGAAGAGCTTATACTGTGGAAACCAAATAACTGATAATACAACACAAATCACAATATGTACAATGTTTCTTTCGTAATTACATATCTAAATATATAAAAGAAGAAACTGACTGACTGACATATCAACGCAGAGCCGCTGGGTCTGGAGACTCCAAAGGCACATAGGTTCCTTATGGGGTCTAGGGGTGCACTAAGAAAGGATTTTTCAAAACTCACCCTTTAAGGGGGTGAAACGGGGTTCCAAATGGAACAACAAGATTATTGATACAAGATTGTATGGATAAACAAGATTATTGAGTTCAATTTCACGGACGAAGCCGCGGGCTGAAGCTAGTAATGGATAATTACACCCAAACTCAAGACAAACAGATCCGATCATACACATAAATATCTGTCCAGGATCCTGTTGCCGTACATCGGGTGCTATTCCCATTTTCGAACTGCCACTGAGTATTTTTGATAGACTCGAGATTCAAACCCCTCGCGCTAAATATGCAAACACACTCACCTCTAGACCAACGAGCAAGCAACAATCACAACAAAGGGTACATCTACCAATGATTAGGTACTAAATCACTTCATTATCAAATCTAGAGCAATTTACTTAGTGTCTATTACTCCGAGGTTATAGTAGGTGTGAAGAAACTGATAATAAACCCTTTGTTACTATCAGCATTTTACACCTTCAAATTACAGGCGAAACAAAAGGAAACGTGAACACGTGAATACTATCGCAACGTTCAGTCAAGAAGATAAAGTCGATCAAATTAGTTACATATCTAGCTCTCTCGAATAACACTAACTAATTACTACGAGGGAAATATAGTAAGTAAGCGACGGTACCTTTTTTTATTATTTATCTTAAAATAGGCTTGCGCTTGACCACAACTTGCCTGATGTGAAGCAACGATGCAGCCTACGATGGAACGCGCTTACCCAGTAAATACCGATTCACTCGTGACTTGAAGTCCGGCAGATTATAGCTATCGGGAAATATAAATGCCGGCAGCGAATTCCACAATTTAGCAGTTCGCACAATGAAAGTGGAATCAAAGCGCTTCGTGCGTACCCGTGGAATTTCCACCATATAACGGTGGCGCATAGCCGTACCTCTACTTGTCCGATGGAAGAACGGGGATGGGGAATACCTCACCTAATACCTATTCTTTAATAAATTTTTGAAAATCATGAAACTAATGTAACTCTAAAAAATTTTGGAAAACAAAATGTGTGCATAACATAGACACAGAACATCAAGTTCTTCCACCTTCTAAGCGAGACGGTGCTTGACTGCTCTGTGGTGCATAGTCTTTTAACATTTAATATTACTTTGTAAAGACGAGAAACAGCGTACTAACTTCAAACTAAATTTGATTTAATTTTACCCGTGGTATTTCTTTCAAAGTGTGGCTTGTGATTAAAAAAACTAATGGAATTTGGTCTGTGAAGACCTCATCCTGAACTATGGGTACATATTTGGATCAGGTGGTCGTGACCCTCCATTGTAAAGGGAAGATCGCGGTTCTCCCCCCTAAATGTTACTGTTGGGAAATTGGAATGTGAATGCTAATCGTCGGTGAAACTTTGCTTTTGCAATTGAAAACTTTGGTTTGACGTCATGTCTCTTGAGTGACGTTAGGTATGTGACGCCACAGGTCTTATCTAAGCACAGCACAAATAAAAAGATACATCAGTTAAATAAAAGTATCAATTTCTTTGTGTGGTGTCACTCGAAAGTCACACTAGGTGCTTGTTATGCAAGGCAATTGGGTGTTTGTCGTCATATTGAACCGTGAATCACTGTGAAGATGTTATAAACAATGACGTGTATCAATGATACGCTTCGAGAAGTTTGTTATAGAGCGTCTTTGAATTGTACATTTTGTATTAAGGCAAATAAATTTTATAAGATAATATAGTAAATTAGTCAAAAAGCAACCACTTTTGCAGTCATTTTTAAAGTATTAGATCACGTTGGTCCATTAATATGCCTGTTTACATAATAACTGCGAGATCCCGGTTTCAAATCGATCGATATTTCTAATATTACATAAAGAAATCTTATCATCAGATCGAATTTGGGAATTATGTGTAATAATGAACGACCGTAGGCTCGCCCCCTATTACGTAAGAGAAATAATTTCTAATTCTCCTGCTTACACTTAAAGGTAATAGAGGCGCGAGTGCTATGTTATGTAGACATCATCAAGTTCTTTACATCTGCTCTGATTGCAATTGGACTTAAATCCAATTAGCTGGTTACCTAGAGGTACGAGTAAATTATAAAACCACTTAGACTAACAGACGTAAACCCTTGAAATATTTAGCCAAAACATTTTTGAAACAATCATTAGCTTCTTTCAAGGTGATTACCAAAACTACACAGACTTAAAACCCATTGATCAAAACACTAAATACATTGCCAGCCGCATTATTGCTTCAATGATCATTAAAAGATCGACGAACTAAGCTATTAGCTAGTTAAGACTAGGAAATTAATTCCTCAAGCAGATTATATTTCGAGATGAGAAGATAAGGTATGGCGGAACTTATGCCACTTATGTGCAATTATGGTAGGTAGTTGAAGCATTTGAGGAACACGACCAACAGCCGTGACGGAGACCAAATGACACGAGACTGTAAACGTTAAAAAAGGTAAAAAAAAAATAGTAAGTGAAGTAGTTTAATAAGAGAAATGATAAATATTTTCTTCTTGACGAATTAAAAGTACCTACTTACATCCTTTTTGACTAGTCACCACAACAATCAAGCAATAAGCAATTCTATTTGCATTCAGGATAGGGATGTTATTTCGAACTAACTGCCTCGGTAGTCCAGTGTGTGATAAGCGTGTTCGCTTAATAACCGCGAGGTAGCAGGCTCGATTCCCGGGTCGAGCAAAAAGACTTCTTATAGCTCAAGTTTGGCAATAGGAACCTAAGTACAGCAGGAGGAAACTGGGTTGTATTTTGAATATCATTAAATCTTGGGTTTCTAAAATGACACATTTGAACTATTTCTAAGGTTTATAAATAATAATAATCATTAATTCATAACCAAACACAGAAATTGACAGCAAAGTGAGAAAATACAGAGCTTAAGGGTGAGACTAGTTACTTTACACAAAGAGAATGGACCCCTGACTCCGAAACTAGTTTAACTGTACTATCAGAGTCAAAATATATACAATTAAAGTTGAATAGGGGCGCCTATTGAATCAGATATTACGTACAGAATTCGTGAAACTATTTCCTAAGTTATTGACATTAGCAATGTCTCCAAGCAAGCATAAATACCTTCATAATTTATTATAAGTTTCCCCAAGTCAATAGCCGACAATGTCGCCTGATGTCAAAAGTTTAATGGGATTCTGATTAACAATAGTGTAGGCTTCGTATTATTTCACAAACATAACAACAAAACCACAAAGTACATTAGTATTCATTATGGATGACCACAGACAACACGACACCACAATAATAGTAGACAAAGGATTTTCCTGTAACTACCTAATTTTCCAAAGGTCTTATGTACCTAAACAAGTATTAAGTGCCTCCTTATATGCCTCGTAGGTCGAGTGCTATTAATTATATCCCATGTTTACTAAATAACTTCGAAGTCCTAGGTTCGATTTCTGAGTCAAGTAAAAAGTCTAGTCGAGAATTGTGACCCATGAACGGCAATAGGTTCGACTCCGATTACGAATGGGACCTAAACATAGCTGGCGAATAGTGGGCGATATTTACCTCTGCCTACACTTTTAGGTAAACTAGGCGTAAGCACTTTATGTACATCGATAAGATTGGCGTTTTTTAAACAATATTTACACGAGAGTACAAAACCACACACAGAATACACAATACCCCGGAAAAATAATTAGTAATTAAAATTCAAGATTTTAACTATTGTCTCACTCAATCTGGCTTCAAAGAAACAAAACATGCTTCATAATAATGATACTTAAATCTTATTACTATTATAAATGCGAAAGTTTGTGAAGATGGATGAAGATGGACATTACTCTTCCACGCTAAAACGTATACGTGTTTTGGTAAGATTTGGTCACTCATAGACTTCATAGGTCATCATAGTTCTCCGGGGCGGGCGGTTGTCTGCACTGTGTTATACTGCATGAACTGGACAACAATAACCGTCTGTAGTACTTAGAGATATAAAGCGGCACACTCTATATCTATAGGCACCAGTGGCTAAGAGTCTATACAAGTGGATTTCCCATCGGCTTCCCTTTAGGAAATGGCCAACATCACACGTACTCAATAATATATTATGTAACTCCTAAACGTTTTAAATACCAACAAAAGTAAGTAAAGCATCAAGTGTAAGAACGATCGGTGACGGTAGTGAAGAGATATATAATATTCTTATGTAATAACTTTTTTGCTCCGGCTTCCCTTTTTCAGACTTCCATCCTTCGCTACTGATAGGTACTCTACTATAAAACCTTGATTATTTTTAAAATTTATTCAGTACCTATATATCCAGCACTTATTGGTTTCATTTCGCACTGACGTTGCCTGCCTGACATTGCGATCGTGACAAATAAGATTTGTTGATATTTCTATAGCTTGGTATTTGTCTCCTTTGATGAACGAAGATGGGCACTACTAAGAGTAAGGAAGAAGAAACAATTATGGCTCAAAATGCAGCTGGTAGCCATCGTCGTCGGTGATATTTCACATTTGATTATTGATTTTTTTATTCTAACTCCTAATATCGACTGTATCGCAATCTTGCTATATTGCTCAATCCAAGACAGTTTGAGTGTCTTAGGTATCAGCTGGATTTACAGGAGTAGGTAGCTACTAGCTAACACCAACGAGATTTTAAGGGCTACTTTTTTTTATTCTAATAGGGTTGCGCTTACCATAACTTAACTGGGGAGTATCACAACAGTTTAAAGCAGTACTATTGTAGCTGCGGAAAAGGTACACCGCTATACAAAGCTACTCTACGCATTGTATAGTGGTGTCCCTTCTTTTTCGTACATACAACTACAATAATAATACTTTACGGTGTCATAGTACGGCACCTAATTTTCAGCAGTGGTCTACGATAAGTCTCAAAGAATTAACAATAACATATAGAATCCATTTTATCCCAATAATTTACTCGTTTACGAAACGCCATCAGTATGTTACTTGTACGAATTTGCGTGCGAAAGTAGTACTAAATAAAAAAAAGTTAGATGAATGGTTTTCGCAATAGCTACACGTTTGTAGGTGTTGGTATGTAGGTCGTATCGTACCGAAGCGTTAGTTACGCCGTGAATGCGAAAATGACGTGAACGATAGGGAAAGCCACCAGGATGTAATGGTTTACGTTGCCGCGACGGTTGGCTTGGCTTGGTTGTGCTAGCGACATTGATTACTGGGTAGTCTACAGTGTAAACTGATGTATTGGAAAATTCTACAAGAGGATGACGGAAACTCAAAGTTTTGCTTAAGAATACATAAAGGCCGCGAATAACTTTGTCATCGGTGAATGGGTAGTAATCAACTTTTAATCCCCGACGAAAAAGGTATGTTTTTGATTCAGGTAAACGGATGGACAGATTTTGATGACTTTTTATTCATAAGCTAAAAGAACAATATAGTTTTTAAGTAAATTTAGCGTCTGGGTGTCATTTTTTGTATCCTTTAACGGGCTTGCAACAACAACAACAACTTTCCTGTTGTTAAGCAATGATGTCTACGATGGAACATTACATTGTGTAGGCGCCTTGTTTGTTCGAGTTTTAAGTCGTTTGCTGTAAGGCTGTTGTATGATGCGTTTAAACTTTAAAGTACACACGACTACACATCTGTTATACAATCCCAGTATATGATGACCTCTCGTACAGAAATCCTATGCAATGCGAGATCAGCTTATACTGAAAAGGTATAGTTTGATGTGTATAGGCCTACCGTTTAATTTGCGAATCGCCATCTGAGGTACAAAAGTCATAAAACATTAATTAAATCTCATAAAGAACTATTTAACCACAGATAAAATTAATGTAAGACTATTCGTCACTAATATCCATATCGCTTGAATCACCATCACTGTCTGTGCAGCTTGAGGAGTCTGAATCTTGGCGATAGGCGATAGGCGATACGCGAGTTAAACGGTCTATCTATATACGTGTGTACATATAGTTAGATTATTTGGATAAATAAATTAATGCTTCCTTCAAAGTCGAGATTGCTTGTTAGCAACAAGGGAAATCCGCTTAATTAAATTTTCATCTTAAATGGTCAGTCACAGTGATACATTTTCTCTTTTATTGCGTTATCAAAGAAGCACCTTTACATCTAAATTAATGAAACAAGACTATTCAAATTTGCTAATATCTTTCTTAATAGTTTAATTAATTAAAATAAAAATTGTATACAGCTAGAATCTTATAGGATGGGTGTCATAGGGATGATTATGATAATTATAGATACTACAACCGAAACGAAGCGAGGGCATAGAATAAATAGTACCTTACTCTATGGCGAGGGCAACAACAATAAATTAGATACTAGATGAATTTATTGTAAATAAATATTGTAGGAGATTAACACACACGGTCAACTGATCCCATACTTAGCAGAGCTTGTATTAGGTATAGATACCAGATAACTGTTAGATGTAAATACGTACTATACATACGACTTTTTCTTGTAAATCCCTACTAATATTATAAATGCGAAAGTAACTCTGTCTGTCTGTCTGTTACGCTTTCTCGCTTAAACCTCTCAACCGATTTTGATGAAACTTGGCACAGACAATCTTCAGACCCTAAGAAAGAACATAGGCTACTTTTTATTGCGAAAAAAACTGAAATCCACGAGGACGAAGTCGCGGGCGGCCGCTAGTAATACATAATTAGACAAACAAACATATTCATGTCTGTCGTAGTATTATGGGAGTTATTGTAGTTATAGATATTGGAATTGTAAATGGGTCGTGTCATGTCTCTTGTGGTATAGGACAAACCGAATTACTTACTTTCGATCATAAACTAACAGTAGCCTCACGTTATGAACTTTTTCTAGACCAATGAACGGTCGATTACTTATTATAACTTTTCTTCTAGGTAAGAAAATGATGGCGTGTTTACAAGTATTATATGTATAACTAGGATAAAAAGTTGGTAACCTGGTGCTAAGTTTTCTCTCAATTTTTTTCTGACGTTTTCAAAGTAAGAGTAGCTGACTACACAGATGCAGTCCTATCTTAACTATTAATTTTTAACCAAAACGTTAGTATCAGTTTACATTAAAAAATATAATATTAATATAATCGTTATGATTATGACCCAACCGAATTCGGTCTAGCCGTTCTTGGTATTGCCGTGCGTGATCATACGATTTAGGGAATCATTTTTATATTTAACTAGACTTCTGCCCGCGGCTTCACCCGTGTGATACTTTTTAGACCTACATAGCCTTCTTCATTAAATGGGCTATCCAACAGTGCGAGAATTTCTCAAATCGGACCAGTATTCCCTGAGATTAGCGTGTTTAACCAAACAAAATCTTCATCTTTATAATCTTCTAAAAATGAATCACAAAATGTGTTGGTAAGCGCATAACTCGAGAACGGCTGAACCAATTTCGCTAATTCTTTTTTTAGAATATTCATTGAAGTACCTACGAGGATGGTTTTTACGCAGAGAAAATTTTAAAAAACTCCTCCGACACATTTTTGACCGATTTTTATGAAATCTTATAGGTCGTATTGTGTTTTCGGATTCGGCAGGTGGCACTGCTTTACCGATCAGGACGACGTCTGCGGAGTCCGCTAGTATTAATATAGAATATCTGGATGTTCTAAATACCTAGCTTTGCTCGGTATTTTTTTTTAAATGACATTTTCTAAAAATGATTTTTAGCTAGATCGATTTATCGCCCCCGAAACCTATATACTAAATTTTATGAAAATCGTTGGAGCCGATTCCGAGATTCCAATTATATATATACATATATACAAGAATTGCTCATTTAAAGATATAAGATATAGATGGAATATAGGAAACACTTGTGGGATGGGCGAAATTATTAGTACGATTCCTACATTACATAAGAATTAGTTGAGTAATGATGAGCACCTTACGAATCACGACGGAATAGCAGTTATATGACGCAATATAGCTATGACTAATCATCAGAGATAACAGATTCAATTACAAAAACTGTGCAGGTATTTGATTTGTGTAATATAAATGTTGTGATTATGACTTAATTAATGGTTGTGTCTAGGAATTAAGCACATTTTAGAGTAGGTATTGCTGCTATTTAAGGTGGAAATTTTTCGGTCTTATTCATAAAAATCATTTGTTATTTTCTTACTAATATAAATGTCAAGATGCTGACGTCAAGACTGTCTTGTCAGAACCTTATTATAAACTTATTTTAGCTATAATAAACTTATAAAACGTTTATGAATACGTGGGTAAGTGTTTAAGTGTGCCAATGTTGGTCACAAGTATCTTATGATAGTCAAGGGAAGAGTAATAGCAAAATTGTGTATATATCTACTTAAAGCATTACATTTTCATTATAAGCTGACCTCTCGTTGTTAGGAAATCCTTTATAATGCAAGATCAGCTTATGCTGGAAATGTAAAGCATGATGTGTAGCCATGTACCTACTTTACAGGATCAATTAATCTCCAAACAGCTTAAACAAGTTAGTATCTAGGAGGTTAGCAAATCGGATGCTTTTTTTATTTATGTTTGTTACCTCATAAACAGAAGTACGCTAATTTCTTTTTTGTCTGAAATTTAAAGTCCAATCATTTTAGAAAAATATTATTTTAACTAATCATCATATTAAAAATGTTACATTTTGTCTTTACACCATTTTCCACTAATCTCCTCATGCATTGCTTAAAAAGAATTTAACAACAAGCTTTTCTAATAGACTTTAGTATAAATGAATAAATTTAATTCCCTACCAAAGGCATGCAAAAATCAAAATCTTTTTATTATACCTATTAAGTTTGACCAAACAAGATGTTGAAGAGAACAGGTTCAAACCAAGCTATCCTTTAGCCCTTAGGGCATTAATTGATACATAAATGGTTCTCAGTAACAAAGGCAACACATCAATACACCAATAAACTGGTTTTGGAACTAAATTATCAGAAAGGCTCGAGATGAATATGCTATAATGATACAATATTTTTTCAATGACCTCAGAAAGACATTGTTTTACTTGGAAAATTTAAAATAATAATATAATATTCTGGGACAATAATAATTCACACAGGGATCTTTAACCAAGTAGAATACTACTTTTGTTTTCTAAATACATACTTCTACAGATAACTACACAAAGGCGCGAGACAAACTGATTATTCATGTAAGTACCCAGTCGATAGAAATCGAACCTACGAACTGCAGCATTAAAGGCATGTATTTTATTAAGCAAATGGCTTATGAGAAAACCAGAAGTATATTTCTTAGCTTATTCCTTGATAACAATAATATAAACCAAAGCTTAATCTTAACCAACCTTTATCATACTTACATGAAGTGAAAGCAATAATCTGTACATGCATTAATAAGTTAAAATAATTAATTTATTCAATCCTCAGTTGAGACTTCATTTGGTCATAGTTAAAGCAGTTCTTAATGTAATTACTAACCCACAGCATTGAGTATCAAGAACTTAGTCAAACAGGTTTTTACTTACATAAATACGATTTATGTAGAAATCAGTTACTTAAATAGCTTAGCCAGGTTGAGTAATTTGTTTTTTATAATATAAATGGATTACAATCATTAGATTGTAAGCACCTCTTAATATTGGAGTTCATCTCTTATATGGCAATTATTTAAAAACAGAAGCAATGTCAGTTAAGGCATCTCTTTTCAAGTCATAAGAGAATACAGGATAGCATTAAAAGTCATTGCGATTTAAACTCAACCATATGTATTATTGAATAATATTAACATATTTATCAGTTACTAGCAAACCCGGCGAACTCCGTTTCGCCACCACATGGCTTCGTTTTATGTAACATTTTCCCGCTTTTCTGTTGAAATTTTTCCCGAATTTTCTTTGCTATAAACCTCACGGAGCCCGAGACCTTTCCAACGAATGCAAAACCGTGGAAATCGGTTCGTGCGTTCTGGAGTTATAGCGTCAGGAAGGAAAACCCGACTTATTTTTATATGTATAGTAGATTTGGTTTCCAACTCTGCTTGGTTTACGATCAGATGGCCTTGTATTCCTTAAGTCCCAGATTATTAGTTACTGTAAAAAAATTCGGGGATCATACTGAAATGGGATTGGGTTGACTATGTTTATTGTATGGAAAACAAGCTGTGGGTAAAGATAGCCACAGATTGGCAGATCCAAGAAGGAGGCGTCCATACATAGATGGCAGGACGAAATAGATAAATTCTTGAACAATTGGATAAAGGTGTTACAAGATCAAGATGCTTGGAAGGCGTTAGTCAAGACTTTTGCCCAGCAGTGTAGTATAATAATATTAACAAACCTACATCTATAATAAATAAATATTAGAATTAATATCATACTCATAAACATAGGTACTGGGCTAACTCTATAGGCTGCATAAAGTGCTCACACTTTATGTGAGCACTGACATGAAGAGACAACAATTAACAAGATGCAAATTAGATGTTCCAGGCCCTAAACACTGCATATAGTCAGAGATTATATTTGTCATGGAACATCTCATTTGCTTCTTTGTAATTGCACTCTTTCCAACTCACTGCTCACATAAAGTAACAAGCACTTGTGGAGACTAATAGTACTATAGTATTTTTATTTATAGTAGAATGTTTTAATAAGTGCAATTTATGTAATTTGAAGATACAAAAATAGGATTATATTTTACCCAAAAGCGAGAGTAATATAATAATTTTTCTCATACACGCCTGTATTGCCCACAGTGTAGGTAGAGATGAACATAACTCACTTTTCACCAGATATCTTTAGGTCCCATACATAATAGGGAGTCAGCCTATTGCCAAATTATTTCAGATGAGAGTAAATAACTCTTTTGATTATTCATCAAAAACACTAGTGCACTGTACATAAAAACAAAGGTGTATTTAATTAAAAGAATTCATTTTTAACATTGAGATCTTGAGACAAAGAACCACATCACTAAATAATGAATCATCTGGTACATACATAACAACTCTGTTGTTTGTCACCACTACATTAAGTTATTTAATGTGACATCTAAGTTAGGTCCAGTGGTAAGCATGTTCAAATTATGTCCACAACGTCGCACATTCAAATCCCAGGTCAACCAAAGAATGCTGTTCGACTTTTCTTATACTACAGAAAAATCTTTGTATTAAGGCTAATTCTGGAATTCATTTGATGACCTGCAATGGGCATGTAGGCCCTACAGCCAGCTTAGATCAGCAAAATGTGGGTGAAGTTCACTTCTACCTAGGTAGGTAGGTACCTACCTTTTGGTTATACATGTGAGTGCTATGTTGAAACTAGTTTTGATCTCTACATATTTTAACAAGTAATTGTTAATTACCATTAAAATTTCAGATACAATAGAATTCCAATCTTATTGCTTGAAATTAGAGTGTATTTTGCTAGTAATACTGTTTACAGGTGACTGATCATATTAGATTGTAATTAGCATTTACATGCCATATTGGTACTCAGGTTAGGGCATTGCACCTAAGTTTGTAGTTCTCAGAAAAACTGATAACTAACTACTGTTTTGAAACCTGTTTTCACTTGTTGTTCAAAACTTTTGTACAAGAAATACTTGTTAACTGTATAATTTGTTTAATAACAATAATATTTTTACACATACACACAAGGCCATCTATGGTTGTGGGTGTTAGGAACTGATATACAACTTTTTTTTGTAAATACATACATAATAATATTATAGATAAATTACACCCAGACACAGAACAAAAAATCATGCTCATCATTTCACAAAGATTTGTCCTGGATGGCAATCCACAACCTTCGGCTTAGCAGTCAGGGTCACTAACCACTATGCCAATAGACCAGTTGCATTAACCTAGTGTATAATGTGTAAAATATATGTACAGAAATTTTTTAAACAAACAAAAATCTATTCATACCATATTAGGTATACTAAAGTAGAAGAAACTGTATCTCAAGATCTAGAATACAATCATAGCACTATTTAAACTGCTGTATAGTAGGTGTTATAGATATTTAAATAATTTTAAAGATCATTATGTCACAATTAAAAACAAATTAATCGATTAGCTACAATCAACAACTATTGCAAACAAACTTATTCCCAAATTTCCGTTTTTATTTTTATTTGTAATTTATTGTGGATCTGACTTTGATGTACTGATTATTATTGAATTATTCGTGAAATTAGTAAAACTATCGTCATAAGAGAAAAGGGCAAATCTGACAATCCCTTTTGTTTTGTTAACTTAGCTAACATACCATTAAGTGTAGATATCTCACAAAATGTAGGTAAATAAAACCTGCTTTGGTTAGTCATACATTGTGAATAATACATTCAAGATTTCTGTCAATAGCTGTATTATGGGGAACCCCAAAATTCACAAAATCACGGACCATTGTGTGTAAACAGAACAGTTAGGTACTTACCAATTGAAACTCTCTCCGCCTGTCATATGCCCTTTTGATGGCCCTATCTAGCCACAAGGAGTGTATGTGAGGTGCGTAATGCACAAACAGCCGACTGTCCAGCGACGAGGTGCTGTTAAAATGCAGCGCTTGCTGCCCAATGTCCAAGTTCCTAGGATTCTCCCACGGTATTGCGAGTTTGTCCCTCGCGTCAACTAACACTTGTATCCCCTTCACAATGTTCTGGTAAATCACATGCTGGTACTCCCGCACTAATTCCGGCTCGAACTTCACTTTGTGTATTATCCTCATCTGTTTCAGGAATGTTGACTTTCCGCTTTCACCCGCACCGAGTAATAACAGTTTTACCTGTCGCCGGAGTGCCTGCTTCTCCTTTTCTAGTATCTTATCTATTTCCTTGCTCCGGTAACGCTGTTCTATCTCCTCTGGCGATAGTTTTAGACGCAACCAACATGTGAGAGCCTCCGTACAACAGGTACATGACCACAAATCGTTGGCCATTTTGCATGATTATCAACGCCCATAGAATAAAGAGAAAATAAGCCAACTATGTTTCACTATATTCAAACAGTTCACAGAACACATTTAGTAGCGCATTACACATATGTTTAAAGTTTAAATAAAATTAATTAAAGCACTAATCGGAATTCAGAAATACACACGCATTCCACCCCTCCCAAACTCATTGAGAAATGAAAAACCACAGACTGAGAAAGAAAACACAAAGACCAACAAAAAATAAACAGACATGTCTGTCAAAATAAAAAATTAAGCTGATTGTACACCTATGACGCCTAGTATTCTACCATAGAATACATCAAGCGACTCAAAGATCTAAGTCTGACTGCCTGTCAAAATAAAAAAATAAAATGATGACGTAAATGACGTTTAGTTCCTGGCAATACGTCAATGTCATTTCCACGGATTCTGCTCGTTCACGCGTTGGTTGACACAAGTGTTCGGGTGTTTTTGTTTTTTTTTATTATTTTAGCTATCATAATATTTTTTTTTTAGATCGTCATACTATTTCCTATAGGTGTGGTGCTTTCCCTTCTTATATTGATCCTGTCTAAACATGTCGGGGGACGATGATCCCCCTGATTGGGGAGACTCGCGTATAAACGTAACATCGAATATGTTGTCTACCCCTTTGTTTACACAAACATCCCCAGAAAAAATGGATACTCAAATAGCCGGTACTCAATCATCTTCAAAAAAACGACCGGCAGACGTTGACATCGCAGGAAATAATGCCAAAAAGGTCAGTAGCCCATCAGGTTCGGCCCAAAGCACATATACTCGTCCGGAATTTGATGGAGACGCTCCACTGCTATACACCGCTTCGGACTCCGGTCCTTTCACAGTCCACATCTCACGCGCGGAACCTGACCCTTCTGCTGGCTTCTCAATCCGTTTACTGAAAATAGCCCAACTCATTTTCCGTAACAACATTCAGGGAATTATTGAAGGAGGGATCAAGTCTTTAGGGAGAAACCGAGTAGCTGTTGATTTTAAAACAGCTGAAAGCGCAAATTCTTTTTTGACTTGCGACTTTAGCCCTAGACATAAACTCACCACCTCAATTCCAAAATTTCATGTAACTCGTAACGGGGTGGTGAGAAACATTCCTACCGATTGGACCCTAGAGGAGTTAGTTAATGGTATTTCTGTTCCCCAAAACTGTGGGCCTGTAATGAAGGCTAGGAGACTGAATAGAAAAATACATAGAGAGGGTATTGCGGAATGGGTTCCAACTTCTACAGTCGTACTTACGTTCAAAGGCCAGGCGTTACCTGAAAAAATTTTCTGTTTCTATTCTAGTCTGCCAGTCGAACCTTACATACTACCGACTATCCAATGCAAACAATGTTGCCGTTTCGGGCATACCGCTGCCCAATGTAGATCGCGTCCCAGATGCTTCTGTTGTGCCGGCCAACACACTGGTGATACATGTAACATATCTGATGACAAAACTTCGTGCATTCTTTGCCTGGGCCGTCATAAGGCCACCGATGCTTCCTGCCCGGAACACTCAAGGCAGAAAGCTATTAAAATAGTGATGGCAGACGAAAATCTAAGTTACTCGGAAGCAGCTCTGCGTTACCGTCCGTCCCGCCCCTCCTACGCAGAAGTCTCTCGGACTATGTTCACCCCACCTCCCCCTATATCTATCTTGTCTCCTTCTCATAGTGCTGCTGTCCCCAATGGGAATACCTCCTCCCCAGTACGTTCCTATAGGGAAACTGTTTTTACTCCCCGACGCCCCCGTCCGACTTTAAGTAAACAGTATGATATTCATGCACACAATAACATCACCCGCACCCCCTCTGAGTCCCTCCCGAATGGCTGTGCCCTGAATTCAGGGCGAGCTGATCCTCCATCACCCTCCCCAAATGATAACCTAATAGAACTTCTACTGAGCGTTTTAGTTAATTTCTTAACAAAGTTTAGTGACGCTGTACCGAACAATGTCTTTACTCTACTTAAAGAATTAATGTCCCACCTCAGTAACATTCGCCTTTCTACAATGGAATTGTAAAAGTATTCGTCATAAAAAGCCTGAAATTATTCACCTTATTATTAAATTCAATCCCATCCTGCTCGGTATCTCGGAGTCATGGCTCAGACCGGATTCTTTATTTAGGATTCCTGGCTATTCATGCCTCCGAGACGACAGGCTGGATGGTAAAGCTGGTGCCACCCTTCTTGTTTCAAGAAACATCTCTTTTGTTCAGATTCCCATACCTTCTCACAGTGACGGCTTTCAGATTGTGGGAGCCAAAGCTATGAACATTTCTTTCTTTTCTGTATACATCCCTCACCCAAATCCCACCTTAATCTCCGAGCTCAAATCGGTCCTATGCTCCATACTATCAGGTGATGTTGTTATTTTCGGCGACTTTAATATTCATAATTCGCTATGGGGGTCGCAGCACTGTGACTCTAATTCCTCTCATTTTATTGAGCTCTTAGATGACTTGAACCTTTGTGTCATCAATGACGGTTCCCCTACTCGCAGAACTTCCCCCACCCAGTCCAATAGTGCGATTGATCTTACTTTGGCATCTCCTTCTTTAACAACCTCAATCTCTTGGAAGGTCCTCCCATTATCTTATGGCAGTGATCATTTTCCTATCCTTTCATCCTTACCGATCCCTGGACCTCCTCCGATACAGCCATCCCCACTCCTGAAATATAAAACTGACCAGGCTGATTGGGACCTTTTTTCCCTAACTGTTCAATGTAGCTCTAGTTCCTTTCCCGCCATAGATTCCTCAAATGTGCTAGACCTATATAATCAGTTTGTTTCCATTTTAATCGCTGCTGCGGATGACCATATTCCCATAAAAAACTCGGCTTGCCATAAGATCCCTTCACCCCCTTGGTGGGATTCCCAATGTACCAAGAGCATTAAATTGCGTAACTCAGCGGAAATTGAACTATCCCGTGACACATCTATGGCTAACTATCTAAAGTTCCAGAAGACATCG
Source organism: Meganola albula (assembly GCA_936450015.1). NCBI lineage: Eukaryota > Metazoa > Arthropoda > Insecta > Lepidoptera > Nolidae > Meganola > Meganola albula. Next base: position 12,925,686 of record OW388147.1, read on the forward strand.
GCAAAAACCAAGCGACTACTTGCTAAGAAAAAGGTCAAAGGTTGGCAAAATTTTTGTGAAACTTTATCTCCACGCTCCCCACCCTCTTTAGTTTGGAAAAAGATAAAACGCTATAGACGTTCCATTGAAGCTCAACCTCTTTCTAATGACGCTGACTCCTGGGTCCAGGATTTTACTAATAGGTTGGCCCCTCCTTTTGTTCCCTCCTTAGATTCCCTTCCTTCTGTCCTTCCAGTTCACTCTTCTGACAGCATGGACGCACCTTTCTCGTTTCCGGAACTACTTTGCGCTCTTGACGGCTTACGGGATTCCGCCCCAGGAATAGACGGTATACCATATTCCTTCATAACTAATCTTTCGAATAGTTCTAAATTACTCTTCTTGGATATCATTAACACCATATTTATTACTTGTAAGGTACCTCCATCCTGGAAGTCTCAAATAGTGATCCCTCTTTTAAAACCGGGCAAAAATCCCTCTGACTCAGCATCGTACCGTCCAATAGCCTTATCTTCAACCTTGTGTAAAATTCTGGAACACTTAATAAAAAATAGATTAGAATGGATAGTGGAAAACAGAGGTCTTTTACCTAGCTCCCAATTTGGTTTCAGACGTGGTTTAGGTACTTTGGATAGCCTCAGTGTTTTCTCAACAGACATCAGAAAAGCTTTATCTAAAAATCACTATGTTGTGGGAGTATTTTTAGACATCACTGCTGCTTATGATAATGTCTTACTTCCTGAGCTCAGGAGGAAACTACTCAATCTGAGTTTACCAGTGAGGTTAATTAACATTATTTGTAATTTATTTATGGCTAGGTCTGTATCTGTAAGAGTAAACGGCTCCATTGTATCTTCGGGAACAGTTTGGCTGGGTCTTCCCCAGGGGTCTGTCCTGAGCCCTCTTTTATTCAACTTATATACATACGACCTCAATTTGACTGTAAATAGCTTCTGCGATGTTCTCCAATACGCCGATGATATAGCACTGTACGTATCTTCTGATAACATTCAAACGGCCAGTTCACGCATCAACTCTGCCCTAAGTTACTTACATTTATGGTTGCAAGATCTTAATCTGTCACTGTCCCCTTCTAAATCCACTGCTGTTATCTTTACCCGGAAAAGAATTATCCCTTTTACAAACATTTCAGTTGATGGTCATTCCATAAGCATTGACGATAAGGTTAAGTTCTTAGGTGTTATTTTCGACTCCAAAATGTCAGGCATCCCTCACCTAGAATACATATGTAGAAAGGCCGAAAAAGGAGTAAATATAATGAGATCCTTATCAGGTGTGCGTTGGGGTTCTCATCCATACTCACAAAAACTTTTGTATAATGCTCTAGTTCGCAGTCACTTCGATTACGCCAGTTTTCTATTAGAACCGTGTTCTAAGATAGCTATGTCCAAATTAGCTAAAATCCAGTCTAAATGTCTGAGAATCATAACTGGGGCTATGAAATCATCGCCAATTAATGCGATGCAAGTCGAATGTTTAGAGCCCCCTTTACACCTTCGTCGCCAGTTTATCTGTGACCGTTTTTTATTTAACGTGTTTCAAAACTCTTCCCATCCTCTAGTAAGAAAGTTACCAGAATTACATTCGCTGATCCCTTCCTCTCCATATTGGACGAATAAAGATCTTCCTCCATTAATAAAAAGTTATCAAAAAATTTGTCATCCCTCCATAAATTACTATCACTACCCCAAAAACCCTATCTTCCTCTATAGTTATGAAATCTTAATATTTCAACCTCCTATTCTGTTAAACTTTGGCATTAGTAAGGATTCCCCTTCAGCCAATAATGAGTTTTTGGAAATTTATAATAAATCATTTAGTGATTGGACTGCCATATTCACTGATGCTTCTAAATTATCAGAAGAAGGGCACCTTGGTGCTGCAGCTTGGATCCCCAAATTTAAAATAATTTTAAATTTTAAATGTCCTTCGACATATTCTGTATTCACCGGTGAAGCCATAGCCATCTTAGAAGCGATATTCTACATTAAAGCACATAAAATCAATAAAACGGTAATCTTTTCGGACTCACTTAGCTGCCTTCAAGCTATTCAAAAACACCCCCTCAAGTCCAGAGACAACTTTAGCGTTATACTCGATATCAGGGAACAATTACTTCTTTGCAAACAAGATAATATTGAGGTTGTCCTTGCCTGGATTCCAGGTCATAGTGGCATTGCAGGCAATGAGATAGCTGATGTTTGTGCTAAAGAGGCAACCCAGATTGGCTTAGAGTCCCACAAATTAACTTATCTGAGAGATCTCCGGTCTTCAGCTAAAAAAGACTTGTTTAAAGATTGGAATGCCGCTTGGCAAAGGTCTGGTTCCCGCGTAGGTAGACACTACTATAGCCTACAACCAACTATCCCGACAAAGCCCTGGTTTTTTCAATTTCGTAACTTGCCAAAACTAATAACATCTGTCATTATCCGCCTACGTTTAGGCCACGTTTGTTCCCCAGTTTTTTTGGCTAAGTTACGTATCCGGGATAATTCCCTATGCGAATGTGGACTAGAAGATGGTACCATTGAACACATTTTTTTTAACTGCCCATACATCTCCATTCCGCTTTACGATCTTCTCCCTAAAAATGCTCCTCGTCCTATTAATTTAAAATTCCTTCTCTCCTATGCATCCACTCCACTTGTTTTTGTTTTAGCAAAATTTATTAAAGCCAATAATATTAAACTATAAGTCTCCATCTCTCCGACTAACATTCCTTTGCTCCTATTATATTCTATGCCTATTATGTATTTGTAACTTGTTATTGCCGGTTTACTTAAAACTCGTTTAGTTTTGTCTGTCCTGTTTATTTTTTCAATCTACCCGCCCACACTTATATGAACTACCTACCTACCGTACTCAATCGCATATTAACCGCACATAGTCAATTTTAAAAACAATGTGTCTTTCAACCTGACGTTGGCAGAATCACTGTAAATGACGGTGGATGCCAAAAAAAATAAAAAGTGAAGTGAAGTGAAGTCATTTCCACGATTTTATTTTCGCACGTGGTGTTCCTATTTTACGTTTCTTTTGCGCAAAAAATTGTATTAGTTTTAAAAAAAGTACATATTTATTCATCGAAGTTTTTCGTGATTGCATACTCTTTACCAGTTTTGTGAATATAACATTTCATTTACCATGTAAAGTCATTGGGGAGCGATGTCCAAAGAAGGCTGTAGCCCGGAGAAGAAAGAAGGTGATAACAAAGTGGTATTAGAAAGATTACAGTCATATTTAAAAGATAAAAGGACTAGTGAAGGGATTGATCCGAGTCTGGCTTACAATAAACCCAGTACTAGCTACGAACCACCGACGCATACGTCGGTAGCATTTGACGATAGTAGCAACGTGCTCCGTGAAGTTTTGAACCATAAGAAAGCCGAATTACTCCGGCAGCCAGAAATAGTAGAGTACTTGAAGACTATATCCTCAGACCTGAAGAAGTAACCATGTCGGTTAAAACCCAAAATAGCATTGCATCATTGATGCAAAAGACTTTGAATCGTCAAGCAGCAGTTTCGCGCTTGAGATTACGGTTTAATAAAAGCCAAGTGCACCAAATCCTAGTGAATTATGTTACGAACAATTCTACAGGGCCTTATTTAGAACTTGTAAAAGTTTTAAGAGATTATCCATTGAATGATGACAATTTTAGAATAGTGTTTGAAGATTGTCTCGCTAGTGTTGGTTTGTTAGGTAAAGAGTTGACTCAGTTTGTGGATGTAGTGTGTAATATTGAGTGGAACAGTAGGAGCGAGGAGCTGGTGGGGATGTACAGGATGTTCATCTTGAACCTGGTGACCGCACACACATACCACTGCCCCCTGGTCATGATGAGATTAGTGTCATTATTTAAAGGTACATTTTTCACATACTTTCATGTAAATGTATATATGTACATCTGAGTCATCATTATTACTTACCAGTTGAGCAATATTGCAATAGAAATGTTAACAAAATGATTGCATAACATATAAAATCCTTGAAACATTGCAATATATTAATTTTCTATTCAGAATAATCTATCTCTAACTTTATTTTTCTTTTTTCTTTGAACTAACTTTTAGTTTAGTTTTTTAGCAACTAATTTTCCACTATGCTTTACCTGCATTTCCTACATTTAATATCATGTCCAGCATTAGGATAAAAAGCAGCCTATAGCCTTGCTGAATTAATAACGTATTTAATCTTCATGTGACCAGATGGCTGGTCTACATCTTGGTCAAAGAATTAGCATTGCCATACAATGTGGCAATGCTGCCAGCCTTCTGGGCACATTCCCCCAAGGCCTCGATTCGGAAGAATTTTATGACGCCTTATCTAGTTTTTAAGATAGAATTTTAGAATTAGTTTATTTATTTTATGTAAATACTGTGTTAAATAAATTATATTAATTTGGTTATATAAGTACCTAACATTACAAAAAATACACTGAAAATAATTTAAGGATATTTGTAATCTTTAATTTCACAGCTGCAGGTGAGAACTGGCAAGACAATCCTCCAGAAGATTTATTGAAGAAATGGTCGTACATTCATGACATCATCGGACACATTGTGGCAATGATGCCTATGTGAGTATGAAGCACCTTTAAGTACAGTAAGCTGCTATATTACTTGGCCAAATAAAGCATGAGGGGAGGTTGGAATATTGCAACATTTAACATTTATAACCAAATTATTTGCTGGCTACTGTACCACTAGTTGACAATTTTCAGTATATAATAAGTTCTTTTTGGTAAACAGAATAAAGTTGAAGGTCTACAAAGACTGATAGATGTGTACAACTGTTAGTGATAACCTTTTACCAGATTTTGATGAAATTTGGCACAGGAATAGGTGGATCAGTACTGAACAGGCTAGATCATGATATACTTTTATTCAGTGAAAAGTATTTTCAACTGGTTACAGTTGAAGGCAAAGTAACATTTTCAAAAGATAAAGAACAAGTTTTAACACTTTCAATGTTCCAATCCAGGAGCTGACAATGTCACAAGTCTAACTTTGCATTCAAATGCACTATTGACTTTACAGTAGTGACATGAACTCTTCATTGGGAGCATCGAGAAATGTGTTAAGCTAAAGCTTGTCTTATCTTTTGAATAGGGCTGGTAGACCCACAGCACTTTGACCTGTGGGCTCTTTTGTACTACTCATATAATATTATGACATTGCTAAATATGAAACATACAAAATTCACTAAAATGCTATTTTTTGATGTCCACTGACACTCAATAGATTGACTTGTTGTTCAACAATATCTGTGAGAACATGGTTGGGGCAATAAAACCTGCCACTGCTACTTTTGTAAGTCAGGGTCAACAGCATGTGTGAACTCTTAATGTATCATTTGGCCCAAGATTTTAAGCATAATACCAGTTAATGTAATGACTGGTGTGTTTACCATCCAGTGGGCTTTGACTGTGGAGAAACAATTTAAAGATTGTCAGAGAATTTATTTCAAACATGCAGACATTTTGAGGAAGAAAGAAACTGGAGAAAGTAGCATGAAGCATCAGAAAATTAGACTGTTTAACAGCCAACTATGGCTGTCTTTGATTGCAGCTTCATCAATCAATAAAGGTAATATCAGAGGAGGTGAGTTTAGGGTAAGAGATATTTTAATTATAAAATTTCCTTTTGACCCAAGGACATTCAGATGAAGGGCCTCAACAGGTTGAATCATGACCCATGTCCATAACTTTCCAGCTCCTCCTATTATCTTTCTGATTAAATTTGTGCGGAATCCAAGACAGTTTAGGTGTCCCGGGACTTGGCCAACTTCAAATCCCGAGTCTCTTCATGGTGCCACTGTTTATACTGGCTTAATGAGAATCAGTGGCAGGATATTGGTGATGGGTTAAGCCCCAAAAAAAATTTGAGGCAGCTCCTATATTCCTTTAGTGGAAGTTGTCTTAGCATTGCTAGGAATATTAGATAGAAATGTCTGAACAAATCTGAACAGTAGAATGGGCAGATTCATTTGGCTATACTCCATTAAACTGCACTGTATTGCAGGTGAATGGGGGAAGCTTTGATTCATGCTTAATGTCCAGCTGATGAGATATGATTGAATCTGGACTTGAATAAGAATTAAAATGTTGAAATAAAACTACTTTTTAACGGATTTTACCGCGGTTTATTTTCTCTTATTTTCATGTGTGATATTCGCGTAAATCTAAGACAATAAGAATAAAGTATTATATCTGGGTAGTTAACTTTTTATATAATAATATATTTAACTGCCTTGTTGGTCCAGTGGTAAGCATGCCCAATTAATACCTGCAAGGTCCCACGTTCCAATCCTAAGGTGACCAAAATAACTTCTGATGCAGAAAATCCTCAGTAGCACCTCTAAATTGGGAATTGAGCTCGATAATCGGCAATATACGCGTTCGATTGTGCAAGAAACTTTAATAGCAGCACGAAATATAGCAGATATTCACGTCTACCTAAACCTTCGGGTAGGTAATCCAGGCATGGAATTATTTAAAGTATGCTATTTTTACTGTTTTAGGGTAAGTGATATACTAATGCATACAGTGGTGGAAAATTTACCGTATTACAAAGCCGGCTGCTACATCAACAGAGCATATGTCTACAACTTGATCTGGATGAGCAAATATATACCACTTCTGAGGGAACAGCTTATGACCGCCATTGTGAACAGGTATAAAATTGCACGTTATAATTACGCTGTGATATACCATTACTCCAAAACTGCGCTAGCTGTAAATTAATGGCATACTAAATGAAGTACTCATGTGATGTTACGTAAAATGGTATCTATATACAATTTCTATTCGACCTAATTGTTGACTGAAGGCTCAATACTTATATTTTAGTGATATAAATGTACAGCGGTGCGGGCCTCGCCTTAGAGGGTCGGCTCGTGCCCACACATGTTTGTGTGAATTGCTACATCGCCGCTGCTCAATATCGCTGAAGGGAAACATCGTGATGAAACCGTCATGTTTAAGAACTGATAATTCGAGGACATGTGACATCCACCAATGCGCACATGGTCAGCTCAACTCGTATAATAGTTGAGAAAAGCCGTGACCAGCTGTGGGACACTAAAAAGGGTTAAAGTGAATACCTAAATGTTCTTTAATATTTTACAGAATGATAGAAATGGATGTAAACATCATAGAAAATAATGCCAATAAGCAACAATCAGAAAGTTATTATGAAATAGACAAGAGTGAACAAAACTTGGTGTCTGAAACTCTTGATTACTGCATGCTTGAAATGCTCAAGTGGCTTGAAGACGAAAGAGACCCGATACTGAACATTCTATGCAAGATATTCGAAAGAGTTATATTACCTACACATGGCATTAGGTAAGATTTAATATATCAGGAAACACGGTGGCACAGGGTGTCGTCGCAAGTTCGATTCTTACATTTTTCTATATTTCTATTATCAGTATACTAGTATTATTATTGTTATATTATTTGGATAATAATATAAATATTAATTAAATTTACATTTAATTTATAATTTTAAATTTAATAGATTGCCACTAATATTAAAAAATATATTTAAAATTGCATTAACAATAAATGTTTTCAAAATTTCGAATACAAAATAAAATAATTAAAAAGTAATACATAATCTTAAGTAGTAAAAATAAACATATATCGAGAAAGAAACCATCGTGAGGAAACTGGTATGTGTTAGGTTAGGTTATTGAACATGTAAAGACAGCTAATCATGTCAGGGTCACCAGTGTGGGATTCTGGAGGATCGGATGGTAGTGACCCACCAGTGAAAAGGAAAGATCTTCCCACCAGGCGAGGTGTGAAACCCTTGATTTTATTTTTGTCTATTAAAATTTACTTTATGCAGTATAGATATGCACGTTTATGCCATACAACTCAATTTAAATATAATTTTAATTTTCAGGTCAGTGCAATTTTTACTTCTTTACTCGATCTCAATCAACCAGCAATGCGCAGATCGAATACTCACCAACTTATGGACGATAGCAGCTGGTCTGCAGAGCTTAGGCCCAGGGTCTCTAACTACTCGACGAACAGCAGCTAACCACCTGTCAGGACTCCTTGCTCGCTGTGTCCGAGTGCCCAACAGTCGGCTGATCAAGTATCTAAGGTGTATGGCAGACTGGTGTCACAACTATCTAACTGCGACACAAGAGTCGACAACTGCTAGTGATAACTTCAAAGCACATGGTGCTTTCCACGCGATATGCCATGCTATTTTCTATTTAGTGGCATTTAAACATCATTTCCTATTTATGAATAAAGAAAGTGAGTATATTATTTTAAAAGGTTTACTTTTTAAGATAAGTTTAGTTACATAGTACATTCATTTTTACTATATGTGCCATGTAAACTAATGGCCATATTCATAAAAAAAGTAATAAAACTCTTTAGTTAAAATTGACTTTGTCTCTTTCTTACCAGTATAAATGTCAAGATGACAGACAAAGACAAACGAATTATAAACCTATTTTTGCTATAACAAGCTTAAAAAACGTTTATGAATACGGGGGTTACAATATAGTACATTGACCCCTCGTCATTCTGTTAAAATATTTGTTTCTTAAGAACTAATTACAAATTAATCCCTGTAATAAAAAGTTTGCAACTACTATTTCCGTAAGTTTATTGGCGCAAACTATAACAGTAATTTACAAACAACTTATTCAGAGTCCAAAGGCAAAGTATGCCACAGTTATTTGACGTATGTATTGTCCAAAATAACAATTTCAATTTTGCAGCAAGCTATTCGCCAGTTCATATTTTCTTCATAATTCGTTGTCGTTTGATTAATGTTACATTATTGTTACATTTTCCAGATATAAACTTTGTGGAGTCACTAAACTTACCTCGCCTGGTAACTTGCGTTCTAAACCCGCTCCGCACATGTCCACCACAAGTGACCCAAGCATTCTCCTCAGTGACACGCTCACATCAAGTCGTGTACTGTCAGGCTATCATAGAAAAGAATGCGAGACATACGTTGCAAGCCGCCACCACGTTCCAATATGATGACTGGTTTCCATATGACCCCTATCAGTTACCAATGTAAGTATACTATTAGCTATCTCGCTCGCCCATGTAAAGTATCAGAAGCACATGACTAGATAATTAACTACATATGTAACTCTAAATTAAAAATTTAACAACCCATCCATATTATTGCGAATAGATCGTCTATAATTTCCTCATTTTATATCGAATAAAAAGATCTTAATAACATTTTGAACTATTAATGGATATGTGTTCTATTACTAGTACAGAAGCACCAAAAAAAACTATGCACTGTTTAAAAAGATTACCTGTATAAAAAACTATTAGTCCTTTATAAGATGCATACTTAGGTCAGTTTTGTTAACAGCCCGTATTCATGTAATTAATAAGTTCAGTTGCAGTTAAGTTTCGATCAAAATCTCTTCGGATTCTCGTAATACTGCTGTCAGATACACTCGCGTCTAGTCCGCGCCGCGCCGCACCGCTTCGCGTTCGCGTCTAGATCGCTCACGCAGGACGTCGCCTTAGACTAGATATTACAGCTAAACGATTACAACAAGACCATTTTGCATTAAGACGTAAACATAACTGCAACTGCACTGCAACTTGATCGGCGCGTCAAGAAACTACGAATAGAAACTAAGAATTAGCCTACATATCCTCTAAATCTAGAGTTGTTCGGCAACATTCTATACCCTTAGTACGAGTTGACAATACGAAAAGTTTTTGAATACGATCATGAACCTGTCATGATAATATATTAAAATGCACTTAAGTCTACAAATTATGTTACTTATTCTGTTTTCAATCCATTTTATTCTATTTCTAGCATTACGTTTTCTCTTTTAATAAATGTTTTAAAAGAAAAACTTTTCGGATGAACTCGTACTAAGAGTACTGAGCTAAGGTTCGTCTCCACATGGGAAGCCCTCAAGGCAGTTGTCATAGTACTTCGGTTCGGTTCGACCGTCCTCAGACTGGTCACAGAATAAGTCCAATGAACCAATAAAGGCGCTTCCGGCTAGTTAGGTTAGGTCATCCACAAAAAATGACAGTTTTGTATAAAACATACATTCATTCACAGATCTGGAAAAATCATATGGCCACTATGTATAGAGTACAAGAACTGGCCAAAGGATGGTGACGAGAATCAATACACATCAGTGAAGAGGAAATTAGAAACTGATGATGATGACTACCTGGTCGCAGCGAGTCCTAACAAGATACTTGCGTCATTATCCAACGCTATATTACCTGGGTTTAGAATCAGTGAAACTAATTATGTGTAAATATCCTCTTCCTCACATTGTTTACTGATTACTGAAGATCAGATCCTCTGAGTGCGTCTGTTAATTACGTGGGGCGTTGTTGACGACTTTCTGACCTTCCCCATAGTGAGATTTTAGACATTTACAACATATATTACACAGTAAGGATATTGATTGAGTTTTGGCTCGAGTCGTCCTTTTGAAGACCTAATGTAATTAATGGACTCGTTCCCTGGACATGAATTGTTCTCGTCTCGTACTACAGCAGCTTAAAGCAGTATTGATGGAGCTGCGGGAGATGGATACCGCTATACAATGTGTAGAGCAACTTCTCTTCATACAACTGTAATAATAATACTATAAGGTGTCATAGTACGGCTGCTGTTCGTTGATAATGATGCGCGTCTTTAGCATCATAGAGCGCATTGTGAGGTTTGGTATCAGTGAAGAGCTGATGTGGGCTACGGGCGTCTCAGAAGTCAGCTCTCGATTTTGCTATGAATGTATAAATATATTATATATAGCTCCATATTTACTGAAGAACGATAACTAAATGTGCAGAAATAACAGTGATTGTAAATTGTTGATCCATGATTTTTTTCGTATTATGTTGATTGCAGATTGAGATTTTGTTAATGAAATGTTTAATTGATTAATTTTAAATGACTTTCTTTGTCGATTTTGTAAATCGATCGAAACGAGTCTGTTTTTAGTAAGCAAATGAGACTATTTGTTACATAATATACTCCCTGTGGGATCATAACAGCGGTAGCATATTTTGTTAAACCCATTAAATTTTGTTTAGTTTTTAGAGTGCTAATCTATTTAAATCTGGACATTTGTTATTTACATTCATGCAGTATGCTAAATATGTAACTACTTTAAGTAATACGTTTTATTTTAAAGTTATTAAACTTAGTTTAAAACAAATATTTTGTAGTCAAGAGGAATATTCTTGAATTAAGTACAATCAGAAATAAACTGTTATATTTACATAGTTTTTAACGACTGATCTGTTATGAATAGGCTTATTCATAATAAATTATTTATTTACTTATTTATTCGTTGTTTGATATTATAAAACTCCTATCCATACTAGTTTAATACGAAAATAAGTCTCTTGTTACATTTTTAATTAATTTAATTATTATGTAGAAATAAAACCTAACATACGTACCTATACAATTTAACCCATAACAACATTTGCGCTAGATTATAAAATTATTTGACACGATGAGACGGCGGCGGGGTCGTGTTGCGCTGCGCAGTGTCACATAGAATCCGCTGAACCGTTAGATGAAAATTGCCAATAAGATACTTAGTTTTAAACAGAGGATGGACAGTTTTATATACCGCACTGCTTAGCTGAAGCCCCAGGCAGAAAGCTAGTACCTAAGTAATAAAACATTATTTTGATGTCATTATGATGGATTATTTTCGGTTCAGATGCAAAATATACTTGCCACATCTTCATCGCCTACAGATGATGTTAATTACCTATACTAGTTCTCGTAGATTTAGCTAACTAACAAGAAAACTTGAAGACATTGGATTCCGACTGGTAATTTAGGAAATGAGGTATATAGTAGTACAGACAATCAAACAAAAAGAAATGGTTTATTATATTGGTGTAATAAAAAATGATTTGACAAAGGTATGTACCTACTTTTATTGAACACATCAATGGTAACAAACAGCATTCAACGACTGCATTGGCAATGGTTATCAGGGGACTTTCTCTAATTACGTGAAGGGATTTTCCGTACTACTTATTCGTTGCAAGCATAGTCATAAAATATTATTTTTGTTAATAACAAAAAAAAATACGTGATATTGACCGAAACCCCCAACCCCCATGTGAGATTTGGTTAGATCACCTCACACGTCACGTAATTAATGGGCGCCCCTTAATCAACCAAGCACAATTCATTGTACCTACAAGTTAATAATTACAACACTCCACTTAATAATTTATTAGTCTTATTTAAGCCACTTTAACAAATAAGTAATGTTTACCGTAAACTTTAAACAAGATAAAGAACGTAGCCAGATATACAGGCAGGGGATTGCTGCCGTCTCTAGTTACCTGCCGTTGATCGGCTGGAATTATCGATACAACTTGCTTACTATGAGTTTCAAATAAGATTAAATAGGACTGGGTTCATAAGAGTAAGTTAATGCCAAAAACCAAGCAAAAGAAAAGTTATGGGCTAGGATGTCACAAACTTGCAGACATATAAACAGGCATAGGTACACAAACGTTTTATCTTAACACTGGTTTTTATTGTCCTATTTTAAAAAATATGTAAGTACCTTAATATTCGACCCCAAATGCATAATCTTACTCAAATCGCAACGTATGCATTTTGTTTTTCAATTTTGACGGGCCTGTGGCGTGGTCGGTAAGATGCTTGCTTTTCACGCCGCAGGTAGTGGGTTCGATTCCCACCCGTGATAAACAATGTGTGATGAACATGTCTGTTTGTATCGAGTCTGGGTGTAAATATCTATTAAATATATTTACAAAAGTAGTTTAAGAATAGTATATACCAGTTATCTGGTTGCCATAACACAAGCTCTGCTTAGGTTGGGACCAGATGACCGTGTGTTAATGTCGCAGAATATTTTTTATTTTTACATCTTTAAATGATTATTTTTTTTAAACAAACGTTTTTGCTCACTGTACTAAAAATCGGATTTCCAGTTCTAATCTTAATTGAAACTCATAGTATGCCGGAAAGCTCGTGTACTAGAGAGTGTCGTAGTAGAATGTTACATCTATTAGTTTATCCCCTTGATTAAATTTAGTGTATATTTGTTCTTAACTTTCAATATAACCTGTCCCACTACTTGTTGTTTTTTCTTCAATCGTTTCCTCACTTTTCCTCCTTTACCGATATTCACACACATATGTATAAACCTTATTCATGATAATACAAGCGTCCTATTACCTTTATTACAAACACTGTCATGTAACAAGACTGACGTCAGACTGTTTTAAATATATAATGCAATCGTTCTGACTTACGACATAATTCGTTTGCATCATACAACACTCATATACCTACTTTAAGAAACAATCTCAAATTCCTTTGCTGACTTACTCTAAAATTAATATTACTACTTACAATTAAATCACATTGCAAATTAAATCATTATTTACAAAACACTTGTCTAAACTGAACTAAGTACATAATTATTATTAGTACCTAAGCTGGACCCTCAGCTCACCCATTTAACCGCCTCGTCAAATATCAACTGCCGTGCTTGTGTTGACCACAAAAGTTTTCAAATAGATAAAATATACCTGCATTGAATAGGTAAGTGCAATTGGTAAAAATAAAATAAAAAAAATTGGTTGCCTGTAAATTCGGTATACGGGCGAAAGTTTTACGTGACAACGACTTTGAGTGGTAAAATAATTTTAATGTGAATATTCATTCGTATAGTAGGAAGAAGGATGAAACATAGTTGAGTGGGAGAGAGACGCAAGGCATTCGGCGGGCCTCTCTCTCGTTCGGTGACTCATCGTAACGTTACCGAGCGTTACACTTTTTCATAAGTGCCTCCCAGCCGCAACCTAATTTAAGACGTTGTCACGTCAAAAATGTCCGATAATGAGACACGTTTTCTACGGGTAAAGCATATTTGTCGCGTCACACATCACAGGCGCGGTAAAAGGTTAAAAAGCACACACGCTACGGGTTGACTGGAATGTGGATGTGGCTGACCGTACTTGATTTTTATAGGAAACCGCGTGATCTCAACGTGCTATTGGGGTACACCGCATATGCTGAGGTGTAGCGCATACGGCTGGCCGCATTCCGGTCAAGTGCAGTGCGTTCAAGCTCAAAAACTCCGTCAGGTCCCGCTTTTCAATTCCATCCATAATTTACACATAATAATATGTACTTAATTTGTTATATAGTAATTATAAAATGTAAAAAATCAGCACACAAATGTTATCTATCACGTTGTGTTAATTTAATTTAATTACATTAATTTAATAATATTCAGTGGTTTGTTAATTTATAAATCGATGTTTGTTTTAAGAGTATTTTGACACACAACACTAATACATTGACATTACAACACGAAGAAAATTAAGCCTCACAGAACAATCAACCACTTAAATTATTACACCCTTATTCATAAACATCATATAGGCATAAAATAGCTAAAATAGGTTCATAATTCATTTGTCTTCGTTTACACATACTAGTAAAGAAAGAGACAAAATCCATTTTAGCTATAGATATAGGCATATAAGGTTTTTATGAATAAAATTGTCAGAATTTGTAACATCATTTTTTTTTTCAAATAACCTGTATTTTGAAAAGCAATCGAACTGATAAAAGTGGAATCACTTTCTCGGAGAAATATAATTTGACTTGGACATTGCCAGTTAGGTCTACTGAAATTTCACCTCTTACTCCTTCGGGCAATGTGCTATGAGTGCACTGGAAGCTGCGTAAAAAATTCATTTCAAATAAATTGTCCTTGGTTCTTAACTTGTTTTCATAGAGTTACAGATTCTATTTGAGATGACTCTTTTAAATTAACTATTAGGTGATTTAACTAGCATTTTTATCTCTTTTTATGATAAGGATGTCGCCGTCTAAAAGAACTAATAGTTTTATTAGGAGGTTGATACTGTTTAGTTTGATACTGCGCTATAACCGGCGCTTCGTTAGCGGCCAGTTTATTTATTACGAAATCATCTCCCGCCTTCATGCTTTCCATCATCTTCAACTTGGCTTCAATTGACTGGATAGCTGTCTTTTTACTAAGTTTTAGCTCCGGTTTGGCACCTGATAGAGCTGGAATCCCAAGTTCAGGTTTAGGTTTCTCTTGTTCCTCCTAAAACAAAATATTAGGAAGATTTACTTGGTAAACAAGTTACTATACTCCAAAAAGTATAGTAACTTGTTTGTAGATATACTTGATTTGTCTCGAGGCACATACGTCACAAGGTGTGGTCAGTTGGTGCGTAGGTGAACCAAATACAAGATTATTCTTTGATAGATTATGTTGATACTACAGGAACAATCCCTTTAAGAGAATATAGGTCAGGGGTGGACAAGCAAGGCAAAAAAATATACTTTCCCTGGTTGAGGATAGACCGATAGCAGAGTTGATTTGTTGTGTGCATTTGTTGTGTGTTAGTTCGAGTGTATCCTCTAGCAAGAACATCTTCCTCATAATGTAAGCAGATCTGTATAATAATATATGGACAGATTGTCTTTGCAATTCAACCTCTGTAGCTTCTCATTGTCAGGTTGGTATAAACTTTTTTCTATTTAGTAAAATATCCCCTCCCATATTCATTAAACTTATAATGTATCTAAAGGCTTTAGATAGTAATATTTCCTTTGTTTAATCACATTTTTTCGAGTCACTACATGGTTTTTTTATGAATAAGTTAAAAAAAATCTGTTATACTTACCATATTCTTAGCAAATTTGACACAGATGCGCTTTGAACCAAGTATCTGGCCATTCAGTGAGTTGATAGCTTTTATGGCGTCTTGCCTCAGCTTATACGTGACGAATGCGAAGCCCCGAGACTGTCCCGCGCAGGGCCCGCTGCGGTGGAACAGCATGTCGAACTTCTCGATGTTTCCATACACACGGACCATTTTCAGTAGTTGATACCAGTAATAAGAGAAGGTAATTTATTAAAAATATGTTTTATTGAGTACTATATTATACTATTATGTTATTAATTGAAAACATCAACCTAATTTTGTGCAGTCTTGCAATAACCCTTACATCACCAGAGTTCAAACTAAATATATCTATAATTTAAATGAAATCAGTACAGAAGTTTTAATGGTACAATTGCTTTCACTAATAAATTGATTTTCATCATCAGCTGGACATAGGCTGCTGAAGCACTGAGCACGATCAGTGGCTTTTCTCATCCAGTTATTGCCGTCCACCCTGCTGAGATCGTAACTTATCTATGTAGTCTAATCTGTGGTCTGGATTCTGCGGCAGATATGACTGGGCCACTGCCACTTCAGCTTACTAATCCAGTGAAGAAAATTTTTTAAGAAATATCCGAAATAAATAATAAAATAATCATACTCATTAACTCTAGTGTCCAAATTGCCAATCCATATCCTTTTCTCACACACATCACTCTGCTGAAGAGGCTCCAAGTGCAACGGAACCTGAAGTTACATAATACCAATGGTGAAGTCTGAACATAAATTATTTTGTTTAATTATAGGAATAAATTTCAGCTGAACCCATAGTCCATTTTCCGTAAAAGCCTAACACTAGTATATTTAATAAATGTATACAGGTAAAACTAAAAAGAATCATGTTTTATTCTGTGTGAAAATAACATACAAACTCATGCAACAAAAGTTGAAACTATAGATATAAAAGTAGTATTTAGAATTTATATACATAAAATTCTTTGATGTTATAGACTGCTTCGACTCCATTGCCAAAAAATAAACTGACATATTTGAGTTTAGTTTTAGAACTTCAATGAATTACAGGTATAAAAAGCCATTTATGAATTTTCAGATTAGTTTTTGCCTGATGTAAACAAGAACCAGCTGCCTGCCTGCTTTGCCTGATGATGGAGCTTTATTACTAAGCCTCAGCTGTCCATCCATCTGTCTATTAACATGCTGATCTCTTAAACTGTAGCTGGGAAAATGTCCAGTCAGTTGTTGATGCAAATGCACTGCAGAGCAGGGCAACTTTGTTAGAAGTGTGGGCGCAGCAGTATCAACCTCATCTTTGAATTATAAGGTTGACCTGTGTTGTTTGCACACAGTCTTCCGTGTTTATCTATTTAATTGGGAAACCAACTGCTACAGCTGTGAGTAGGATACAATATATCAGTAAACCAATTTAGTCATCTAATGATTAGCCATAGCAGACAAATAACTAGAAGACTATTATTACTAGTAATAACCACTGAGGCAGGTGATGGCTACTCCTCAAGAGAACTGAGCTACTTTCAAACAAAAATCGATACCATAGTTGGAAAACCAGCAAACTTCATTTGCAAACATTTGTCAGGAGCAACTTAAAACTTCTTAATATAATATTTGTTATAGACCGTTCATGACTATGACTAATCTTTTTTTACAGTGATTTATTTTAAGAATTGCAGGTGGGGCGGTGGTGTTGTCAGTTAGACACTACACCACTGCTAGTGGGTTCGATTCCCACCCGAGACAGACATTTGTGTGATGAACATGTCTGTTTTTCTCGAGTCTAGGTGTAATAAGTATTTATTTACAAAAGAAAATTATTGTACATGTGTACTATATCAGTTATCTGGTTTCCATAGTACAAGCTCTGCTTAGTATGGGATCAGATGACCGTGTGTTAGTGTCCTAAGATATTACGATATTAAAAATTGTATTAAATATTATTAGAGACATCGTTTGTGTGAATCACACAAAAAATGATAATATTGACAAAAAGTGGAGTTGGCTGGTTTGCTTTAAGGTATCGAAATGTAGGTTAAACTAAGGACATGCAAGAAACGCTTGGCTAAAAAAATTATTATCAAAATAATACCAATTACATAATTAACAAAAATAGATAAATACATTACATTATAGTGCAAAATGTAAATAAAACTGTAAACCTACCGTGGCGTCTTCCATTGCCCCGAGATTTTTAAGCGATGTTGTTCACTATGCAATATTTGTTTTATCAACTTTTTATATTGGTATCACTGTGCCCACTATCACTTATTTATCTATCTACTCTCACATAATTTAACAAAACATCTTGAAAGATGAAACTCGAAAACTCTTGATTATGTACCTACTAGGAAATGCGAAAATAGAAACCAATCACAGACTGCTAAGAGAAACCAATAAACACAGACTACTAAGAGAACCTAGCGGTTCCATTAAATAAACCAACCATAAATCATAGACAAATAAAAAGAAGCGAAGTGTGTGTCAGATGACGTACCCATGTATTCCGTAGTTTTTTGACAACAATTTTTTTTAAGTAACAATTATATTGAAGTAATCGTTATGAACTCTTTTTTCTAAATCTATTCCCATCAGATTAATAATATATTTTGGCAACAACAACTTGATTCAGGTACGTAAAATAAAGGTTTATTAAACCCCAACTTGTTTAGCAACCACAGCTTGGGTGTTATCTATAGGCAGTGCAAAAAGATTCTTCCTGCTAAGCCACAGATAATATAATACTATAGTTGGTAAAGTATGTAGGGGAATCAAAAGTTCTGAAACAGGATATTAAGTAGGATGTATCTAAATACCGTTTTCAAAGCTAAAACCACTGAGCAAATAATCACAAGGCTAAAACTGTCTGCATCATAGACTAAGTAAAATTATTTTTATGATTTAGTCAGGAAAAGCAATAGAGAGGAAAACTCACAGTCAACTTAACTTTCACATTTTATTTGATTTTATGTTTATCTACATATGTGTAATAATGCGGATTCTAAATAAAATTTCTTGATAAAAATTCGGACCACGAAGTAATCTTAAAGGGTACCGTTCCTTTCAATACGGTTCCCCAAAATCAATCGGTATCGTCAGATTCGTTCTACACTAAATCTATGGTCTATTTACCTTACTTCGGTCCAAAAACCATTAATTATTTGTAGTTTTTCAGGTCGGATTTTTAAGTCAGCTTTGACTCCAAGACCTTTTACAGATGTTATATTTTTACCTGTAATGTGGTTAAGTATAATATGTAATATGATTAAACAAAACTAAAACAAATACAGTCTTTGAAAATTTTAATTGTTCTAAAACTAGAGTTAAAGTTTGAGGACTTTGATCAAATACTGGATAATGGATTTATAAATATTTAGGTACTAGATATTAAGTAACCAACTGGCAGTGATGATGTTGTAAATTTAGAAAGGCATTTTCACCTTCTGATAGATAACAGCTTTATATTGGCACCGAAACGAACCGGTTTTTAATTTTGGACCTTTGAACTGGAGAGTGACAGACGACAGACTTATTATAATCTGACATTCATTTGAGTTGTAGTCTTTGCATTTGAGTTAAAAATATAAACATAACCTCCGTGTCCTATTGTATTTTAACAGGAAAATCATTTTTGAATAACTATTCATGTTAACATTATAATACTTTTTTTAGATTAACTATTTTGTAATTGTGAATTTGTAGTATTATGAATAAAATTGTTAAAAAGATTCCTGGCGCTTTACCGCCAGTACCGAAGACTGAAATTGATGGTAAAATTACTGACTTGTCTGCAAAAACTATCCCTGAACTTTATGAATTGAGAGATAGACAGCTAAAACTTTTAAATAACAAGTCCTTTATCAGCAAGTTGCCTGACAAAGGTGCCAAAATTCAAGCATTTTATGATAAAATTCTAGCAGAGTTAAAATGTAAGGAGGTTGAAGATAAAACATGTGAAATGCTTAGCAAATTAAATCTAAACAAGCAAACAGTACAACAAGTAGAATGGGTTGGTAAATTGGAAACCAAAAAGGATGTATACCTGGACTCAGATGACGACAGTGAACCTGAGGATGTGATGCACATTCTGAGTCAAAGCACAGCCCATGAAAAACAAATCAAAGTTATAGCTGAAGATAAACCTTTAGTGTCCCCTGAAGATCTGATTAAAATTGGTGAAATACCTCATGTTAGGTATATTGTTGACAAAACAGAGGTTCAACCAAAAGCTAAACCTACGGGCCAGTTTAAACCATACAAAACTACCAAATCTGATGTGCATAATCCCAAAAAAGAGATTTTAAGGAAGAAACATAAACATTGGGAAGTTACAGCGGCAACACCACCCCCTATTATCCATGGTCCTGCTAAAGTGTTACCTATTGAAGAATCTCTAAAGCTTCAGAAAGAGTACAATGCTCATTTAAAAGAGATAGAAGCACAGCATGCAGCTGAGAAGTTGTTAGCCCGTACAGGAATCAAGATGGCCAACCTCCCAATAGATACTAAAGCATTTGGGAAGTACAGAGAAAACAGTGATGATTCAGAGTCTGACCTTGAAAGTAGTGACAAAGAGGTACATGATGAGGAACCAGAGAGGGGTGGAGTTGTTTTTACTGTTATGAAATGAAATATTTTGTTATAGCTATGAGGAAACAGAATTTAATTGAATTTAGTATTGAAGTTTACTCAATACAGTCTTTTCAATTAGTCATAGTAATGTTTTTAAATTATCCTTAAACTTATAATATTACTCCATAAAGACTATACAAAGCATATGAGTGAGAAGAATGTATATAGAAATTCAACTAACCTGAAAGGGACAGCAGATCTTAGGCAACTTGTTTTTAAATGGTAATCATCTAACTGGGTGTTTGCACTGCACAATAAAACATGATACAAGCATAGTCTTATCTCTTTCTACTCATCTCGAAACAATAGAGATAGATAGTGCTTGTAACATGTTTTCTTGTGTATTTTACGCCAGTGGAAACTAGGGGTTAGTCAGTGCACTCTGAAGAAAATTGTTTGCAAGTGTGCTATACTTATACCATCATAAATATATTTGCATGCTAATTTTAAGGCGGAATGTATACGGCTCACACACATGTAATGACTTATATACCTATATTAATGTACCTACATTCTATGCAAATAAATTATATTCTATTATATTATATTCTATTCTAAAAAACTTACATATTGACAAATCAAATTTGATCAAGCTTTACTATACTGGCCAGATTGTCTTTATGATGTAATATGCCTTTTTCCCATGGGGGTAGGCAGAGACTGTAGATTGAAGGAATCTTATATCTTTAAATGAGCAATTCTTGTATATCCTACTAATATTATAAATGCGAACCTACACTACTGAACTAATTAAAATAAAAATACCGAGCAAAGCTCTGTCATCCAGATATTAATATTAATAGTAACAACCAAAATTACTGTGAAAATTATGTACATTTGTGTAGACTGAAATATTGTAACTGCTGGGCAGACAGATTATGAAATCAACTACTTAAGTACATAAATTATCATAATTATGAAGATAGCAATGTACATAACTGATATAAGTGCTTATTAAAAAGATACATAAATATAATTAATTATTTTGATACAAATCTGTTGTTTATTTCAATTTCAAGTTATTTAATACCTGCATAATTGGATCAGGCCATAAGGCAGTCACCATTTGGTAACTAGTTAAGGCTTCTGGTATTGCTAAGTACCAGCTGATGCTTTAGTCGACAGGGTTTTATACTATCTGGCAGGATAATTAAACTTTTAAAATAGAGACAGGTTATCAGGCCACTGCCTGCAGTGCCGGCGTTAGGGGGTGATGGCCTGGGGCGCTGAGGTCTGGGGCATCGAACATCGAAGTACATCGTATCTAGTCTAAATAATAATAAATATACATATACATCACTTTTTCGTTTCTTTTATCCGCCTCCCAAATCTGAACATAAACTACGTTCACATTTGGTCAGCAAAAAATTAATACTCGATAATGATTTCCATAAGTGGGCGGCTAAATATTACTGCCCGGGATGTCAGTGGCCCTAACGCCGCTGCTGACTGCCTGCAATCAGTTACTCTATGGCCTGCATTTCACTTGGATATCAGTCAAATACTTTGCTGATTTTCCTATAGGTGTACTTAAGCAGACCTTCCCCCATTTCGCCCTGCGTGGCCAAGTAATTTGCCGTTTACTGGTATAATTCTATATTTTAAAGTTTATGTCATAAATGCTGCGGTATCGGCCTAGACTTTAAAATATAGCGAGTTCAATCCCCGGTCGTGCTAAAACGTAGTGATTATATGCTCAGTGGGTCGTGCCCTACTGTGTTTCAATGCCGCTGGATAGCACCATGATTTTAGGATAACACCATGTCTAAGAAGTAACCATTCACCAACTCACTGTTGGCCAGCGTGTGTGGATTGACGACTAAACTCTCTCAACTTATGACAGTTGGAAGGCGACCCCTTGCAGCAGTGAGTAGAGATACTAACTAAAGGAATGTTAAATGTTTTTGGCTAAGCTTCGTCCGACTAATCTTTTTACAATTTACAACATTCGATCTGTAGATTATTGTGCAACGTAAAGCGCACACACAGCTGATTACTTCGCTACGCAGCGATTACTGGCCCGCCACCTTTCAGTTTCTAAACAGACCTCAACGCAAGCGCGCGCTCGCGAGTTCCGATTACTTCATTGATTTACTATCGATATTGTTGAATTATCGGTTGTTTTTATTGTGATTTTATTATGGCTCCCTCTGCGAACGCTGTTGTGGGAATCGATGATGATCAACGTTTTGCGTTGATGAAGGTATGTCATTTAAAGTTATAATATCTGGATGACCGGCTTTGCTCGGTATTTTTTTTTCTAAAAATGATTCCTAGCTAGATCGATTTATCGCCCCTGAAACCCCCTTTAAACTAAAATTTATGAAAATCGTTGGAGCCGATTTCGAGATTCCAATTATATATAAACAAGAATAGATTTAAGATAAGATTTTTAAGATAAGATTATTTAAGTATAGTAGTTGCATACCTACACTTGTTTTTGTTATTATTATTTGGTATTGTGATTATCTCTACATTTATGTAGTCTGATTGCTGTGATTATAAAACTAGCCATACTGCTGCACGTAATTGTGAGTGTTATTGAAGATGTAAACATAATTTGTTATCTAGTTTGTCTTTTTAGAATTAGTTACTTAGATAGGTACATTTTTGTTTTTATTTATTAAAAAAAAATCTCCGAAATGTATGTACGCGCAATACTTCCTATCGACTGCACAAAAGTAGATAATTCTTTTTTTATTAATTTTATTGATAGCAGGAATGATTTGTGGGAGAGTGGGTGGTGTGGTATTAGGAGCGGAGTTGTGTAAAAAAATCGGGTACTTATACCACCCGGGCGAAGCTGGGGCGGGCAGTTAGTATAAAATATAACGAGCTCTATAGGACTAAAATAGACTTAAAAATGAGGAGGTTCCATGTACGGGAGCAGCGGTATCGATCTCGACTTTGAAATATTAGGTCACGGTTTCGATCCATGGCCGTCACACACGTCTTTGTTTCATCGCCGCTGCTCAATATCGGTGAAAGAAAATATCGTGAGGAAACCGGCATTTCCAAGAACTAATCATTCGATGTACCTACTGGTACTTATTAGAATTATAATAATATAAAATATCTGTGATTCGACGACATGTGACATCCACATACACGCACTTGGGCTGCGTGTGTGGATTCAGGCGTTAGCTCTCTCAACTCTATTGAGCTGTTGCTCTCTACCCAGCATTCTGACGCTAAAGGCTGTCTGTTACTTTCCTTTTTTTTGTATTTATTAATATTTTTAATTGCCGACGTAAAGAAAAGGTGTTAGAATTATAAGTTTGACGTGTGTCTATGTACAAGTTTGTTCTTCGTAGCGCCTAAACGGATGGACCGATCTTAGTGCGGATATTTTTAATCGAAAGCCGAAGTGATGGAGATTGTTTTTATCTAGTCTAATTGAAGAAAATTAAGCGTCGCGTGTCGTGGTATCATTAAATTTATTTTATCTACTTACGTTTAGACCGATTTTAACTATAAAGTTAAAGTTCCTATTACTAGGTACCTACTCTGTAGGAATGGTATAGTTCATTCATGAATCCAAAGATCGGAAAACGATTCACTATGATTATTGAGACGGGCACTGTTGCTCTTTCATACAGGTTATTTTGTAACCTAGCTAGGAGCACAGAACTTCAATCCATAAAATATTGTAGTTCCTAAGTTCTACTACTGTATACGTATTCTTGAATTGAAACTCTGTACTACAAATCATTTAAGAATATGTAAATATTATTATTATTATTTATGATCCGTAAAATCGGATCAAACTCAAAATGCGCGTGATCCAATCAGTGATTATTAGTATCTACGAAGACATGCTATTTTTAGCTTTATCATAGAGTAAATTGGTCTATGGCGTGTGGCGTGTGTTTATTACATAACTTAGCAAGTAGGTACTAAGTACTTATCTATACTTACTACCTAATTATTGTAAAGCTGAAATCTTGTTTTGTTAAAGGCGCTAATCTCAGGGACTACTGATATGAAAAAATCCTCTACTGTTAGGTAGCCCATTTATTGAAGAAGGCTATAGGCTACTTTCTATCCCACTTGCTGGGCATGATGTAAAATGAGGGTCACGTGAGCAAAGCCTCTGGTGAAAAGCTAGTATTAGATAAATTGTTTATAAATAAAATTATCTAAATATTAGATAACTTCCTACCTAGAGCCACAACAATTACTGGTATAATCATCACTTATTCACTGTGCCAAAATATTTAATAATCTGTGACTGCTTTATGCGACGAAAGGGTTAAACCACAGACAAAATATTATTAGTAGATTTTGAGATATTGTCACACAAAACACGTGCGATGTCTTTTAAAATAAACTATAGCTTAGGAAATGATAATAAAAAACCGGCCAAGCGCGAGTCGGACTCGCGTACCGAGGGTTCCGTACAAACTTGTAGGTATTGTAAAAGTTAATTTATGTGATGTAAATACAAATTTAAGGTTTTTTGGAATTTTTCTTTTATATGTAAGTATGTGTTATAAAACTGCTTAATGTCAAATTTCAAGATTATAGATGGACTGGAAAATGTAACTAAAAATTTACGGCTTTCGCAATTTTTCCTAAGGACGTTGCTTCGTAGGTACCAAATTTGAAGATTCTGAGTAACAGTAAGTACCCTGTAGGTTTAAATTCCCTTACGAGTGTCGAACATTTGCGGAATTCTGCGGCATAGATTGCTGTATCTTTTAATTGCGTTAGCTTAGAAGTTTAATGGTACCGTAGACCTGAGTATTTGATACAAATTCCAGCGTGATACCTCCACACGTTAGAAAAAGAGTCTTGATAGACAGACAGGATGGACGGACGGACAACAAAGTGATCCTAAAGGTTCCGTTTTTTACTTTCGAGGTACGGAACTCTAAAAATGGAAAAGTTAAGATTACCTACCTTACAAGTTATCCGGTTGTAGATGATTCTTATGGGTCAGATGTTTTTTAACTAAGCTCACCATAAGAAAAGGTGTATCTGTAACAGTTCGCCTATAATTTGTTTCTTTAATAGCTACAGTCCATCAAATCTAAGAAGTACCGTCTGACGTTTCACTGTTTTCTATTAAATTAGCTTTATAGAGGCGTAATTCACACTATTTTTATTAGTTTTCCTCTAAAATAATTGAATTATGAAGCTATTTTTATTGTAACATAATATAAACAATTTTCATACAAAAATAAAATTCTAAATGTACTACGTTTAGAACTGTCAAATGGTACTTCTTAGATTTGATGGACTTGACTACTCATTACTTTGCGAATAGTACAACTCTCCCTATTCTATCACGAAAACATACGTAAAGCATCAAACCTAGTTTTGGAATGAAATAGTTCGCAGTTTCTCAGTTTAGAACTGTCAAACGGTACTTCTTAGATTTGATAGACTATAGGTACCTACTTATCAGTTGCAAAGAGTGGAAAGGAAATCTAAATAAAGGAAGCCGGAGCAAAAATGTTCTTATTAAAGAATATAATAATATCTCTTCACTACCATCACAGATGTTTTTAAGGGGACCACCACCATTATAGATACTCATTTTGGATGCAATTATAACTCTTAGGCGTTACATAATATTTAATGAAATACGTGATATTGACTAATTCCTAAAGGGAAGCCGATTGGAATGGGGTTGTATGGACTCTTCGCCACTGGTACCTATGCATATCGACGGGCCGGTGCCGCGGTGGCGTGGTCGGTAAGATACATGCTTTTCACGCCGCAGGTCGTGGGTTCGATTCCCACCCGAGACAAACATTTGTTTAAATATGTCTGTTTGTCTTGTGTCTGGGTGTAATTATCTATATTTAAGTATATATTTTCAAAAGAAAAGTATTATATGTAGTATGTAGTATATTATCTGGTTTCCATAGTACAAGCTCTGCTTAGTTTGGGATCAGATGACCGTGTGTGTTAATGTCCCACCATATTTTATTATTATTGTTATTATTATATGATACAGGAATACCTAATGATATTTTATACTTAGGTATAGGTACTAATCATAATTAGTAAGATTACCGTAGTACTAATTAGTGATAATAAGATACAATTAAATTAATGAAAACAAAAACAAAACACTCTAGGTAATAATTTTATACTTACTAATGAGCCATGTCTGACTCTTAGTAGATTGATAAGCAAGAATAGTAGATTGGTACTATAAAATAGTGTTTTAAGAGGTATCTGTGCTATAACCTACTTTTAGTTTAAAAAGTTGCCTTTGTGATTTAGGTAGGTACCCGATTTTGAACACATAACCCTATTTTTTTTTAATTTCGATAAACATTTATAAGGTTCCGAAGTAAAATATGGAATCAAGTGGCCCCGCCCGTTGTTCGTAGATTAGTAAAAAAAGGTAAGGTGATACCTAACCTATATATATTAATGTTATTATTATTAATGAAGTTAGTTACAAGACCAATCATAACGAAAGAGACTAGTCTCCACGACACTGGGGATCCTAGTGTGGAGACTAGTGATCATGTTAACGAAATGTAAAATTTTAAGAAATAAAGATTTTTATACTTTTTTTATACTTTTATACCTACAATAGATAATATTTTTTTCAACGTCCCTTGTTAAGTTGGATTTTTATAACTCCTTTTTCGTTACCATCGCCCTATCGAAAATTGTTCTTCCTTTTTATAAGTACATAATTAAGACGAGAAACTACGGCACCCTACAATTCGCGTAACGTGACACACTCGGGGCCGGTTTTATTTTTAGTGATGTAGGTTAACACGTTTTGGTATTTGTAGGTTTGTAGAAAACGAAAGCGTATCCATTCATTCATAACATTGTAGAGTTCATTGATCTATACCTACCTACTGCAACTCTGCAAGTCACTATCGCGCGTCATACCTAATTCCGTAGGCATCTTTCATCACGATAAGACAATTGACCACTGCACATCTCACTTACACTATGCACTACGCAAAGTCTCACTACGCACTTTCAAAGTTTGGATATGGCAATAGTATAAGTATTTCATACTTATACTATTGCCATATCCAAACTTTGAAATCTAGGATTTAATGGTAGGAATACCACGACATTTCGGTTCAAAGATAGGACTATAATAGGTAAGAGCAGTACTTAATTGTTTTAAGCACTGAAAACAAGGTCAATAAAACCAGGGCCCAGTGAAACGATTGGAGATCATTTTCATTAGTGGCAAAATATTAAAACATATTATGTCCTTTTCAGAAGTCTTTAAAAACTCCGGACAAAGCTTGGAAACTATCCAGGACTGACCAGGACACCCTAAAAGTAGGACATGTCCTAGGAAAACAGGACGGTTGGCCACCCTAACATAATATTTAGGGTAATGTAGCTGCATTGTAAAGCATTAGCTATCTATCTGACACAAACATAATTATTGTCTCAGGGAAAGCAGGCACAGCTGAGCTACTAAATTTAAAACTTGTAGTTACTGTACATCACAAAACTTTTCCGTAATTGGTTTAGTGTCATTGACAATTCCGTTTACTTAATTCAAATTTACATTTTAATAAGGCAATATAATTATATGGATGTTAGTTTTCGTAGGTACCTAAATTAAAATATAAACTATTTATAACTGCATAAATGAATATAATAGGAGTTTAAGTGTAGCACACGGACAACGGACCTTTGAACAAGTAGAACTACAAGAAATTTTAATAATGGATTGTAGGATTGTATGCAGGTAGTAGATACTAATACTAGGTACCTACCTAGTACCTAAATACACGCTACATGCTAAAAGTAAACAAACAATGTTTTGCATAATAATATGTTGGCACATCTACTTTTCAATGCATCAGCTGTCATTTTATACTGTCATCGCGTCCGTCTTTGAAGTCAGCTGTCACTCGAAAATGAACGGACGAATGAACACCGAGCACAGGTGAAGCGGCCATCTTAGAATGGCTGACACTGTGTGTTGGACCGTTGTATCGTCGGGAAGTGCAGTTGCAATAACGTGCTCAGTGAACGTTACGATTAAATCCAATCTTAACGATCTGTAATTAACTAGTAGAATTCATGATTGTGCTATCGAGAGATTGGGGTGAATGATATTTGCCGAAGTTATTTTATTGAAATACCGTCTTCTTACCCGATTATTCACGCCTACCTAAAGTTGTCTGTTAATCCTGATATTTTTAGTCTAAAACCGTTCAAAAGCCTTCATATATTTAACTAAATATTTAATAGCATAGAATAAATAAATGTTACCTTAGGTACATGTGAAGGACTGTGAGTGCTAATTCGAGGTACTTCAACCCTTTTTAGTGTCCCTTCTTGATCTTCTCTCAACTATCTTACGAGTTGAGAGAGTACGTTGGCCAAGTGCGGTTTGGTGGTTGGTGGAACCTACTTACATTGTATATTAAATTTACCAACCTACCAAAGCAATCAGCTCCTTACGATTAGATGTTGGTACTTAAAGTATGATGGAATTTTACTTTATCGATATTCCAAGATAAAGGAATAGGTACTTCTACTATATATGTTATTTATTTATCAAAAAAATATTCTTAAGGTAATAATAATTACTAGTGGTTATTAACTAGATTCCAGTGTAGGTAGCTACAACCTAGGGGCTTCCCAGCCTTCCCCTCTTTGTCTACTTTCATCATAAGAGTATGGGCAGCCAGGTATGGGCGGCCCGGGGGTGTTGGAACTTGGATTTCTGCGGCTGGAGTCCCGTTTAGAAGAACCCTTATAGACTTGCTCATCATCATTCCCCATGTAGATTGTATATTACATCAATAGGCTCAAACTAGATTATCTTTACGAACCAATAATATTATTATAATAATAATATAGTGGGACATTAACACACGCGGCCATCTGATCCCAAACTAAGCAGAGCTTGTATTATGGAAACCAGATAACTGGTAATATAATACATTTTTTTTGTAAATCCATACTTAAATATAGATAATTACACAGACTCAAGAAAAACACGTGTTCATAACATAAATGTCTGACTTGGGCTGCGAATCTATAACACGACCTGCTGCATGAACAGCATATTTTACCGACCACGCCAACGCACCGGCTCGTCAAATAGGTAATTATTATCCACAATAATTTAAAATAATGCAAATTAATTAAGAAGGTACCTAAAAATGTGCCGTTTTGGGTTTTATAAGTAATTTAATGTACTTAGGAAACAATAAATAAAATTAAATAATAAGTAGGTTTATGATTTTTTATTGTAACTTTTTTCTTAATTTTTGTAGTCGTTTACTAAGTCTGAAAACGTGTTTTTAGAATAATAATATACCTACTTTAGTTGGTACTTAAGAAAAAATGTTTCGTCTGTGTTTGTAGACAGATATATACTAGAAAATAGTTATAATATTAAATCTTTCTTCGATCTTTAAAAAATGTATGAAATCTAGCATCCGGTATCACCCAATACGCAAAAAAAAACGGCCTCGGACGAGCCCGCTTTCAATTCTCTCGAACAATTTTCAATATTTTTCAATCGACATTTGACATTTTGTACTCATCCGAGGACATGTGACATTCACCAATCCGCACTTGTCCAGCGTGTGTGGATGAAGGCCTAAACTCTCAACGAGTAGTTGAGAGAAAATCCGTGCCTAGCAGCGGGACACTGAAAGAGTTAAAATAACTGAAGTCAACATTTGTTGTTTTTCGGATCCGGAAATTCCGGAAGCTTATAGTCCTGCGGCCTCATTCATAAAAAAGTTATAAGACTCTTTAGCTATAATTGACTTACTCTCTTTCTTTTTTTTTTCTTCTTTTTCTTTTAATTATGGCCTCTGCAGAAATTATTCTGCAATTTTGCCAGTGTCAAGTTTAAATAAGTATTTAAAGATTAGTAGTAAAAAACTAAAAAACTGCGACGTTCTAAGACGCCATTTTTTCTCACCACTCTCTTTCTTACTATTATGAATGTCAAAATGACAGACAAAGACAAACGAATTATAAACCTATTTTAGCTAAATGAGCTTAAAATACGATTATGAATACGGGGCTTAGTCTAAAGTTTGGTAGTGGCTACGTTCTACGGTTGCGGTCGGTGGCCCGTGTGCAGTAGCCATTAGGAATAGTCATTGAACTTTTTAGCTACAAACAAACTTGCTACACAGCGCAGCGGTGACATAACTATTACAAAACTGTATTACGCACTCAGGCTACTCAAGTGTCCACATCGCTGCACTTTTACTGGTCACTGTTTCTTCAATATTGATGGAGCTTGGCTTGCAACAGTTGCAACATGATGAACGGCACTTGCTATGTTGTTTTAATGAGAAATACGGGGTGTTACTTAATATACCTGAAGTGACGGTGCTTTTATGACTATGTTGACCAACGACTTCATGTGCATCAACATTAAAGTCTAACTACATAGTTATATCTTTAAATGTCGAGGTCGCGAGAGATGGCGCAGCAAAATATATGAATGTGTTAAGCTTTTTATTAATTTTCCAGCACTTTGTACTTAGTAAAAGAAAGATTTTAATACAAAACTAAAGACAAAAATATGTTTTAGTGCACTAGCCTCCACACTAGGATTCCCTGTGTCGCGGAGGCTAGTGTCTTCCCTTATCAAGTACAAACACCACCCGCGTAAAAATACAGCAATACAAATTGGGTAAGCTTATTTTAAGCAAGTGCAGTATCCACATTGCAACAAAATGGACAGATAGACTACGTTGTAAACAAATATCCCATAGTCAGAAAGTTAAAATGTGTGTGTGTGTGACAGCACATCATCACATAGCATACGAACCGATTCCTATCGGCTTATCAAATATCTATTATGTAACGCCTGATAGTTTTAAATAGCATAAAAAAATAAGTAGGTACTTATCAGTGGCAAAGGGTGGAAGTGTGTAAAAGCACAGATAAGATAATACTATTTAATAATAACAATAATAAGTTCTTTATTCCAGAACATATAGATCCATAGTGTTAGTACCAATAAAACTTATAAGTAATGTTAGTACTTAAATTAATATTAAATTATATTATGAAACTAGAGGAAAAAAAGTTGTCACTTATGAAAGTAATATCTCTCCACTACCGTCACTGATAGTTCTTACACTTGATGCTATACTTATTTTTGTTGCTGTTTAAAACTTTTTAACTTTTTTTTACTTTACTTAATATATTATTAGGTAGGTACGTGATATTGTCAATTCTCTAAAGG
Source organism: Meganola albula (assembly GCA_936450015.1). Taxonomy (NCBI): domain Eukaryota; kingdom Metazoa; phylum Arthropoda; class Insecta; order Lepidoptera; family Nolidae; genus Meganola; species Meganola albula. Next base: position 12,957,248 of record OW388147.1, read on the forward strand.
GAAGTAGATTGTAATCGGCTTGTATGGACTCTTCGCCACTAGTACTTATCTACTATCCCCGTTTTGCCATCGGACAAGTAGAGGTACGGCTATGCGCCACCGTTATATGGTGGAAAATCTACGGGTGCGCACAAAGCGCTTTGCTTTCACTTTTATTGTGCGAACTGCCAAGTTGTGGAATTTGCTGCCGGTATGTATGTTTCCCGGTAGCTATAATTTGCCGGTCTTCAAGTCTCGAGTGAATCGGTACTTACTGGGTAAGCGCGTTCCATCGTAGACTACATCATTGCTTCACATCAGGCAAGTTGTGGTCAAGCGCAAGCCTATTATAGGATAAAAGACCTTAATATATTATATTTGCCCCGTCTTCCCTTTTTCAGAGTTCCACCCTTCGCCACTGCATCCTACTTATATCATATACGCGAAAGTTTGTAAGAATGTATGGATGGATGTGAATGTTTGTTACTCTTTCACGCAAAAATTACTGAACGGATGAAATTTAGAAAAATCCTCAAATTGAGGATCTTCTTTTTGTAGTTGGTTAAAATTATGATGTGACTAATCTCCGCCCACGGCTTCACCCGCGTGGTACTTATTGGGATAAAAAGTAGCCTATATATGTCTATAGACCATAATCTATCTGATAGATTCTGGTCTATAGACATATAAATGATCCTCAATTTGAGGATTTATATTTGTTCGGGTATAATAGAAATGTAAAAATTGAATAATTCGGTTAACATCGGTTTTCATTTTGTTAATAATTAATTTTGTTTTACCTCTACCTGTATAGGGTGACTGGTAATTAGTGTCAAATACTTTTACCACGTGATAGTGCTCATGAATACAAATAACTTTATTTATTATTATAAATTCGCTATTTAATACTGCTCTGCGCAATAGAGACGAAATTAATGGAGTGTAGAGTATGGAGAGACGAGGTGACGCGCAGCCGCGGCGGAACGCGTGGTGCGTGTGCACCGCCTTGGTAATGATCGGCGTCTCTACTGCGGGGCTCAATATTAAATAACAAATGTAATGGAAAAAAGGTGCTCCAACAAAGGTGTTTTTAAAAAGTTGTTTGTAATCATGAGCTAGATAACGTGATAAAGTATTTTACACTATTTAATTGTCACCCTTCAAATTGAACCGGGAACATTACACTATAGGTACTTGAAACTGGATTCTTCAGGTCATCACTAATGACTATGTGAAGTTCCACTGTATGTATTTTTTAATGTACCTATGTACAACGATGGACCGATTCTCAAAATTATTTTTTTATTTGAAAGAGTGTACTTGTGCAGTGGTCTCATTATCATCATATCAGGACATGATGATGGAATTCAAGGAAAATTGCGGGTAACCTTGAAATTAACGTGTGTGTTTGCGGATAATTTCGTCGGTTAACTTTTTTAGTTGGAAAGGTGATATCCCAAGACTAGGGAAATAGGGAAACCAGGATCTGATGATGTTAATCCAGAGAAATGAACGCGAATCATTCAAAATCGAAGGGGCGTGCATAGTTTCATTAAATATTTCAACGCAATACTATTTAATAATGGTCTGGAGTAGATCTGATGAAGGATACGAAACAGTCGAAGGAACTCCTCAACAATTTACAGCAAATACCTGATGTTTGGGCTAGATTAATCTGTATTGATAAGAACTATACACCTAGATGTGTTATGACAAGAAAATACTATAAAAACCTTACTTTGTGAGAAAGATTGATAATAACTCTACCTAGATATTGTTACACCGACATTAAATAATATCAAATAAATATTAAATATTTCTGATTACTGAACCACAATACGAATTCATTTATGTTAAGTAAATTATTGAAATAAAGTAAATTATTTTTTACTGTTTTTGAAGTCGAAGTCGTGTCTTTCTCATTGATTTCGACGATACTATTGCATAAGACATAAATAATGAGAATTTAAGTTATAATAATATATCTTTTCCGGTTCACCTTGTTTATGGGTACATAAATTATTTTATTTTAAGACTATATCGTTAATTATTATAATAAATTTACTATATTCTAGTATTTGAATATATTAGGTATAGCGTTTTGTGGTCTCCGTTAGGTGCCCTAACTAGAGGAAAAATCGGATTTGAATAAAGATGATTAATTTCCTTAAGTAGTAATAAAATGAATGAATGATTCTTATGATAAGACAATTAAAAATGCATTAATTCAGGTTAAATGTTAATCTAAAAATGACAAGTTATTAGCTAATAATGAAATTAATTTATGTTAATTTATGTATTAGTTTGTAAAATTTTAAAATTATCCAGATAAATCTAATTGTCAAAAATCATAAAACTCTAGCTAATATGTTAAATTATTATGTGTAGGTTAGCTACGTACCTGTATACTGAAAAACTTTTTAACCAGTGCGCATATTTATTTAATTATTAACAAATTATAGACGAACTATGTGCGCGCGGCGGCGTGAAATTAGCGGTCAGTAACCCTAGCGAGCGCACAGCTGATACAGCGGCGCGTGGGTGACCGTTGAAAAACATCTTTCCTTGGCAACTACTGTATATTTTAGTAGTAAGTATTATAATGAAAAATAAGTTTTTACTTTCTTAAAGTTTGCGAAGATAAAAGGTTTTACTTTATAGATAGATAGACGAAGCAACACGTGAATTAAATACACACGTGCCTCATACTCTATTACAAGGACAATGAAAAAAAAAACTGTTATTTGGTTAATTAAATGCTAATAATAAATTAACACTACCTATATAGTTGGCGGTCGTAATTAATGCGTAACTTTGTACCGGCAAAACTGAGGGAAGCTGCAATCGCAATTTCCCGATAAACAAATCATATTTACATATCAAAATTTAACGCCATATGAGTACATCGTACAAATAAAGGTATATTTATTGTTTGCTGCTCCAGTTGCCATAAGTATACACATATCAATTTTTAAAAAGACTTCTGATATAAAACCGGCTTACAAAAGGAAACTAAAATAAAATAAAAAAAAGCAAAATAAAAAATTAAAATAAAAGTAAAATATTAATTTACTAAGCCTATAATAATGTGTATTGTGATTTAGAAATATTTAATTAGTATTTGATATTATTTGATGTCGGTGCCAAATATAACAATATCTAGGTAGAGGTATTATCAATCTTTCTCCCAAAGTAAGGTTGTTGTAGTATCAACTTGGCAATTTTTTATTAGAACTCGATTTTAACAAAATATTCTTGAACATCTACCTAAATATAACTTTATACTTATACTTATAAGTACCTTATAAAAGTACCAAGATCGTGTTTAAATTCTGTAAGTGAGTGCAACTTATTAAAACATTCAATGTCCCATTGCAACACACCCTGTAGTGTGACCAAGGTCAATACACCGACAGCTCAGACGCAATCTCGATGCGTTTGCGCAACTGAAGTACATTCAGCTGCGGTTTTACTTTCCGTTGATTATTCGTTCATGGGCTGTACGTGTGAAATGTGTAAATGGTTGTTTAAATTATGTTTCGTTTGGACTAGCAGCGCGCAGCGGTGGAGTTAATGTAATTAACTATCATTAGTCTGTGACAGTCCACAGCACCAATAAAGGCCGTTACACTCTTCATTTTCTGCTTGTCGCAGCCAGCTATTGGTAATCTTTCATAAGGCTTCACGTAATTTCTTGACGCGCCGATCAGGTTGCGGTGCAGTTGCAATTACCTACGTTGCAATGAACTTGACGCGAGCGTATCTGACAGCGGTTGTTAAAATTACCAGAATACGAAAAGGGCTGTTTTGATCGAAACTTAACTGCAACTGCACTGCAACTGAACTTATTTAATTACGTGAATGCGCAGATATCATTACTCTACGTAAATCTTGCCAAGACGCCGTCTCCACTCAAGAACTCGCTAACCTCAACACCTGTCGGTTCTCCGGCAAATAAGACCGGTCCTCTGCCACTTCAGCTTGCTAATCCGATGAGTTATGTCGATTACTTTGTCTTCAGTCTGGGCCTTAGAGGAATTGTGGTCCAAAAATCACTATCGTAGCTAGAGACTGCCTGTGGGGCGCAAACCTCGGATTCGCATTTTGCCAACCCGCCCTTGCTTACTTATAAATAAAGACACTAAATTAGGTTCACCTAATCTGCTTAAAAATCGAACACACTTACAGCACTCATGCGCAAATTTTTCTCAAAGTTCAAATCTTATAATAATTACCTTAAAAAAACTACACATGCCCTATAGTCATACATCCTCTATATCTCTCTCCCTATGAGAATGACGTACGTTGCTCATCTTCACTATAATTAAGACAAAGGTGAAAGAGACGCTGATGAAGAAATGAATGGATCCCGAAGGTTAGGTTCTTACCCATTTACATTAGTATCGAGAGGCACATAATGGCATCAAACTAGTGCAAGAATAGTGTTAGAATCTGTTTGTTGCCTATCTAGGCGGCGGCGGCCGCGAGAATTTGGTTTAGCCCTATATAAATATTCTACTCAAATTGGCTGGCGCTAATGCACTAACTCTGAGCACTGTGGTACAGTGTGACATAAAAAAATAGAAAATCAAAAAGGGCGCACGGAATGAAAAATTTTGTCGCACTGTAACTGCAAACCGCTTAGGTTCTAAAAATATTAAAAAAATTAAAACCTCTAATAGCTACTAGCTACATAGTTAAGTAATTATAAGCATCTACGTAATCGGAAAAAATATAGCATGGACTTCGCAGAGCAATTACCTTGTAGAAAGGAAGCTGTGAAAGTATACCAATGCCTCCTGCAACTTTCTTTAAACTATTACAAGTTCTATGTAGGCACTTATAATCATTAGTACATACTAGCTGAACCAGAGTACTTCATACCATGTATAAACTTTGCTTGGGCTTCTGCAAATATATGTTTATTACAGATAAATGTCTCAAGTGCGAGGGCCGGATAAATTCAGTCGTTCTCGATTTTTAGCGAGACAAAAAGTCATTTTTTTGTAATAACAGAAGAAGAAGATGCCGTTATGCCCAGGTTAACCGGTTATACCCACGGAAAAGCTAACATTAAGAGCTATTTACATGCGGCACGTATTTAGCTAACTAACGTAACGTCGCACGTCGCTCTTTCGCCGACAACTTAGCGGCCTACAGTTAAAAGTATGTGCCATCCCAGACTGAACCTTATAGGGTGACTGGTCATTAGTGTACTTTATCACGTGGTTGTGCTCATGATGACAACAACATTCCCAAAGTGTTTTATAAAGCAACATGTTTTTAAAATAAATGCGCTATTTAATAATGAGCCGCGTAGTAGAGACGACGATCGTTACCAGAACGGCGCGCTGCGCGGCGCGAGACCTTCTCGCTTCCTACCACATACTACATTCCTCAGTTCCCGGCTCAATATAAAATAGCTAAATTTAATTTGAAAAACATTTGCTCTGCAATAGATTTTTTGGAAAAGTTGTTTGGAAATCTGAGCACACGTTGTAAAGAATTTTAATTTAATTAAAAAAAAATACAAAATTTATCTATTATATAGTCACTCTATACGTAAATTGTATCTCTGTGCCTTCTCAAATTCCGGTAGATTTTAGTGTCTATAAAAAAACAATTGTATCCTGCGTGTGTGAGGATTTTATCCTGATTGTATCATCATCATCGCGGTTTTTCTCATCCAGTTCTTGCCGGCCACCCTGCTGAGACCGTCACTCCACCTAGTCCAAGGACGTCCTACGCTACGTTTGCCAATACGTGGTCTCCACTCGTTTACCCCAACGGCTGTCGGTTCTGCGGCAGATATGACCGACCCACTGCCACTTCAGCTTACTAATCCGGTGAGCTATGTGGTTTACTCTGGTTCTCTGTCGAATCACTCCATTGAGTATTTGGTCCTTCAGAGAAACTTGCTGGGCACCCTGCAGAGATCGTCACTCCACCTAATCCGACGGCGTCCTACGCTACGTTTCGCATTTCCCCGTTTACCCCAACGGTTATTAGTTCTGCGGCAGATCTAACCGACCCACTGCCACTTCAAATTACTAAGCCAATGGGGCTGTCTTTGTCAAACATGTCGACAAGTTTTCTACACGTGTACTCACCATGATGACCTAATGTACAACAGGCTTCATGTGTTCTGTCCCTACCTACCTAATTATCGTCTAAGTGTTAACTAAAAGATAAATGCTCATTGATCATTCGTCTCTCAGTTTATTGCAATTAAACGTTGAAGGTCGGTATTAACTATAAAGATCTTTTGTTATACACTGTTAAATTTATAAACCTAAGATTTATAAGGCTAAGCTAAATAACTGTAGTAATAAATAATTGAAACGCTAATAATGTCCGGGTATGTATATTAGGTATAATCTGTGGTAATAAGAATCTTTGTCTTGTTAAACTTTCGCAAATAATAACAAGACAACATTACAAATGAGGTAAACAATAATCCATCAATCAGATTTATTTCTAATATAATAACTACATTATTGAGATTTTTAATCTATGCACCATCATCTCACATCTTCAATTTGACTTTTTCTGTAGCCAAAGCCAATTTGCGTATATTGCAAAGGCAGCCCGCGGATGCTTCTTGTAGTATGGGATCTTTAGATCCTATGGTTTCTAAGAGAAATTGAACTACACCAGCCTAGAAGAAAAATCGAAATATAAAATAATGCCTAAGAAACAAAGCAAAAATCAATTACCTACTATATCCGACATTTTGTAACTAAGCTCCATTATCACCTTAGAAAATTTTCGCAAATACGAGTTGTTTAAATTCAGAGATGTTTACACTAGCACACACGATATGTATTCTTGACCTTGATTGCATCAGTTTACCGCTAACTTTTTGTCCTTAACACTTTAAGAAGTCAAAACTAATACTATAAACAAATATGAAATTAATAACTCACGGCATGCATAGTGACACAATTGATGGAGTAGAAGGACAGGTGATAGAGAGCCAAGGCCGTTGCCCGATGCACGTTTGGGTCTCGTGACGTCATATAGTTCACCAGAGGAGTGATGGCGCCTCGTTTGCCGAACTCTTGCCGGTTCTGTGCCCAATCACAGCAGTACGCGATGGCAACCCCTAGATTCGCTCTCAGGTGATCATCTGTGGTGCTCACTGAAAGCAAAAGCAAGTTTAACAATAACTCTTTTATAGGGCAATGTACCTAAACTGCCTACCTATACATTTCTACAACAAACTACATAATCATAATAGAGAAAGACAATTAACAAATTAAAAATAATTATAAAATCCACGTTATGTAAGATAGGCTTCTCATTAAATTTGAGACTGTGTAAATGATAAAAAGTCATGGAATTAGATCGCTCTAATGCAACACACTAAATAAAATTTTAATGTAATAGATCTATGCAAAGAGACAAAAGAGGTAAGTTGTTAAAAGTGTTTCTAAGTAGTTGCCACTTCATTCACTGTACGGTAGGAAAATAAATTCGACGATTTTGTATTTGAAGTCTCTCTCCAAAAAATTAAGAATATTTTCATTTCATTTAACGCAGTTTTGCTGTTTTAAGACTATTGATAGTTGAGTCCATGTAGAAACCAAAAAGATATTTACCAAGTTTTGCTAATTTAGCCACAACTCCATGGTCAGATATGACAGCCAAATTCTCGTGGTCTTTAGCAATAGTTGCGATAGCAGCACACACTGCTGACAGCACATTGCGGTCATCAGAATCTAGCAAATCAACCGTCAGCTCTAAAGCGCCTACAAAAGATCGCACCATTTCTCCGGAGTCTGCTGCGTTTTGAACGCAAGGGCTCAACGCTAACGCTGCGTTTGTTTGTACTTTCTTCGAAGGGTTTTTCAACAAAGACCAGACAAGTCTCACACCATCTAGTTCATCGATTTGTGCCATACAGTTCTGCTCTTGTGCACATTCCATTAACACTAGGGGGACATTTTCCAGCAGTGGCTTGTAAGTGTTGTTTAGATGGTGAACTGTAAAATAAATAAGTAACTATTAGAAGCCTAAGTTCATAGGACACTAGTGACATAAATAAATTAAAAGAATGTTACATACTGAGCATGGGTATTCCACCAGCCGCCCTAATTTTATCTCTGTTTGGTGGATATTTTGCGCATTCAGCTAAAGCACCGGCAACATTAGTGAGGACTCCGTCGTTCTCGTCATCCAGCAGTCTCACTAGAATGGGAACCGCTCCAAGATTATCAAGTCTCAACACACTATCATGACTGATAGCGCACTTCCATAGGGCACCTGTTACTGCTGCCATCAGCGGTTTATTTGCCCTGTTTGTGGAATCTGATGCAGCGTCGACCAACAGTTCTAGTCCACCCGCTTCACGAATCATATCCCTTGTTATAGAATCACTCGCACACTTGTATATAGCTAAGCTGCAATACGTCTACAACGAAACAATAATGATTCAAATTATTACAACACAAAATACTTAGCGTGACAACTTTGTTTATAAGAAACATTAGTTAACCACTACTCAGATACTTATTAATAGCAATTTAGCTATAAAGTGTCGACCTTGTGTATGCTTATTGCTTGTAAACACAAATCACCTTTAAATCCTTATCCTCATTAGCCAAGTGTGTGATGAGATCATTGACCATTTTTTCAGTCTGTATGGCCAGTTGGAACGAAGTTTCGTTAGCGCACATTTGTAAAAGACCAACTGCTGGAGTGGCAACGTCCAAGTGAATAGTTTTCAGCATTCTGGCAATCAGCGGGATCATACCGTATTTTCTCATAGCCTCACGATTTCTTTGAGAAGCAGACATAGACCAAAGAGCCTTGGCTCCAGCTCTAGCAATGTCCAGAAACTGAAGCTCTTCTGCCGATAGTTCTTCACGAGGCGCAACCAAATACCTACAATTTTTATTACTGTAGTATTTAAGTATTTCGGTATGAATGAATCCTCTGTAGGCGAAGTGCCAATTTTTGCTTAGAACTTACCTTTCCTTGACATCCAGCAAATCTATAAGTTTCGGTATGCCTCCAAACTTCCTGCAAAACTTTCTACTTTTTCGTATTCTGCCCAAGTTTGCTATAGTTTCTGCTGCAAGTATCTGTACATCTCTAGCGGGGTCTGATATGAGTCCAACCAGCAAAGGGATGGCTCCCAAGTCAGTCACTTTCTTCCTTATTTCTATGTTCGGAGTAATATCTTTAAGGACAGCAAGAGCACCAAGAATGCAACACAAATCTCTTGTTTCTAGTAGATTCACTAATAACTCCAAACCTCCGATTTCTTGAATCGCTCTTTGGTTGACTTCTATAGTTAGGTCGTGGTCTTTAATACAGGATAGAGCCACCATAGTAGCAGTTTGGTTACCAGCTTTCATGTATTTTACTAGTTTTTGAATGTGCCAGTACTCTGGAGGTATCACTGAGGATTTGATGAGGTCTGCCCAGTTGTCCTCGTCAGGGGAGGTTGAAGATGGAGATGAGGCTGAGGTATCGTCTCCTTCTGTTACCATTACAATACGAGGGAGCCCCACGGCGTCCTGCCCGCCCTCCGCACTAAACAATGATACATTATCACCTTCCATGATTGTAAATTTGTAAAGTTTCTATTTAAAAAAAATCGTCTTTAATATATTTGATTTATAGCCTCGGCATTAATACTTCCGTTTCTTATAAAATGCTTTTTAAAAGTTAAGATATTTAATTTTAGAAAACTCGTTTGGAATCTTCGGGTTGTTTTATTATTGTTAATGTTAGTTTACTGTCAAATCGATGCTGTTGCTTAGTAACGAAATGAGGATGTAGGCTAAGCTACTAATTTTACCTTTTTATAGATTTCTCTTTTCTGATCAATATCCATTACCATAAGTTGTCGTGAGTTGGGATATTTATTAAGCTCCGACAAAAAAAGGGAAGTTTTACGTTTGAACTGTTTATCTGTGTAGCAGTTAAAACGAATAAACCTACAATTTTGATTTTCGTTATGAACCTGAAGTATTTTTTTTGTTCTATTAATATGCTTGCTTTTGGCCACAAAGCAATGATGAAGTCTACGATGGAACGCGCTTGCCCAGTAAATACCGATTCACTTATGACTTGGAGACAGCAGATTATAGCTATCTAGAAACATAGACTATGCCGAAGAATGAAGTGATCGACATTTTAGAGTTGTTAAAATGGGGCGCAATAGGGCGCAATATTAGTTTATTGTTTACTATCTTCTGCCTGTGACTTCGTTCGCGTGATATAGGTAGCAATACCGAAAGTATCCCAAGCAACATAATACCATCTGTGATAGTATTGTCTTAGATTTACGCCAATATCACACATTGAAGTAAAACTACTTTTTAACGGATATAAAGTAGTTTTATTTCACCATCTGTGATGCCAAGAATAATAGTACGTAAAGATTATTTATGTCAATAGGTAGTGTGGAAAATTCAATCCAAAACCGTTCAGCCGTTTTCCCAAGAAAGAGTAACAAACACTCACGTATGCATCCGGATTAGGTATTACCTGGTTATTTGTTAAATAACGTTAATACCTACCGTGCCACAGAGTAATCAATCGTCCACCCCACTCCGCCCTTTGGAGGGATTTTTGTTTGACGATCTGTGGGTATTTGGTACCTAAATATGTGTTCATCTAAATATAGGTTCTTTATTTCTAATCGGTGTTTTAGTCGCATAGTAATATAGTATGCGCATGAGCAAGCTCTCTTGAAATAAATAAGTCGCGAGTGTCGGCATCTAGACGGAACTATCCTCCCATCATCGCCCGTTACTTCTTTGCCGGAATGCTATCATAATAACTTTCACTATACATACGTAATCTAGATTGTATTCCGCATAATACTTGATATAAAACAGCGCTTACATTCTGCATCATCACATTAATTTTGTTAATTTTTGTTATTTTTGTTTTTTGCAGTTCCGACGAAGTGTTAAAGATGTCCTCAGACCGGAACACAATGACCACTACTTGTTACGATGGCTAAGAGGTAATGTTTGTTATGTAATTATTGTAATTGTTAATTATGCGCGTGGATGATTTTTACGCCATAACGCTGAAAGGCTATGGGGGAGGCTTTTGCCCAGCTGTGGGACACTACAAGCTAAAAAAAAAAAATGCTGAAACGCGTAGCATCCCTGTGGCGACGCGTGCGTGGCAGTACTAACAGCATCCTGGCTAGTATAGCCAGTAGATTTTATGGCTCTTTTCTCAGGCACTGGACAGCTATGCATGTAAGTTGAAGAGTGCCTAAGAAAGGCAGTATACTTTTATATGTTGCTAGCGGCCCGCCCCAGCTTCGCCCGGGTAGCTTAAGCCCACTCAACAATTTACAAAAAATGTGATAAATAAAGAACCGCTCAACCGATTTGGTGCAAAGTTCACATACACCATCTACTAAATAGCCCGAACAATGCCTAAACATTTGGTTTGAATAGGAAAACCCGTTTTTAGCATTTGAAAAATGGCATTGATTTTTATTTAAATAGAAAACTAGTCTTAGTAGGTATACTAACACTAGTTTTTAAGATTTTTTTTAACTACTAACAAGTTTATGGAAGAAGTTCCGAAATAAACGAATTATTACTATTAATAATAAACCTACCTACCTATTAATTACTTCAAGGAAGCTGTTCGGGAGGTTTTAGCACTATTAGTGGCATTGGTGTAGATTACTATGGGTTTCAAATAAAAATAAGACTGGACGCGGCTAACTTCATATAAAAAACCAAGAAAAAGTAGCGTCAGCACAAAATATCAAACCACAGATGATAATATTATGTTAAAATGTATGGATAAGTGATTTATGTAGAAAAGTAAGTACGAGCTACCTAAGTAAAGCGTAGAGCTAGGATGCCAGAAACTTGTACACAAATACACAGAAACGCAGATATACACACACGTTTTATCTTATAACATAGCTTTTTTTCCTTCCGAAGTTAATAAAAATATGTTCGTACCTAAATATTTGATTTCAAATACCCAATATTGCTCAAACCACATTAAGATACACGCATTTTTATTAATTTTCATCTAGATGAGTTAATTTGATCGAATAATGTTTCTGCCCACCGTACTAAAAAAAATTGAAGTTATTGCGCATTCCGGTTCAAGATGGCGGATTTTCGGTCCTATTCTTTTTTGAAACGCATAATAGTTAGTGGCAAAAGGTAGAAGTCTGGAAAAGATGCCGTCACCGGTCGTTCCTATTTCATTTTGTACTTATTTCCTGATGCTATTTAAATCTTTTAGGCGTTACAAAATATTTTATTAAGTACGCGGATAACCTATTCCAAAAGGGAAACTGATTTGAATCGGCTTGTATGGACTCTTTGCCATTGGTAGATACCTACTTATTTCGAAGGAGGGACTTAAAATCCTAACCCTAGCTTCCCAAATGGTCGTATAATGAATTCTATTCTCAGATCAAGCTAAATCTAAAAGGAATCCGACCAATTATGTATACTGCCTACCACGGAAAAGCCTAATAAGGTCCTCCGTGGTGCCTCTAATGGTATTGGGAACTTAACTGGCGGATATTGACATCAATCAACACTTCAGATAAAACCGGCATGAGTACCATTTTTTATTTGTTTTGTGGCTAATTAGTCGTAACAACAACTGACGCAAAGCAATACGCTGTATCGTAGGTAACCTACCTACCTACCTTTTAGACTTCGGTACAGTTTCCCCATTGCGTCACCGGACATTAGACAGTATTGAAACAAACCGTTTTTATAGTTTTAACTTAGTATCTTCAATACGTAACTAGGTACAAAGTACATTTATTTACAACTTAAAGATAAAGATAATACAATAGACAAGAAAATTGACCTTACTGAATAACAATCTCAATATTAACTTAAATAACACTAACGAATGTCTAACTTAAACTACTTTATGCGTTAAAAAATCCTCCGCATCGCTATCTTCCGGGAATGCACCAAGGTTGCTTGCAATGCTGATCCTTTACCCGAGATACAAACCAGACTTCCAAACACGTGTATTGTCAACTACGGTTTTGACAACTCCTTGAAAAGAGAATGTGCTCCTTGGCTTCAGGGATCCAGAGTCTCAACACCAAACGACTCAAACACGTGATTAATTGCCTGCAATGTTTGCGTATTTCTGCCGGTACAAATTACCTAATGCAAAATCTATATATAAATATAAATCAATGCCACTTTTCGTTGTAATTTTATAACTAAAAAACGGGCTTACCTATTCAAACCAAATGTTTAGGCATTGTCCGAACTATTTTGTAGATTGTTTATGTGAAGCTTGCACAAGATCGATTGAGCAGTTCTTTATTTATCACATTTTTTGTAAATCTAACTGGGCGTTTGCACTGCACAAGAAAACATGATACAAGAGCAGTGTTTTCTCTTTCTATTTATCTCTAGGTGATAGAGACAGACATTGCTTGTGCTTGCAACATGTTTTGTTGTGCATGTTTCGCCAATACAAACGAGGGGTAATAATAACTCGTATGTGTTTTTTGTCGCAGCGAGACAATGGGATGCAGAAGCGGCGGAAAAAATGCTGAGAGATGTAAGTGATGGAAACCATTAGTTAGTCAATAATAACTCATAAAACCGGTATTTTACTGTAAGAAACAAATTATTAGGTACATCCATGGTAATAACTATAATAATACACCATCTGATCCTAAACTAAGCAGAGTTTGTACTATGGAATCCAGATAACTGCTAATTAGATGCCTACTACATAATTACCAGAGAATCACAGATAACATAATACTATCAGAGAATAATTATACTTAATAATAGGGACGACGACAAGGTATCAAAAATCATACTTCAATTAAGTAGTAGTCCATCGGTAAGATTATATTATAAAAATGTTTAAAAAAGGTTATAAAACCTACAAAGAGCATATAAACGCTTAAAACCTACTTGGTTAAGGACGTATTTACGAATAGTCGCGTTTCAATTTTAGGTATTATCTTACTACTACAGATGCACGGCTCACACTCACACAGCGACATACGCGAAGCGATGAAATTGCAAGTAAACTGACATGATTTGATAATTGAGCCTACTTTAGTCCGTATATTTCTTTTTAAATTTACATTGCGTTGTTTGGTTTTCAATTGAGTACATAAACTTAGAATTAGCTAAAAATAAGTAATAATTACGCACTAAGTGCTTTGCTTCCACTTTTATTGTGCAAACTGCCAACTGCCGTCGTCTATGTTTTTCGATAGCGATAAACTGCCTGTCTTCTAGTAACGAGTAAATCGGTAATTACTGCGTAAGCGCGTTCCGTCGTAGACTTAATCATTGCTTCACATAAGGCAAGATGTGGTCAAGCGCAAGCCTATTATAGGTTAAAAAGAAGTTCAGCTCTCAGTATTCGTCTTGACGAGTACTTTCTCTCTAGATGGTATCCAGGGTCTGATGATGGAGTAAAACGATGGTGATGGTGGCGATAGGAAGTTTGTAATAAAACGACTCAATCCCATTTAGTAAGAGCTAGTAGTATCGTCTTAGCGAGAACTTTGTCTCTAGATGGTATCCAGGGTCTGGTGAGTAGGCAGGAAGGTCGCCAAAAGAACTCCGTAAAATTAGAATGACTGTATAGAAAAAGTGTACGAAAAAGCGCAAGGAACTTCATTCAAACCGGGGGTCCACAGGCCCGTCATTTAGTACTTAAAATTATTAACCAATTTTTGAAATGGAAGCAGGTTCTATATTCGGTTGTATAAATGTTCTCCGTTTCAATTGTGGAACGATTTCGAAAAAATTTAAGGTAAACCCATAAGTACATTTTACCCTGATGAGATTTCAACATAACTAACAAAACAAGTCCAAACTCGACACATCCAACACTACTCATCTACTAGTTCCAGTAGCAGACTTCAAAGTAGGTACACCTTCAGGTCACTCCATCATGTCCGGCGGTAAGATCTTAACATAACTTACAAAACGAGCTCAAACTCGACACATCCAACTCTACTTATCTACTAGTTCCATTAGCAGACTTTAAAGTATACCTTCAGGTCACTCCATCAAGTCCGGAGGTAAGATCTCAACATAACTAACAAAACGAGCCCAAACTCGACACATCCAACTCTACTCATCTACTAGTTCCAGTCGCAGACTTCAAAGTATACCTTCAGGT
Organism: Meganola albula; assembly: GCA_936450015.1. Lineage (NCBI taxonomy): Eukaryota > Metazoa > Arthropoda > Insecta > Lepidoptera > Nolidae > Meganola > Meganola albula. The sequence goes on from OW388147.1 coordinate 12,972,365, forward strand.
CACTCCATCAAGTCCGGAGGTAAGATCTCAACATAACTAACAAAACGAGCCCAAACTCGACACATCCAACTCTACTCATCTACTAGTTCCAGTCGCAGACTTCAAAGTACACCTTCAGGTCACTCCATCAAGTCGGGAGGTAAGATCTCAACATAACTAACAAAACGAGCCCAAACTCGACACATCCAACTCTACTCATCTACTAGTTCCAGTAGCAGACTTCAAAGTACACCTTCAGGTCACTCCATCAAGTCCGGAGGTAAGATCTCAACATAACTAAAAAAACAAGCCCAAACTCGACACATCCAACTCTACTCATCTACTAGTTCCAGTAGCAGACTTCAAAGTACACCTTCAGGTCACTCCATCAAGTCCGGAGGTAAGATCTCAACATAACTAACAAAACAAGCCCAAACTCGACACATCCAACTCTACTCATCTACTAGTTCCAGTAGCAGACTTCAAAGTACACCTTCAGGTCACTCCATCAAGTCCGGAGGTAAGATCTCAAAATAACTAACAAAACAAGCCCAAACTCGACACATCCAACTCTACTCATCTACTAGTGCCAGTAGCAGACTTCAAAGTAGGTACACCTTCAGGTCACTCCATCATGTCCGGCGGTAAGATCTTAACATAACTTACAAAACGAGCTCAAACTCGACACATCCAACTCTACTTATCTACTAGTTCCATTAGCAGACTTTAAAGTATACCTTCAGGTCACTCCATCAAGTCCGGAGGTAAGATCTCAACATAACTAACAAAACGAGCCCAAACTCGACACATCCAACTCTACTCATCTACTAGTTCCAGTCGCAGACTTCAAAGTATACCTTCAGGTCACTCCATCAAGTCCGGAGGTAAGATCTCAACATAACTAACAAAACGAGCCCAAACTCGACACATCCAACTCTACTCATCTACTAGTTCCAGTCGCAGACTTCAAAGTACACCTTCAGGTCACTCCATCAAGTCGGGAGGTAAGATCTTGACATAACTAACAAAACGAGCCCAAACTCGACACATCCAACTCTACTCATCTACTAGTTCCAGTAGCAGACTTCAAAGTACACCTTCAGGTCACTCCATCAAGTCCGGAGGTAAGATCTCAACATAACTAAAAAAACAAGCCCAAACTCGACACATCCAACTCTACTCATCTACTAGTTCCAGTAGCAGACTTCAAAGTACACCTTCAGGTCACTCCATCAAGTCCGGAGGTAAGATCTCAACATAACTAACAAAACAAGCCCAAACTCGACACATCCAACTCTACTCATCTACTAGTTCCAGTAGCAGACTTCAAAGTACACCTTCAGGTCACTCCATCAAGTCCGGAGGTAAGATCTCAAAATAACTAACAAAACAAGCCCAAACTCGACACATCCAACTCTACTCATCTATTAGTTCCAGTAGCAGACTTCAAAGTACACTTTCAGGTCACTCCATCAAGTCCGGAGGTAAGATCTCAATATAACTAACAAAACAAGCCCAAACTCGACACATCCAACTCTACTCATCTACTAGTTCCAGTAGCAGACTTCAAAGTACACATTCAGGTCACTCCATCAAGTCCTGACGTAAGATCTCAACATAACTAAGAAAAGAGCCCGGTGGTTCAAACAAAATAAAATTACTGAAAATCTACGATAAGCAACAGTGAATACGTCTTAGTTGTCCGTCTACGCAGTTCGTACAGAAGGCGTCAAGTATCAATTTGGTTTTGTCAAATATTTTGTATTCGTACAGCGATCTTTATCAAGACAAATTTCTGCTTACAAGCGACACAGCGTCCACTCACAACGGCGCTCGAGCGCAGACTGACTAATAAATTCTTTACAATTTAGTGGAAAAATCAAGGCAAAAATTTGTGAACAAAGTAAACTCAATTTGTAGTGTTTATTGTAAGACTACTTGCAATTTTTTTCTGTTGGAACTTATTTTATACATGTCGGCTCACATAAAACGTTCTTTAATAAATGAATTAATGTTATTAAATAGACCAAAAATGTTCCTGAACTCAACACGATATCGTCAATTTTGTATGAAGAGGCTAGGGATTTATTTTTTTCCAATATTACAAACTGATTTTTTTTTTAATTTTTATTGGAGCGATGAAAGATAAAGGAGTAATCTATCTGTGGATATTATTATTTACATTTTGTTTCGTTTCATTTCGTCGCAAAATGTACTGAAAATCCTGTTATTTTATCAAATTTGCAAACGCACCCTTAAGCCTGGGATGTCGCTTGGACGTATCGCTATAGGTAATCTTCGGCTCACACAAAAATCGAAAAATACGTTTTCAATATTTTTCATTTATCATGTGACGGACAAAACCATAGATTTAGGAATCTATGGACAAAACAAAAAAGTCTTCATCCCTATTGCACCCAGGCTTAACACAAAGACATGTTCATCACACCAAATGTCTGACTCGGTTGAATCGAACTCATGACCTGCGATGTCATAGGCAGATATCTTACCGCCACTCCGCCGTTACTCTTCAACCCTTTTAGTGTTCCCTTGCTGGGCGCAGGTTTTCACACACATATCCTCGAACGATTAGTTCTTAGGCATGCCGGATTCCTCACGATATTTTCCTTCACCAATATTGAGCAGCGCCGATGAAACTATTCACACAAAAATGTGTGGGCAGAACTGAGAATCGAACCTGCGACCTTTTATTTCTCAGGCGAGCGAGGCCCGTACCGCTGCGCCACCGCCGCCGCTACCTAATGGTAGCGTAGTATTGGTATTGGTAGTTACCAATAAACCTAGTTTACAATTTTTTTTCCGGGATAATAGCATACGGATAAGGCAGGCCTTAGAGTACTCTGAACAAGTAACTCAAGATAGTTGAGAGGAGACTCGAGCTCAGCAGTAGAACGGAGTGGAATTCTAATTAATTGGATTGTTGTAGGTATTACAAATAGTCATAGATAAATAATCTTTACCATAACATTCACATTGATGTAAAAAAAAAACTTAAATTGTCTTTAAATTTAGGTATCTACATGTACACTATTACCTATCTAGCTCACCTAACTCTACATTTTCAGTCTTTGAAATGGCGCGAAAAATGGGACATTGACACCACGCTCGCGTCGTGGAAAGCTCCAGAAGTGCTGGAGGCACACTTTCCCAGCGGTACCACCGGCTTCGACAAAGAAGGATCCCCAGGTAGGTACAATACTTATCAGTCTCATCTAGTTCATCAAGTACCTAGGCAGGTACCTACTTGCTTATATTTTTTATTGTTGGAATTTATCCGATCAACAATTTTGATAATTACGTGTAGGTTATTTTAGAGGCCGATGGTATTTAGACCTGTAAAGCCCGGCGAGGACGGTTTCGGACATAATACCTGTGATGATCAGAGGTCGAAGGAGGTAGATTGATTTCTCCTCGTTGACGTCAAACGTAGAGAATAATATGGATATGACTCCAAAATACCACAATTTAGACACGATTCAAAAGACGTCAAAAGGAATACTTTAAAATTAGAAAATATAGAAAAAATTATGATTCTTTATTTTAATTGTATTAACGTTAAAAGCCAAAACATGGAAATTGTATCCGATGAGAATTAAAAATAATTTATTTATCTTTTTGTTTAATTAAAAATAATTGTTCATTGAATTCAATCAATCATTTATATAATAAACGATTTTGTTAGCCGATTTTGTTGTATGCTTTTTATTTTATTTTATTTTATTGCATAATTCCAATCACCAAACTTTTTCCGGTACTTTCTGTCATTATGAATAAAATGACATGTCCAATATCTTGACGCAAGTATATAAAATCAATCTACCTACTCCGACCTCTGGTGATGATACATAAGCTCGAACAGAATTATGACCGTTATGGTGACCTCTATTTCTGATTCTACACGTAGGTACCTACCTAACGTAAAATACAATAAGGGTCGATAACCTGAAAAAGTAAGTAGGTACCAGTACAGTGGCGAAGGGTGGAAAACCGAAAAAGGGAAGTCGAAGCAAAAAAATTCTTACTTAGAAAAATGATATCTCTTTAACACGTCACCAACCGATCGTTCTTACACTTGATTTTGATGCTGTTCTTATTTTTGTTGCTATTTAAAACTTTTAGGCGTTACATAAATATATTTTTTTAATAATATAATTTGGGGTTTTTTTGCCAAGCTATAAATAATAATAATAATATAGTGGGACATTAACACACACGGTCACACACTGATCCCAAACTAAGCAGAGCTTGTACTATGGAAACCAGTAACCAAAATACTTTTCTTTTGTAAATAATATACTTAAATATAGATAATTACACCCAGACACAAGACAAACAGACATATTTAAACAAATATTTGTCTCGGGTGGGAATCGAAACCACGACCTGCGGCGTGAAAAGCAAGTATCTTACTTGCTTTTCACGCCGGCTTGTATTACTCTTCGCCTCTGGTAGGTACCTATTTATTTACCTACATCGCTATTTTTCATTCTTCAAATTATTTTTCAGTGATAATAGTTCCTTTCGTGGGGCTAGATGTTTGGGGTCTTCTGCATTCTGTGACCAAAACTGATATTATTCGGATGATCATCAAGCATTTAGAAATGTACCTCGCAATCGCGAAGAAACAGTCAGAGGAGCATGGAGCTGCAGCGTTGAAGGTAGCCTACCTGTGTACTTACTTCAACTCAACTACACTTTCCAACACCAATTATCTTTCTGATTAGGTAATACCATGGAAGAAAAAAGCTACTTGTAAATCTACTAATAATGGGGCACTTTTTTAAATGTCAATGTTTTATAAGTTCCACTTAATGTAATTGTAAGTTTAAACAAGTCCGTTACTCTACCCTGAAATTTGCTCACCGAAAAACTGCTATGAACCATTAAAGGTCATCCGTAAAAAACAGAAACCCTCTGGAGTAGCGCTATATAATTACTTAAATATCGGCGAACGAAAGTATCGCGAGGAAAACGGCATGCTTAAGAACTAAAAATTCAAGCACTTGTCTTGTGACATCTACCAACCAGCACTTGTCTAGCGTGTGTGAATTAAGGCCTAACCTCTCTCAACTTTAAAGATAGTTGAGAGAAGACTTGTGCCCAGCTGTGGGACACTAAAAAGGAGTAAATAAGTACTTTTAATGACAATTCATTTTCTTTCGACCTAATGTCGCTATTTATTAGACAGATAAGGTGAACTTCTCTAATCGAATCACAAACTTCTCTTTGTTCTAGCTGACGATCATCTTCGACCTCGAAGGGTTTCAGATCAGGCAATACGCTTGGAAACCAGCCGCAGAAATGGTATTCACATTGCTGCAGATATATGAAGCTAACTACCCTGAGATTTTGAAAATCTGCTACATTGTCAATGGTAAGAACCTGACTTATTGTTGTTGCAACCAATTCTTTCACAGCACAAGTCAAAAGACAAGATTTGAGGCTCATTGTATGATCAAAAAAATTCATAATGCTACTAGCAGCAGAAGTGGTGTACTTTACAGGCATATTATGATAAGTAGGTAGGTATACAAGCTGAATCGGAAAGGCTATGTCATGTCTTAAATTCTACGTTATTTGAGCCATATCACATATGCAATAGTATTGTGAACAAATATATTTCAATTTATTTTATTAGGAAACCCTAACTTTTGAAGAGGTCAGAATAGGTCAAAAAGAGTTTAGAAAAACAGTTGTTAAGGATGCGCGACGCGAATTTTTTGCAAAAATTTTGCACATCAAAAATGTTATCAAAATACAATGCAAATTAATTTCTCACTTCACATATGACTATTAGCATAATATTAGCATACAGCATAGGTAATGACCTGAAGAATGTCTAGTTTCAAGTAATTATATTCATAGTGTAGCCTTTCCGGTTCGTTGTATAGTAAGGGCAGGGTGCAGGGTAGACCTTTGTACATACACCTGAATTCCCTGTTACCCATCTAAAGTGATGAATTAAGTACTGTTTTAAACTTATTTCTTAAAAAATTTAGCCTCGACTTGGCTTTACCAGTCATTGCTTGTCAAGGGCCAGGGTTAACCCTAGATATGCCAATATGTATCTACAGGTGCTGCATACCTTAAGGCAGAACTTCAGTTTGTTTACGTAAATCCTATTATACATTACATATCTTGCATATCTTAGAGATTGCCCTCCAGTTGCAAGTGTTGCAACTTAATCCCGTCTTACCTTATAAATAAAATAAGGAGTACCAATTTTTTAAATAAGTAGTAATTTAAAATTCCAGCACCCAAAGTGTTCTCACTAGCGTTCTCTGTGATTAAGAAGTTCATGCACGAGTATACGATCTCCAAGATCAAGATCTACGGCTCCGACTCGAAGAAGTGGCAGTCACAGATCTCCACAATGGTGGAAAGGGACCAACTGCCTGAATATTATGGAGGAACTCTGAGGGATGAGAACGGAGACCCTAAATGTGGTTTAATTGTGAGTAGCCTCACTAAATGTAGCCTGAACTTACTCCTTTAAAAAAATATCTACGACAGAATCATCATCATTTCTCCTCACGAAGCGCTTCGATTCCTAGTTCCAGCTTTATTAATGCAGACTGCACCAACGTGACGTCTGTTTTTCTTGATAAAAATAATCTAGGTGCGTTAAGGGCAAGGGTGAATACACAGGCTCTCATGTCACCAGGTAAAATCTGGTAAAAATGCGTTACCAATTACGTATAAAAAATAAAAGTTGCATTGAATAATTTGGAAAGATCGGCTTGGGGTGCCCGGTAAATGTTCTGTCAATGATCATAAGCCATTACGTACATAAGTAGGTACTGCAAGTTGATAGAAAAACAATGATAGTATCAAATAGTTATCAGTCTACATAGGTAGGTCAAATATTTACCAGCAAAACACCACTTGCCTTTAACAGCAACAGTCCTCAACGATTGCTCTTTATGTCATCCAGGTAAAGCCAGGAGGCAAAGTTCCCAAGAGCTGCTACACCAAGTCACAATCATTCGATACGGCGAAGGATTACAAGCGGGTCACCATAAAGACTGGCGAAAAGCACACCGTCGATCTTCTGTGTTCTGATAGCGACAGCATTTTGAAGTAAGAATTTGTAATAAAACTATTTTGCAACGAATTTTATCGCGGTTTATTTTAGATACCCGTGACTATGAAGTCTGAAAAGACTTTGAAACGTTGGGATTTCTAATCTTAAAAACCGCGATAAAATAGTTATAAAATAGTTTTATCTAAATAATGTGTGATATTCCTATTTTTTTAAAAGTGGTGGATTTTCGCTGCCGGCATCTTTGTTTCCCAATAGCTTTAATCTGTCTATCTTCAAGACAAAGAGTGCGTCGGTATTTACAAAGGACATTATAATTACTGGTTTAACGAGTTTTATCGTAGATCATTGCAACAGGCTGTAGTTATGGTCAAGTTCAAGGCTATAAAAAATGTAGTTACTACTTACTTATGAGTTGTACTGTTGTTGTTGTGTAAGTATTCTGTAGTACAACCAACTAGTACAACTACTTCTCTCTTCAGCCCTCGCCCTCAATCGAATTCTAGCTACCGTTGGGTATCTACCTATTCTGTACTCCACCCACCGTTGTTGTGACTTATTGCAGGTGGGAATGTGGCGTGGATAGCCACGACATAAAGTTCGTCATAAAGCGACGTGACGAGGAAGGCAATGAGACAGTGGTACACGGTCCAAAGAAGATCAGTAACGAGTCCGTTGAAATCGGCGTGCTGTCCGTAAATGGACCTGCTACTTGTAAGACACTAAAATTACTAACTACACCTAGAATTTATGGCTTATTGGAGTTAGAATAAAGTATCTACACAGCAAAACGTACCTAATAGGCTTGCCCCTATGTAAGCCTGACATATATGTAGCTATACCTTGTAGTATCTATCACCTGTACTGTTGCAACCAATCATTATTCAGTAATAAACGGATGTTACTACGCGACACTCGTTTGCTTATTTCCTACCTCAGTTAGAAACATATCATTGGCGACGAGGATCTTACCCACGCGAGTGAAAAAAAAAAATGGCGAAGTCGTTTTTAGGAAATTTATCAACCTTTGATTATAAATCTAGTGAGTGGCTCATTTATAAAGGAAGGTTGACTCAATTTTTTAAAGTTAACGATGTGAAGGAGGATAATAAAAGTGCAATTTTAATAACTCATCTATCGGATGACTCATACCGGCTGGTACGTAATCTTGCATACCCGACCGAATTGGAGCAACTGGATTATACAGAGCTGGTAGCATTGCTTGATACGCATTTTAAGCAGAAGCAATGTTCATTTTCCGATAAAGCAAAGTTTTACGGGGCGAAAAGGAACCCAGGCGAGTCGTTGGGCGACTGGGCTGCGCGGCTGCGAGGATTAGCAAGTTACTGCGATTTTGGCGTTGCCCTAGATACGAATCTTACTGATCGTTTCGTCCTTGGTCTGGGTGCGGGGCCCGAACGTGACAAACTGTTTGAGCAAAATGCTTCTACACTGAGTTTATCAAAAGCACTGGAGATAGCAGAACGAGCGGAATGTATCAGAGAAGCTAAGAACGTTTTGATCTCTGATACCACGGCGATCAAAGAGGAAGCATTGAACAAAATGTCGTGCAAAGGCGGATGCAAGAGGTCGAACAATGGCGGCCATCAAGCGGGCGGTACCGTCAGCGGTGGAGGTGCCCGGGCGAGGTCCCGAGACAACTTCGGCGCACCAATGTCAGATTATGATTGTGATCCACGGTACAAAGGCTATCGTTGTGAAGTATGTGGTTTAAAAAATCATGATAAAAGCAAGTGCCGTTACAAAAATTTAAAGTGTCAGAAATGTGGTAAAAAGGGTCATTTAAAAAAAGTTTGTGGTAATTATAAAAAAAACGGCTGTGTTAACGTAAATAATATCGGTAGCGATGACAGTGAAACTGATACGTTAGGCAGCTGCGAGGAGTGCCATAACTTCAATTTAAGGTATGTTAATAACACACCGTTAGAGTTGAACATTCAAATTGGTAACAAGATGGTGACTATGGAGTTGGACTCTGGATCGGGGGTGTCAGTTATTTCAAAAAACTTGTATAGCGAAATGTTTTCACATTACAAATTAATAGAATGTAATATAAAAATGTGTTTATATAACGGACATAAAATTTCACCATTAGGCTATTTTAATTGTATAGTAGAATATGACAAGCAAAAGAAGGATTTAAAAATTTTTGTAGTTGATTCTAACGGGCCCCCATTACTGGGTCGAGATTTTATGTCAGCATTCGGCTTAATTTTAACTAAGATAAACCGATTAAGTAATGACGATGATATTAATACATTACTGGAACAGTTTCCGGATTTGTGGAAAGATGAACTTGGTTCTTTTAACAAATTTCAGGTAAATTTACAGTTAAAACCAAATTCCATTCCTAAATTTTTCAAATCACGGCCTATACCATTCGCGCTAAAGGATAAGGTAGAAAGTGAATTAAAAAGATTAGTAGGCTTAGGTATACTAGTTCCAGTGTCCAATACACGTTATGCGACCCCAATTGTCCCCGTTTTAAAAGATAATGGCACTGTAAAGATCGCGGGGGATTTTTCAGTGACCCTTAACAAAGATCTTATCATAGATAAATATCCGTTACCAAGAATTGAAGAAGTTTTCGCAAAACTTAGCGGAGGAGAGCATTATACGAAAATTGATTTAAAAAATGCTTATAATCAGTTTATTCTCTCCAAAGATTCACAGGAATTGACTACCATTAATACCCCAAAAGGTCTATTTAAATATACTCGTCTAGTTTACGGTTTAGCTAATGCGCCTGCCATATTCCAAAAAGCAATGGAAGTTTTACTGTCTGGAATTGAAGGAGTAAGCATATGGTTGGATGATGTCTGTTTGACTGCTCCATCGAGAAAGCTTCATCTAACTAGGCTAGCTCAAGTGTTAAGCCGATTAAATGATGCGGGGTTGCGCCTTCAAAAGGACAAATGCGAAATGTTTAAGGAAAGCGTAACTTACTTAGGCTACGTTATCGATAGGAACGGACTGCGCACGAGTCCTGACAAAGTTAAGGCTATTTTGAATGCCCCGGAGCCAACTAACTTAACAGAAGTAAAAAGGTTTCTTGGTGTAGTCAATTACTACAGAAATTTTATTCCTAATGCGTCGAGCATTATGAGCCCTCTCCACGAACTGTTGCGCGGTGATGCGAGATGGGAGTGGGGTGCACGACAAAGGCGCGCGATGCGCCGCGTGTGTGCAGAACTCGCTTCCGAGCGTGTGCTGGCCCATTTCGAGCCGAGCGCGCAACTGGTGTTAGCAGTAGATGCGGGGCCGCACGGCCTGGGTGCGGTCTTGTCCCAGCGGCGCAGCGATGGTCGTGAGCAACCACTGGCCTATGGCTCGAGGTCGCTTACGGTAAGCGAACGTAATTATAGTCAAATTCATAAAGAGGCGACGGCTATAATCTTTGGGGTAAAACATTTTCATCAATACCTTTACGGTAGGAGTGAACCTTTTATCTTAAAAACCGATCACCGTCCCTTGGTCTCAATTTTTAATACTAAAACAGGTATACCAATAACGACAGCGTTACGTTTGCAACGATATGCAATTATATTGTCTGCATACAATTACGTGGTACAATATACGTCCAGTGAACGTAATTTAGTTGCAGATTATTTTTCTCGGGCTCCGGTTTCTGATACGGTGAGTAAGGGAGATAGTGAATATGACGCATACTGCTCATTGAACTTCTTGGATGGGCTAACGCCGGCTGTTTTGTACGATGATTTGAAAATTGCAACAAATAGTGATAAGTTAATACAAACAGTTGTTAAGTATATGAGTGTGGGTTGGCCCCGCAAGATAGTTTGTCAATCTATTCGTCCATATTTTTTATGTCGTACAGATTTGCAATATGAAAATGGGGTATTAATGCGTGGCCACAAGGTAGTAATTCCCTTGACACTTCGTGAAAGAATGTTGCGCGAATTACATAATACTCATTTAGGAATAGTTAAAATGAAATGCAACGCTCGAAGTAGAATGTGGTGGCCCGGCATTGACGAGGACATTGAAACCTGGATTGGCGCATGCGATGTGTGCGCGAGTGTCCGACCCGCCCCGCCACGAGCAGCGCCCGCGCCCTGGCCTTGTCCAGCGGCCCCTTGGGAACGAATACACATTGATTACTTGTCTATAGATCAACGTACCTACTTAGTAGTGGTTGACGCCTTTTCAAAATGGTTAGAGTGCATTTATATGCAGAATGATGTCACAACCCAATCCTTAATAAAAAAGTTAAAACAAATTTTTTCCACATTCGGTATACCTTGTACGATAGTATCAGATAACGATGTTAAAATAAACTCGAAAGAATTTAAGGTATTCTGTTCCAGTAATGGTATTAAATACTTGACGTCACCAATTTACCATCCATGTAGCAACGGACAAGCCGAAAATTCGGTGCGGACATGCAAAAATATGTTAAAAAAGATATTAAGTGAAAGATTAGGTATAAATATTATTCACGAAAAATTACAAGGATATCTTTTTGAATATCGCAATACATCACACTGTACAACTAAAGATTCTCCTGCAAAATTAATGTTTGGCAGGAACTTGAGATCGAGGCTTGATTTAATACTACCAAAAAAAAATATTAAATCTCGTACTTTATTTAAAGAAACTGTTACTTGTAAAAATAAATTCAATGTAGGTGACAATGTATTGATAAAGTGGTACAGCGGGAGAAAAGAGTCGTGGAAATTAGGCGTACTAAAGAAAATGGTAGGAAAAAGAATATTTCAAGTGTTTGTTAAAGATCAAAATGAATTTTGTTTAAGGCATCTTGACCAAATGTGGCGTTGTAAAAATAATGTTGTGAACAATGCAGGGTGTTTAGAACCAGTCTCGTCAAGTTCACCGACTTCACCGGTTCCGTATAGAATACCAGCGTCATTGGGTAATGTACCTAGTAGTTCCAATAGTAACGGTGCAATGAGTACTGTGTCAGAGGAACCGGGGGTGGCGGAGGAAGTTGTTGAAACCACCTCTCCTGCGGTTACAATGGACGTTGAAACTGACAGAGATCAAAATTTAGTATTAGGTTCTGGGACCCGAGAAAATGCAATTCAGGGTACTGAAGCATCCGAGCTTCAAACTCCTCCAGTTTCTACCGATATGCTAGAATCACCTGCCGCGTCACGTGCACGTTCTCAGCGCCCCAGAAAACCAGTTGATTACTCAAAATATTATAAATGAAATATAATCCTATATTACTGTTAAAATTATTTTTAAAATAAATGTTGTTTGTCAACAGGTTTCAAACTAAGTGTGGAGGAATGACATATATGTAGCTATACCTTGTAGTATCTATCACCTGTACTGTTGCAACCAATCATTATTCAGTAATAAACGGATGTTACTACGCGACACTCGTTTGCTTATTTCCTACCTCAGTTAGAAACATATCAAAGCCCCTTTAAGTAAGTAAGTAATTAAAACAAAAACAACGGGTGGAGAACTTTGTAGCACCGTCTGCATAAGATAGATATTAAATGGGGTACCTACAGGTAACGATAATTAGATACCTATATAATTACTTATCATTATCTTCGGTTTCTAGCAGTCAATGTATGGGAAATCTGGGCTCCACGATTGGGCATATTCCTCCCCCAATAAGCGCCATTTCACCCTGTACTAGGCTTGTCGCATCTAACCTTAGAACATTTTAAATAATAAACAAGTTATTTATAACACAGTTTGTATGCGGCTTAGGGTTGACTTAATACTAAAAACATATAAGAAAATACTAGTACATCAATTAAGATTATCGTGGGCAAACTAGGCAGGGAACCAGTCTGTATCTTGGGAAAATAGGTCTTGTTGTAGTTAAAAAATTATTAGGTATAATAAGTTCAAACTATACTAACAATTAAGGTTCTATATTAGCGCCGACTTAGTTGAAATTTAATCATCACTTCTTTCGCATTAGAGGTAGTCTTGCATTACACTTGTAAAGATGCAATCTCCATTCCAACACCTCGCTTATCAGGTTATAGCCAGTCTTCTCGATGTTCATATTGTAAAGTGTTAATAAAAGTGTTGTTGTCTAGATTCAGTGATATTCGACAATAAGAGCGCCTTCCTCCGCAACAAGAAGATATACTACGACGTCCTGATTGCCGTGCCCACCAAGGACCTCAACATCAGCGACGAACCATTAGATAATTCTAACTAATGTTGCACATATGTATAACAGAGCCAGCATACATGCAGCCAGTGCTGGATTAACCACGTAGCAAAAGTAGAATTTGCTACGGGCCCCGCTTATACGAACCTCCAAACTTACTAAGGCCATTAATACCTAAGTAGTTCTGTTCAGAGTACATTATTAAAGTGGTACGACACGCAAGTAACACCTGTTAGTGGCATATTACAGAGCGCTGATTGCTCAATATACTTATAGATTTTTGTCTAAAGAATTTCTATAACTTAATTGATAATACTTAAAAGAAAATATTCCTGAGATAATAATTATTTAGCTAGTGAACAATCTTTGTAGTATTCAATTAACCGCTTTTACATATGAGCCCATAGGAGAAAAAGGGCCCGTCAACACAATTTGCTACGGGCCCCGCGCTTGCTTAATCCGGTACTGCATGTGGCATACTGGGTTGATCCGAATTTGTTTTAAAATCGAGCGGCTTAGTGCCGGTCGACCTTATCCTTGAATGTTCAATTTTGCCGTTCAGGTGAGCCGATTCATGCCGACTCATAAGTGTAATGTTCCTTATGTAGTTGAGATTGTTAGTGGGTTTACTTTAATATGTATAATTAGTTCTAGTTAGGTACCTAGTTAAAGTAGGTATTCGTTATAAACAGAACAAATGCGATGCATTTATGTGCACCCTACGTGAGGCAGAAGCATTTCTGTGATATTTTCGACAGATAAAATTTTGGATAGTGTTTTTTTACTTCATTTTTTATCCAACTGGTATTTCAGTAGGTTAAACTATTTAAGTACATAATTAGGTAGTAGGTATATATAATGTAATTTTACAAGATATTTTTTGTGCATTGACTAATGTTATTTATTACATAAATGAAAAGTTTAAATATGTGTTTTATTGAACAGTTTATCTACCTATCATTCTACCCAGACACGCGCGTCACCCACAAACTTTGTTCGGCAACTTTTGCCCACATTAACCGAAGGTATCTATCTACTAAATTAATATTCTTGTATAATAGTTATGACTATTGACACATGTAAAATACCTAAATTAAAATAAATTGTTATTATTTTTTAAACACCTTTTTATTGCTTATTTCCCATTATGTTAGTAAGTAGTAATTTACCAAAGGAGAGTTAGAGATTTTGTAGTGAACACGTTTGTCCGATTTGATTTTCAATAATAAAACGCAATAATCACCGACTACGAAACTTGATAATCTATAGCTACCTAAAATACCTGCATATTAAAAATTTAGTGGCGGTTGGCTAAATCGATTTGATTGCAGTCTTATGTACTCAACTTAATCACAATGAGTACAAATTTCATAGTTTAGCAGCCTATCAACAAGATAAACATTATCTTTATCAAGGTACCTACCTACCTAGGCATAATAGTGTTTACTTAGCTATTTGATTTGCGACTCAATAATGGAGAAAAATGTCGTAAACCTGGTGGTACTCACCATCAGACTAACTAACAAGGTATCTGCGAGACGGACCACTTTATAAAAATTGAAATCAGGACGTATCGATGCGATGTGGTTAATCCTAGGTGAATCTAGAGGTGTTATGTACCAAATTACAAATCCGTCTCTCAGAAAAAGGGTCGTTGGCACTTGGCTGTTTTACTTGTTATGGTTTACACAAAATAAAAAGCTTGCGGTACGAATACGACTCTTGCGACGTCCCAGGAAAGTAATTATAAGCTACCTTTTGACCGCGGCTCCTAAACCAGTAACATCTTTTTACGTAATAGAATAAAAATAATCCTTTGACCTTCCCCGGGTCTCAAACTATCTCTTTACCAAATTTCATCCTAATCAGTTAAATAGTATTGGCGTCAAAACGTAACAGACAAAGTCACCTTTGTATTATAAATTAAAACACAAAATTTAATGAAGTATTTTTTTATTTTCGAAATTATATACATTATTGGAAAGTTAAATAACTCTAATATACTTATAATTACAGTTTATTATACAGTTCGACAGTCCATAGCCAATGTTCATTCATCATCTTCCAGGAGCATCATAAGCAAATCCCTCTTGCTGCACTGAGAACCCTCAAGCCTTTGCACACCATTCCATTTGATAATAGTCGGGATCACCATAAGTTTGGTGCGGGCATCAGTTCTAAATGGGCAGTTTTTGTCTTTCCATCTAAAATTATATAATATAGTTAATTTCTCCAATTCCCTTGGTTTAGCTATCTCTAAACAAGATGATGAAGCTAATGAATAAGTGGCCACCCACTTATTCATTAGTTACACTGTATCTTATGCAGTCTGCGAGATTAAGTTACAGTTAATTGACAGTCGCTGTCAAAGAAGTCTTAGGCAACAGACGATACTCGTAAAATATGATAAGGGAAATCTTTTTCCAACTGTGGGGCAACATACAAAAAAATTCCACCTTTTATCCTGTCAGCTTTTTAGCTGACTGTTCTTACTCATAATCTACCTCCCTGTCAAATTCAATCTTTGTAAGTACAGTAGTTTTTATCAAGTCCAGCACCGGTGCTTGACAGACATGGTATCTATTAAGGCCATGTCAGTCCCGGGTGAGTGATGCTAGTGTATAATTTTAATGGTCTCAGGATTCTGTCCAGTATGTTTAGGATTTTTTTTCTCTATCGAAATTGACTGACACGGCCTAGCTACAGAAACATTTGTTAACAAATTTTATATGTAAAATTTTGCAATGGCATGTTGCAGTTTTGTGATAAGCAAGTGTCATTTTGATTCAAAATATTAAAGATATTATTTATTTAAACAATACTTACGTTTCTCTATCACCAACATCTACATATACAAATACAATACGCTCTTTCACTTCACTCAGGAATTGCTTCACTATTGGTTCCGCTGAAAAGAAAACAAACACCTGATACAGCTAAATCAAGTTAAAAACATAAGATAAAGGGTTATGGACATTCCATCATTGACAAAATCATCATTTTACATCAACTTGTAGCCACTGAAAAAAACATTATTTTTTTTATAAACGGCAGTGGAGAGATGTTTGATACTATTTAACAGGGAATTAAACTAATGCTTCATTGGTCCAATATTGTGTCCCACACAAGATAATAATTTAAAATGAGATCTGTTTTCCTTGTCTATGCCTAGAAATAGAGAATCTATGCCAAAGGGATATTTATCTTAGAATCCTTCACGGAGCCTAGAAAAATTATAAATCAAAGCAATATCAAAAGATTTAAAAGAACAAAATGTATGGGATTGACAGGATTGTCACATGACATTTTAAACGATGATTTCAATATCATACATTTTGTGCTTCTCGATCTTGCTTTGCTACATAATTTGTATAGACTCTGGTTTATAATAATTCTGAACAATGCCCACCTATTTGACAGTAAACACACCAACTTCTTTGATTCTCTTTCTTCTTACCAGTGAAGAAGAAATAAACTTTGTGCTTTTTGCTGGACAAATTATCAACATAGTTGGTAAATTGTTCATAGTTTTCTAAATATTTTATTATGTGTTCTTTTGGTTTGGTCATTGGCAGATATTTAAAATAGTTTGACAATAAGCTGTGACTTGCCACTTTGCCATAGACAAGGTAAATTAATAAAATGAAATTAAGTCCAAGAAGGAATAACAATATTATGGTTAAACTTTGATAAAGGTAGTTATTTAACAAAATGTAAAGTCAAGTTTGTTTAAAATACGTAAGTACCTACCTACACAAGTTAATTTCATAATCTCATACCAGTAAAACGCTTAACAGATTGATTAATCCCTATAATCAATACCTACAACAGGTGCGCTGTAATCTTATCTAGGCTAATGACACAGGTGACCGAATACTGTTTTCATTTTAAAAACAAAGGCGAACTTTAACCTCCATCAGTCAGATTTGTATGACTTTACACTTTGGGTACATTAATAGCAGACGGCAGTTTGACCTTAATCACCTTAGTGGCTTAGTCACCGGACCGTAAATTCATCAAAACTATAGAAAATACTTTGTTACCTTCGTCACAATCAGGACACCAACTTGAGCCGGTTGGCAGTTTCGACCCACTAAAATAGAAGAAAACAGGAGTATCGTCCGAATCTATGTTTTCAGTGTATTTAGAAAACTCTTGGATTCCAGTTAATTTCAATGAAAAATCCATTTTTATTATCAAAGCCACGGGAAGGACGACCCAAAACAAAATAAAAACTTCGCAACTATTTGCAATTTACAACAACTAATTGGTTGGAAATAAAATGATGACGATTGACGAATGACAAACAAGACTTGTCAACTGTCAATTATGATGACAGTGACAAGTAAACAAATCATAGTCGCTCCCACGCTCGAGACTCGCGACTACCACATGACATCAACGGCTATGCTATTTTTTTTGTAAGCCTGTTGCATGCAGTGCTTATTAGATATACAAATTATAATGTACAAATACGGGTTTCAATTAGTGTATCGAGTTTTAATCCGTTGACAATTACTCTGAATGTGCAAGTACTTTACATACAAATAAATTGTAGCACTTTGGAAACTACCGACGTAGCATATAAGTTTTTAACGGACACTGAAACATGGTACAAAACAAAATTAGTATAATATACGCTCGAAGATTCAATTGATTTCAACTTGACGTTGGCAGAATCACTGGCAAAGACGGTGGACGACAAATATTTTTAAAAAGTGAATTAATAACTGTCAAAGTAAATGTCACCCACCAACCAACATTTACTTAAATTTTTAAAAAGTGAAGTAATAACTGTCAAAGTAAATGTCACCCACCAACCAACATTTACTTTGACACTAGGTTCTCTTAGTAGTCTGTGCTTTGACAGTTACTACAGTTGACGACTTTTTGAATCACAATTGTAAACGAAATTATTTAATTTTGAATGATATTGCATGTATTTGAAGTGTTTTAAATGATTATTGTCAATAAATTGATTTGATAGTCACTATGGATGCAACAACGAGCATAAAACCGAAGACCATGGCAGAATTGTTGCCTGGCTTGAGTGGTGAGCGGTTGCTCAAATTATTGTTTACAACTTTTGTTTTTCTTTTTATTAACATTTAGCTGTGGAGTTTTAATACTACGTGTATTCATTTCAGGTATTCTTTCAAAAGACTGTATGCAGACTCTAACAGCTAAAAAACAACCAAGATCAACAATGGTTCAGACTCGAACTTCTGAAAAAGTGGTCAAGCCCTTAACTATAGCTGAAATGCGAGCAGATATATTGGGTAAGTCTTCTCATATTGTCAATCCACTGACCTCTATTTGTCCTTCTGCTGGGTAAAGACCTCCCCCATAGCAATTCAGCTATAAGGACAGTTGCGCACTTTTCTGTCCAAGACAAACCAATTTATCGCGCCATCATTTTCGTTAATTACTAGGTATTAATTTCTTTTTAAAAATATTCCAGCATTAAAAGTGCAGTCGCCAAGAAGGTTTGCACAAGGAGGTCCTTCAACTAAGAAGAAAAATTGGAATTCATCAGTAAAAGTTGACAAGACAATAAGTCACACAGCAAATGGGCAGCTGAAGCATAATCCAGTTAGGAAGGTGCTTAATTTCCAACCAAAGCCTAAAGTAAGTGTAAACTTTTGTTCTTAATTCATATTTGTTGATAATAAAAATATATTAGTAATTACCATCCTTTTGCATGTGTAAAAGCATGACCCTATTTATGCATAGTTGGGCCAAAAGTAGCAGGTCTGTCCTCAAAACTCAAACTCTTTCTTTAATAAATTTCATTTGAATCAGCATAGTGGATTAAGCATGCAATGCTCACAGTCAGACTGACAGAGTTGTCTTAGAATTAATGATAAAAGTATTGATTATAATGAATTATGTAAAGGTTTGTTACAATTGTATTTTCAGGCTATAAGTACTATTAGAGCTACAATGGCAGATACAGACTCACATAAGTTCCCTAAACCTGAATTCAGAGCAAAGAAATCTGTACTCCTACAAGGTAATTAAAGTACATACTTTCTGTTATTTATTACCAGACTGGAATATGCCAAGCCTTCCATTTTTTTTAAAGTGATATCAACCTGTGGAATGTCTGGAATTTGAACTAAATCCACTCTCAATATTTTTTTATAGTCTATTTTTCCTTTTACTCCTTCCATAGACCTGTGCTATAATAAAAAAAAGTGTTATGTGTTTTATGCACTGTCTATGTATTTGTATTCTAAGCTTTATTGGTATTTTGCAAGTACCTAGTTACAATACAACAATTCAGTAAAGAAATTATTTATAATTTGAGATTTAAAAAAAAATTATAAACAAAAACAATTTATAGATCAAAGCCCTTCCCCACAGTCACTATACAATTCTTAGAGATGGCTCTTATTATTAGACAACATCTATCAATTATTATAAATTATGTTTGTTATTGCAGCACGAAATAATATAAGAATAAGTGGCATTTGCAATATCCCAGAAACTCCATTAACAAATAAACCAGTGAAGAGTAGAATGACACTTGCCAACAAAGAAAACATATCTAACCAACCTCTTTTCAAAAACATTGTCACCACAAAACTCGTACACAAGAAGCTCATACCAGTAGTACCCGACACTCCTTTATCCAATGAATCTTGGAAGTCGAGTTGTGATTCTAGTTTCCTCCAAAAAGAGAAAGAAATTAACGACCAGGAGGATAAAATAAAGGCAATAACAGAAGAACGAACATTAGAAAACATAGCTGAAGTCACTCCACCTGTTTCAACTCCCTTCAAAGAGTATAGAAGTGTACAGGATTTCTTCAACAACTCTAATGAGCTAGATAATTCTGCTGTGTACAATGATAACACAATCATGTGTTTTGACAATCCATCAGCTTCAAATAGCAACAACAAAAGAGAAGAAAGTGTTATTGTATCCTTATGTGATCTATTAAAAAAGACTTCAGTAACAAATTCAGACAGAATTAGTACAGAATTTAAAGATCTGCTGCAAATTCAGGAACAGACTGAGCATAATATAAAAATGATTGAAAACAGTATAGCTGCATTGAATAATATAAAAGAGTCACAAATAAAGTCTCTACAGTATGTTACAAAATTGATAAATGAAAAGAAACCTTGTGACTTATCTGAAACTTTAAAGTACACCAAAGAGCTGTCAAAAACTTTGAAACAAGAAAAGTATGAACCTGACTTGAAAACTGAGCCTAGTAAATCATGTTCAGTAATAAAATCATGTTCAAAATCACCTTCATACAAGATACCAAAAAAGAATGTATGTTTGAGGAAGAAAGTCTTCTGTAAATCTATGCCTAATGTTTCTAATGAAATGCTTTTAACACCGGTTAAATCAGATATGGGTAATAGAGCATTGAGTATGTACCTCAAAATGAAGGAGCACATGAATTTCTTAAACACACCTGTAGCTAAACAAAATGCAGATGTTCCAGACACTCCAGCAGTCACATCAAATAATTTACAAAAACAACTTGATAAATTGTATGGATAGAAAATAATTAGCTTTAAAATATTTCTGTAAAAAGTTTTTACTGAATAATATATCAATTATGATATAATAATTATGAAATTAAAAGTTAAGTACTTTGCACTTGCTACAGGTTGGCTTAGTGAAATAAATCTAGGGATTTATTTAGATTTAAATAGCTGCATGTAGACTAATTAAAACTAATAATATCAATAGCATATTTCTAGCTTTATGTGAAAGATTAACATGCAATTTTATAAATGTAATATATTACTACAGACTATAAATTTCTTAAAAAGTAGGTAAATTTTGTGAATAAAGTGAAGGTACCTAATAATAATATTAAAAATTTAGATAATAATACGCTTGTTTCTGTTAACCTGACTCTCTTATAATGGTGGCAGAGAATACGTTAAAATAGGTTGATTAATCTGTACATAAGTTCCGTTTTTCTCTTCAGTAAAGGTTACCTGCCTATAGATGAAAAGTTGGGTGTTTCAAGTCTAATGTATCTGTCTACAATTTGTCGGCTTAAGGGATAGACCGATTTTGATGCGGTTTTTGTTCGGAAGCTGAAGTCACCGAAATTGTTC
The DNA here is from genome assembly GCA_936450015.1 of Meganola albula. Taxonomy (NCBI): domain Eukaryota; kingdom Metazoa; phylum Arthropoda; class Insecta; order Lepidoptera; family Nolidae; genus Meganola; species Meganola albula. Next base: position 12,993,642 of record OW388147.1, read on the forward strand.
TTGTCACACCGCTGTAGATACTTTATAGATTTTTGTAGGTCGGAATCGGTTCGACCGTCCTCGGACGGCTCACCGACAAAGTCCGGTGAACCAATAGAGGCCCTTCCGGCTAGTTGGGTTAGGTCATCAGCAAAAAAAAATTGTAGGTCGGAGGTATATTTACATTTTTTTAATTTAGTTATTGTTTTGTTCTATCCTAGTTCCTAAGTTTGTACCTAGGGTAGAACAAAACAATAACTTTTTTTTTTATGGCTTTTGTAGCTAGTTGAACAATAACTTGTTTGGGTCTCTATACAAGTTACCGGTGGCACTGCCACGCCCCTCTATCAATCTGGATTAAAAGATCAAATACGTCAGTCTACCACAAAACGATGTTGATCGTTGTGCGTCTTGACACTCTTGACAGTGACTATTGTTATATTACCTACTTACACTATATACTTAGTTGACACAGTTGACAGTTTTCTTTCTTTGCAAACTGCAAAACATTCTGCCCAGTGATAATACAAAAATATTGATAAAATACTTTATCAATTATCATATTATCGCCATTTAGAAAGCTTGCTGTGATAATTCTAAACTCGTCCTCTCAAATTCAGTAGCAATGGCTTTATCAAAACCTATAATGAATTTAATGGCATCATATTTACAGAACTTGTATTTGCATCCAATTAGAACCAAAGCTATTACGAGGTAAGTAATATACATTATCTTTGTGTGCTAATAAGACTTCACAACCTAAAGATTGTGTTGATCAAAGGTTAACTCCAAAGGTTAGGCTTATATACTAGTATCTTGAATGTTCAAATCTCACTAACATTTGTAACTTTTTTATGTATCTACCAATATTTGCAACTTATTCCAAGGTTTCCATTAAATATCCAGTGAAATTGAGCTTTTGTCTACTCTCCGAGCTCAAACTATTCATACCAAAAAAGTAAACCCTAGCATCCCACTGCCATAATCCACTTATCCTGGCCAAATGTCACTTGATTTAAAATCGGTTCAGCAGTTTAAATGTAATAAGCCAATGAACAGAGTTATGTAAGCATTTATAAACTCAGTTTGGATAATAATATTAACTGTTATAATTATAATATAATTAATATATATAATTTATTCTCATAACTTAGAATACCTAGTGATTTACATTTTAAAATAGACAGCTCTAAAGAAGTCTTAATCTTGATTCGTATAACAATTTTAATTAAAATTAATTATGTAATAATTGTTGATGTTTGTAATTTAATAAGTAATTAATGTTTCAGCTGTGTGGTGGGTACAGCAGGCAGTGTGGCATCACAACTGGTCGCTGGTGGTTCTGTATCTTCAGACTCAGTCCTAGCATTTGGTGTCTATGGGTAAGTTATATTCTGTGCAACCTAACAAACTTCAAAAAGTGAGGCTATTATTTTGCATATTTACTTTTTTCTTATAAGGCATAAATCTTATGTAAAATAAGTTTTTGACTGAAAGTGGTTGTCTGTATTTTAAATTGAAATGTAGCTACCATTTCAGTTAAATTTCATTTTTGTTGAAATAGTTTTCTTTAGGTCTAGCCAGCGGCTGTGAGATTATTGATTTTCATGTGGCAGATTATTGGTTCAATTCTCACTTAAGACAGAAATTTATGTGATGAACATGTCTGTTAGTTTTGATTCTAAGTGTTTTGATCTATATTAAGGATCTATTTACAAATGAAAACTAGTATAAGTAGTATTTATCAGTTACCTGGTTTCCATAGTTTGGGTCAGTTAGATTTGGGATCAGATGGACATGTGTTAGTCCCAGGATATTATTGTTATTAGTCCACAAATGCAGTAAAGCCTTTACTTATAAACAAATCTCAAGTTAAAACAGTTTGTCCTTATTTCCTACTAGCTGTAATACCCGGCTTCGCTCGGGAGTTGATATGAGGTTACGTGGTAGTTGAAATAAAAAAATAAACTATGACGTAAAAAGTAAAAAATATATATATATTGAAAACATATATATTTACATGTATTTACATTATCATGGATATATATATTTACATGTATATTTAAACATATATATTTACATGTATTTACATTTTCTCATTATTTATACTACTTGTTTATAAACAACATTTTTCATTTTATTGTCCGGGGTATATATATATAAATTTTTCGAATTTCCTACTCTTGAGCAAGCTACATAAAGCTGACCGTGAGAGAAGCAGGATTCTTTGAGGTTGATGCCACAATATTTTAAAGTTTGCCCTTGCGCTTTGTTAATTGTAAAACTAAAGGCTAATTTAATTGGAAACTGCAATCTTTTAAATTGAAATGGCAATTCAGAAGAGATCAGTGGTATTCTAGGTATAAATACTGTGTGTCCTTTGTTCTTTCCAGAAATAAGTTCAGCTTCAATGATATTATTCGATAGCTGTTTTACGATCATCCTCGTTCCATTACATAGTTTTGGGGAGTTGAGATTTCTAAGTAGTATGATTGGAGATCCAATTTTCAGACGAAGGCAGTGTAATGGCATTCCTGGTACTTGTAAAGAGTTTAGAAATTCAGTAGGGAAGTTGACACTTTCTTCAATGGTTACCATCGTGTCGATCGATTTATATACTTTCTCTTCACCAGGTATTTTCTTTAGAATATTAAAATTGATATCGTCAACAATATTATTTTTAGTGGCCAAAATTGCTCTTTGAAATAACCACTCTACGTTGGTATAGTTCTGAATAATATTTGGATAAATTTTGTCGATTAGTTCGTTTTCAGTAGTGGCTATGTTACAGAAATCACTATTGAGTTCAATGAGACCGGTCGTTTGGTCAGTAGGATATGTACCTTCGCCTATTTGTAAAAGCATTTTAGCAAAATGTGCTGTTGTTTCATCTTTTGATAATTCAACCCTCATGTTTTTTGTTAATTGCAGTATTTGTACTTCTGGCCAGAGATGTGACTTTTTTAAGCATGCATTGATCTCGTCTGCTGGTGTTGACTTGGGAATAACTGGAAGTGTTTGTCGAAAATCTCCTGAGAGTATGAGTAGAGCTCCTCCCATTATTTCAGAGTTTTTTCGCAATTCTTGTAATGTTCTGTCCATGGCTTCTAGTGATTTTTTATGGGCCATGGTGCATTCATCCCAGCAGATAATTTTAGCTTGTTTTAGAAGTTGACCCCGTCCAGATGCTCCTGAGACTTTACATACCGGGAATTGTTGTTCGGCTATATTCAACGGTAGTTGTAAGGCAGAATGAGCAGTTCGTCCTCCTTCCATAAGTGTGGCTGCAATGCCGGATGATGCTAGTGCCAGTGCGATGTGTTTTTTAGCACGTATTTCCGCCAGTATTAGATTTATTAGAAACGTTTTACCGGTGCCTCCTGGTGCGTCCAAGTAAATAATTCCACCAGTGTTGTTATTTATTCGGTTCATTATAACGTTGTAAATTGTTTTTTGATTGTCATTGAGGAGTGGTTTATTGTGAGCAATGTATTCAAGTAGTTCATTGACGTTGTAGCTTTTTTCCTTTGTAATTTCGTAGTTTAGCATACTGAAAGCATTTCTTTGTGGTGCTGGCATTCCAAGTTCTACTAAGGTCCGGTTATTTATTGCTAAGCATTTATCTTCTAAGCGAATGAGTGTTTCATTGAAGATGTTGTCACTGAATTCTATAGTCAGTTCTGGATTAGCTTGTCGGATTTGGTACAATATATCATCACTCATACTCCTTTTGAAAGAGTCCCATAGCTGTTTTGGGTTTGATGGGTTACATGTTGTTAGAATTATGGCGAATAACTCTCGAATTTGTTCAGCTGAAGCTGTGAGTGTGGCTTCTTGTAGTGTTAATTCCCAGTGGTTATCGTTTTCCAATAATCCTAAGCGTTGACATGCTTCTCTGTACGTCTGGCATAGGTAGCCGTCAATAGTCCTGAGATCTGTGAAACTTGTTGGTCCTCGTATTTCGTGTAACAACATCCGGAGATAGAAACATTCGGCATTGTTTGGATGTACAGTGTATACTCGACCTATTGTGTTAGTTTTCATTATTTCTGGATGACCCTCTTCTGGCATTCCTTGTTTTCGTCGTTGAAAAATTTTTCTTGTTTTGTCCCACGTATAATAAATAGGGACGTCGACATACAGTAACGTCTTTGCGAATGGATCCGTTTGGCAAAGTTGGAAAAAAGCTGTTAATGTTGTGTTCTGAGGTGGTTCGCTTGCAATTTTTCTAGCCGAGTCTTTTGTGAAGTAAACTCTCTGTCCATTCTCCAAATGTACTGCTAGATGTTGCACAGCTGGTTCGCGTTCGTGTATGGGAAAACTAAAAATCCTCCACGCTGCTTCGTTACTGTTGATGTATCTTCCCATTTGGTACATGAGTATCTCATCATTTCTGTTATTTTGTTCGCTATTTTGGACTATTTGAAATACTGCCATATCACTACCTTTGTTTACGTACTTACATATATATTTAATAGATTTTACTGAATTGCAATATTCAACGTTTATGTGTGCTTGGAACATTTTAGAAAGTAGTGGGTTATATGGTACTACCCATTGATTATCTATTTCCAGTTCATCTCTGCCTTGTATTCGTATTTTTGCTGTGAAACCACCGTTTTTCGGTGATCGTCTTCTATATTTGGGATAGCCGTCATCTTCAGTTTTTGTATCGTCTACGTATGGTTTTGGATATTTTTTTGTACATTTTCCATCACGCATGCATGGCGCATTAAAGTTTAATGGTCCACATGGTCCGTGAATCATGTTTTTCACTACTATGCTGTATAGTTCCGGATCTTTTTGTGGATTGGGAAATTCAGCTTGGATGATTTTGTCGATATCCGTGAGATAAATTTTATCGTGTAGCCATATGAGATTGTGTGAGTGAGGTAATCCTCGTTTTTGCCACTCGATTGTATACATCCAGCATCTAACGGTTCCAAAGATGTGGTATTTTGTGATGACTTCAATAAATCTTATTTGTTTTTGTCGAAAAACTCGGGCTATTATGTCGTGTCGATCCATGGAGGTTTGTCCATATTTTAGTTGTTCTTTGATTTCTGGCCATGATGAGTTGCATGTAAATGTTATGAAGAGATCAGGTCGTCCATATTTTCTTACGTAGGTCATGGCATCTTGAGTATATTCGTGCATATGTCTTGGACTTCCTATGTATGATGAGGGTAAGATTACCATTGTTCCAATATCGTCAATATTGCCGTCATTTATGATCGCATCTCGAAGGTGGATGTATTCTTCTGTGCGTAGTTTCTTCTGATTCAGTCTTATGTAAAGCATCCGTTCTGCTTCTATTTTTGCGTACATATCTACCAGAAATTGTTGGAATAAACGGCGAGTGTTGAGAATGTGATTGTATATTTCATTGTCTCTGATCATTAAGCGGTAAGCATAGAACTCCTTGGAAGTGACTTTTTTGTTTGTTTCTATGCCTGTTTCAGGATGAATTTGTTTTATATTGAAATGATAACCGTCCTCTCCGTGCAGAAATATTAAAGGATATTGAAGAGAATCATATGAACGGTGTGTCTCTGCAATGCGTTGTAGTCCTTTTCTTCTTCGTTGTAAAATTATGTCACGGCTTGTATTTTCATTGTCCACAATTACGATGGCGACTTCATCTATCTGAGGTGCATTAAATCTACGTTCGTGTTCTCCACGTGGTCTTTTATCGGCTCGAATCACAATTTTATAGTCATCAGAAATCATGCGATCTAGTGTTGTTTTGAATATGTAAATCAGTTGATTGTATTTGTGTAAGATCCTCTGTACATCTTGGATTATTTCGCGTTTCAATCCATTAAAATGTGTACTTCGTTGATCAATTTCTTGTTCTTCATTTCCAATGAAATATACTTGCAGAAATTTATAGTCATCGTTAGGCATTGGTAGTAACGATCCTATTTTGTGATAAATTTGCCCTTGAATTGAAAATACATATTCAAATTCATCTCTATTAGTGTTAGTCGAAGTAACACCGAAAGAAGTCATTTGAAAGCAGGAGTTGTATGATCTTATATTTTGAAGAAAGTGTTTTGATTCTGGTGTTTCCCCGGTCATGTAATGTAGAAATTCCTGCGGAGGTGCTTCCAGTGGTGGTAATCGAATTTTTCCATTCATGCAACAGAGACCTGGTGTTTCTTTACTGAATTTTTTCGCGTGGCAAAATTGGCAAATGTTATTCATTTTTCCGATCACAACATATTTATGATTGTAATATTTCTTCGTCGATTCGTAGTGGAATGCTTCCTTTGTTAGATTATCTTTTAAAATTCTCGATTCTTCAATAGTTTTATTTTCGCTTCTTTCTTCGCTTTTTCCGCTTCTCAGGGTGCTCATTCTGGTTCGTTGATTTTGTAAACGTGCTTCGCGCTGTTCTTCCGTTTCATTTCTTCGATATTCTTTTTGTTTCCGCCGTTTCGCTGCAGAACTGGCAAGATCTCCACCTCTTTTACGTCTAGGCATTATATTCTGTAAAATATAAATTAAATGAACATTTTATAGACAAATATATTATTACGTAAACGTGGGGCACGTTGAGACAAAGAAAACAAAATTATTTAATCTTCAAGCGGTCGCGCGATATTTTGTTTACGGCCAAAGTATATCGATTCAACGCCGCGCGACTACTTGAAAGTTAAGGAAATTACAATTAAAAGAAAAGAAAAAAAAACCATTAGAATTAATTAAATACATTATTAAAAATACTCACATTTAATATTTCACAATAAAGGCTCACAGATAACTTTTTTTTTTCTTCACTTCAAGATCATGAATTAATTAAACACACTATTAAAAATACTCACACGTGATACTTCAAAATAAAGGCTCACACAGGTAACTTCTTTCTTTTTCGTTTCGAAGTGGCTTGTTCCGCTGTTCAAATCGAATTAATTCTGGCGGGCGACACCGGGCTCTTATATATACAGAAAGCTAGGCTCTAGGGTATTCCAGAAAGTTGGCTTTATGGAGACTATACACATGAAGTGTATAGTTGGCTCTAAGATATTCGAGAAAGATGGCTCTAGGATATTCAAGAAAGTTTGGGAATATTTACTTTCTCACACCTTCTAGGTATAGAATGTTCTCGACGTTATCGTTCGCCGTAACAATAGGTTTTGCAGCTGTAGCATACGCAGTAAAGGCGCGAAATTTAAAAACTTAAATTTTAAAATGTTTTCAGAAGTAATTTGAATAACTAAAATGATATCGCTTTAACTCCAACATATAAGTTAGCTACTGCTGTATAAATACACAAAATTTAATAACTTTATTATGGTAACAAATGTAATTTAAGACTTTATTGAAATGAGAATTTTAAATTTCGCGCCCCAAATAATCGTTCTTTTAAGTCCATATTGTGTACAATGAATGAAGTTCAACTATTTGACAACAGATGGCGCGACTACACTTACTTTCCAAGTTGAAGGGTTGGAAAAGCCCTTATATCTTTAAAAACACACCCTTTAGGTTAAAACGGGAACTTTCTTGTTCGAGGGGGGATAAAGGGTTATGGTAACAAATGTAATTTAAGACTTTATTGAAATGAGAATTTTAAATTTCGCGCCCCAAATAATCGTTCTTTTAAGTCCATATTGTGTACAATGAATGAAGTTCAACTATTTGACAACAGATGGCGCGACTACACTTACTTTCCAAGTTGAAGGGTTGGAAAAGCCCTTATATCTTTAAAAACACACCCTTTAGGTTAAAACGGGAACTTTCTTGTTCGAGGGGGGATAAAGGGCTATCACACTATATAAGTCCCTTTATCGTGATGGGACTCCTTTTTAAGTTTTATCGGCACGCACATTTTATCAACTTAGTTTTATTATATATAATGATAATGATATGACACTTTGAGAATCACATAACAGTGACAAAATTTAGTAAGAGGGCTAGTCTAGCACAATACTAAAATTTCTTGTTCTCAGGTTATTATTTGGAGGCACAATTCCACACTACTTTTACGAATTCCTCGAGAGACTGTTCCCAGAAGAAGTGGTATCATTTCCTCTAGCGAAGAAGTTGTTATTTGAGAGAATATTGTTTGCACCATTCATGCAAGCATTCTCACTGTACACACTAGCTAGATTAGAAGGCAGAACCCATAAAGCAGCATTGAAGCAACTCTTTGCATTGTATATGCCAGTATTGGAATCAAACTGGAAATGGCTGACCTTGTTCCAAGTTATTAATTTAGCTTTAATTCCTCCTATGGTAAGTTACTTCTTTTAATATTAACACTATATACAATAGGTAATCTACTGGACAGCATTTGATGATGTTTGACATATGTCAATATAGTCCAAAAGCCATGGTTGGAAATTAGATTCTTTAATAATACGTTTGTCACAATCTTGTAGACTGAAGCAGCCTTGAATTTCCACAACTCGATGTCAAATGTGCACCTATAAATACTTTATGTAATTTAATAATGTATTTGTTTTTTAAAGGGTCTTGTAGCCTTGTATAATGCATGGTGAATATCTTACAAAAGTTACTCTTGTTGATTAGTCTTGTCTCAAGTCTTCAAGAAAACAATTCCTATAATCAACTATAACAATATTTTTCAAATTTCACTTCCAGTTAAGAGTCCTGTTCATGAACCTGGTTGGATTTGGTTGGGCAATGTACATCGCTACCAAGAGGCGACAACAAAGCCAGAAGAAAAACTGAAGTAATCTATAAATTGACATGTGGTGGTGGATGCTCATGCTTACTGTGATGAAGTTGTCATTATTTTGTTGTACTATACTGTTATAGTTCTAAGAATATTACCAGTTCAGCTCAATGGCTTATCTAAAAAAAATATTAGACCGAAGTTTTTGATAGACAGATAAGTTTTATCAAAACTAAAAATAATTTTGCTATATCGCTCCTTTGCGTGAAGAGTGCTCAATTACATGTACTAATTTTAATGGAGAGAATTTTAAAGGTTATTTAGAACTTTGAAATATGACCTCTACTGATGATTATTAAACTAAGTTTTTTGTCAATTATTTAATGTACATTTCTTATGGTAAAACTCAATGTCGTACTGTTATGTACAAACTTCATGCGACGGAGCGATTTGTTTGTTATTTTATTTCATTGCATTATTAAATGTACAAAAGGCAATTTGCCGTTTCTTGTCACAAGTTTAGTCAATTAACAAAAGGCCAATGCCAATATATGCTCAAGGTAATATTTATCTTTATTATATTGATACGAAAACTACGTAAATAATTGATAAGTATCCTTGTTACTACATTAAGATGTTCAGGTAGAATAAATAGAAAATGGTTTCAGGGTTCTTTATTAGACAACAGCAATGAATAGATTACCATATATGAATAGGTATCTCATCTAAATACAAGTTCGTTATTTGTGGGTTTAACTACCGCTAGATTTTATGATAAAGTTGCGAAATCAATTCTTATGCAGTGCATTTAAGACATATTACTATAGTATAATAAATAAAGATGTATTTTTTGTATATTTTGATAATTATATTAAACTGTTTCACTCTTAAACTTGAGTATTATTGAATATCCTTATTTACATATTATTGCTTCATTGGTACTATAATTAAATTTAAATATAATTCTCAAAATCTTAGATTATTTTTATAATCATGTAATGTAATATCTTACTATTATACTAAAAAGTCTTATTAAATATTAATTCATAAATAGTATTGAACTGACTATCATACTAAAATTAAAGTTTAAAATGTTGCCCATAAATATAAATATATTGCACACACTAAGTTACTGAATTTTGACTAGAGTATTATTGTTTCATAAATTAATTGCATAAATATTACACTTAAAAATGTGTATTTAAAATTATCTAATAAATGTGAAATAACATTACCAACAAATAAAAACAACAAAAATTTAAATAAGAGATCATAAATTAAACTTCCAATAGGAATGTAATGAGTACAGCACGTTTGGACTAGAAAAAATTGTAAAGGTCCTAACTTACAAGTATTTCTGGTAAACAAATTGAAAAAAAAAAAAAGTTTTGGCCACAGCCTAGGCTCACGCAGCTCTACAATCTTGAATGAACTCGATACCTTTATCTTTGAACAAATGTTTGAACCCAAGACAAGTTAGAATTTGAACTACAGGTTGGTGTGGTTTCACTCCGAAATTTCAATAACAACAAGCGACTGAACTGCGACGCCTGTTTCACTGTGCTATTCGTGTTCGGGAGATTTTGAGGAGCTCCGCTCCGTCGAGGGGCTGCTGTAGTAGCTCGCTGATGAGTGCGTTGAAGGCGTAGGCCTCCGGTACGGGATGGGGCGCTTGCGCGCGCTGTTATTAGATTAGTACAGTTAGTGGGATATGAAAGCGTTATTTGTATTAGAATGATGTTATAGCTGAATGGCTAAGAAAAATGGCAAATAATAAAACATGCGGCATCTACAATGTACGCATTTAAATGAAAAACTAAAAAAATGGAAGTATACTTACATTTGATGAATCCAAATAAAAAAAAAAAGCTTAGCTTTAATGTCTACAGTAGGTAGGTACGTACTAAGAATCTACATTTTTAAACACATTCACTGCCTCTTCTATTTTTTTCTATGCCCTTACTGGATAATTCAAACTCTCTAGATACTTAATATTGTTAATTTAAGAACTCATAAATGCGTTCCAAGCACGGGCGATAACACTTATTGCTATAACGTTACCGGTAGTGAATGCGTGGATTCAATGTTGAACAATTATATGCCTTCGGTACAGTACCTCCTTAATAAATAAATATGCAGTGCCTACCATGCAAAAACAAAAAAACAAAATAATAATAATTAAACTTTAATGTCATAAAACAAAATAAAGTTGAAACAAAATCTTTGCAGTACATTATACACAATGCGAACGTCTACTGGCGACCATCGAGGCTATCACTGAGCAAGGCTTACAGCTACCGTCTTCTATACTTGTATTTGTTTGGCGCGTATGTAAGGCCTATTATGGGTGCGCTACGGAGGAAAAATATCTATTATTAACCAACTTTTTTAAGACTAACATTAGATTAACCAAAGATTAGTAAAAAATTGGCAAATATATTTATTAGGTATTAAGTAGCACACCCAGTTGAGCACAAGATTTAGTTACCCAGATAAAATAAATTGCACACACATACAAATTAAACTCCAAAGTGAAAAAATAAGTTATACGAAGTATTTACAGTCAAAGGGACAACGAAATATCTAATATTAGGAAAAACTGCAATAAGAAGAAATTACGGGGTTTATGAATATATTATGAAAATAGGGCTTAAGTTTTAGAACAATACATAATATTACTTAAACTAATTTCACACTAGCAACACTTCACTCAGCGGAGCTACTAGTCGTGTCTTCAGAACTCGTGCTATGCTTTCGTGACTTTTTTCTATAAAGAAAACAAAAAAACAAAGTAGGTAAAAGGGAAATAAGGAGAATGTTTATGTGTCATATCATGGAGTTAAAATAAAAATAAGTACAATAAGTAATCAAACAGTAAATTAAAATCACTCATTAAATTTTACAAAAAAAATACTTTAGTATTCAGAGAGTAATTAATTATTATGAGCCATGATATGTCACAACGCAAATTAAAATTATAAGCACCAAAATTAAAAGGGTAAAAGCGACACACGGAAAAAATTAAGCACACTTTGCGACCAAAACACTGTTATATTCACACCCCTTCTTAGGAATAGATTAAAAATGTATAGTTCTATAAGGTGGAAATAAACATTTACCCTCGTATTCATAAACGTCTTATAAGCTCATTATAGTTTAAATAGGTTTATAATTCGTTTGTCTTTGTACGTCATCTATACTGGTAAGAAAGAGAAAATCCATTTTAACTAGTCTTATAAGATTTTTATGAATAAGGCCATTAAATTTTAATCGCATTAGTCAGTCGATTAATAAAAAAAAACAGTGCACACTTTGGAAGCGTTAAAAATAACGAATTGAAGAGTGGTAACACAGCGACACTACTCAAAACACACGATCAAATTACGCGTTTAGTTAGTTCCACAAATTCAACCCACTCTACTTATTACACATTGTGGAACAAACTAAATTGCATCTAAACGGACCACATCATATCCTAGTTATTTGCTTTAATGTCTATTTTATTCAGCCAATAGTGTCATTTCTTACTTAAAATAGTATTCACGACATTTAAATTTTTCTCACAATAATTAAATAAATAAATAAATAAAAATAATAATAATATATAAATAATAAATAAATTAAATCAATGCCAAAATCAAATTAAAAAGGTTTTTCATTTCATCTCAATTTGTACTAGTTTTTGTTCACGTCAAGAAACTTATGGATTTAAAAACTAATAGAAACTACGACGAAATACATTAATAAGGGGACTAAAGCTTATTTTTTACTGTTTAAAAGTCAATTTATTATACACGTGGTAGATACATTAATAAAAAATGATGACTATGGCAGTAGAATAGTACAAACTTTATCTTATAATATTCCTTTTACTTAAACACAATTTGCAGTATAGTGCCGTGAGAGGTCGCATGGAAAAATGTTGTATCTGCGTCTGAATTGTTATCCTCCTCGTCTGTTTAGTCCATATAAAAAGTTGTTGTGACGCGCACACTTTCGTCATGTTTACTAAGGAATATTACAAGTGTAGATATATGATGTCGGTCCGAGACGTGGCGAGACGTGGCGAGATGTGGCGAGTGTGGCGCGTGTACCTGGTGATGCGGCGCCTGTCGAGGAAGGAAGGCGAGCCGGCGCGGCGCGGGATGGAGGGCGACCGTGGCCGCGGCGGCCAGGCGGGAGATCTACGGTAATCGGCGTATACGCCCTTCATTGTTCTGTACGTTACGTTCGTGCATGCACAGTTCGCGGTAATGGAGACAAACAAAATTACATTGTTATTGTTTATTTAAGTACGCGTACTAACGATATGTAATATTAAAATAATGAGCCGTTTCCTTTGTACAAAATTTTAGGTCATAGTAAGTAGTATGTATATAGTAAAACTCTCCCGTAATTTATATGTTGTCCACGTCCGCCTTATATATAAAGGACTCGACTCATTGCTTGTTCTTCCAAAAATAAAACTATTTTTCAGCCTATAACAAAAATTATAATTTTCATAAATTGGTATTTAAAATCTAGTAAAAGCATCTCTAGCTAGGCACTGCGATAGTTTTATCTTGGAAGATATGACTACAGAGAAGTGTCATTCTTACCTAGAGGAGCGCGTTGATCGGGAAGAACTTCGTGACGATCGTGACGAACTCCGGCTGCTGTACGAACTGGAACGTGACGAGCGAGACCGTCTGTAAAACGACATTCAATTTTGTTAATTTATTACGAGAGAGCTAACGCTAGCTACCTAGCTGCGACTTCATGATGGACTTCACAATTTGGGCAAATTCTTCCCATTTTAAATTTTAAAATTTCTTTACTGGACTTGATTTCCCTGCTAAAACTCGTTTTCCAGCAGGTCGAGCTGAAATTTTTACTTAATTTTTTGGACCTTAAAGCATCCTCAGAACACCCTATCAATGTTTCATCACAATCTGAACAGTTACTGTTGTTGTTTCATGTTTATCCTCGATATGCATTCCGCATAGAGGATAAATATACAACATACCAAGAATAGTAAGAATGCACAACAGATAGAATATTTACCTTGAAGAAGAATACGAGCGTGATCTGGAACGTGACGATCTTGAGCGTGAGCGCGTACGAGATCGCGACCTGGAGTGAGACTTCGGCCGCGACCGCGACTTGGAGCGAGTGTGCGACCGCGACCGGCGCGACCGACGTGACGACGACCGCGACCAGCGACTGTGCGATACGCTGTGATCCTTCTTCCTCACTTCCGGGGAACTCTCCACGTTATGCGGTGGACTTTTATCCTTGCTGAGAGATTTGGCCTTAACTGGACCATTCCTAAGTTCCGCTACTGGCGATTTAGCCTTTTCGACCTTCTCTTTTTCTACTGGAGCGGGACTACGTTTCTTTGCTTTGTCGTCGTCCTTTGTAACAGAATCGCCGCGTCCACCTTGTGATGTCGACGGACCGTTCATTTCCTCATTTCTCTTCCGCTCCATTGACGCCTTAGCTAACATAGCGAGTCTTTCTTTCAGTCTATTTAATTCCTTGTTATCCAAGTCCTCCTGTCGGTCTCTGTCCTCCTTGTCTAACCTCAAGAAATCTTCTTCTGAGTCTTCATGTTCGCTTGAAGACGTACGCATGCACAACGCTTTGGGTTTGTAACTGTCAGGTTTGCTCTTTTTCTTCTTCGGCTGCAGATCAGATGGGGACTTGATGTATTTCCGCTTATCTTTGTCAGATAACTTCTCTATAATATCACGGTAACGTTCAGGACTGCGGCGCGCGGGTGAGTAACTTAGACTCGAAGTGCTTCTACTTTTCCGGTCTGATCGGGACCTAGACCTATCTTTGTGTGAGTCGCTTCGTTCGTGATCTCTCTCTTTCTCTGGTCTTTCTCTGTGCTCGGCTCGTGGTGATACCGATCGACGTTCAGAAGACTTTTTCTTCTTTGCAATGGGTGATGGGCTCTTACGTTTTTCTTTTTTGGAACTTTTCTTTGGAGATTTAGATCTGCTAGGCGATCGACGTCGCGGTGAAGGTGACTTCCTATACGGTAGACTAGTTTCATTTTTGCTTTCGACAGATCTATATTTATCTGCTTTAGATTTCGGTGGAGATTCTTTCTTTCTTTGCTCTACGGAAGGACTTCGTTTCCTTGAATCTCTTTCAGACGGTGATGCACTTCTTTTTGCATAACGACTATCATTTTTAGACTTTTTATCAGATTTTTGCTTAGGGAGGTCTGATTCCGAATCAGAAGAAGCATATTTCTTTTGAGATTTCGCAGATTGATATGTTCTTTCAACAGATTCATCTTTTCTTGTGTTTCTGTTTTTGTTACTCTTACTAGCAGGAGATCGGTCTCTATACTCCGGTGAAGTGTCTCGCATATCTCTAGATAGACTGCGGTCTTTCTTTCTGTTCGGTCTATCTTCGTGGTTTTCTCTCTTTTTACGCTTAGGTATGTCTTCTTCCTGTCGTTCACGATTTTTGGTAAAGTAATCATATTTGCCGCCTCTTTCCTTTCTACTAGACTCGGCTCTATCATGTTTCTCGTCTGACCGCTTTTTGTATTCAGGCGATTCGCTTCTTCTTGGTGGTCTTCTGTCCTCTTTGTCGTCTCTATGGTTCCTACTAATTTCTTTAGGTGGTTCCCGTCTGTCTGTGTGTGAGTCATCGCGCCTGTCGTCTCGCTTCCTGTACTCAGGGGAGACACTCTTGCGACGTCTCTTCTCAGGGGGTGGTGAAGAGCTTACTTCTCGGGTCTTCTTGCTCCTTAGTTTCTCTTGTTTGTTTTTAGGTGCTTCAGATTCGGACTCCGAGGATTGTCTGTCACGTTTAGAGCGTTTAGAAGTCTGACGTCTTTCAGAGTCTTCTCGGGAAGGTTCTCGCTCTCTCCGGTCTACTTTGGTGGCGTAAGATCTTTGGCGATATTCGGGAGAGGGTTCGCGCTCGCGACTCCGCTCGCGCCGACGTTCGTGACGCTCGCGAACAGGTTCATCGCGTTTCTCGTACCGTCTGCCGCGGTCTTCGCGGTCTTCACGCTCTCTGCCAGACTTTCTATACTTATCTTCGCCTCTCTCTTCCAAAGAACGTTCCCTTGGCTTTTCTTTTGTATATTTTACAGGGGAACTGAAAATAAAAATTTGGAATCACTTTAAATATCAAATCATCCTATTAATTTACATCCTTTGAACTGAAATTTGGTCACATGAAAAGCCATCATAGTTTTTAGGGGTTGTGAAATTGTTTTTAAGTTTTTACTATCTTTTTGATATATGAATTAAAAATAGTTCATTTTACAGTTACTTCTAAAACCAGAACTTACTTCTCCCTACTCGATGGCTGACTGCTGCCCGTTCGACGATTACTCGACTTTTTCTGTTCAAAAATTATACAAACATATTAAAAAACAATAGCTCCTATAGAAGGGCGTACAACACCAGTGCCAATACGATATACTATAGTGGTAATGGCAAATAAATATCCACTAAAATACAAGTGAAACTCTTCAGAGGCACAATAACTGACTGAAGAACCTCAACAAATCAAAATTAAGTGCTCATGCAGTCTATAGGAATATAACAAAAATCTGAGACACTAAACAAAAAGTTAATATAGAAAACAATTTATATCAAAGCTATTGTGGAAGCAAGTATAATTAAATAAATAATCAACAAGACATTTAATTCTTAATATATTTATTTATTATTATGGACGAAATCAATGTTATTTGAATACATCCATAACATTCTTAATAGAGTTAAATAAAATCAATAAATAATAAAGGTGATATACACTATTGGATGTTGGCACTTGGCACCGGTGCGTTACTTAAACAGTTAGTAACACAAACGGCTCAACATAATTTACATAAATACATGTAATACACAAAAATCAAATGTAATACAACACCTCAGTAACGTACCTTGTGTAACAAACGGTGGTGGTATCGTGTACCATATAAACATGTGGACCATCCTTAATTAGTTTTGGGTAATCAGAAGAGGGAGAATGTTATGGATTAGTTACAATCAATATCAGACAATCTGGACGTTAGAACAACAAACACCGTGTGTGCTATTAAACAATATAAATACTACTAATGCACTATGAAGATGAAAATCGAACAAAGACTTTTACGAATAGCTTAAGAAAAGAGTCGTAATTCGAAGATTAGGTTTCGCCTATTTCCTCTAACAACAATAGATTAATTCGGAAAAAAAATTATACACTGGATAAGAGGAATATGAACTGCGTCCGTGTGTTAGTCTATATTACACGTCCTGTTTGCAGTGGTCAGATTACCCAATATTATAATTTTTTTGGAGGCTCTAACGCACATAAAATTATATGTATTATCATAAAGGACAGCACACAAGCTAAACTTCAAATTATGACTTTTAACTTAGGCTTTTCGCAAATATCTTTCGTCGTTTTCAAAGTAAATATGTACTTAACAAATTTTACCACGGTTCGATATGGTTTTATCTCATCCTGAACAACCGCGATAAAATTCGTTAAGTTTCACACTAAAATATTTTATTCGGTCTTTAGCAGGAATAAAATCATTAAATACAATTTTATTCACTTCAGTGTAGTTATTTGTGGTTCAAGTAATATACACGTTATCGATAACAATTTGTAGTGATTAGTTTTATAGCGCACACGGAGTTAGTTCGCGTGAAACCACCATCTGTTAGAGCTACACACCATGCAAGTAACTGTGCACACTGCCTCGCGTCGAACCCATTACTATATGTTAGTCCATAAAATGTTAAACAACGCTATACCGAGTTTAGTATTCACCTAACAGTGTTCTTACTGAGTGTTATTGTTTTGTGATATACTTACAGTATACGTTATTTCTTCAGATAAAGATGGCTATCCTATGAAATGATGCACAGTTAAACAGATAATTTTTACTGGCTATTTCTTGTATTTACAGAAAAAAATTAAATAAAAAATGTGGTAAGAAGACAACAATTAAATAATAATTATCGTTTTGTTGCGGGGACAAGCCCAGACGGAGGTCCGTGGGAGATGGATAGTGACTATTAACTAAATTATGCACATCGGAGTTTGGAGACAAACAAGAAAGAGAATGTACTACACGTGTCTACAGTTAGTTGTATATGTAATGCACCAGTAACAATGGAGAGGGGCTGTGAGGGGAGAGTATACACACAAGTCATTATATTACGAAGCCAATAGAATGCGAGGACAGTGCTAAAGTTGTATCAATGTGCTTTGCACATCGTCAAACAAAAATAAAGAAAGCAAAGTGCTACTGGATCTAGCCGGTAATAGCGCTGGGAGGGGCGCGAGTGGTCGGGCGAATGTGGAAGACACCGGGTTAGAGCTACACCAGGTTCGATTCTTGTGGAAACATGTCCTCTAGTTTGCTGCCCAAAACCCCACACACGGTAGTAACGTTAGACTTTCTGGTTCAAAGATTATGTTTTGTAAGAACATTTATTACACAGTGCACCTCAATGTTGAATAGGAGTAAGAAGTTTTAAGGCATGATATGAAAGTCTAAAAGAATAATTTAATTAAAAGTATGTCCAAATCATATACTGTCATAGTGTACTGAGAGGTCTGTGTCCTATTGTATTCATCAAAGATTTATAAATAAATAATACTACAGCAAGACAGCAAAAATTCAGCTGAATAGAATGGTATCACAAATTGGTACGGTTCTCAAAATTCTTTGCAAGTAAGTGTGCAAACTTAAAGACAAATCAAATCAGTCGCGCAACTTTGGAATTAATATTTTTCTGCCTTTACGAAGTAATATTATACTGTAAATCTATGGTTTGCATTATCCTCTAGAAGTACATTGTTATGAAATCAATAAACAAAACATAACCTTCAAACCGCCCTATCAGATGTAGAGTATCGCAAACATGGCAAGGCTCAGTTAATTGCGTCAATTACCTTCTTCTTTTTCTTCTTCTGTCTGTCGTCTTCTGAAGACGCTGAGTCGGAGTCAGGCTGTGCATCGGTGCTACTTGAGCTGTCGGTGTCAGGTGACTTGGAACGCTTTTTCTTTTTCTTGCTGGACTCTTGTCTGAAGACAAAATAACGTCCATAAATCTTTCATGTCTCTTAAAACACATGACGTTGCTTCGGATTAATGTACTACTCCGAAGCTGGTTGCAAAATTCAATACTCTGAAATATGACGAACGAACGACAGCCAAAAGTTTGTTCGAAAGTTGCTCTCCACGCACGATGTCGCAGGGGAACTTCCCCCTGACGTAATGACGCATCAACCAGTCATAGGTTGCGCAAGTATCGCTTGTTCCCGTGATCCCTGGCGTAGATGTGAGATGGAACACACGGGGGGTTTCAGTGAGTACCCTTACGGAGTCTCACATACCCGCTGCACTACGCTTACTCGTAGCGGGGGATCCCCGTAGAATTTCACCGAAAAAAGAAGTAACTGCAGCCCGCTTCGGAATACCTTTTTAGTATAAAACGAAGTATTACTTTCATTCTAGGATTAAAAAGAGTTGATTACATCTCATTAGTACATAAAAGAGAGAAGAGAACTAGCCTATAAGTAAACTAACTAACTAACTTTAACTGATTGATTGGCTACACATCTTTGTGTGAATTGTTTCATCGCCCCTGCTCAATATAGAGAAACATCACGTAATCATTCGAGGACATGTGACATCCGTCCACAGTCTCACACTTGACCAGCATGTGTGGATTAAGACCTTAACTCAACTCGTAAGATAGTTGAGAGAAGTCCCAGCAGTGGGACACTAAAATGGGTTGAAGCGATATTACTGTTAAGTGAGTTTAGTATTAAATAATATGTTCTGCAATATTGAATATGTTTATCAACTTTTGTAGATGACTGTATTTGTTAATAACATATTGAAGGTCTTGGATTTACCAAGCCTGGTTAATTAAACAGCTGTTACAGTAAACCAAAACGGATTACACGTGTACATAAAAGTAGTATGTGTGTATAATATGAAATAATAAGTGAAACTATTAATCATACTGTTGACGACTGCTGTAATATAATAAACTGGAACAAACATATTTTAGTAAGAGTTTGGGTTCTAAGAGATTTGTAAATTTAATATTTTTTTACTTGTTCGGCATAAAATCACAGTTTTAAATAAATATTCTGGAACATTAACACACACGGTCATCTGGTCCCAAGCTAAGCAGAGCTTGTGTTATGGAAACCAGATAAATGGTAAATACTATACATATAATACTTTTCTTTTGTAAATAAATACTTATATATAATAGATATTTACACCCAGACTCGACACAAACACAAATGTTCATCACCAATGTTTGTCTCGGGTGGGAATCGAACCCACGACCTGCGGCGTGAAAAGCAAGTATCTTAACGACCACACCACCGGCCCGTCTACACTACAATTGAACAAATCTAAGAAGTACCTTTGGACGTTTCACTGTTTTGTATTAAATTAGCTTTAGGTATAGAGGCGTAATTCACACTACATATTTTTATTAGCTTTCCTGTAAAATAATTGAATTGTGAAGCTATTTTTATTTTAACATAACGTAAACAATTTTCATACAAAAAATAAAATTCTAAATGTACTACGTTTAGAACTGTCAAACGGTACTTCTTAGATTTGATGGACTGTAACCCCCTATTCATAACCGTCTTTTACGCTCATTACAGTTAAAATAGGTTTATAATTCGTTTGTCTTTGTCTGTCATCTTGATATTTATACTAGTAAGAAAGAGATACAAGTCTATTTTAACTAGAGTCTTATAAGATTTTTATGAATAAGACCGTAATTTTATTTCCCATTGGCTGGTAGGTGGTTATAATGCAATCACTGTTGCTGTTGGCGCTAAACTTTAATTGCAGTCGACTTCTTTTTTATTTACTACGGAAACAGATACACTTGGAGGTATACGTTCACGTCTTTAATCCGAGTCGCCATAACCAGTTACGTGCTCCTTGGGACTATTGTTTGTTATTATCAGTTACCACAGGACAATGACCGATAAAAACTAATAACCTATTTTTGCGAGTTGTATATTCTAATTAGTAATGTGAAGTTTCAGAGTTAGCACTCTCCCTTACCTGCATGTTCCAAGCCTGTTGGTGTGAAAGTATTCTTATTTATTCTACTAGACAAAAATATTTCGAAATAAATACTGAATTAGAATAGAGCAGCGGTGGCGCCATTGAATTATAAGGTTGCGGGTTCGATCCCCGGTCGAACCCACATATCTTTGTGTGAATTGTTTCATCGCCGCTGCTCAATATCAGTGAAGGAAAACATCGTGAGGACTCCAGTATGCCCGTCATCTCATCTCATCATCCAAGGTCATGTGACATACACCAACCCGCACTTGGTCAGCTAGAGTGGATTAAGAAAGGCCTAAACTCTCTCAAATCGTAATATATAGTTGAGAGAAGACCCGTACCCAGCAGTGGGACATTAAAGGGTTGAAGTGAAATAGTGAACCTAACTTTAATCATTATTGGAGAGTATTAGTTATATCTATCCACATAAAGAAATAAACTTCATACTGTACCAACCTATTTATGAAGTTCCATAATATTTTTCTCTCGCTGAAATTATGACCAGACATTAAAAATTAAATTGTAACTAAATCCTACAGAGAAATAATAATTAACAAACAATAATGTATTAAGTACTTGCCTTTTAGATAACCGTAGCACCTGCCTGGGTTGAAATTACCATTTTTTAAGATCAGATTTTAAATTAAGAAAAATATTGAAAGAAATAATTTAATACTTATGAATGAATGAAATGAATAATTTGTAAAATTACAACTTACTTTTCTTTTTTATTCTTCTTTGATTTCTTCTTCTTCAACTTTTTAGATTCTGGAGAAGCGCTGCAAAATAAAAGTGGTAATTAAAATTAATTATATTTAAGCCAAATAAGGTACTTACCTAATTATTTTTGTTCATTATCCACTAAAAACAGTGGCTAATGAACAAAAAAATAATAATTTAGTATTTTTAATATTATGGGTCAGGGTATGTTACGAGTAGACATCTATATCTGGCTGAGATTCCAGGTGCGTCTTAAGAGGGCCGCTTTAATTTTAACAAGAGGGCCCCATAATATATCATTATTATGATAAGAGATCCTTTACAATTGTATTGGAATACTAATGGATAAGCTTGTTTAGAATTGAATTGACCGAAGATATCATATCTGTAAGAACCTGGATCTACCAGCAGATTTATGCCTATGATATTTATTGTGATTGAAAGTGTTTGTTACCTCCGTTTCTTTTTCTTCTTAGCAGAATGCGCGTGTTCCTCCCGCTCGGTGCTGGGCGTGCGCACGAGCGGGTACCTGGCGGCGTGGTCGCGCGCGCGCCGCTCCGCGTCCAGCGAGCTGCCCTCCACGAACCGCGGCGAGATGCCGAACGCGTCGCGTAACCTCGCGTTCTTCGCCTGCTGCGCTTCCGCCACCGCGTGCGTCTCGCGGACACTACACAACACACACGTTATGACTCGACTATACATTACAACCACACTAAATATAACCATACTATAGTCGTGTAAGGACTCGAGATAATTGTACGTAAGATTCAAAACAAGGTCTATCTCATATTTACCTGTGCAGCACCTAAGTGCGCTAAAATAGGGAAATAGCAATAATTTAGCAAGTTGATATGGGTAATAATTTCTTATAATGTTATTAAAATGAAAAACTATTCATATCTAAGATGTGTAAAATCTCAATAGTTCAACAAAATGGATACAAGTCTTGACAGATTGTTCTGTGAAAGTGATTAAAGTCTAGTTTGCGGATCGATTAACGGCGCTGTCGACCTAATAGTGGAGTTAGTTATAAGAGAGAATCGAAATACTGTGTGCACACCTTATGACCGATCTCATGGACTTCCTCTCCTCATCGTTGGAGAGACAGACCTGCAAATTGTCGTTGGGGTTGCGCGGTACGTTTGTTACGGGAGGGTTGACGTTGGCACAGTTACATCGGCAGCAACATGCAGTGCGGAGTCCCGCAAGGATGGTGCGGAGCGCGGGCTCCAGCGCGTCCACGGGCGGCTCGAGTGCCGGAGGTGCCGCGGCCTCGCCCGGCTCGTGCGAGGACGCGCGCGCTCTTCGCTGCGGCCCCGCCACCACGGCTTGAAAAGTGCCACGCCACAGCCTTTCAAAAACAAGCCTATTGTCGTGTTCGCGTCGCGTCACCCTGCCCCGCTGCATGTTAACCTACTTAATTATCTAATGGAAGACTTGGTTTCTTAATCCTAAAATATATCTTAAGCTACATGGAAGACTTGGTGTGAGCGGGGCGGGTACGTGGCGCGGCCGGCGGCCCGGCGGCGCTACTGAGGCACAGGAAGCACGCGACGCGCGCACCCTGCGCAAACATCCGTCGCGGCGCCCTCCACAAAGAGAAAACACCCTAAGCATACCCCTTTGTGCAACACTCGTATAAATTACAAGATTCAGTTGACGTAGTTAATTCAAACAGAGCATACAGAAGCGAGCTATGTACATAAAAATTAATGCACATCGGCTTATTTTTAGTAACCTGCAAATACTTTTACTATCATAACAAACGAGAAGTATCGAGTTTTAAATCAGTGGAATAGACGGAAAATGTTTACTGAGAGGGAAAACACATTCGGCGAGATCTATTTTTAGGTCAGTCGTATGCTCTAGAAATCTAAATATACAATTAAATAAAGGGTAAACAATACATTACAGAAACTTTAAAGAATATTTTTTTAACAGTTTAAAGAACTAGTTTTTAAAAATAGTCCCTGTTAGGATTCGCGTAGTTGTTTTACAAATAAATGTGTACTGACCTAATAGTAGAGATATTTAAAAGTAGAACGTTACATTAAACTGTCATCACTTTATCATTATTTTAACTTATTTTTGTATCCTGCTCAGCATCGAAATCTGTCGATTGACATTTAGCCATTCCTTTGTCTGGGCTTTGCCTTGATTTAATGTTGTATGGGCCAGTGAATGGTTGTCTATTGACAACTCTCACTACTATTTGGAGAATCGACAACAAGATTAGGAATGCTGTTCCTTCTTAATCTTTTGTGCTTCACACTTCCATCACCCGATAGTTTGAGCTATGTGTAGTCAGCTTTTGTTGATTTTTAGTAATAACTATTGAAATATTTAATAGATTCCAGTCAAATCAAGGTGTAAGGAAAGGCAAGGGTGAATAACGTACACATTTCATTGGCTTTGTTTAGGTCTCATATGTGAGAGATATTAATGCTAAGAATTTTGTATCAGATAAGCTCGATCTTTACTACCGCACCAACAAAACCCTTTGAATTTTCAAGGGCCGACGACGGCAGTGGGATGTCATAAGTGTGACATTGGTATCAGTAATGTGTACGATGTATCTGATCTGTCTAGTGTCTACAAGTTTGTTACATCGTACTGCCGTACTTAAACTAAAAAAAGGTTATCCCTTATTATATAGTTTTCGGCCAAAGCTAAAAATCCTCGACAATTTTATCTAAAAACGACAAGAGTATAATTAATTCAATATTTATTAGAGATAAATTTGTCGAGGAACTGTGAAGTGAAACCATTCTTACTGTTTACTTTATTAAAAATCGGCTAAACCATAAGGCCGAGACTCCACCTAAGATGAAGACGAGCGGAGCGGAACAGAGATGAGTATAAAACAACCAATAGAACATCAGAGCAGAGACGAGGTATGTAATTAACATATTTGGCAGCAGAAACTACCAACCAGTTTAAGAACCGACTTGACTCTTACAATAAAAAAAAGAGAAGCAAATTAACAGTCTAACATAGTAAACAGAACAAGGAAAGAGACCAGATACAGGCGAATATCAGTTGTTCACAACTGCTTCTCTGTTTAATAATAATAATTCTATTGGTTGTTTAAAACTCGTCTCCGCTCCTGTCCGCTTTGGTGGAGTCTCGGCCTTAGACTCGTCTATTACAGGGTAAAAGTATCTAAAGTTATCGTCATTTCAACAGACTTCAAAAAATTTGGTTATCAATTCGATTGTATTTTTTTTTTGTATATAATATGTAACGTGATTTTCCGCCAATTATAAATTGAGTTTGATTATTCTTTTTGTTTTTCCTGGTGGTCCATTTAAATTTCGGTTGAGCGGGTTTTGAGTTACAGCTAAAACGTTAAAGTCGGTTCGTATTATGAGATCACAACGTTGTCTACGGTCTTGTAAAGTAGTCAATTTCAAGTGTTCAAGTCTTTCCTCATAGATCAGTTTCAGTCAGTCAGTTTTATTTATATTTAGGTACCATGTACAGTTACAGCAAGTGAAGAGTTAAAATCAGCCGCTAGAATTAGCTGAAAGTTATCATTGGCACAGAGCGCACCTGTGCTTATCGTTTAGTGTGAGAATTGTTGATCCTGGCAGCGGCGTGTGGTGTCGTGCCAAATGCTCGTGTATCACTATCTTTAGCAATCACGGAGGTGCGGTGTTCTGACAGATTACGCCTATGCCGCGCCTAGCGCCTGCCCATCAGTCCAGAAATGTGCGTCTGGCGCGTCTGGCGGTCTAGTTGCGTTTTCGCAGTACATTGCGTGATCGTACCTAGCATTTTATTGAAAAGCTTGTTATGTTATGTTGTTACACTAACGGTCTTATTCGTAAAAATCTTATAAGACTCTTTAGTTCAAATGGGCTTTATCTTTTTCTTACAAGTATAAAAATCAAGATGACAGACAAAGACAAACGAATTATAAACCTATTTTAGCTATAATGAGCTTAAAGACGTTTATGAATACGGGGGTAAGCTTTTTAAGTGTGTAGGTAACTAAAGAGCCTATTGAGTCAGTTTTTCACCCCTTGACGAAAAAGAAATGTAATAAAGATGAATACAGACAATAAGTTTATAGTTCGTAGCGCTTTGAAAATAATGTACCAATTTAAAGTTGTTTTTTATTTAAAATCTACTGACCAGATACCGCTAGATACCGCATATCTGGGCACTCGCGCTTATGTCTTACCACTACAGATAAAATAATTTATAATGGTTCATTTAAGAACAAGAACTTGAACGAACCAATCAAAATTAGTCATCTTCCCCTATACCCCGCCAACTTTTAAAGATTTTTTTTTATTTGATGAAAGTGGCGTCTAGGGCCTAGGTATCTAGTTGGTGTTAAATCTGAATTGCACGAGATGATTCTTAGCTAGTTTAAAGAAAATGTATTCATCGAGAGTTTGATTAAAACAATTTAGAGACACACATCAATAGAGATCACAAAATAAAGTGAGCAATGGACTGCAAAATTAGTCAGAAACCCCAAAACACGCCAGATACAGGTATCCGTAACCGAATTGCTTCGGGATATACTAAACGTCTGTCACCCGTGGGCATTCGTTTGATCGCGTGACTAATTAATTAAATGTAGCATAGCTAAACGGCAACTGCGATTATTTCCCGAGTATCAACTGTTATTGTTTGACAGAGAATGGTCGGTATGTTTATTTGATTTATGACTGTACAATGCGACTGAAATCTCAATTGCTACACTATTAAGATTGCAACAATGTTACAAGAAATCAAGTTGTTTATTTGATTTAAAACATAGTGATTTATATCAGCAAATCGTGATGTTTTGCATTTTCTCCATTATATAGGCCTAACTATAAAAACAAATGCAATTACAATTAATAATATACTGAGACATTATTCACACACGGCCATCTTCATCATCAGAAATGAAAATAAACAGATATCGACGCATTACAGTGAAAACACCATAAATGCATTTTCGACGGGCCGGTGGCGTGGTCGGTAAGATACTTCCTTTTCACGTCGTGGGTTCGATTCCCACCCGACACAAACATTTGTGATGAATATTAAAATTCGAGTTTGTGTCGAGTATATTTACAAAAGAAAAGTATTAAATGTATATTATATACCAGTTATCTGGTTTCCATAACACAAGATCTGCTTAGCTTTGGACCAGATGACCGTGTGTGTTAATGTCCCAGAATATTTATTTTATTCATATATTTATTTATTTTATTGCGTTTTTGAGAAGAAACAATAGCCAATCTAAGTATCGAACAGTTCTAGCTATAAACGCGGGTAAAATTTGTTTATTGAATAACAAAAAAACAACAAATACGCCGTATACAATTTTACAGTACGCCGTGTTTTCTTCCTTTTGAAATGTTACTTATTTTACACTTACGCGCTTTTATCTTGTACGCGTTGATATGTTCATGTACTGCAAACAAAATGTCAGGGCCTGATATTTGTATGAGAATCAGATACACGACCTGCGACATAAAACATAGCCAGTCAAAGATTCAGGAGTAGCACCTAGAAGAGTAGCCCTTTAGTGTTTTTTTAAAAGGAGTCGTTTCCACTTTAAAGTTTAGAGCGTAGAAGATCAATTCCATATTAAGCCATACACAAACGTGACGTTCTTTGTCTTGTGTTGTCATATGATTCGCACAAGAGACGAGTTCTGCGTCAAGACTGTTCAACGCTTCTGATATGAATCCTACTTACTAGTATACTACTGTACTATAAAACTAGTAGACCGATTTGGATGAAATTTGGCACAGAGAGAGAGATTATAGTCTGGAATAGCACATGGGCTACTCTTTATCGAAATACCCTTAGAAAATTTAACACGGAACTGGTATTGAGCGCGTTGCCCTCTCCCGAGGTACATGATCAGTTTGTATGCATAAACTTTTCATGTCTTGTGTTTGTGTGTAGCTTTTATTCACGTGTGCATTTGTGAAGACAGATCAAAAACTATGCTATGAGGTAACATGGTGTGCTGTACGTGGTTACCTCGCCTCCCCCAAAAACTGGCAAAAAGAATTTAGTACTAGATGTTGCGTTAAATACCTCCTGTGTTATCCTCTAAGCAAATACTACGAGGGCGGAAGCTAGATAATAATAATCCTGTATCAATAATACAGCGGTAGATACGCTCCTGTATTTAAACCCTCGACAAAAAAGAGCGGTACCTATGTATTATATTGTTTTAAATCAAATTCCATAGTGGGACATTAACACACACGGTCATCTGATCCCAAACTAAGCAGAGCTTGTACTGTGGAAATCAGATAACTGGTAATATACTACATATAATACTTATCTTTTGTAAATACATACTTAACTTACTTATAGATAATTTCAGCCAGACACAAGACAACCAGACATATTTATTCAAATGTTTGTCTCGAGTGGGGATCGAACCCACGACAAGTATCTTACCGACCACTCCACCGGCCCGTCATAATATAATAAATCATGTTAACAACAAACGTGTCTAATTGAATTATTATTATATCAAGAACATAGTGACATTTTCGCATGCCTGTCACATAAAATGAACAAAAATCTTTATGAAACCGTGTTTATACTATAATTAGAACGCAAAGCGGGTCAGACAAGTTTAAAACTAAACTAAGTTAGGTCAGTCGATGTTGATTAACCTAAATCTAATGACTGATACGACTTTTCGTATAATTACAAGCTTTTATTTAACTTGCCGTGTGTCATGGGTAAAATCTTGGAAGCCGTAATAGAATAAAATAGAATAGAACAGCATAGAATAGAATAGAATAGAATAGAATAGAATAGCATAGAATAGAATAGAATAGTAATAGTCCTGACGTATACTACTCAAAGTCATAATTCATTGTGACTGTATCAAGTGTGATTCAAGTTGTGGAATTCGCTGCCGGCATCTATTTTTCGTAATAGCTATAATCTGCCGGTCTTTAAGTCACGAGTGAATCGGTATTTATTAGGTAAGCGCGTTCCATCGTAGACTGCAACATTGCTTCATATCAGGCAAGTTGTGGTCAAGAGCAAGTCTAAAAATCATTTATTTCATTGCAAACATGGGCATTTACATTAATGGTGTTTACATTTATAATATTGATATCCATGTTTTGCCATTATACATGGGCATGCAAATTATGATAAAGCGCAATTTTAATTGATAAAATAAAAATATTAATAACAATAACATTCAAGTCAAATAAAATTAGAATTGGAATATAATTATAATAGAAGAAGACAGTAACAATTTGACTGGCCTGTTAGCGTAATGGTTGGCGACCGTGACTACTAAGCCGGAGGTCGTGGTTTAAATTCCCACCCAGGACAAATCTTTGTGCATGATTGTTTGTTCTGTATCTGGGTATAATTTTCCTATAAATGTATGTATTTACGAGAACAATAATAATTGTATTGCCTAGTTGTTGTATAACACAAAACAACACAACAACAATAAGAAACCGCACAACACACTCATGAAGATAAGATATTTTATATATGAGTACAACTAGCAAACCCGGGGAAACCCTGTTCGCCACCAGGTGGCTTCGTTTTATGTAACATTTTCCCGCTTTTCTGTTGAAATTTTTCCTGAATTTTCTTTGCTATAAACCTCACGGAGCCCGAGACCTTTCCAACGAATGCCAAACCGTGGAAATCGGTTCGTGCGTTCTAGACTTATAGCGTCAGGAAGGAAAACCCGACTTATTTTTATATAGTAGATATAAAATAAGATATTTTATATTGTATTTACAAACTTAAACCCCCATATTCATGAACGTCTAATAACGTCTAATATTCATAAGCTAAAATAGGTTTATAATTCGTCTGTCTCTGTCTGTCATCTAAAGTAAGAAAGAGACAGTCCATTTTAACTAAAGAGTAAGATTTTTATGAATAAGACCGATAGTATTTAGATGTAATGTAATTTAATATTGTATTTGTTTATAGTGTTATATTTTTTAAGGGTATTGTAGCCTGAAAAAAATGGTTATAACTTATAACATAAGCATATTGCTTAATTTGGGATAAGACAGCGGCGCTGTGTGTATATGTGAAAATATTATTATTATACAATAATATGAAATTTGAAGCCGGTCTGACGATGGAGCTGAAAGGTAGAAACAGGTTGTCCTAAAGGAGCTCCTAGTTGGTAGGTAATACAAAATTCATTCGGCACAGTTCATTGCACCTATTGTAAATATTTTTGTATCTCGGGCGTATAAACCTCTGCGGTGGGGTGGTGCGTTAAAAGTACCGCCTCCCTCGCGAGCATGGGGTTGAGTTTACGTCATCCAACGATCGATATGCAAGGGATCTTTGGGTACTGAGTTGCTATATACACAATACCCACAACGCAATTTAATGGCTGTTCAATAATGCTAGTAATAACAAATTGTACCAATTAAATCGTGCGCCTGTATCGCGTTCTGTAAATTAATATGGCGTGCTTTATGAGAGCTATGTCCAGCAGTGGACTAAAATAGGCTGATGATACATATTAAAGTTTTTGGTCGCGATGCTGTCTATAACACAACAAAATAAGCTGGTACTCGTATATGTTTGATTTACAGTTCTGAATTTACGTCCTGGGTGTCCTCGAATAGTTTTAGGATTTTTCCTAGAAATTTGATGATGATTGTTCTTAACCAAATAGGCTAGCGGTGACCAGGCAGCGTATCACAACAGCTTAAAGCAGTATTGTTGGTACTGCGGAAGAGGGATGCAGCTATACAATGTGTAGAGCAGCTTCTCTTTCGTACAACTGCAATAATGATACTATACGGTGTTTAAGTAGAACGGGGTTTTTTTTATTCTGCGATAGGTGGGCGCTTGACTACAACTTGCTTGATGTTAAGCAAGGATGTATTCACTCGTGATTACGAATGATTATCGGTGAGAAGGTGGCAGTGGAATGAGCCTCCATAAGGTTAGAAACCTTAAAGGAGCAACAATTCCGACCCACCCTCTCTTTTTGTTGTCACCAGACATCGCACCGGAACACACAGCAAGGCCGCTTGGCGGTGCGGCTTTGTCTGGTCACTAACCACGGCCGAAGCCTACCATCAATTGATTGTCACTTGATTTCCACCCGGGGACCACGTGTGGGGATTCAATTAGAGGTGTACACCCACGGACGAAGGTGACTCCGAAGGACGAATAAATAAATATACTATTATTATTATTATTATTACTCAGTCGTGACGGCTGTTGGTAATAGAACATAACACATCTATAGTGCCGGTTGCAAGTAAGATTCACAACAAAATATTTATTGTTAAGGTCTTATCCGCTTTTCTACCATGATAGTACTAAGTTAAAGACAATACAGTCTAAAAACAATGTTCTATTCCATGGAGGGTCATTTTAAGGGATTTAATATTCAAAAAGTAAAGGTTGACTCGACCTATGCATACCAAAATACCGGTCAAGTGCGTGTCTGACTCGTACTTTATTGGGTTCCGGTAGGTATCATAGCACTAGATATTTATTTATTTATACTGGCCATGCCGGCGGTAGATATTATATACATTTCCCATACAAAATATGTACTAGGGGGCGAGCAAACATTACAATTACCAGCCACTATGCTTTTTATATGCATAGTAACTTCCTACCACACTTTCGTCTGCGTGGTCCCCGTTTCACTCTCTTGGGGAATGAGTTTTGAAATATTATAATAATAATAAATTCATCTATTTTATGCGACTAATATACACATTAGGAAAACTTTGTGAGAGACTGGTGCCTGATTTAGATTTATAGAATAAACCTGTAAATATCCATTCTTATCGCACCTCTAAACCTCACACGTAACCTGTGCGACAGAGTCTCTAGACTCAACGGTTCTTTTCATCAGTTCGCGAGCGCTTAACGAAACCGTGAATTAAGGTTGTTCCAATTTCTCTTTCCTTTACCATGTCTTGTGGTAATTTTAAAAGTAAATTGTTCTCATTCCCCTTAGTAATATCTCCATTTTGTCAAGTGTTCTACTCCTGACAATCAGTATTAACAATCAGCAGTGTAGTCTTGGCAGAATGATCGTTACATTATGCTCGACAATGTACAAACATTATCTGAGACGGTATATTATACCGATCTTGTTGTAATTGTAACCGGTGCGAATTTCCATGAGTGAAAACCATTTTGCCATAATTATTACTGGAACCAGCTCGAATAGGTCCCTTTAGACTACATTATCTGTGGTGCTGAGTCCATTTTGATGAGGTAATTTAACCCTCTCCTTTCTCTATGTGCGGTCTTCCGTTTTGCCTGGAGGGAAGTGGACAATCTTACTTTCCAACTCCTCCTATTCTTATTAAATTCGTGCGGGATCTAATACAGTTTTAGGTGTTAAAAACTTAGCCTAGTTCAAATCCCGAGTCTCTTCACGGCGTCGCTGCCGATCCTGGCTTATAGGAGCAGCAGTGGCACAGGATTGCGGTAGTGGGTGAGTACCTCTTAAAAAAAAGACCGAGCGGTTTGATAAATGTCCACCCGAGTCCTCGCAAATGCGAAATAGAAATGTACTCTGGTCTCTGTTTGGATATTTCAACTCTATCTCTTACGACTTTTATGAGAAAGCTAACTGACACAGGAAAACAGACAGAAGTATCTAAAATATGAACGTATTTAGGTATACTTCTAAGGTCTAGTCGAAATTTTTCACGTACGGAATCCTAATATAATAGCAATGAGTTTCTATCACGATATTGATGTAGCAGACCAAAATAGACTCGCGAAGTAACGTAAATATCGCCGGTACCAAATGATACTGACAGTTTTGGTAGACGTAGATAATTTATTTATTAACCGACTTTGAAAAGTAGGTCATATTTTCCCCACTAACTTATATATGAAGCTTAAGCTAAGCTTAAGTTACTTATATTTTGCTTTCTATATAACAACCAGACGACGTCACGTGTGGAAGCTAGTTCTAACTTCATGTTATGCTATAATAATTAATAAGCTTGAGCTTGACCACAACTTGCCTGTTGTTAAGCAATGATGAAGTCTACGATGGAACTTGCTTACCCGGTAAATACCGATTCACTCGTGACTGGCAAATTATAGCTATCGGGAAAGAGGAATGCGGGCAGCGAATTCCACAACTATTTAAGCTTAACAATAAGCTTTTGTAATCGTTTCATAAAAGTATCGTAAAATGTGTATACGTAGCATAGCTTATTTCAAGCTACGGAAATCAATTAAACGCAGGAAAATTGCCAATCAAATTAATTAACTAAAGGAACATGATAATTGCGCGCTCGTCTGTTTATTATGCGTGGATAAAATGTGAAATTGATTAATTTTACGTATAATGCACTTATTAAAAGATAACTTTAATGTTATAAAATGTTGACGGGTCGGTGGTGCTTTTACGTCGCAGACTATGGGTTCGATATCCACCCAAGATAGACATTTGTGTGATGAACATTTTTGTTTGTCTTGACAAACTCTCGCACGTGTAGGTAATTTTTCCTTGTAAAACAGTGTCAGAATACAAAAGAAAACTAACGTCATAATATTTATTTATTCTAGTCTGAAAACAAAATAGCAACCTATTGTTATTTTTAATATGTTTAAATATAGGAAAATAGATTTAGATACGTCTAAAAAATAACCCCCGTGTTCATAATCGTTTTATAAGCTCACAAGCTTCCGCCAGCGGCTTCACCCGCGAAATTGGTCTCACTAATCTTGTTACTCCATACAAACTTTGGAACCCCGTTTCACCCCCTTAAAGGGTGAGTTTTGAAAAATCCTTTCTTAGTGCACCCCTAGACTCCATAAGGAACCTATGTGCCAAATTTAGAGTCTCCAGACCAAGCGGTTTGGGCTCTGCGTTGATATGTCAGTCAGTCAGTTTCTTCTTTTACATATTTAGATTATAGCGAAAATAGGTTTATAATTCGTTTGTCTTTGTCTGTCATCTTGACATTTATACTAGTAAAAAAGAGACAAAGTTCAGTTTAACAAAAGAGTCTGTCTTACATTTTTATGAATAAGGCCGTAAAAATCTTACGCGGTATTAGAGGGCCCGAATATAGACACCACGCGTAGGAGGAAGAGGTGCTTAGTCAATCGCCTAAATAGCCTCACGTAATTACTTAATTGACACTCCCTTATCATATTAACTTAGTAGCTACCTAATTGACAGAAGATGTTCAAACATATCAAATTTTTCAATTGTTTCTGCGCCCAACTACGCCGATTAAACCTTCTAAACATCACTTTATACATTTAATGTATGAAATTGTAATAGTCAAAAGTTGGGGGGGGGGGGGACTAAGGCGAGCTGTTGGGCAGCAGTTATGATTATTACCTAACTAGCTGACCTGGCAGACTTCGTACTGCCTCAATCGATTGCTGCTTTTAGGGTGTTCCCGGCAATTATTTGAATTTTTCTCACTTTTTAAACCTTCCCTAGACGAACTCCACGAACATTTCAAGACCAAGATAAGATAAATTCGTTCACCCGTTCTCGAGGTTTAGCGAGACTAACGAACAGCAATTGATTTTTATATATAGATATTTACTACACAAAATTAATGTACCCGCTTAAAAACAATGCGCCGTCACATTATTTGCAATCTTTACTATTGAATTTTCGATATCGATTTTTTCTACTTTTGGCGTTGACTGTACCTCGGTATTTATACTTAAAATTGAACGCGAATTGCGTTACAGTTATCTTGTATAAACTTTTATAAATAGTTATTCGTTTACGTGTTTTAGCTTCCTAAATTAAATAGCATAGTATCACATTCATTCTCGAGCAAGTTATTCTCTATAAATTATTATACTTTCTTAGTCAACAGTTAGAAGTCATACAGTTAAGAAACAATACAATTTTAATAACAATAAGCGGCGTGTCAGCGAATGCACATGTCCTATTGTATCGATTGTTTATTTATATGATACGGTTCAGAATCCCCGCTGTATAAAGTATTCAATAAAAATGTTGTGTAAAGGATATTAGTTTATTTCTAGCAAAGTATTTGTAAGATCTAGTGTTGACTGTAACTATGGGAATATAAAAAACTAGTTGACACGCGCAAATTTTTTGCAGTGGCCGCAGTGTGTTGTATAGCCTATGGCCTAACTCGATAAATATGCTACAACCAACACTAAAATATGTTTTCAATTCGAACAAATACTTCCTAAGATTGGCGTCTTCAGCTTTATAATACTATTGTTTTGTATAGATGTATAAAAGTGTCATGTTAACTCACGCAACTCTCCCGAACTCATCCCGAGGCACGTCCTTGTCGGCGGCGCCGCTCGCAGAGATCTTCGTCCTGAACGCCGCCACCCTCGCCGCTATCTCCTCCTTCGGCAACCTGCGCAACCACACCAACGACACACTCATTATACACAACACTAGTAAAAATTACACAATTAAATGCATGCGCCTGCGACGGCTACGCGCGTCTGTATTCTAGCTCCATGTGTACTCAGCGACGACGTACAGCAAAGCTTACGCGAACGTAAGTATACACAGTACAACATATGTATTGAAATGTAAATCTCACAATAAATTTTCCAAGTGTATTACGTAGATTTACGTACCAGTGCATGATACGCCGAGCCGCTATAACGACGCGGAATTACTTTTGGAAAACAATAAAACACGATAAGACGTTCTCGTTAGGCGGTGGTAAAGTGAATGTGAACGGAGACGAGTTATTGAATATTATGCACATAGGGTGGCACTACTGGTGGTCGGTGATCCAGTCCCGCTCTGGTGCATTATTGATTAGACTCAGGCGCACGGCAGTCGCCCTCGGCCGACCCTACGAGGGTGAACCGCGACCTATTCACACAATAGCCGTAAGGGGTGTATTTGTATGCACGAATAATAAGAAACAAGGGATGTAACGTCATAAAAAATCGATAGCTCCGTGACCCGATTGAACAAGTGTTAGGTACCTATTAGATTTTGTACCTACTTAGTAGAAATATTACTGGGTAAGGTACATGGAAACTAAACATCTAAGTTTCCACACGTCTATCAAAGCTATCTACGTGCTCAAATGGTCAGAAAAATGTACCAAAAATAGTCAAAATCGGCCAGCAGTAATTTCATTTCAGTATAAATAATATAAGTTTAAATTTATACACATATAGATTGCTTATTAGTTATTAAGAGTACAAATTAGTTCAGCTGATAAAACACCTAAATCAAATTAATTCCAAGTCACAGAATTTCATTGGCCTTCTGCCATGACAATCTTTTGTTATACTCAATATATTTCTGTAGTTATCTGTAGAATGCTAGCAGAAAAATTATTATAATCATAAAACACATTGTGTCGCTTATATGAGAATTAATGAGAATAAGAATACATAGAATACAGTTTATTATTCTGTGGGACAACACAGTTTTAGTTACATGATCACTTCAACCCTTTTTAGTGTCCCACAGTTGCGCACTGGTCTACTCCCTACTATCGTACGAGTTGAGAGTTTAGGCCTTAATCGCTGGCCAAGGGCGGATTGGTGGATGTCACAAGTCCTCGAATGATTAGTTCTTAGACATGCCGGTTTCCTCACGATGTTATCCTTCACCGATATTGAGCAGCGGCGAGGTAACAATTCACACAAAGATGTGTGGACACGACCGGAAATTGAACCTGCGACCTTAAATTCCTAAGGCGAGGCCTGTACCGCTGGGCCACCGCTGCGTTACCTACATGATCAATACAAACTTACTTCGTTAGTGGATACTTTTGGGTACAGTACATATAAAGCTAAAGCAATAAGGAAACTAGGAAGAAATCGTTTAAAACAGCACATACAGAGACGCGTGCATCGACAATAATTATGTTGCGACTCGCTTCTGAGTGTACTGCGTGGGACCCCACCATTTGTGTAGATGCGCGCGTCTATGTGAGTGTACCGTTCTGAACTTTTCTTTCTAGTTTTCGTACAGTTTTAGCTATAAACATATGTACTGTGCTTTGGGTGAGTTGAGTACCAAACTCCTCTCTACTTTTTTCTAGTGCAGATCTTTTAAATGCATATATTGATCATTCACGGATGAATGTGCTGTCCTATAGACTACATGAATAAAGTCACAGAGAAACTAGGTTTAAAATGTGAGTATCCTATATTCTGGGTACAGAGAATACACTCCAAAAAATGAAAGTGACTTAGCTTTTAACAAATTCAAATAGAGAATGAGGCCAAAGAGGAATATGGGATTAGGGTACATGGTTATGATCCTTTCGTTTCACATTAGAATTAACCTTTTATTATGCCAAAGTAAATTATACAAATTTTTAAAGATAATATTTTAATGATTTTGGCATAGTACGCTCTGTTATGGAATCTTAGAAATTTTAACACGGAACTGGTATTTCGCGCGTTCCTCTCTGCCGAGGTACATGTATTTTGTATTTAGTAATGGAGATTTTTTTTTCATATTTTTTAAATAGCAGCAGCAACTGCAATGACTTCTGGGTCGTCGTCCATATTGTTTCAATTCACAATGCAAACCAACGGAGCTCAACATGTGGATATCTCTTCAAGAGTCGTCTAAAGTGTTAACAGTTTGAATGCATAAACTGTTCATGTTGCGTGTTTGTGCATAGATTTTATTTACGTGTGCATTTGTAAAGACGCTTCATCTTTTACATGTGTGGTGTACGTGGTTACCTCCCCTCCCTCAAAAACTGGCAGAAACAATTTAATTCTAGAAGTTGCGTATAACACTTCCCCTGTTAAATGCTCTGAGTAAGGTAGGCATAGCGATTATTGGGGCTAAATTATTTTACAACTACTACGTCCCATAAAATCGGTCAATAGTCGTGCACAAAGGCATAAAATTATAAGAATCGATAAAATATACCTACAATGAATAGGTAGGTAGGTGCAATAGATGTAAATGAAACAAAAAAACACCATTCATGTTCTTTGTCGCATAAATGCGATAGGGGCATATAAAAGTCATGTGATATTTTTATTTTATACTAGCTTAATTAAATATGTTCATGTAGGATCATACCACCAAATTAAGACATAGCATTTTATGTTTATCAAGTGAAAACTTACTGGGATCACAACACGCATACGTCGAGCAGACTCTGTATTTATAAATGCAAATATTTTAACACTTCATCAACAAGATGTTTACAAATATATTTTAAACACAGCCAATCTAAATATATATTTATAGTACAATGTGATACAAATGAGAAAATAATCTTTAGAAAACATCAAAGGACCATAAGTCACTAGTGATTTGGTCCAATACTTCAACAGCAAGAAGTAGAAGTACTAAATGAAAGAGTAAGTAGTAAGAGTAAGTGAGTAAGTACTAAATGAGTTATGAGTGACATTTAACTGTTGATGCATTACACTCTAATGCTGTTCACACACTAAGTGTATGACAACTGTGGCAGCAGGGGGTTGACCATAGTGATGGTAATTATGGCTGATTTGAAATAACAAACAACACTGTTATTTTATTTTCTACCAGCTGTTATTGTAAACTGTTGTCTCGAGACAACAGACAAATTATTTTGCTAACAAAAGATAATCAAAACAGCAGTCAATAATAAGAACAGTTTTTACAAAACAGCAGTCAATAATGACAACAGTTTACGAAAACAGCAGTGAATTATGTTATTAGTTGTTAGAAACCTGTGATTTCAAAAAGCTATGAAAATGAACCTAACTGCATTAAGATAAGTCACAAAATTAAGAATTTGTGATTTGTGTAGGAAAAGCTTGTGGATAAAAATGAACAAATAAGAACTTTATTCCGTTGCACGAAAGAATTAATTATGTAAGCAACTGGCCAGACTGGAAACGTGATTACAGCATGCATTCTCTCGCTCATACATTTGCAAAGTCGCTACTCATGTCTCGCCCTGCACATATATACAAAACGGCAACAGTGCATTGTCAGCAACAGCAGACGGCAAAGAACAGGATAACCGTATGGCCTGTTTTTCAATAATGGTTTTTTCACTATGGGAAAATAATTCTACCATTACTAGACTTGACCATGCCCACCCCTACAGCTCATTGTATTCCACCTTTACTTTACCTAAGCATACACAAACAATTGTTTTAATCGTGACCTAGTTATAGTTATTTTGTATTTAAACATGGTCAATTGATATAATAACTGTTAACAGTCTAATCATCTTAAATTTTCCACCACGAAAAGCTAAGATCCCAACAATTGAAATGCACGATGGTTATTTTTTTATTATTTTCATAGCTAGTATAGTTCAGTCATTAATGCATTTACATCAACAAAATTAGTAAACGTAAAGCCAAATTAAAGGTGAGCATGTTAATTGCCCGTTATGATAAATATATATATATATATATATATATATATATTAGCAAATTTATCTTCATAAGTATATTAATATTGACTAACGGCACATAAAGGCTCATTAAAATTGTCTATAGAAAAATCTTACTATAGGAAAACTTTAAATTCATTATAAGTTTTATGCTTGTTCTAAGAATTTAAAATCATTTGGTCTTATTCATAAAATCTAAAAAGAAAGTTTTTTAGATTTTATGAATAAGACCAAATGTTTAGTTAAAATGGAAATTGCCTCTTTCTTACTAGTATAAATGTCAAGATGACAGACAAAGACAAACGAATTATAAACCTATTTTAGATATAATGACTCAAAAGATGATGGTAAGACAACAGAAAAAGACACATGATTATGAAAAGCTTTAAGATGTATAAGAATAAGGTGTAATAATGTGGTAAATGTCTGTAAAAAATTCACTGTTTTACTATTATTGAGGTAGTCTAAAATTCTAGGTAAATTCAACTTCCACCCATTTGCTAACAGGTTGAAAATATAATTTCATCAAATAAAATATTTTTCTGAATGTGTACCAATACTAAAAATAATAATGTTGCCATAAAAAATATGATGTTTTTACTTTGCTTGGACTGTAATATAACGATGTTGTGCAATCATAGCCTTCTGGTATAGTACTGAGAACTCTTAGACACCAAAGACATTTAACAAAGTGAAGTTATCAAGAAGGATACCAACAGCTATAGGTTGGACTAGTTTTATGACAGGCCGTAAGGTAGACAGCTACACTACAAGATAAAATGTAGTATAATCTAGACTAGTTTTAGAAAAAATGAGAATTATGTACTATTATTGGGCATTCTAAATATTACGTCACATAAAAATAGAATCAGTGCAACTAAATAACATGATCTAAGTAATATACTAGGCACTCACCCCTGCTCTTCGAGACTTTCCTCAAGTTCTGCACATTTTACTTCAATCTTCCTTTTCCTCTCGTGGTCCAATATTTCTCTATTCGGCTGTTTGTTAGAGGCAGAATCCAATTTTGAGATTTCCTCTTCAGTCCGATAATTTACTGAATCTTTGGTCTTCCGCACCGATGCCCAGTTTCTTTGTACGTAGCCGTTTGTGCCAGAGCCTCGCGGCGTCGTCAGACCGATGCCATTATACATTTTGCCGGTTTATTTACCTAAAAAGCACAAATAAATTTGACATGTACCTACCTAGTCCTTTTTAAATGGCGATAAGTAATTAAATTATGGAAGCCAATTTAAAATAAAGCCACGTATAAGAGGAAAGCGTAGCCCTCTGAATATGTTTAATAATAACTTACACTTAAAATATCAGCCTAAAAGCACCACATTTTTTAAATTAAACACGACACACGTCCATCTTGGTAGGCTTATTTTTTTTTAATTTAAATGATGAATCAAATGAATGTTGCCAGCCCAGCCAGTAGCAGCCAAAGAGCATATAAACGCTTGATAGCAGCCTGATGCGCAATCCTGGATCACCACAGTCTAAGTAGCGATAACAAAGAGCATGTAACTGCTTATGTAGAGATACCTACTGCGTATGATAAGACAGAATAATTTCGGAAAAATTATCAGAAAAATATGTCATTATGACTGATGTGTCATCCACCCCTTTTTATAGGTGAATTTACACTGTGTGCGGATCATGTTCTACTGGTTATACCATACTCTACTTTCTAAAATGTTCTCCAAGAAGCTAAAATTATAACTCTGTAGGTAGCGTCAAGAGCAAAATACTATATAGAAGGCAAGAAATTACTGTGACATTAAATTATATTTATGTGTTATATCATTTCTTTCTAAAGAGGTTTAATGGTTACTTTTTGAATTGTCACTAGTATCCAACTAAAAATACAGTAATTTAAGGCTCAGACAATAAGCAACCGGAATCCTCAGAAAACAGAAACAGAATAAAAGTTGTTTCCGGACAAAATTCCAAAATGGATGGCCTCTGCTCTGATCCACTGTAGTCGAGGGGAACTAAGGTCCGTTCTTAAACATCCGGAATCACCCGGCCTCGAAAGAAAGGCGTCAGCAGACGAGTCTGGATTCAATCAGACTTTCAAAACATCATAATTTTTTTTTGTCACGTTGATTATAAAGGACTTTTTTTATTGTAGTGATTGAATTTTTATATTTTGAGTTCTGTTTCTGTTAACGGGTCTGGGGATTTCGGAAGCTTATAGTGCAGTCCTAAAGAAAGAAACGATAGGAATAATGGATCTCATTCAAGTCAAGGCTATAGTTTCATGTCTTCAACAATTTGTTATAGACACAGTCTCCAGTGTCTAAATGTAAGCTTCCGGATTTTCTATAATGACGAAATCAAGTGTCATATGATAGCAGAAAACTGTCACCTAAATTATCAATGTCAGTAAAGTCAATGCCAAATGTCGCTAATAATCGCTCCATTGCTGGATGGATTGGATCAGTGTTGCCAGATCTCCTGATTTATCAGGAGATTTCCTGATTTGTGTGAGATTCTCCTGATCTACTGATTTTACTGTAAAATCTCCTGATATCTGTGTCATAAAATAAAATCATAGGTACGTCTACAAAGTAAATAACGTATGAGATCTACCTACTAATTTTCAATAAAATAGATTTTGTTTACGGAGTAAATACTAAATGAAATTCTTTAACCGAATTCAGGTAAGTGTAATTAAAAAAAACGCGTTATTGCAATACCTACTGTATCTATCTATCTAAGGCCTAAACTCTTTTAACTCGTAAAATGGTTGAGAGAAGACACGTGCCCAGCTGTGGGACACAGGGAAAAAAGGGTTGAAGTGATATTAAAGTCTATTTCTTGGACATTGCGGTTAAAAAAATACTAGAAATAAATCATTTAACTTGATAGGAATTACTAAAAAATAAAAAGAAATCTTAATTTAACTATTTAAATTACATAATTACTTTTGCGGTACCATTTGATATGTTATAACATACATTTAAATTTTGCATGTAATAGATGTCGTTTAGTTTTTTGTTTGCAGCAACTGGAGATAAAAGACGTTTTACTATTAGCTAGATTTAAATATAGTACCGCAGTGGCAAGACTATTTTAACAAATTTATTTAATAAAGGCCAAATTGAGAAATAAATTGAACACCAGTTATTGCAGAAATGAGGACTAAAATTGTACTGAAATATAAAAATTGATTTAATTTTTAAAAACAAAGCTAAAAAGTCAAATGTATGAAAAGGATTAGTTATTGATTATGAATATCGTAAAAGTAAATCAATATTTATTTCATTTCCTGATTTTTTAGGTCAATCTCCTGATTTTTTTTCTATTATTTCCTGGATTTTGAAATTTTGATCTGGCAACACTGGATTGGATGGATTTATTTTGTTTTGACTTACCATTATTTAAAAAATTGTGATTCTCAATATTTTATTCTATGTTAATCGCCAGTATACGCAGTTATAAAAATGCTCGATAAAATGCTTTACAATACCGTGCTCTCGCAAACTTTGTCGCCTTGTGGGACGTACTTGATAGCCGGTAATATTTACGGGCAAATTGCAGTTTTTGAGTTAGTATATTTTATATAAATCTATGTGTGTGTAAAGAAATATCTATTACGTTTGGTCAACATAGCTTTATAAATACAACTTGCTAGCATCAAAGCATTTTGTCTAATCCTGATTCGGTTCTTTGGTTTTGTCGTGAAGGTAGTTTTTATTTACGCTGCAAAAGTTAAGTTACCATCACATATTATTTAGTTTCAGTAACATTATGCGTGTTAGCAAATAAAAAAAATTAAGAAGTGACTATAAACATTAAATAATACTTTTATCTGTTGCAGCCTCGACCGAATTCTGAATCCAGTAGTAGAGCTTCTTACCCATGATTACAATAAGCCTAAACATATACACACTCTTGAATCTGGCAACCAAATATGCAGTTTAGCTAGTACACAAAAATTCCTTATAGTTGGAACGGTTAATGAAATTACTGGGTGGGACTGGAAGTCTGTTGCCAGTGTTAAATTGGGCAAACCTTCATGGAGTATCAAAATTCCTTCTCAGTTGTCCATGGAACAAATAGATGTGAATAGTTTATGGTTGGGTGAGGATGAGGATAAATTGTATGCTGGGTGTGGGGACAACAACGCATATGTTTATAACTTGGAAGATGGCAGGCTTCTATCTACATTAAAAGGACATACGGACTTCATACATTCTGTGCATGGAAAGTGAGTTTTACATATACCTCAAGCCTGTTCTAATTAGATTTTATATGAAACTGTCACCAGTTTTGCCTTTTTTACAGTAGGGGAAATCCTATATAGATCCCCACCACCCAGGATTAGTGGCTGTCCCCTGGGTGTTCCTTCACACCTGTGAGTGCCAGGGACTCATACCCAGCTTTGCCTACTGTTAAACCTCCTTTGTTAGAATATTTTTTAGATATTTGTACCCTTGAATGATGCTTAATGATTTTTGCTAATACATTCTGGAATTTATAGACCAGTTATAACATTTTATATACGTAAATTATCTTAAAGGAATCAACAACTAGTAACAGCTGGTGAAGATGGTGTAGTAATGCTCTGGGATATAAGAACTCGTAACAGTCATAACAAACTGGAACCCCACAAAAACAGTAAGCTGAGTAGACCAGACATTGGCAAATGGGTTGGCTCTGCAGCACTGGAAGATGATTGGATTGTAAGTAGCATTGTGTTGGTTTAAGTTGCAAAACACATAATTCTCTTGTACCAAATTTTACAGTAGACACCTTAAATGTAATTATGAAGAAAATGTATGATTGTGTTATACTTTTAAACTATCATGTTTTTTTTTGAGTCTAACCCCCGTATTTATTAACGTATTTTAAGCTCATTATAGCTAAAATAGGTTTATAATTTGTTTGTCTTTATCTGTCATCTTGACATTTCTACTTAGTAGAAAAGAAAGAAACAAAGTCCATTTTAACTAAAGAGTCTTTTACCTTTTTTTGAATCAGGCCGTAAGAGTTTATCTATTATAATAATAGCCCATGTTTCCGAACTGGTAATAGTCGATTTTGCCTGATATTTTATTTATAGGATGTCCCTCAGTTCGGTGTGTCTTTTGACATAGGCCTCCTCCAACTGCTTCCACTGCACTCTATCGTTTGCAACTCTCGTCCAGTAAGGTCCCAATGTTAGGCGGAAATCGTTTTCCCACCTTCTTAATGGGCGACCCAGCTGTCTGGTTCCATCTCTTGGGTACCAGAGTGTTACCTGCTTACTTCATTTCTCAGTCTTACAGCGTAGCATGTGACCTGTCCACCTCCATTTGAGTTGGTCAATTCGAGTGAGTATGTTGGCAACTTTAGTTCTTTTACTTATTTCATTCGAGTTGATTTTGTCACTTAACTTTATTGCCAACATGCTTCTCTCCAAGAGTTTATCTATTAGATGCATTGAAAAAATATATATTATCATCAATCATCAAAATGTTACTTCATAATGGTATGAAGATTTGAGGGGGTGCTAACTAAAAACTTACTGACCCGAGTTTTAAGGTCCTCAGCTGTTTTTCCTGTCTTTTGGTAGGTCTCAAAACTTGCATCTAAATAAATTCAGCACTTAATGTGCAAAAGCTATTATTCTTC
Source organism: Meganola albula (assembly GCA_936450015.1). Taxonomy (NCBI): domain Eukaryota; kingdom Metazoa; phylum Arthropoda; class Insecta; order Lepidoptera; family Nolidae; genus Meganola; species Meganola albula. The sequence continues at coordinate 13,038,004 of OW388147.1, forward strand.
CAACATAAAGAAAAAGGATGTATCTGACATTTTTCTCAGAGTTTATTATAAACCTTTTTTATAAATCTTGTAGTTTATGTAGTTTAATTTGGCCCTTTTGACTCCCTTTTTCTTTCCTTCATCCTGTTTTTTAATTGTTTATACTAGTAAAAAAGTAAATATCAATGGAATTATATATCTAAAATATGTTTGTCATACATCATCTTAATTAACACACCTATAATGTAGGAATGAGTATCAATATCTATATTTTTTATTCACAGGTATGTGGTGGTGGCCCACGGCTTGGTCTCTATCACCTACGGTCCCTGGATGCTGTCACAGTATTTGATGTCCCAGACCATGGCATCCATGTGTCATTTTTCCATGATGACTGTGTGGTTGCAGGCGGTACTGCCAAACATTTGTACTTACTGAGTTACTTAGGTGAGGTGAAAGTGGAGCTCCCTGTGTCAGCTACAACTGTATACTCAGCAGTGTTAAGAACTGAACCTAAAGTATTGGCGATAGCTGGCTCAAGCCCTGAAATAGACCTTTGCACTACATTTAACTACAGAGACCAAGTGTTGCATTTTCGTTAATTTAATTATTAGATGGTAAGTATACCTAAGGCAATTTTTAATAAAATTTGTGAATCAGTAACAAAACTTTATTATTTACAATTTAAATTTTAAATGCGGAAAAGGACTTAATGCACAAAATATTAATTCTTAAAGCCTCTATAAAATAAATATATACCAGAACTATTATTGATATGATCAAGCACTTTCTTTAGAAATTCATTCTTTTTAACTTTTTTGAAAATGGCTGACAATGTATGTGACAAATATAATTTGTTGTGAAGCTAAGCTCTAATAGAAATACTTAAAAAATTAATTAACAACTAAATATAGCCATGTCCAGCCACAGCTGCAGGTATGAATCCCAGACTGCCGCTTCTCTTCCTAACGTAGAACCATTCAGCATCAACATCCGTCTCAAACCCATCCTGCTCTAACACTACCACATCTCCTTTTCGCACAGTCAACGTTCTATTCAGCACACTACCTATGTAATCACTATTCACAACCAATAAAGTTTGTCTTTTAACTGTACCCAATTTCAAATCCCCACAATTTTCTTTTTCATGTGCTTTGTCTACAGAGCAAACAGATTTTGTCTTTAAGTACAACGTGTCAAAGTCTCTTTCTGCGCAGGAGTTTTTGGGTTTTTTATTGTACCGGCACTCTGAGCGTGTGCGCCCTCGTATTTGTTCCTTTTCGTTGTCAGTGAGGTTGCCGCACGGCCGCGGGTAGATGTCGGTACTGCTTTCCCAGCATGGCGTCTTTTTTTGAGGTGACGTCCTGGAACACGAAAGAGAAGAAGATTGATTGTTAATTCATTATAAGGAATATAGCTCTCACGTCTGCGAAATATTGTATCACATGCATGTCGCTTCACATTCCTGTCATATTTAGGTTAAGATTGGCCGAATTTCGATTTCTCACCGAGAGCTCGTTAAACTAACAGTTCTCCACCCGCTCCCTCTCTTTCTCTGATCGTGTTGTTTATTCTGCCTTAGAGAAAGTGAGGAAACCGAAAGTGCACCTGTTTTACGTAATTGTAGATACAACCATCTAATACAGGGCTAATCACCGTAGAAATTCTATTCAAACCAACTGACCTGCTTGGTAGTATTCCCAACGGCAGACACGCACTGTACAGCACATAGCCTTCTTCCCCGTGAGGCGTTTGCGCGTACAACCATTGTTTGTTCTTGAACACTGCGTTGACAACTGTACCTAGTGGCAGGCTGAGCTCCTGCTGCGACCCCTTGTGCGTCTGATAGAGTACGCTTGGATAAGACACTACCACAGGAATGTTGCCGGGACGGTCGATAGAAGCCTGGAAATGGCAAAATAACACTTTATAAACTGAAAGTGTGAGTCGGAATTACACGAGAAGGGTTCCGTATAGCGAAAATAGAAATACATATTTAGATATTTAGCAAAATTTTCAACTCTAAAAATCCCCCAAAAATATAGAACCAACTTCTTTTAAAATGTTCCCACTGCTCTCTGCAGTCAGTATGATTGTGACATACAAAAATTTTATCTAGAAATAAGTTTAGGATAATAGCGTTTTTAAAAAATACGAACTGACTTCAATTTTTTAACAATAGCTCAAAACCCGCTAAACCGATTTTGATAATTTAAATGGGACCAACTAGAATGTATACCCTTTGAAACAAAAAACAATTATCAATTCGTTCAATAGTTGGCGGTAATACCGCGTAACATACAATAATAAAACATACAGTCGAATATAGAACCTCCTTCTGTTTGAAGTCTGTTGAAAATGTATAATAAATTAGACTCAAACATGCACTTTTTATTGTTTTGGTAGCCGATTACCCCAATATTAAACTAACATAAGGAATCATTATAAGTAAGTAAAAATACATTAAACCTTATCTTTATTTATTTTTAAGAACCATAATGGAGATTAAAGAAATTTTAAATGACTTTCAATTTGGGAGTCGGTCAATTTTACGCTTATACAAGCTACTTGCGTTTGCTTCCGGTTTTAAAATTGCACGCAAGCATGGATCAGCATCATGTACTACTTAAGTTCTGCTTAATAATAAGCAGTGATTTCAGAGCGCTATTAGTTTTTTCTGTTATAATGTTAACATAATAACAGAAAAAATTAATAGCACTCTGAAATTATAAATGGCATTTCATTTATTGGTTAAAATTAAAAATTGTATCACAAATATTAAGGTGAATAAGAAACCTTTTTTATAAATCATCAAAGATTCGCCCGAAAAAAAAGTTAGATTGAAACAGTTTAAACTCTTTTCTTTTCAACTGACTTCAAAACGAAGGAGGTTCTTAATTCGGCGGCATGTTTCTTTTGTATGTAAGTTATGCAATAATTCCGCCGATTATTGATCGATTTGGATAATTATTTTTTTGTTTCATAGGGTATACTTTCTCGGTGTTCTCATTTACAAACTTTTATGAAAATCGGTTGAGCAGATTTTCAGTTATTCCTAAAAAATAGAAGTTGGTTCGTACTTTTTTTTAAGTTTTTATCATTATTAGTCGTTTTACGGTTTTACGATTGTTTTTAAGCTAGATGCCAACATTTTATTTTTTAGTCCTTTTGTAGGTTTGAAAAAGGTCACGTATTTTTTATTTAAGTACCTAAGCGAAAAATATAGGCCATACACTAAGCCATAGTGTTGCGTGACATCACGTTCACAGAGTACCTAATTTTAGTGATTATGACGTAAAGAACTCTCACTCCTTAACTTAAATACTATTTATCTTTATTGATTCAATATTTTTTATTTATTTTATTGATTAGTAAAAGTAAAATGTATGTGTCCAATACTTTTTAATAATTTAAAAGACCGACTTAACAAAATTTTCATTTGCATTCCCTAGAATTGTGCCTTGTAGAGGAACTAGGAAATCTTACCTCAGTAAGGAAGCTATCAAGATCTTTAATATCGTATCCAAACCTCCCGTTGGGTCTCTTCTTTTTTCTTCTATGACGGTGGCGATGCTTCTTTCTAATATATTCTTCAGTGCCAACGCTTGTGTCGGAATACGTATCATATCCATTTGTGAAATCCTCGCACGCATTTCTGAACCTAAGATGATGGTAATACTCATTGCGTCCCACAACCCTGACCCTCAAATCTCTTGATTTACACCTTCTATACCGTTCTACTTCTATATGCTTTGTATTTGTATTAATGTTTTGCTTATGTACCTCATCGCTTAATGTTGTACTTTTAAACCTGTCTTCAGTTTGGAATTTTTCTTTTGTTATTTTCGTGTTTTCTATATTGTCTTTAAGAACCCATGTGAGTGATAGTTTGGATTTGTGTTTGTGTGTTAGCGGCGTGGAGTGCCAGAGTCCCATATCTCCTATCTCAGCGTATTCCGCAGTATCAGAGTCGTCTACTGCAGATAGTTTGCAGTTAGCTAGTAAATCTATTACCTCGCATGTTGGACTGTTCGCGCCAATCTGGAAAATATTTCACTTTAAGTTTAATTTCTAGTGTTTACTTTTAACTATAGGCTCGGCCGAGATGCTCCGAGGTAGCAGAGGTAATTTATACACTCAACCCTTTTATTCGTCTTAAATCGCTTTGCCAATTAGCGAAAAGCGAGTGAAAATCCATTCAGTAAATTTTGAGATCTTTTGGGACATACATCACAGCCGCGGCGGGGGACTGTTTTAAGCTATCAATGATATTATTTTATTAAGTCATACCGTTTTATCTAATCCTTGCTGATCATCTTCAAACGCAATAACCCGTTCACTATACGGAGGTGGCCGTTCTTTTGACGCGATTTCTGCAAGTTAAAAACCCAAAATTTTAAAACCAATTTGCTTTATTTTCGCTTACATTTATTACCGAGATTTATGTCACAGTAAATTTAACAATTTATTGAGTAAGTATATTTAGTTAAATCGCAGTCTCAATAACACACATATCATTCGTAACAATGGAAGTTGGCGCGAAATAATACAAAAAATGCAACATGCTTCCGTAAGAACGTACCGCGCTGTACCGCCTACCGCGCGCGGACGAGCGCCCAACACTGACACACTGTGGCTCACTGGTGCTCTATCGATGTCGGCCTCTACGAAATCTCCGCATTTTCTCACAGTGGGTGCCCTCTAGCCTATAGAGCGATGGTAGACTGAGACGCCTCAGGACATGTTTAGCGATCGCTCATATTCGCGTGTCAGAATCATTAATCCATCATTTTGCATTTTTTAACACCACGCTTTATTTCCTAACACCTAGCAACTAAGCAACACCTGATGTAAAAAGGACTTCACAAAGCAATGTTGCCGCCACGAGCTACTAATTGGCAGGTGCTAAGAACCAAACAATAAGTTCTAAATGCAACCATTTTACTGTGTCTAAGTTTGAACGATTGAAAGTGCAGTAAAATAAACACCTGTGTTTGTATTTCGTTATTTCAAGTTGTACACCTCATAACACGAGTCGTCTCTACATAACTAGGTACCTACGCACCTAGCCTACCTAACTACTTAAATAACTTCTCAAGTAGATAGGTACTATTGCTTACTTTCTTACGAACCAATATTTATCGCCATAATTAATGTAGGTAATAATTTCGAAATTAACGCATACCGGCAAAATTACCGCAACAATATTTTTTTTGGCAGGATGAAGTAAGTAATTAATTTTTGGAGAAAGATTAACGCGTTCCCTTTACCTGGGTGCCTCCAATAGTGTCACGCAACTACCAGGAGTCAAAGGCTATCACTGTAGAGTACCTATACCTTGTTTTTCCTTAGGATGCATATTATAACAACAAATATGGCCGCCTCGTAACCAGAGACTATATTCTTAGGGTAGGGCCACCATGATTGAATACATTGAATGATTTGTTAAAAGAATGACTGAATAGATTTCTAATCATTCATTATTCGGAACCATGAAGCTTTACATTTAATAAAACACTGGAATACAATAATGCAGTCGTATCTCAAATAAATTGTTGAAAACAGGAAATATTATAAATGTTTAAAAAATATGAAAATATTAAAAAAAAACGTTTCAACGACTTCTTTGATATTTTTCTCTTTTTCTGGCCAGTTACCAAAATTAAGATGAGGGGTCAAACAAGCTATTTTGTTAATTTTTTATTAATCAATAATCTGATAGTGAATCTGAGTAGGTTAATGCGGATGCGGGATGAACTCTGTGTTAGTTAGGGAGGGAGGAGTCAAGTCCGCACTTTGACGACCGCTGCTCTAGATGAATACCGATAAATTGACTACAACCTTACCATGTATTAAACTGTTAAGGACAAGATCTTTTAAAATAGGCAGAGCTGTTTTTTTTTAAACTTCCGAGTAACTTTTAAATCTAGGCACATAGATACATAAATTATCCATTTTGGTGTAAACGTTCTCAAGTAATGACGTGACCAAGGGAAGCACAGATTGATTTTATTTAAGTTATCGTTTAGAACATTTGAATGAGTGACGATACGATACAACTAATTATATTTATTATGCACTCAATTTCACACAGCATCAGTTACATGGTTAAAAAACAAAATTTTCATATTTAAAGAAGACAGTAATAAAATAATTTAGGACAATACTTTACATTAAAGTACGATCTAAACATCACATTTTCATTTGACTGGATATCATTCACTCAGTTCTTCCTAAATCTATGGTTATCGAATCCATAAAAATCTATGTCCACACTCTAATTTAAAAAGTATAAAAATGTCAAACAGCCCGTGTCCTTGCATAACCTGTGGTCATGAATTTTGGAATGTGTTTAGAATTTTATCAATAATTCGTATTTAACTGGTTGATTTAAAACAATTTTCAGTTAATTTCATAGTTAAAGTGTTTACTCAATGGATTAAGACATTTATAAGTCGATACATAGTGTGGTTCATTGATAAAATCGTGATATTCTAAAGTGACACGAAAACTGAAGCTTTGTTTACCTTTTTGGCACGGTAAGGAAAAACAAAGAATACCTATATTGTATTATCTGTGACTGTAATCACTATAGTGCATTTGATTGCAAAGTTGATATTAGTGAAGTTAGTGAGTGAAGTACCTAGTGAGTTTTGTATTGGGACCATTAACAGCGATCTTATTAAGTGATATATATGCTTTTTCAAAACCCACTTTACAAAACTTTACTGTCAACTGTTACAATAAAAAAAATGTTGTTCGTGTAATTAAAATGTTATTTTTAATAAAACGTTTTATGTGTAATTAGTACCTATTATCATTTGGTAAATAATTTCGAATTTATTTTCATGCCTGAATCACCTGTTACATAATTTAGTAAGCAACAGTGTAAATACAAAATTAAACTTCGAAACGACATTTTAATTACTTTTACAATAATTATAATCCTTATTACTTCTCATCAGTGATATTTACATAGTGAACATTCCACAAAATTGGAAAGTGAGACATGATGCGTCTCTTGGTTTGTGATAATGTTGACGCTACGCTAATTTCACAGGTTTATTGCATTGCTTACTACTGCACAATATAATTGTTGTTACGTTGGTACTCAAAATAACATATAATTATACAATATGTTGCAATATACACTTCTCGTGTTCCACATAGATTTTGATGAACCAATAGATGAACTGAAGAAAATTTATATTATCCCAAAATGATAATAATAGGTACCTAATATTTATTGAATCTCTTACATTTTTCAATGTGCTTAGCTTATGGGGTTAGTATAAAAATTGTGGGAGACTGATGCCTAAACGGGGCGTGTTTGAATTTGTATTTCAGGTCGTCAGGTCTCCCCTTCGGGCGGTAATACGAATACGGTATGCTATGGGGTTAGACTGTTTTTATTGGAAAGAAAATGACTAGCGCTTTTACCCGCATTAAGATGACGACTGTTTAATAATAATATTTTTATTTCAGCTTTCTTACGTGATGTACATATCCTATTCCAAAATCCAATAAAACATAAGTACCTATAGGTTATACGTACCTATTTTTGTAATGAATCACTGTTAAAAATACTTTATTTTGGTACCACACTCGATGTATTTTGAAAACATTAAATTCTTTTAGATTCCTTGGCGCCAGATATAATATATTAATATATTTACAAAAGATAAGTATTTTATGTATAGTATATACCAGTTAGCTGGTTTCCATAACACAAGCTCTGCTTAGCTTGAGACCAGATGACGGTGTGTATTGATGTGTCCCAGAATATTCATTTATATATTTTTGCTCGTCTTTGTGCTTTGCAAATATTAACACGCTTACTGGACCAATAACGAGGCAGCGAGACAGTTTAACAAATCTACTTTACTTGAACCTGTTCAATATAAACAACCTGTTGTCATTACAGACTATTGTTAAATATTTAAAAAAAAACACAGCCCATTCATTCCTTGTCAGTTAAGAGGCGTGAAATCTGAGCAATGTGTACTTCTAAATCACGAGCATATCGCTATGATAGGAATGTAGCGACAAAGGGTAGGAATGCGGGAATGCGCGAGGATCACGACAGCTGCCGAATCGTGCGTGCACGCATCAAGACGTCCCGGAGCGATGGTACACGCATCACAATACACGTAAGTTTTTAAGACTGTGGAGTCAAGCAATATTGGCTATTGACTGACATCCTGAATCCTGATTGAGAACCTCCATCTTCTTTACTGTCGGTTAAAAAGCGGATTGTGGGTTTATTTGGATATTTATAACTTTATACATAAGGGCGGGGTTTTATGTTTTCAATCAGATAGCTAGTAAGCGATAGTGTGTTGATAGAAATTGTCTCTGTTAAAACCTTTAACGATAAATTGTTTTAATAGTCTATACTTATTCTACTGCTAATGTTCCAATTTAGTATCAATGTTTATTGGTATTAAATTTACAATATTTACAGAGATTGAGTTGTTGAGTAAAAAGACTATAAATACTTAGATAAGTTGAAGGTAATTAAGTAAAGCATTTATCGAACTAAGTGAAAAACTTATCAAGAATACCTCCCTGACTCTCTGTAATTGAGATTAACCGTAAAGTTTAAATAAGAGGCACTCGTAAAATAACCAGTCAATTATGATTAGATAGAAATGAAAATAGGTAGGTACACACAAATGACTTAAATATGAGTATATTTAGTATCTGACTAGCGTCGAGCTAGTCGTCGACGGCGACGTCCTCAGTACCTACCTATTGCCAAGACTCCTCTGTCCGTTCGTCCGACTGTCAGCGGTAATACACGAATCGTACTAAGAGTACCTACATTTATAGAATCTTTTTTTCTATTACCACTATTATATGTATAGCAATCTATGAAATTCTCTACGTAACTTGCACAAGACGTAAATATTTAGGTACAGACGTGTGCAGTATTGTAAGAAATTTTACATGTTCTTTTACATCAAATACATTTACAAGTTCACACAAAAAACCTCAAGACCGAGTGGGTACCTATTAGTTATCGTGTTAGATCACTATCGATACATTGTAGTCGAACACAAAATATTTAGTAACGCCTCCTATGAACTCTCGTCCATTTCACCTATTAAACTTTATTTATCTACATCATCTTTACTACATCTACTAATGGTGGGAGATATGAATTTTCTAATTTATTTGCGTTTTGTAAACGTTTTGTTAAATTAATTTATTAGACACTAGCTTCCGCCCGCGGCTTCGCCCGCGAAATTGATCTCACTAATCTTGTTTCTCCATACAAACTTTGGAACCCCGTTTCCCCCCCTAAAGGGGCAGTTTTGAAAAATCCTTTCTTAGTGCACCCCTAGACCCCATAAGGAACCTATGTGCTAAATTTAGAGTCTCCAGACCCAGCGGTTTAGGCTCTGCGTTGATAATATGTCAGTCAGTCAGTCAGTTTCTTCTTTTATATATTTAGATTTCTTGCTTTGACTCGACAATATTCAGTCGGTATTCCGTAATATTACATAACTAACGTCTAAAATTATTTGAACTTATCAAATTCTATAACAAACCACAATAAACGCCACTTCAGAAGTAATCATTAGAGGACATGTGACATTCACCAACCCTCTGTCAACTCGTAAGAAAGATGGTTGAGAGAAGACCCGTGCCCAGCAGTGGCACACTAAAAAGGGTTGAAGTGAACGCCATATCTGTAAATTTGGTGTTTTTAGAAAATAACAAATCAACTTAGTGCCTCAACGTCAACGAAAAATGAACCTAGTTTAAAAATAAATATCTATTTAGAGGCTAATACGATTGCCTATAGATAAGTAGAGTCAATTACAAAACAAAATCCGCTCTTCTATTTTGCCTAATACCACCTTGCCATGCTGCATGCCAGTTCTATTATCTATTTATATTTGAGCTTGAAGGCTCAAGCTCAATTTACTTCAACCCTTTTTAGTGTCCCACTGTTGGTTGTTGAGTTGAGAGAGTTTAGGCCTTAATCCACACACGCTGGCCAAGTGCGGGTTGGTGGATGTCACATATCCTCGAATGATTAGTTCTTAGACATGCCGGTTTCCTCACGATGTTTTCCTTCACCGATGTTGAGCAGCGGAGATAAACTAATTCACACAAAGTGTGTGGGTACGACCAGGATTCGAACCTTATTTTTCTAAGGCGAGGCCCGTACCACTGCGCCAACGCTGCTCGAAAAAGCTCAAATAAAACAAAAAAATATAAAAGAATATTTACATCCATACAGGTGCGTTGTGCAATGTGCATATCCGTGACTAAAATTCGTGAACTCGCAAGAACTGCAGAAATTAAGGGCAGTGTAGGAACAGATAATTGCGTGGGAGCGAATCCGACCCGATGCAGACGGACACGCGTTATCGTATGTAACCACCAGTGCCGGATTGCTACGGATTGCCCAGTCGAAATTGTTGCTCATTAATGGTTTCTAACCTTTATTATGGAGCCTCATGCTACTGCCACTTGCTCCCCAAAGGTCATTCGTAGTAACGAGTGAATCGGTATATTGGGCGGGCGCGTTCCATCGTAGACTACTTCATTGCTTAGCATCAGGCAAGTTGTAGTCAAGCGCAAGCGTATTTCAGAATAAATTAATAATATAATAAACAAAATAGGCAGACCGGGGCGGTTGGGCACTTGCTTTTCACACCGCTGGTCGTGGGTTCGATTCCCATCCGAGACAGACATTTGTGTGATGAACATGTATGTTTCTCTCGAGTCTGGGTGTTTATATATTATAAGTTTATATTTACAAAAGAAAAGGAGTATAACTAGTATATACTCAGTTATCTGGTTTCCATAACACAAGCTCTGCTTATCTTGGGACCAAAAGACCGTGTGTGTTAATGTCCCAGAATATTATTATACAACTTGATGCAAATCTGAACCCGGCTCTTCTTTAATTTACGGCCGCTGTCAAGTGCGTGTTGGTAGTTAGGTTGCCGGTATCTTTTCGATGTTTTCAACGACCAAGAAGAAGTATTCTCAATTCAACTGTATGTTTTTTTTTTGTATGCATGTTCGCGATAATTCCGCCAATTGTCGACCGATTTTGATAATACTTTTTTTGTTTCAAACGGTATACCATTTGAAACATAAAACGAATTAAATTTTGTTAAAAACGCTTGGGCAAATTTTGAGTTATTGTTAAAAAATTGAAGTCGGTTCGTATGTTTTTTTAAAAAGCAGCGGCGATGAACCAATTCACACGATGGGCACGACCGGGAATCAAACCTGCTAGGTATTCAAAGCTATTGTCGACTAATGCGCTAACGTTGCTTTTGTGTGCTTGGTAATAGGGATGATATAGTATTCTTAGATTTACGCGAATATCACACATTGAAATAAAACTACTTTTTAACGGATTTTATCGCGGTTTATTTTAGATTTTAGATCTCGACGTTTCAGTCTTTTCAGACTTCATGTTCACGGGTGGACTGAGATATTTGACGTCCAAAAATATTAATCACAATTATTACTGACTACCTTCAAACATTAATATTAAAGTTTAATATTTAATTTCGGGATCTAAAATCTAAAATAAACCGCGATAAAATCCGTTAAAAAGTAGTTTTATTTCAATAGGGATGATGATAGGGTATGAAAAAATCGTATTTTAATTAGTCCCTCAATAAGATTATAAAAAATTTTAGATACGTATTTTTTGCTTTATCTTTGAAATGAAACAATATTAAGATAATACCACAGATATAATACTATACGTACTAGTAATACGCATTAAAGTTATGGAATGTCGCACTCGCAGTGCGTTACACTACACTACATCATAATACCTCTTTAAGAAACTTACTTTAGGCGTGACGTTGTCAAATTCAGATTAAAATTTCTCTATTTTCGGACAACACAATCCATTCGTTAGTAATATTGTACTTACGGGATGAAAGAAATGGCGTCTTAGAGCGTCGCAGTTTTTTTTTTTGTTTTTTTTTTTACAACTAATCCTTTCAAAGCTTGTATACATAATGATAGTAGGTATTAATGTAATGACCGTAAAAGACCGCTGTAGTTTTAACAGTTTTTTACTATTAATGTTTTAAAAGCTTGTATACCTACTTATTTAAACTTGACATTGGCTAAATTGCGGAATAATTTCTGCAGAGGCCATAATTAAAAGAAGAAGATTGTACTTACTTATAGACTACGGTTAGTAAATAAAATCATTATCGAGATTTCGCTTGGACGTATCGCCGAAATCTTTTCACAAAAAAATATCGTCATTCTTATTTTTGTAATGTTTCAACCTAAAGCATTATGCCATAATTGATAAATTTGTTTACGGGCTAATCCAGCACTGGCTACTTATTTTGCACGTTGCACATTTCGTAAAACGAGTGAAAGTAATTTAGAAAATTTTGCAACTAACTATTGTATAACTGACGATGTAAGTATTTATTTATTTTTACTAATTGTCAAAACAACGTAACAAAGTATACCTAACCGTTACGGTGTCTGACTTGTTTTTGGCACCGATTCGTGTAATTGCATTGTCTAAATTGTCTATGACTACTTTATACTTAAACGCAATCATTATTCAAGATATTATTAATTTTATAATATACATATTACAATAAAGTTGTTGTGGTTATTCCACCAGCAGCGTGCCCCGGCTTCGCGCGGTTTTTTTTAAATATTCTATCGCTTATGTTCGTCATGGATAACAGTTAAAAATATTTTCAGATCGGTTCAGTAGTTTTGGAGTCTATTCAATTCAAACAAACAAATAAATGTTAGTGTAGGATTATAGAATATTAGTATAGAAGTATAGATAAGCTAAGCTAAATAGACAAAAGGAGAAAATTTCAATATTACGGAAATCTACACAGACACGACAGATGTAGGAAATTCATTATGACTAAAAATTGAAGGAAAATCTAAGGTAAACGGAGAAGAGGAAGAAGAAGGATAAAAAGACTTGAAACATAGAGCATTTAACAAGGGAGGTCTTATACGAAACTTCTAGTAGGTACTAAATTGTTTCTACTAGTTTTGGGGGAGGCGAGGTAGCCTCGTACAACACACATGTCAAAGTTGAGACGTCTTTACAAATGCACACGTAAATAAAAGCTACACACAAATACGAAACTTGAGAGTTTATGCTTACAAACTGTTCATGTAGTATGTACTTCGGCAGGGGAGAACGCGCGCAATACCAGATCCATAGTAAAACATTTAAGGTTCGATATTATAAAGAAAGGGACAGCATCAGAGACGTGGTCACACTCGACAATCCAAGGATAGAAAGACTGCAAAGGAGGCCACCGATGCCCGTCAGGGCATGGCAGCGGAAGAAAAAGAAATATAATGTATTAGAAAGCACACCTAACGTCAAAAGGAACACCTGATGGAAGATGTCTTTGAGGAACTGATGGCTAATTTAATAAACCTTCCTATACTTAGTTAGTTACAATTAGACCGTGCTGTGCAGAAATGTTTCAAGCCACAAGAACACAATATATAATTGGAGTCTTCAATGAATCAATAAATCTTCTTTAAATTTTTTGCGAAATTTTACTTATGTAATCTCGTTCGTTCTAAATACATACAGTAATCTTTGTAAATTAATATCTTCTTTATAATTAAATGCATTACCTATAATTTAATTTAATTTCATCTAAGTTCTATTTTTTCATATTTACATTGAAATAAAATAATAAATAATACTCCATTTGTGTATAGGTATAACCGATCGATGGGGCGACCATGATTCCTTATGAAAACAGATAAACTGCTCCTTATAATTTTTCGATAGTTTAGCATCAATTTGATGCCCTACATATTATTTTGTCCAGTCCAGTCGTTTGCAATTCACCTAATTTATTTTGTTTTTCTTGTACTACGCTATGTAGTTTCTTGTACTACGCTATGTAGTTTCTTGTACTACGCTATGTAGTTTCTTATACCTAGATAGGCACTATAACGATCATCAACGTTAATAGTATTTTTTCAAATATATTGTCTGCGTAAGAAACATAACTGCGGGCTACAGTCGGCGATAGGATTAAATCGCTGCACAAGCGCATTGCAAGCTAGATGCGAGTCCCGGCATAACACAACACACCAGCACGAATTATGCATTGTACGCATCCTGTAATGTCTCGCTATTCCTAGAAAGAGAAGAAACAAAAATGTCGATTTGAATACCGCTGTGAAAAATCGAATTATTCAGACACAGCGCGACGACGCGACTCGATGTTTTATTTTGTCGGTTCTATTAATGTTATGTTTCTTAGACAATATGCTTTATGGGCGATAATAACATTTTAATGTAGTACTACGTATTTTCTATAAGATTGGCTATATGTAAAATAACTCTGATGGTAGCGGTCGCCATAAATTAGACAGTAAACGCTTGAATGTAACACAAGCTAGAGGCATCATTCGCGTTTGAGATCTCCAAAATGTATCCAATAGGCTCGTTTTGACAAATTTCACCGCTACGATACTATGCAAAATATTGTAGATAGGTAGTATATGATACTCGTATTCAATAAAATTTTTGATATTTAGGTAGGTACTCGCAATATATCGAGTATTTTGATATAAATGATTTGATTTGTTTTGTTATCATACTCTTATTTAATTGACGCTCAATAAAATATTTTATTATAAAAACTATGGGTTTAAGGTCTTTCTCAAAATTAAATGTCAAAACGGGGGCCATTTGTTTTTTTTAACAATTTTAGATCTCGACGGGCTCTGCTACTTTACTCACACTCAGCAGAAACAACCAAAACTTATTACACACATTCTGTGAGGTGGAAACACCATCCCGTAAAAATTAAAATAAAAACGCGGATAGCTCTTTCTTTTCTTGGTGAAAATTAGTTATCTACAAACAATTTTTGTATGATAGAATTTGTCATACTTGACTTGGTTGGCGGGGAACTGGTTTTCTCTAAAGAAAGCGGCACCACTTTTATTTTTTGTTAATATTTGACCAGTCAAAATAGCGACGTTTAAGGAAACTACTTGAACAACAGAAAGCGAAATTAGAGAAGGTTAGTGGAACGCTTTCGTAATGTCGCAAAACATGGTGGTTACCGTGACCAATAGGTAATCATGGCTGATTCGTTATTCGCTACGCTACGGTGCGTCCGCCGCGGGGTTACTGTTTGTCTGGTATGCTAACTCCATTTAATGGGACTTAACCCACCACGGCAATCTGCCCCTCGATCCCCTAAAAAACTAGAGTGTCCAGCAACGTCCTGAGCCGAGGTCCGTCCCCACATGGGGAGCCCTCATGGCAGTTGCCACAGTACTTGATCGGTTCGACCGTCACCGGACGACTCACCGAAAAAGTCCGGTGAACCAATAGAGGCCCTTCAGGCTAACTGGGTTAGGTCATCAGCAAAAAAAAAAAACCACGGCAATCTATTGCTACTCCTGTAAGCGAGGATCGACAGGGGCGCGCCGCGCCGTGAAGTGAAGAGACTCGGAAGTGTCTTGAATCCCACACTGTAAACGCCCAGTTTGACAAACCCAGTAGCTTGAGCACAAAACATCAGTAGAAAGTGCACAAACTTTTTTTACTGTCGTCTTTCGATATCGTCGCGTCGTAATATCAAAGCGTATTTTTGTATGGATAAGAACATCGCCTGTTTATCTAAATATATAAAAGAAGAAACTGACTGACTGACTGACATATCAACGCTGGGTCTGGAGACTCTAAATTTGTCACATAGGTTCCTTATGGGGTCTAGGAGTGCACTAAGAAAGGATTTTTCAAAACTCACCCTTTAAGGGGATGAAACGGGGTTCCAAAGTTTTTATGGAGAAACAAGATTACTGAGATCAATTTCGCGGGGGAAGCCGCGGGCGGAAGCTAGTTTTCCATAAAAATACGCGTAAACATTACGACGATATCGAAAGAAGAGAGTAGAAAAAGTTTGTTCTCCCCCTACAGAGGCTTAATAAAAAAAATGGACATATAAAACCTAATAATTGGTACCATTGGTATTGGTAAAGATATCATACCCATAAAAACACAGCAGACACTTATTTAAGAAACCGACTGGCTCATCACCTACGATCGTTAGCATGGTGGGTGTGGTGTGGTATGTTGTGCGGAATTTAAGATTACACACCGATATCAATTTAATAATAACGCACACATTCGATTTTGTTTGTAATCCATATAATTAATTATAGTATGTAACGTACCTACATATATAAAAGAGTATCGACAGGTCCCCCGCAATCATTTTGATGATCAGAATAATATTTTGGACTTATCATATAATTATAGGTTCTTAAATCCCACCACTTAAATAAATGTGAGTTAATCGATGTCGATAATGCTACATAGAGACTGAGATATGACTCATTAACTCAGCTTATTTATGTAGGTAACTCGAAAAATAACTTCACCAAAGTATCTCATCTCGTAACTCAAAAGAAAATACTTTTCTTTTGTTTTTCCCCCGTAACTAAAAAGACTGAAACGACGGGGTATAAAAACTAAAATAAACCGCAAAGTATCGCATGCCGAGCGATGTAGAGCGAATGCGGGGTTAAGGGCAGGGCCGTCTTGCTTACCTAGGCAACAGGGCTTAAGAGGATAATTGGGCCCTAATGACTTTGACATAGGTAACACTATTTTGTAAAAAACAAAAGAGTTACATAAGCAAGTAAGTGTCTCTATGCAGCAGTCGCGAAGAGTCCATACAAACTGATTCCAATCGGCTTCCCTTTAGGAATTGTTTATTATCGTTCACTTCATTAAAATTATGTTACGCCTAGAGTTTTAAATAGCATCAAAAATAAGAACCTATAATATGAAGGTGGTGGTCGCCATAGAAACATCGGTGACGGTATTGAAGAGATATTATTTTCTTAGGTAAGAACTTTTTGCTCCGGATTCCCTTTTCGCCACTACTGTACAGTTAGGTACATCAGATGAATATTATATGAATAATGGTATAATAAATGCATAGATAAAAATATGGGGTGTCATTTGGTAATCTGTTCAAGGTATCATCGAGGTACCATATCATCGATCGGCAGGCCCTGGGCACGTATCCAGACTACCCAGTGGGAAAGACGAGTCTAGGTGTAAGGTGAGAGTATTATGCTTGTCAAGATCAGCTTGACAAGCTAAGCCTTACTACATAAGTTTATAGAAACAAAAAACAGCAAAACAGTAAAAAGTTTACAGGAGCGATATCAAAATTAAATAAGAACCTACCTATTTTGTTATTATTTTAAGACGCAGACCCTACAGTGCATAACATGCCAATAAAACTTTAATGCACCGTAATTGAGATGAGATTTGACTAAGGACTAAGATCACAACGGTCAAGGAAGTCCCTTCCAGCTGAGTTTAGCTCAGTGACTCGTTCCTATTCGTCTCAGGTTTCAAAATCTAACATAATTTATCTTAAAACCTGATGCAATTTGTTTGAACTGACGTTAAGTGGATGCAACTTGGACAGTGGTCTATTATCTGTGGACTATCATTTGCTTTACAGTGCCTAAATATAGATTCCTATAACTTTACTGTTTATTGAGATCTTATCATTTTTGAAAACCTAAGGGACATTGAAAGTTAGGTAGGTACCTAGAGTTGGCGGCATTATGATAATAATATAATAATAATATAGTGGGACATTAACACACACGGTCATCTGATCCCAAACTAAGCAGAGCTTGTACTATGGAAACCTATACCTATACTTTTGTAAATTGTTATATACTTAAATATTGATAATTACACCCAGACACAAGACAAACCGACATATTTAAACAAATGTTTGTCTCGAGTGGGAATCGAACCCACGACCTGCGGCGTGAAAAGCACTTGCTTTTTTATCTTACCGACCACGCCACCGGCCCGTCAAGTTTGGTTTCATCGCCAGTTGTTCATAGGTTCAATAAATGCTTTTAAACGAAACAAACAAATTAAAAATCTTGCAGTATCCCACACGAATAATAATTATAACATCTATTCTCTCCAATCCTGGGCGTATTATTAACAATTCGACGTACCACCGATATCACAACACAATCACCGTTCGGTTGCTTTTCGTTATCCACGGAATTCCATTCTCACTGCATCGAGGCATTCGGGAAAACGATTAAAATTTTACAAAAAAGACCTTTACGTACAGTAATTTAAGGTCAAGAAGGAGCGTGATCTCGACGCAGTGGATAAAAATTATTTATTTGCGTGGGGCGCGGCAATTAGGGAGGCGGGGCGCGTCGGCGCGCACGACCTTTCGACCCCCGGTCTGCGCCCGCGCCCGCCTGTGGACACTCGTCCTGTCATGGTGATGGCGAAAGAATTTCGAAATTGCTTGCAGATAACCTACTTCAGTGAAATGCGTGAAATCAGGTAAGTAATTTCCCGTATTTAACCGAAAAATGTACTTATGAATTGCTACATTTATGGGGTACTTCTCTTCTCTATGGAATAGGTATGTAGAGTACTTATCTAAGATACAAAAGACCTACCTACTTTATTATCAATAGTATAGATCACTATTGCTGGCTCGTAACCGTGACGCAAGTTCCTTTGCTGCTTGATACCTTTAAAAGATACAATTACCGATACTGAAGTAGGCACCTTACCTGCCTATTCGTAAAACGATGAGCACAGTACACGCATGTTCTCATCGCATCGCACCGCGCAACGTAGGCGTAGCGAGTAGAAATTAACTAACCCGAGTTTACTCGCATATTACGACTACATAAGGCCATGTAACTCTTAACTTTGTTGTGGTTTTGTTTCCGATGATGACGGGAACTAGCATGAAGGAGATTAATTTACAAGCAACATGCCGGTTGTGGATAGTTACGCCTGTTTATTTCAAACTACGTCTATTATTTGCAGGCACATACAGCATACACGTAGGTACATCCTTCGTTCTATGAATAATAAAGAAACTTGTATCTGATAGATTACTAGGGTATGTAAAGTTTTGATAGATTGATCGGATACAAAACGTGCCCTTATGAATGTAAAGGGCTGTAAAAAAAATTTACAGCTGGAGTGCGTAAAACTAAAGATGTAGTTACATGAAAATAACGGTAGGTAGGTGTCTCTACATATTTGAAGGTAGGGGAACAGAAGGCAGAACGGACCACTTAAGGAAAAACGCATTTAGAAAAAAAAAAATTATATTTATGTAAACTTTTTTTCAGTACAACTAATCAACACTTTAATCTTTATCTTACTTATTAATTAGACTTTAATCAAATCACAATTTGTGAAGATATTAGATGATTTCTAATAACTAACTTTGGTCCGTTTTACCTTCATGCAGAAGGTAAAATGGATCACCCTTAAGGGCAAAACGGACTATCACTAATCAGAGCATCTTTCGCACACAAATATGACTTCATCATCGTTGTCGTCTACTCCAGCGCAACAGCAATGTGCCCATGATTGGCAATCTTGACATTGCACCCACCCATCTGTTGATTCCGAATACATGTGGCCACAGTAAAGGTATCATCGTCTTCGGAGGAACTGTCACTTCTGTTCTTTTTAGTTGCCTTTATATCACTTTTTTACTAGCTTTGCCTTTCGATGATATTTGTATGGTGTCGTTCTTATAATTTGTCATTTTCTTCTTCGATCCCTTTACTAAAGTCTCGTTCCATGTTCCATGTTCTCGTTTACTAGTCTCGTTCCATGAATTCTGATTAGACGTTCTTCTATAATTATTAACCATCTAAAACAAGAAATACTATCATATGTAACAAAACAAAACCACAAAACAAAAAAAAAAATATATATATATATACCAAGAACACATTTATATTGAAGGTAAAACGGCACCCCGGTCCGTTTTGCCTGGGGCCGTTTTGCCTTTTAGGTGTTATTAACACAACAAAACAATTTTGAGGTTGTGTCGCATGTAATGGCCCTCATAATTAAATATTAGGTCAATAATAAAACATTCTAACCATGGAATCCAATGGGACACGTTATCATAAACCAAACGAAACTGGAGGCCAGTCAAAAAACCAAAATTTTACATCAAAATCTCAAAAAACAAACTTACCTCGCTGTAATTGTGTGCATGCGGGCGATGTCATTGGGCACACTGACCGAGAGAAATGACATGACTGCCTATTAAATGGCACAACTCATTCATAGATGGAGCTACTGGTTCCGAAATTATTAATGTGTTCCGTTTTGCCCACTGGGTCCGTTTTGCCTTCTGTTCCCCTACCTCAGTAACCTGTAGACACAAATCAATCAGGGACCATTAGGTCTATTTGTCTTACGGCCAATCCGGTCCTGCTCACCGTCACCTCTGCCTAGATTGAATCATACCAAAACGTAATTCAAAAGTGCCAAATAAAAAAAAACTAAAAGTACTCACTCTCTTTAAATTTCCTGAAGATCCTCTTCATATCGGGAAGTGGCCAGGTGTGTCCGGGCACGCGCCTGCGACAGTAATGCTGCGGCTAGCTGCCACCGTCACGGCTGGATGCACACGGCGCCGTACCGTGCGGGGTGGATAAACTCTCATTGAGGGGTCTCCTCATATGGTAAGGTTCGATTATCTCGTTTTGCTAAATGACTAAGCCTCGAACTAATCATGTAGGTAAAACAATAAAAATATAGGTAATTTTTTAATTCCGTTCGTAAAAAAACTTAGTTATAATAATATGTTTCTTTGAGTACCTACCTGTTCAATTAAATTTTTTTTGGTAGTTTAATTGTCAAATTCAATAAAATAAGATTAGGTACGTTAGTAGGTACCTATCTACTTAGTAACTACCAAACTACCCCTGTAGGCACGGCCATAGATTTAGGATAATAGACACGGGTCTAGTTTGATTAGACAAATCTAATGTTTTTTTCGTAACTAAGTGCGTTGTAACTATTTGCAGAATTAAGTAGTATTTTTAATGACGGTTACGAACAATAATGTAAAAGTCTTAGGTATGCGTGCTTTCTCCGACTTAATCGCTTATCCACATGTCACATCTCGTTCGAATGTTTAGTCCTAAGATATACCGGTTTCCATATAATACACAAATAGGTACCTATGTAGCCTCAGCCAAACCCAGAAAGGATTCTATGACTTATCAGGTACTTAGGTACCATCAGCCATGGTGAAAAGTTTACACCATAGATTTAACCGAATAGATGTTTATTAGTGCCTATATGCCTATCTACATTGTACATCAACAGTGAAGTAGGCAGGTGAAGACTTAGTGTGTTCCTCTGTGGCCGGACCACAGTTTAGTACTCAGATGCTATAGTTCGAAATAATACCTACCTAAAGTCTACCTTCATCGGAATATATATATATTTTTAGTACCTCAAGAGATATCTTTTTAATTAACAATTTATGTGGTCCGGCCTCCAGGCAGTGCTCTCTGGCCGCGCCACATCAAATTAAATAGAGTATAATGAACTATCAATAAATCAATATCCCGAAAAAAACTACCTAAAGAGTACCTTGCATACGACAAATATGGTCCAATAAACCCCTTTAGTTAAGGAGTTATTGGTCGTAGAGTGTGGTCCGGCTAGAAGGTATACTCTGCAGCAAGTCAATTTTGCAATACTTAATATTAACTATCCATAAATCAGTTTCAATAATAGTACCCTTTCTCTACTCTTCGTTGATATTTTTTTCTCTCAAGAAACTATTCATTTTGATTAATTAACCTTTAAAATATGTGGCGCGGCTAGGGAGGATTACTTTCAGCAAAAATAACGAAATATGCTTTATTTCTATATGCCATCGAAAACTGCATAATAAGTACTTCATCAAAAGGCCTGGACTTTGTCTATAAACTTTTATTTTAATTACCCACAATGATTTTGAAAAAGGTGTACTTTTTGGTTTTTGTATTCCTATCTACCTTAGAATAGTTAGTAAATTTGACGAAGTAAATGAAAATTTTGGTTTGAAATAAACAATAAGTATACAAAAAACAAATATATATTTTCATAATCAAATAATAACAATTGTTAATACAAGGTGTTGTAAATGACGGAAAAGTGTTTTATATAACAAACTAAAGTCAATAGATTAAATTTAAGCATTTAACCCTTTAAACAAGAAATAACAATGAAAAAAAGAGTGTACTAAAACCGCGTATTCAAAATATAGAATATCAATATTACAAATAAAGGAGCTTTGAAGTTATTTTCCAACTTTAATATGCAAGACCTAAATTAAAAAAATCTATTGACTTTAGTTTGTTATATAAAACACTTTTCCGTCATTTACAACACCTTGTATTAACAATTGTTATTATTTGATTATGAAAATATATATTTGTTTTTTGTATACTTATTGTTTATTTCAAACCAAAATTTTCATTTACTTCGTCAAATTTACTAACTATTCTAAGGTAGATAGGAATACAAAAACCAAAAAGTACACCTTTTTCAAAATCATTGTGGGTAATTAAAATAAAAGTTTATAGACAAAGTCCAGGCCTTTTGATGAAGTACTTATTATGCAGTTTTCGATGGCATATAGAAATAAAGCATATTTCGTTATTTTTGCTGAAAGTAATCCTCCCTAGCCGCGCCACATATTTTAAAGGTTAATTAATCAAAATGAATAGTTTCTTGAGAGAAAAAAATATCAACGAAGAGTAGAGAAAGGGTACTATTATTGAAACTGATTTATGGATAGTTAATATTAAGTATTGCAAAATTGACTTGCTGCAGAGTATACCTTCTAGCCGGACCACACTCTACGACCAATAACTCCTTAACTAAAGGGGTTTATTGGACCATATTTGTCGTATGCAAGGTACTCTTTAGGTAGTTTTTTTCGGGATATTGATTTATTAATAGTTCATTATACTCTATTTAATTTGATGTGGCGCGGCCAGAGAGCACTGCCTGGAGGCCGGACCACATAAATTGTTAATTAAAAAGATATCTCTTGAGGTACTAAAAATATATATATATTCCGATGAAGGTAGACTTTAGGTAGGTATTATTTCGAACTATAGCATCTGAGTACTAAACTGTGGTCCGGCCACAGAGGAACACACGAAGACTTAACAGTATGGTGAGCACCGGAATTGCGCTCGACAAAGCGCAACATTGCACGGCCAAAGACACCGTGCGATATGCCACCCCACTGAACCCATATTTTTAAGGGCTTCGTCGTGACGTATTAGGTACTAGATATTCAACGTTACAAAGACATTCATAATGTATTTTTTAATAATAGGTAACTAGCGGACCCCGCAGACGTAATCCTGACAGTAAAGCAGTGCCACTTCCCGGGTCCGAAAATACATTACGACGACTGATTCTCAAACCTATCGAACATTTATATAAAACTAGCGGACCCGGCAGACGTCGTTCTGCCCGGTAAAGCAGTGCCATCTACCGGGTCTCAGACCTACCGTATATAACCAATAATAAATAATAGGTATCTAACCCGGTTTTCGGCACTTCTTCGCTTTCTAAATTTTCATTTTTTTTAATTTTTCCCTGCGTAAGAACCATCCTCGTACTTAAATAAATATTTTAAAAAAAGAATTAGCGAAATCGGTCCAGTCGTTCACGCATGATGTCGTGACAACGGAAAACGGGTTTCATTTTTATATATATAGATTTTATATAACGGTCAAACGGTTTTTTGCGTAAGAACCACAATTCTTCAAGGAATATTCTAAAAAAGAATTAGCGAAATCAGTTCAGTCGTTCTCGAGTTTTGCACTTCGTAACACATTTATGATTCATTTTTGTTACATAGATAGCTTTTAAAAAAGAAACAACCAACTTCAATGTAATTAAACGTCAACTTCAACGTAAAAAGAGGAATGGTCAATCATCAAACTTATGTTTGATGCGTGTTTAATTTTATGTAAATCCGAAAGTACCTAACTCTGTTACGTTTTCATGCCTAAACTACTGAAGTGATTTGGATTAAATTTGCAATAGGGACGTTTTAGGCCCGGGAAAGACATTTTTTTTGAGACGAAGGTACGAACAGATTTATTAATTTATAACCCCCGATGCACTTTTTTTGGAAACAACAAAGAATTATCGTTATCACTTCAGCTTTCGTATAAAAAAAACTGCATCAAAATCGGGCCATTGTTTTAGGCGCTAGGTGGCAATAAACTTGTACAGATACCAGCGTCAAATTTTTAACACCCTCTTTTTGTCAGGAATTATGGTAACAAGTAAGGAGGTACACCATGGTTTGGAAAATCTCTTTAGGTAAACATGACATTTTTATTATTTTTTGACAAGTCATGAGCAAGTTTTTGGCCATGATTTATTTTTGTTTACTGAATGAAAACTGTCAAGTTAGAAAAATCATCAAATCATTTTACAATTACATAAATAAAAGCCTTCCACAACAGGCCAAAAATGAAAAATTGAATTGAATTACATAAATAAATATTTACGTTTCATTATTTATTAAGAGATTTTACTATTTGTAATCATGGCAGACGATAAAGATGAAACTACTGCACATGAAATCACGACTCCGGTTTCTGATAAGAGTAATGTTTTCTTTGGACCCTCAGGATTCAGCGTCACATCTTCAAAGTCTATAAACAGATCATGCCCCTCTTTTATGGAAAAGCGAAGAATGTTCAAAGTAATCTTAGATGGAATCGATCTCACGCCCGAAGACCTTATAGATTCAGAATATGTCTGCATGGTCGAATGGTTTCAACACGCGGCGTTCCAGAGCAACGCAGCAACTAACATGAAAAGTGAGCAAGTTCTCAAAAGTGCGAAATCAAAGTCTCGGATGGCTGTAGACACGACGAAAGTGTACGCTACCACCATCAACCTTGACGACATACATATCGATCACACACTCAACACCGAGGAGGGACTTATCGACGAAGGCGCGGACTTAGACCTCGCTCCATCAGCTTTTTACTTGCCCAAAATGCTCCCCATCACTAAATACCCACCCGAAATATTAGTCACTATCAAAGAAACAGATACTGTTTTCTTGTTCAGTTTGCCGTGCATATCGTACGATAAAGGCACGCCTGAAGCAAACCTCGTCGAAGAAGAAAATGAATACTACAATTACATCACTGTTGGCAAAGGAAGAAATAGAAAAATGGTCTCACAAGAAACCCAAACCAAGGAAACCATAACGCAAACCAGACACACGCTGGCAACAAGACCACAGAAAAAAAATGCCATTGTGTTCGCCTCGATGTGGGATATGCACGACACGTACTCGAAGCTCGCGAAGCAGAAAGCAGCACCGCCGAAAGATGAAATGGTTCTATACCAATCTGCTGCGGCCAGTGTGTTGAGAAAGAAGAAACAAGTTGCATCTGACACGGTTGAAGTTAAGACTTTCAAAGATATAGCAATGACGCCGGAGTACTTGGACGCTGTTATGTTAACAGAGAGGGTTTTAGCGTCTCTGGAATACGGTCAGGCACAGAAAAAATTTCGTGGTCTGGTGAAATTTGATCCTTTATCGTTGGACTTAATATATATATATACACTGAAGTCTCTGTGGACCTTCCAATGTGGCGATACAGACGGAAAACCGATCGCCAGCATATCGTTCAACCCTAAGAATCCCGATATATTAGCCGTAGCTCACGGAAAATTTGCTTACGCTGAATCTTTTAAAGGAATTGTTTGCATTTGGTGCAGTAAGAATCCGTGTAAACCAGAGAGATTGTACCGGTTCGAGTCCCCGTTGACATCTGTCGCTTTCTCGGAAAAGAACCCGAACTGGCTAGCATGCGGTTTCAATAACGGGGACGTGATCATACTGGATATCACGTCCTATGCGATCAAAACAATAGCTAGAAGCAAACGCGCCACGAACCCTTGCTTCGAGCCAATATGGGTGACAAGCTGGCGGCCCACAGAACTAGCCGGCGAATACGTCATGACGACTTGCCAAGACGGTAGGATTAATAGGTTTATCAATACAAAAACGCACGAATTTATTTGTTCGCCTATGATGCGGATATCCACCGTCGAAGGTACACTAAAAGGATTAGAAACACCCAAGACTTGTCTGAAAGTGGACGTTCCTATAACAAGGTATCCGGCGGTGTTGTGCATGGTCTGGCATCCGAGGATAGAGCACGTCTATCTCGTAGGAACGGACGAGGGCTGCGTGCACAAGTGTTCCACGCATTACCTGAACCAACACATCGATGTATTCAGAGCTCATTCGGGTCCCGTCTACAGTATGTCGATTTCTCCCTTTATGGATACGTTACTGATCACATGTGGAGCCGACAACGCTATCAGATTGTGGCTACAGGAGATGGACGATGTTATAATGACTCTTACATGTCCGGCAGCGGTTTATGGGGTAGCGTTTTGTCCAAAAAACGCAACTGTCCTTATATCCGTAAGCGGTAATGTGTTATCAATTTGGGACCTGCGCAGGAAGGTGCACATGCCGTGTGCCGAACACGTATTCCCTTCTTACGTAGTGCTTACTTACATACGCTTTTCTGCGTCCGGTGACAATTTGTTTGTAGGAGACACTTTAGGCAGAATCCACACGTTCCACTTAGAGGACACCCCTATCCCACCGTACTATCAACGCAAACTGCTCGAGCAAACTATTAAAGATTCATTGTGCACCAGACCTAATGTTTTGAAACGCCTGGACAAGATAGAAAAGTTCAGAGATCGTAGAGCTTCTTAGAGTAATGTGTTTACTTAGTGTAGTGAAACTAATGTTCCGCGATGTGGTTGGTATCCAATGCCGGATTTAATGGTTTGGAGGCCCCCTGGCCGCAATTGATTTTCCACATTTTACAAGTATGTACTTATCAGAGCCATTTGAGAATTTAATATGTTACTGATTGCCTGATTGGAGTGAACAAATATAGATCGATGATTTCTGTTAATATTATTATAATCATGTTTGTACAAAGTAGGTACTGTAGGTAAAGGTAATTTGATTTTTTTCGTAGTCTCTATTGTAGTGGCCCCATTTTGTAAAGGCTCCGGGGCTGTAGCCCTGGGTGCCTCACCTAAATCCGGCCCTGGAGGGTATCCATCTCTACATAAATTAGGTACAAATGTTAGACGAGAGCAACTTATTGATATTAACTATAATAATGTCTGTGATAAAATACTTAATTTTTTATTATTATTATGTTACTTTAAGTATTTTTTAATATTTTGCAGCAGGTTATGTAACTGTAACCATTAAAAATAAGATATATTTATAATTTACGAATTTTATTCTTACGTATTACAAAATACACATAAAAAGTATGAAATAAATAGGAATAAAAATTTTACTTTAGTAATATTGATACAATTTAAAGATTAGGATAACACTTATGACATAAACAAATGGAATGACTAGCATTTGTCTGAGAGTTTTTGTAGTTGATACTCTTTCTTCAACTCTTTCAAATTCGCTTCTAAGATCGCAACCTGTGAAACAAAATTGTACTATCAGAAGACCGTTTCTCATAACCCCTGCTAATATTATAAATGCGCAAGTCTGTTGGATGAAATTTAGAATGGGGACAGTTTGAGACCCATGGATATACAGGATAGTTTTTATATAGTAAAAATTGCGGGAATCGTCTCTACTGCGTAAATATTAAATAGCGAATTTAATTGAAAAAAATTACATATAGTTAAATAAATAAATAAATATTCTGGGACATCAACACACACGATCATCTGGTCCCAAGCTAAGCAGAGCTTGTGTTATGGAAACCAGATAACTGGTACTATACATATAATACTTTTCTTTTGTAAATATATACTTATAATAGATATTTACACCCAGACTCGACACAAACACAAATGTTCATCACTAATGTTTGTCTCGGGTGGGAATCGAACCCACGACCTACGGCGTGAAAAGCAAGTATCTTACTGACCACGCCACCGGCCCGTCAAGTTAGTTATAGTTTGGAGCGGGCTAATTTTCCGCAACTCGACGTCTCATAAGGGCGCCTATTTTGCGTGATTGGGTTGCCGCATGGCGTCGCTATTGTCAACCCAGCCTCAGGAGAAATCCAAGCAGACCCTTCATAACACCCGACCCTATCTAGTTTCGACAAGCCACTGACTCGATGCGGCGACGTAGATAGACACCTCATAGCTGGGTATTCGCGCTCGCGCAGCATATTATGTTTGTATTTCTTAAACTCGAGAACGACTAAACACATTTGGCTGATTTTGGATTTTTAAATGTTTGTTTAGGTACAAGGAAGGTTTAAACGGTGAGAAGTACGGGGTGCAAAGTTCGCCGGGGCAGCAAGTAAAAAAAAAAACAAAAACAACTAAAACTGAATTTACAGATTTTTGTAACGCTAAAACTCGAGAATACTGGGCAGATTTGGCTGGTTTTGGTTTTGAAATGTTAGTACAGGTGCAAGAGAGGTCTAAAAGTTGAGAAATACGCGGTATAAAGTTCGCCAGGGCAGCTCGACTTAGAATAAGCAAAATTCTACCAATATTACTAACCTCTTCAAACCTAAGTTCCTTCCTCGCCTCCTGAATATATCCCCGGATAATATTCATCTGCTCCAACAGCGGGTTGTCATCATCATCTTGCTTCTCCACTTCTCGACTCACACTGGGTCCCGCTATATCTCCCGCTCTTTCTCTTTGCCTCTCCATTCTTTCTCTTTCCAACTGTATCTGTCTCTGAGCTCGCTCGTACCGCTGACGGCGTACTTCTTCTATTTGCGCCTCCGTTGGTAACTTTTTTAGAGACAGCAAATCATCCTATAACAATAAATAAATTATTAACAATGAAGTCATTTCAATACCTATGTTTTTTTTACATTATTCAATAACCTTTAAATTAAAACACATCAAGTAAGTACAATAAAAAAAATGGGTGCGTGTACTTATGTACGCGCGTGAGAAGTTATACTTCTTTGGCATCATTAAATAAGCAGACAGCTTCATACTGTTAATTTTGTGTCACAGATGCGCGCGCATCTTAAAATTTCACTCTCATAAGCAGACAGCTTCATACCGTTAATTTTGTGTCACAGATGCGCGCGCATCTTAAAATTTCACTCTCATAAGCAGACAGCTTCATACTGTTAATTTTGTGTCACAGATGCGCGCGCATCTTAAAATTTCACTCTCATCATTTTTTCATAACGCGCCTAAAGAAGTATAACTTCAATAATCTAAATTATCTTAGGTAAAAGGCGTCACAGAATCCTGCTAAATATAGGCTTTGGAGAAATGTACCCAAAGACTGGCATCACTGCCACATTGTAATGATTGACATTGATATTTTGAATAACTAACCGTTCTTTGACACATAAGATCAAATAAGTGCAAGAGTACCCCAGGGTAAATCAGTAGCCTATCTTCTCCTTGTACATTGCTAAACTAGATTCGGTGAGTCGCCTTTGGGATAAATGAACTATTTTACATAAAAAAAATTAATTGATCAATCTACCTTGATATAATTAGCTGCAGCTTGTTTGATAGCATTCTGCAGTCTGAACTGTCTAGTTCCTGGTTCCGCAGGGAACGCAGCAATCTGCTTACTCAGCAGGTCAATGCCCTCAGCTAGCTTGCCGATGCGCCCACGCATCGCATTCACATCAGTCAAATTGTAGGTAGTCTCACCGTCAAAGAGGCTTTGACACATCTGGAAAATTTATAGTAGAGTTGGAAGTTTTGTATCTTTTTATGATTTTAATTTAATTGCAGTGGAGGCTATGACGTTTCCATAAGAATGTGGAGGTTATTGATCCTATTAGCATCATAATAATTCAGGATGTTTACTTTTCACATTCTTTTGGTATTGAACCAATTGGCCTGGATGTGGCAATGACATTGACATGACATTTTCAAAATTCATTAATAGTACTGTGTAGTGTTTAAAGATATAGAAATCAACATTGATTTATTGAAGTGCTGTTATTTTATTTATCACTTTTATAGAACAAGTTTAATTTTGTTAATCAAGTAAAAAGATTGAGTTTTCCATTTAGCAGGCAGGATCATGACATCCCTCAACAATAATAGTAATAATAATCATTAACAATATGATCATAATAATAATCATTATGATAAATAGATTAGTGGTTAGCACAGAGTTCAATAAGAACCCTGTAAAAAGAAATTTCAAGAGGAGCATGAAACCACAATAGTCTACCTTTTCATACATCGCCACAGCAGGCCTTGCTTGGTCCATCAGACT